>OX637532.1:155368239-156049204 GCA_951800035.1 Linnaemya tessellans | reverse complement strand
TTTCTTAAATGCATCGATTTGAGATTTTTCGGAAGCTTCTTCGCATTTGAAACTCCTTTCAATACTCAGTTATTAGAAATAAACGCCTTTTGGGCAAATTGGGTAAAATTGTGTTTCAACCAAAAAATTGATTTTTAGCAAAGGGGTTAGCCTTTGCTAAAAAATTGGCAAAAGATATTTTTTTCTTAAATGCATCCGATTTGAGATTTTTCGGAAGCTTCTTCGCATTTGAAACTCCTTTCAATACTCAGTTATTAGAAATAAACGCCTTTTGGGCAAAATTGGGTAAAATTGTGTTTCAACCAAAAAATTGATTTTTAGCAAAGGGGTTAGCCTTTGCTAAAAAATTGGCAAAAATATTTTTTTTCTAAATGCATCCGATTTGAGATTTTTCGGAAGCTTCTTCGCATTTGAAACTCCTTTCAATACTCAGTTATTAGAAATAAACGCCTTTGGGCAAAATTGGGTAAAATTGTGTTTCAACCAAAAAATTGATTTTTAGCAAAGGGTTAGCCTTTGCTAAAAAATTGGCAAAAATATTTTTTTCTTAAATGCATCCGATTTGAGATTTTTCGGAAGCTTCTTCGCATTTGAAACTCCTTTCAATACTCAGTTATTAGAAATAAACGCCTTTTGGGCAAAATTGGGTAAAATTGTGTTTCAACCAAAAAATTGATTTTTAGCAAAGGGGTTAGCCTTTGCTAAAAAATTGGCAAAAATATTTTTTTTCTTAAATGCATCCGATTTGAGATTTTTCGGAAGCTTCTTCGCATTTGAAACTCCTTTCAATACTCAGTTATTAGAAATAAACGCCTTTTGGGCAAAATTGGGTAAATTGTGTTTCAACCAAAAAATTGATTTTTAGCAAAGGGGTTAGCCTTTGCTAAAAAATTGGCAAAAATATTTTTTTTCTTAAATGCATCCGATTTGAGATTTTTCGGAAGCTTCTTCGCATTTGAAACTCCTTTCAATACTCAGTTATTAGAAATAAACGCCTTTTGGGCAAAATTGGGTAAAATTGTGTTTCAACCAAAAAATTGATTTTTAGCAAAGGGGTTAGCCTTTGCTAAAAAATTGGCAAAAATATTTTTTTTTCTTAATGCATCCGATTTGAGATTTTTCGGAAGCTTCTTCGCATTTGAAACTCCTTTCAATACTCAGTTATTAGAAATAAACGCCTTTTGGGCAAAATTGGGTAAAATTGTGTTTCAACCAAAAAATTGATTTTTAGCAAAGGGGTTAGCCTTTGCTAAAAATTGGCAAAAATATTTTTTTTCTTAAATGCATCCGATTTGAGATTTTTCGGAAGCTTCTTCGCATTGAAACTCCTTTCAATACTCAGTTATTAGAAATAAACGCCTTTTGGGCAAAATTGGGTAAAATTGTGTTTCAACCAAAAATTGATTTTTAGCAAAGGGGTTAGCCTTTCCTAAAAAATTGGCAAAAATATTTTTTTCTTAAATGCATCCGATTTGAGATTTTTCGGAAGCTTCTTCGCATTTGAAACTCCTTTCAATACTCAGTTATTGGAAATAAACGCCTTTTGGGCAAAATTGGGTAAAATTGTGTTTCAACCAAAAAATTGATTTTTAGCAAAGGGGTTAGCCTTTCCTAAAAAATTGGCAAAAATATTTTTTTTCTTAAATGCATCCGATTTGAGATTTTTCGGAAGCTTCTTCGCATTTGAAACTCCTTTCAATACTCAGTTATTGAAATAAACGCCTTTGGGCAAAATTGGGTAAAATTGTGTTTCAACCAAAAAATTGATTTTTAGCAAAGGGGTTAGCCTTTCCTAAAAAATTGGCAAAAATATTTTTTTCTTAAATGCATCCGATTTGAGATTTTTCGGAAGCTTCTTCGCATTTGAAACTCCTTTCAATACTCAGTTATTGGAAATAAACGCCTTTTGGGCAAAATTGGGTAAAATTGTGTTTCAACCAAAAATTGATTTTTAGCAAAGGGGTTAGCCTTTCCTAAAAAATTGGCAAAATATTTTTTTCTTAAATGCATCCGATTGAGATTTTTCGGAAGCTTCTTCGCATTTGAAACTCCTTTCAATACTCAGTTATTGAAATAACGCCTTTTGGGCAAAATTGGGTAAAATTGTGTTTCAACCAAAAAATTGATTTTTAGCAAAGGGGTTAGCCTTTCCTAAAAAATTGGCAAAAATATTTTTTTTCTTAAATGCATCCGATTTGAGATTTTCGGAAGCTTCTTCGCATTTGAAACTCCTTTCAATACTCAGTTATTAGAAATAAACGCCTTTTGGGCAAAATTGGGTAAAATTGTGTTTCAACCAAAAAATTGATTTTTAGCAAAGGGGTTAGCCTTTGCTAAAAAATTGGCAAAAATATTTTTTTTCTTAAATGCATCCGATTTGAGATTTTTCGGAAGCTTCTTCGCATTTGAAACTCCTTTCAATACTCAGTTATTAGAAATAAACGCCTTTTGGGCAAAATTGGGTAAAATTGTGTTTCAACCAAAAAATTGATTTTTAGCAAAGGGGTTAGCCTTTGCTAAAAAATTGGCAAAAATATTTTTTTTCTTAAATGCATCCGATTTGAGATTTTTCGGAAGCTTCTTCGCATTTGAAACTCCTTTCAATACTCAGTTATTAGAAATAAACGCCTTTTGGGCAAAATTGGGTAAAATTGTGTTTCAATCAAAAAATTGATTTTTAGCAAAGGGGTTAGCCTTTGCTAAAAAATTGGCAAAAATATTTTTTTTCTTAAATGCATCCGATTTGAGATTTTTCGGAAGCTTCTTCGCATTTGAAACTCCTTTCAATACTCAGTTATTGGAAATAAACGCCTTTTGGGCAAAATTGGGTAAAATTGTGTTTCAACCAAAAAATTGATTTTTAGCAAAGGGGTTAGCCTTTGCTAAAAAATTGGCAAAAATATTTTTTTTCTTAAATGCATCCGATTTGAGATTTTTCGGAAGCTTCTTCGCATTTGAAACTCCTTTCAATACTCAGTTATTGGAAATAAACGCCTTTTGGGCAAAATTGGGTAAAATTGTGTTTCAACCAAAAAATTGATTTTTAGCAAAGGGGTTAGCCTTTGCTAAAAAATTGGCAAAAATATTTTTTTTCTTAAATGCATCCGATTTGAGATTTTTCGGAAGCTTCTTCGCATTTGAAACTCCTTTCAATACTCAGTTATTGGAAATAAACGCCTTTTGGGCAAAATTGGGTAAAATTGTGTTTCAACCAAAAAATTGATTTTTAGCAAAGGGGTTAGCCTTTGCTAAAAAATTGGCAAAAATATTTTTTTTCTTAAATGCATCCGATTTGAGATTTTTCGGAAGCTTCTTCGCATTTGAAACTCCTTTCAATACTCAGTTATTGGAAATAAACGCCTTTTGGGCAAAATTGGGTAAAATTGTGTTTCAACCAAAAAATTGATTTTTAGCAAAGGGGTTAGCCTTTGCTAAAAAATTGGCAAAAATATTTTTTTTCTTAAATGCATCCGATTTGAGATTTTTCGGAAGCTTCTTCGCATTTGAAACTCCTTTCAATACTCAGTTATTGGAAATAAACGCCTTTTGGGCAAAATTGGGTAAAATTGTGTTTCAACCAAAAAATTGATTTTTAGCAAAGGGGTTAGCCTTTGCTAAAAAATTGGCAAAAATATTTTTTTTCTTAAATGCATCCGATTTGAGATTTTTCGGAAGCTTCTTCGCATTTGAAACTCCTTTCAATACTCAGTTATTGGAAATAAACGCCTTTTGGGCAAAATTGGGTAAAATTGTGTTTCAACCAAAAAATTGATTTTTAGCAAAGGGGTTAGCCTTTGCTAAAAAATTGGCAAAAATATTTTTTTTCTTAAATGCATCCGATTTGAGATTTTTCGGAAGCTTCTTCGCATTTGAAACTCCTTTCAATACTCAGTTATTGGAAATAAACGCCTTTTGGGCAAAATTGGGTAAAATTGTGTTTCAACCAAAAAATTGATTTTTAGCAAAGGGGTTAGCCTTTGCTAAAAAATTGGCAAAAATATTTTTTTTCTTAAATGCATCCGATTTGAGATTTTTCGGAAGCTTCTTCGCATTTGAAACTCCTTTCAATACTCAGTTATTGGAAATAAACGCCTTTTGGGCAAAATTGGGTAAAATTGTGTTTCAACCAAAAAATTGATTTTTAGCAAAGGGGTTAGCCTTTGCTAAAAAATTGGCAAAAATATTTTTTTTCTTAAATGCATCCGATTTGAGATTTTTCGGAAGCTTCTTCGCATTTGAAACTCCTTTCAATACTCAGTTATTAGAAATAAACGCCTTTTGGGCAAAATTGGGTAAAATTGTGTTTCAACCAAAAAATTGATTTTTAGCAAAGGGGTTAGCCTTTGCTAAAAAATTGGCAAAAATATTTTTTTTCTTAAATGCATCCGATTTGAGATTTTTCGGAAGCTTCTTCGCATTTGAAACTCCTTTCAATACTCAGTTATTAGAAATAAACGCCTTTTGGGCAAAATTGGGTAAAATTGTGTTTCAATCAAAAAATTGATTTTTAGCAAAGGGGTTAGCCTTTGCTAAAAAATTGGCAAAAATATTTTTTTTCTTAAATGCATCCGATTTGAGATTTTTCGGAAGCTTCTTCGCATTTGAAACTCCTTTCAATACTCAGTTATTGGAAATAAACGCCTTTTGGGCAAAATTGGGTAAAATTGTGTTTCAACCAAAAAATTGATTTTTAGCAAAGGGGTTAGCCTTTGCTAAAAAATTGGCAAAAATATTTTTTTTCTTAAATGCATCCGATTTGAGATTTTTCGGAAGCTTCTTCGCATTTGAAACTCCTTTCAATACTCAGTTATTGGAAATAAACGCCTTTTGGGCAAAATTGGGTAAAATTGTGTTTCAACCAAAAAATTGATTTTTAGCAAAGGGGTTAGCCTTTGCTAAAAAATTGGCAAAAATATTTTTTTTCTTAAATGCATCCGATTTGAGATTTTTCGGAAGCTTCTTCGCATTTGAAACTCCTTTCAATACTCAGTTATTGGAAATAAACGCCTTTTGGGCAAAATTGGGTAAAATTGTGTTTCAACCAAAAAATTGATTTTTAGCAAAGGGGTTAGCCTTTGCTAAAAAATTGGCAAAAATATTTTTTTTCTTAAATGCATCCGATTTGAGATTTTTCGGAAGCTTCTTCGCATTTGAAACTCCTTTCAATACTCAGTTATTGGAAATAAACGCCTTTTGGGCAAAATTGGGTAAAATTGTGTTTCAACCAAAAAATTGATTTTTAGCAAAGGGGTTAGCCTTTGCTAAAAAATTGGCAAAAATATTTTTTTTCTTAAATGCATCCGATTTGAGATTTTTCGGAAGCTTCTTCGCATTTGAAACTCCTTTCAATACTCAGTTATTGGAAATAAACGCCTTTTGGGCAAAATTGGGTAAAATTGTGTTTCAACCAAAAAATTGATTTTTAGCAAAGGGGTTAGCCTTTGCTAAAAAATTGGCAAAAATATTTTTTTTCTTAAATGCATCCGATTTGAGATTTTTCGGAAGCTTCTTCGCATTTGAAACTCCTTTCAATACTCAGTTATTAGAAATAAACGCCTTTTGGGCAAAATTGGGTAAAATTGTGTTTCAACCAAAAAATTGATTTTTAGCAAAGGGGTTAGCCTTTGCTAAAAAATTGGCAAAAATATTTTTTTTCTTAAATGCATCCGATTTGAGATTTTTCGGAAGCTTCTTCGCATTTGAAACTCCTTTCAATACTCAGTTATTGGAAATAAACGCCTTTTGGGCAAAATTGGGTAAAATTGTGTTTCAACCAAAAAATTGATTTTTAGCAAAGGGGTTAGCCTTTGCTAAAAAATTGGCAAAAATATTTTTTTTCTTAAATGCATCCGATTTGAGATTTTTCGGAAGCTTCTTCGCATTTGAAACTCCTTTCAATACTCAGTTATTGGAAATAAACGCCTTTTGGGCAAAATTGGGTAAAATTGTGTTTCAACCAAAAAATTGATTTTTAGCAAAGGGGTTAGCCTTTGCTAAAAAATTGGCAAAAATATTTTTTTTCTTAAATGCATCCGATTTGAGATTTTTCGGAAGCTTCTTCGCATTTGAAACTCCTTTCAATACTCAGTTATTAGAAATAAACGCCTTTTGGGCAAAATTGGGTAAAATTGTGTTTCAACCAAAAAATTGATTTTTAGCAAAGGGGTTAGCCTTTGCTAAAAAATTGGCAAAAATATTTTTTTTCTTAAATGCATCCGATTTGAGATTTTTCGGAAGCTTCTTCGCATTTGAAACTCCTTTCAATACTCAGTTATTAGAAATAAACGCCTTTTGGGCAAAATTGGGTAAAATTGTGTTTCAACCAAAAAATTGATTTTTAGCAAAGGGGTTAGCCTTTGCTAAAAAATTGGCAAAAATATTTTTTTTCTTAAATGCATCCGATTTGAGATTTTTCGGAAGCTTCTTCGCATTTGAAACTCCTTTCAATACTCAGTTATTGGAAATAAACGCCTTTTGGGCAAAATTGGGTAAAATTGTGTTTCAACCAAAAAATTGATTTTTAGCAAAAATATTTTTTTTCTTAAATGCATCCGATTTGAGATTTTTCGGAAGCTTCTTCGCATTTGAAACTCCTTTCAATACTCAGTTATTAGAAATAAACGCCTTTTGGGCAAAATTGGGTAAAATTGTGTTTCAACCAAAAAATTGATTTTTAGCAAAGGGGTTAGCCTTTGCTAAAAAATTGGCAAAAATATTTTTTTTCTTAAATGCATCCGATTTGAGATTTTTCGGAAGCTTCTTCGCATTTGAAACTCCTTTCAATACTCAGTTATTGGAAATAAACGCCTTTTGGGCAAAATTGGGTAAAATTGTGTTTCAACCAAAAAATTGATTTTTAGCAAAAATATTTTTTTTCTTAAATGCATCCGATTTGAGATTTTTCGGAAGCTTCTTCGCATTTGAAACTCCTTTCAATACTCAGTTATTAGAAATAAACGCCTTTTGGGCAAAATTGGGTAAAATTGTGTTTCAACCAAAAAATTGATTTTTAGCAAAGGGGTTAGCCTTTGCTAAAAAATTGGCAAAAATATTTTTTTTCTTAAATGCATCCGATTTGAGATTTTTCGGAAGCTTCTTCGCATTTGAAACTCCTTTCAATACTCAGTTATTAGAAATAAACGCCTTTTGGGCAAAATTGGGTAAAATTGTGTTTCAACCAAAAAATTGATTTTTAGCAAAGGGGTTAGCCTTTGCTAAAAAATTGGCAAAAATATTTTTTTTCTTAAATGCATCCGATTTGAGATTTTTCGGAAGCTTCTTCGCATTTGAAACTCCTTTCAATACTCAGTTATTAGAAATAAACGCCTTTTGGGCAAAATTGGGTAAAATTGTGTTTCAACCAAAAAATTGATTTTTAGCAAAGGGGTTAGCCTTTGCTAAAAAATTGGCAAAAATATTTTTTTTCTTAAATGCATCCGATTTGAGATTTTTCGGAAGCTTCTTCGCATTTGAAACTCCTTTCAATACTCAGTTATTAGAAATAAACGCCTTTTGGGCAAAATTGGGTAAAATTGTGTTTCAACCAAAAAATTGATTTTTAGCAAAGGGGTTAGCCTTTGCTAAAAAATTGGCAAAAATATTTTTTTTCTTAAATGCATCCGATTTGAGATTTTTCGGAAGCTTCTTCGCATTTGAAACTCCTTTCAATACTCAGTTATTAGAAATAAACGCCTTTTGGGCAAAATTGGGTAAAATTGTGTTTCAACCAAAAAATTGATTTTTAGCAAAGGGGTTAGCCTTTGCTAAAAAATTGGCAAAAATATTTTTTTTCTTAAATGCATCCGATTTGAGATTTTTCGGAAGCTTCTTCGCATTTGAAACTCCTTTCAATACTCAGTTATTAGAAATAAACGCCTTTTGGGCAAAATTGGGTAAAATTGTGTTTCAACCAAAAAATTGATTTTTAGCAAAGGGGTTAGCCTTTGCTAAAAAATTGGCAAAAATATTTTTTTTCTTAAATGCATCCGATTTGAGATTTTTCGGAAGCTTCTTCGCATTTGAAACTCCTTTCAATACTCAGTTATTAGAAATAAACGCCTTTTGGGCAAAATTGGGTAAAATTGTGTTTCAACCAAAAAATTGATTTTTAGCAAAGGGGTTAGCCTTTGCTAAAAAATTGGCAAAAATATTTTTTTTCTTAAATGCATCCGATTTGAGATTTTTCGGAAGCTTCTTCGCATTTGAAACTCCTTTCAATACTCAGTTATTAGAAATAAACGCCTTTTGGGCAAAATTGGGTAAAATTGTGTTTCAACCAAAAAATTGATTTTTAGCAAAGGGGTTAGCCTTTGCTAAAAAATTGGCAAAAATATTTTTTTTCTTAAATGCATCCGATTTGAGATTTTTCGGAAGCTTCTTCGCATTTGAAACTCCTTTCAATACTCAGTTATTAGAAATAAACGCCTTTTGGGCAAAATTGGGTAAAATTGTGTTTCAACCAAAAAATTGATTTTTAGCAAAGGGGTTAGCCTTTGCTAAAAAATTGGCAAAAATATTTTTTTTCTTAAATGCATCCGATTTGAGATTTTTCGGAAGCTTCTTCGCATTTGAAACTCCTTTCAATACTCAGTTATTAGAAATAAACGCCTTTTGGGCAAAATTGGGTAAAATTGTGTTTCAACCAAAAAATTGATTTTTAGCAAAGGGGTTAGCCTTTGCTAAAAAATTGGCAAAAATATTTTTTTTCTTAAATGCATCCGATTTGAGATTTTTCGGAAGCTTCTTCGCATTTGAAACTCCTTTCAATACTCAGTTATTAGAAATAAACGCCTTTTGGGCAAAATTGGGTAAAATTGTGTTTCAACCAAAAAATTGATTTTTAGCAAAGGGGTTAGCCTTTCCTAAAAAATTGGCAAAAATATTTTTTTTCTTAAATGCATCCGATTTGAGATTTTTCGGAAGCTTCTTCGCATTTGAAACTCCTTTCAATACTCAGTTATTGGAAATAAACGCCTTTTGGGTAAAATTGTGTTTCAACCAAAAAATTGATTTTTAGCAAAGGGGTTAGCCTTTCCTAAAAAATTGGCAAAAATATTTTTTTTCTTAAATGCATCCGATTTGAGATTTTTCGGAAGCTTCTTTGCATTTGAAACTCCTTTCAATACTCAGTTATTGGAAATAAACGCCTTTTGGGCAAAATTGGGTAAAATTGTGTTTCAACCAAAAAATTGATTTTTAGCAAAGGGGTTAGCCTTTCCTAAAAAATTGGCAAAAATATTTTTTTTCTTAAATGCATCCGATTTGAGATTTTTCGGAAGCTTCTTCGCATTTGAAACTCCTTTCAATACTCAGTTATTGGAAATAAACGCCTTTTGGGCAAAATTGGGTAAAATTGTGTTTCAACCAAAAAATTGATTTTTAGCAAAGGGGTTAGCCTTTCCTAAAAAATTGGCAAAAATATTTTTTTTCTTAAATGCATCCGATTTGAGATTTTTCGGAAGCTTCTTTGCATTTGAAACTCCTTTCAATACTCAGTTATTGGAAATAAACGCCTTTTGGGCAAAATTGGGTAAAATTGTGTTTCAACCAAAAAATTGATTTTTAGCAAAGGGGTTAGCCTTTGCTAAAAAATTGGCAAAAATATTTTTTTTCTTAAATGCATCCGATTTGAGATTTTTCGGAAGCTTCTTCGCATTTGAAACTCCTTTCAATACTCAGTTATTGGAAATAAACGCCTTTTGGGCAAAATTGGGTAAAATTGTGTTTCAACCAAAAAATTGATTTTTAGCAAAGGGGTTAGCCTTTCCTAAAAAATTGGCAAAAATATTTTTTTTCTTAAATGCATCCGATTTGAGATTTTTCGGAAGCTTCTTTGCATTTGAAACTCCTTTCAATACTCAGTTATTGGAAATAAACGCCTTTTGGGCAAAATTGGGTAAAATTGTGTTTCAACCAAAAAATTGATTTTTAGCAAAGGGGTTAGCCTTTCCTAAAAAATTGGCAAAAATATTTTTTTTCTTAAATGCATCCGATTTGAGATTTTTCGGAAGCTTCTTCGCATTTGAAACTCCTTTCAATACTCAGTTATTGGAAATAAACGCCTTTTGGGCAAAATTGGGTAAAATTGTGTTTCAACCAAAAAATTGATTTTTAGCAAAGGGGTTAGCCTTTGCTAAAAAATTGGCAAAAATATTTTTTTTCTTAAATGCATCCGATTTGAGATTTTTCGGAAGCTTCTTCGCATTTGAAACTCCTTTCAATACTCAGTTATTAGAAATAAACGCCTTTTGGGCAAAATTGGGTAAAATTGTGTTTCAACCAAAAAATTGATTTTTAGCAAAGGGGTTAGCCTTTCCTAAAAAAATTGGCAAAAATATTTTTTTTCTTAAATGCATCCGATTTGAGATTTTTCGGAAGCTTCTTCGCATTTGAAACTCCTTTCAATACTCAGTTATTAGAAATAAACGCCTTTTGGGCAAAATTGGGTAAAATTGTGTTTCAATCAAAAAATTGATTTTTAGCAAAGGGGTTAGCCTTTGCTAAAAAATTGGCAAAAATATTTTTTTTCTTAAATGCATCCGATTTGAGATTTTTCGGAAGCTTCTTCGCATTTGAAACTCCTTTCAATACTCAGTTATTGGAAATAAACGCCTTTTGGGCAAAATTGGGTAAAATTGTGTTTCAACCAAAAAATTGATTTTTAGCAAAGGGGTTAGCCTTTGCTAAAAAATTGGCAAAAATATTTTTTTTCTTAAATGCATCCGATTTGAGATTTTTCGGAAGCTTCTTCGCATTTGAAACTCCTTTCAATACTCAGTTATTGGAAATAAACGCCTTTTGGGCAAAATTGGGTAAAATTGTGTTTCAACCAAAAAATTGATTTTTAGCAAAGGGGTTAGCCTTTGCTAAAAAATTGGCAAAAATATTTTTTTTCTTAAATGCATCCGATTTGAGATTTTTCGGAAGCTTCTTCGCATTTGAAACTCCTTTCAATACTCAGTTATTGGAAATAAACGCCTTTTGGGCAAAATTGGGTAAAATTGTGTTTCAACCAAAAAATTGATTTTTAGCAAAGGGGTTAGCCTTTGCTAAAAAATTGGCAAAAATATTTTTTTTCTTAAATGCATCCGATTTGAGATTTTTCGGAAGCTTCTTCGCATTTGAAACTCCTTTCAATACTCAGTTATTGGAAATAAACGCCTTTTGGGCAAAATTGGGTAAAATTGTGTTTCAACCAAAAAATTGATTTTTAGCAAAGGGGTTAGCCTTTGCTAAAAAATTGGCAAAAATATTTTTTTTCTTAAATGCATCCGATTTGAGATTTTTCGGAAGCTTCTTCGCATTTGAAACTCCTTTCAATACTCAGTTATTGGAAATAAACGCCTTTTGGGCAAAATTGGGTAAAATTGTGTTTCAACCAAAAAATTGATTTTTAGCAAAGGGGTTAGCCTTTGCTAAAAAATTGGCAAAAATATTTTTTTTCTTAAATGCATCCGATTTGAGATTTTTCGGAAGCTTCTTCGCATTTGAAACTCCTTTCAATACTCAGTTATTGGAAATAAACGCCTTTTGGGCAAAATTGGGTAAAATTGTGTTTCAACCAAAAAATTGATTTTTAGCAAAGGGGTTAGCCTTTGCTAAAAAATTGGCAAAAATATTTTTTTTCTTAAATGCATCCGATTTGAGATTTTTCGGAAGCTTCTTCGCATTTGAAACTCCTTTCAATACTCAGTTATTGGAAATAAACGCCTTTTGGGCAAAATTGGGTAAAATTGTGTTTCAACCAAAAAATTGATTTTTAGCAAAGGGGTTAGCCTTTGCTAAAAAATTGGCAAAAATATTTTTTTTCTTAAATGCATCCGATTTGAGATTTTTCGGAAGCTTCTTCGCATTTGAAACTCCTTTCAATACTCAGTTATTGGAAATAAACGCCTTTTGGGCAAAATTGGGTAAAATTGTGTTTCAACCAAAAAATTGATTTTTAGCAAAGGGGTTAGCCTTTGCTAAAAAATTGGCAAAAATATTTTTTTTCTTAAATGCATCCGATTTGAGATTTTTCGGAAGCTTCTTCGCATTTGAAACTCCTTTCAATACTCAGTTATTGGAAATAAACGCCTTTTGGGCAAAATTGGGTAAAATTGTGTTTCAACCAAAAAATTGATTTTTAGCAAAGGGGTTAGCCTTTGCTAAAAAATTGGCAAAAATATTTTTTTTCTTAAATGCATCCGATTTGAGATTTTTCGGAAGCTTCTTCGCATTTGAAACTCCTTTCAATACTCAGTTATTGGAAATAAACGCCTTTTGGGCAAAATTGGGTAAAATTGTGTTTCAACCAAAAAATTGATTTTTAGCAAAGGGGTTAGCCTTTGCTAAAAAATTGGCAAAAATATTTTTTTTCTTAAATGCATCCGATTTGAGATTTTTCGGAAGCTTCTTCGCATTTGAAACTCCTTTCAATACTCAGTTATTAGAAATAAACGCCTTTTGGGCAAAATTGGGTAAAATTGTGTTTCAACCAAAAAATTGATTTTTAGCAAAGGGGTTAGCCTTTGCTAAAAAATTGGCAAAAATATTTTTTTTCTTAAATGCATCCGATTTGAGATTTTTCGGAAGCTTCTTCGCATTTGAAACTCCTTTCAATACTCAGTTATTGGAAATAAACGCCTTTTGGGCAAAATTGGGTAAAATTGTGTTTCAACCAAAAAATTGATTTTTAGCAAAGGGGTTAGCCTTTGCTAAAAAATTGGCAAAAATATTTTTTTTCTTAAATGCATCCGATTTGAGATTTTTCGGAAGCTTCTTCGCATTTGAAACTCCTTTCAATACTCAGTTATTAGAAATAAACGCCTTTTGGGCAAAATTGGGTAAAATTGTGTTTCAACCAAAAAATTGATTTTTAGCAAAGGGGTTAGCCTTTGCTAAAAAATTGGCAAAAATATTTTTTTTCTTAAATGCATCCGATTTGAGATTTTTCGGAAGCTTCTTCGCATTTGAAACTCCTTTCAATACTCAGTTATTGGAAATAAACGCCTTTTGGGCAAAATTGGGTAAAATTGTGTTTCAACCAAAAAATTGATTTTTAGCAAAAATATTTTTTTTCTTAAATGCATCCGATTTGAGATTTTTCGGAAGCTTCTTCGCATTTGAAACTCCTTTCAATACTCAGTTATTAGAAATAAACGCCTTTTGGGCAAAATTGGGTAAAATTGTGTTTCAACCAAAAAATTGATTTTTAGCAAAGGGGTTAGCCTTTGCTAAAAAATTGGCAAAAATATTTTTTTTCTTAAATGCATCCGATTTGAGATTTTTCGGAAGCTTCTTCGCATTTGAAACTCCTTTCAATACTCAGTTATTGGAAATAAACGCCTTTTGGGCAAAATTGGGTAAAATTGTGTTTCAACCAAAAAATTGATTTTTAGCAAAAATATTTTTTTTCTTAAATGCATCCGATTTGAGATTTTTCGGAAGCTTCTTCGCATTTGAAACTCCTTTCAATACTCAGTTATTAGAAATAAACGCCTTTTGGGCAAAATTGGGTAAAATTGTGTTTCAACCAAAAAATTGATTTTTAGCAAAGGGGTTAGCCTTTGCTAAAAAATTGGCAAAAATATTTTTTTTCTTAAATGCATCCGATTTGAGATTTTTCGGAAGCTTCTTCGCATTTGAAACTCCTTTCAATACTCAGTTATTAGAAATAAACGCCTTTTGGGCAAAATTGGGTAAAATTGTGTTTCAACCAAAAAATTGATTTTTAGCAAAGGGGTTAGCCTTTGCTAAAAAATTGGCAAAAATATTTTTTTTCTTAAATGCATCCGATTTGAGATTTTTCGGAAGCTTCTTCGCATTTGAAACTCCTTTCAATACTCAGTTATTGGAAATAAACGCCTTTTGGGCAAAATTGGGTAAAATTGTGTTTCAACCAAAAAATTGATTTTTAGCAAAAATATTTTTTTTCTTAAATGCATCCGATTTGAGATTTTTCGGAAGCTTCTTCGCATTTGAAACTCCTTTCAATACTCAGTTATTAGAAATAAACGCCTTTTGGGCAAAATTGGGTAAAATTGTGTTTCAACCAAAAAATTGATTTTTAGCAAAGGGGTTAGCCTTTGCTAAAAAATTGGCAAAAATATTTTTTTTCTTAAATGCATCCGATTTGAGATTTTTCGGAAGCTTCTTCGCATTTGAAACTCCTTTCAATACTCAGTTATTAGAAATAAACGCCTTTTGGGCAAAATTGGGTAAAATTGTGTTTCAACCAAAAAATTGATTTTTAGCAAAGGGGTTAGCCTTTCCTAAAAAATTGGCAAAAATATTTTTTTTCTTAAATGCATCCGATTTGAGATTTTTCGGAAGCTTCTTCGCATTTGAAACTCCTTTCAATACTCAGTTATTGGAAATAAACGCCTTTTGGGCAAAATTGGGTAAAATTGTGTTTCAACCAAAAAATTGATTTTTAGCAAAGGGGTTAGCCTTTCCTAAAAAATTGGCAAAAATATTTTTTTTCTTAAATGCATCCGATTTGAGATTTTTCGGAAGCTTCTTTGCATTTGAAACTCCTTTCAATACTCAGTTATTGGAAATAAACGCCTTTTGGGCAAAATTGAGTAAAATTGTGTTTCAACCAAAAAATTGATTTTTAGCAAAGGGGTTAGCCTTTCCTAAAAAATTGGCAAAAATATTTTTTTTCTTAAATGCATCCGATTTGAGATTTTTCGGAAGCTTCTTTGCATTTGAAACTCCTTTCAATACTCAGTTATTGGAAATAAACGCCTTTTGGGCAAAATTGGGTAAAATTGTGTTTCAACCAAAAAATTGATTTTTAGCAAAGGGGTTAGCCTTTCCTAAAAAATTGGCAAAAATATTTTTTTTCTTAAATGCATCCGATTTGAGATTTTTCGGAAGCTTCTTTGCATTTGAAACTCCTTTCAATACTCAGTTATTGGAAATAAACGCCTTTTGGGCAAAATTGGGTAAAATTGTGTTTCAACCAAAAAATTGATTTTTAGCAAAGGGGTTAGCCTTTCCTAAAAAATTGGCAAAAATATTTTTTTTCTTAAATGCATCCGATTTGAGATTTTTCGGAAGCTTCTTCGCATTTGAAACTCCTTTCAATACTCAGTTATTAGAAATAAACGCCTTTTGGGCAAAATTGGGTAAAATTGTGTTTCAACCAAAAAATTGATTTTTAGCAAAGGGGTTAGCCTTTGCTAAAAAATTGGCAAAAATATTTTTTTTCTTAAATGCATCCGATTTGAGATTTTTCGGAAGCTTCTTCGCATTTGAAACTCCTTTCAATACTCAGTTATTGGAAATAAACGCCTTTTGGGCAAAATTGGGTAAAATTGTGTTTCAACCAAAAAATTGATTTTTAGCAAAGGGGTTGTTAGCCTTTCCTAAAAAATTGGCAAAAATATTTTTTTTCTTAAATGCATCCGATTTGAGATTTTTCGGAAGCTTCTTCGCATTTGAAACTCCTTTCAATACTCAGTTATTGGAAATAAACGCCTTTTGGGCAAAATTGGGTAAAATTGTGTTTCAACCAAAAAATTGATTTTTAGCAAAGGGGTTGTTAGCCTTTCCTAAAAAATTGGCAAAAATATTTTTTTTCTTAAATGCATCCGATTTGAGATTTTTCGGAAGCTTCTTCGCATTTGAAACTCCTTTCAATACTCAGTTATTGGAAATAAACGCCTTTTGGGCAAAATTGGGTAAAATTGTGTTTCAACCAAAAAATTGATTTTTAGCAAAGGGGTTGTTAGCCTTTCCTAAAAAATTGGCAAAAATATTTTTT
Organism: Linnaemya tessellans; assembly: GCA_951800035.1. Taxonomy (NCBI): domain Eukaryota; kingdom Metazoa; phylum Arthropoda; class Insecta; order Diptera; family Tachinidae; genus Linnaemya; species Linnaemya tessellans. Next base: position 156,033,453 of record OX637532.1, on the reverse strand, counting down.
TTCTTAAATGCATCCGATTTGAGATTTTTCGGAAGCTTCTTCGCATTTGAAACTCCTTTCAATACTCAGTTATTGGAAATAAACGCCTTTTGGGCAAAATTGGGTAAAATTGTGTTTCAACCAAAAAATTGATTTTTAGCAAAGGGGTTGTTAGCCTTTCCTAAAAAATTGGCAAAAATATTTTTTTTCTTAAATGCATCCGATTTGAGATTTTTCGGAAGCTTCTTCGCATTTGAAACTCCTTTCAATACTCAGTTATTGGAAATAAACGCCTTTTGGGCAAAATTGGGTAAAATTGTGTTTCAACCAAAAAATTGATTTTTAGCAAAGGGGTTAGTTAGCCTTTGCTAAAAAATTGGCAAAAATATTTTTTTTCTTAAATGCATCCGATTTGAGATTTTTCGGAAGCTTCTTCGCATTTGAAACTCCTTTCAATACTCAGTTATTGGAAATAAACGCCTTTTGGGCAAAATTGGGTAAAATTGTGTTTCAACCAAAAAATTGATTTTTAGCAAAGGGGTTAGTTAGCCTTTGCTAAAAAATTGGCAAAAATATTTTTTTTCTTAAATGCATCCGATTTGAGATTTTTCGGAAGCTTCTTCGCATTTGAAACTCCTTTCAATACTCAGTTATTGGAAATAAACGCCTTTTGGGCAAAATTGGGTAAAATTGTGTTTCAACCAAAAAATTGATTTTTAGCAAAGGGGTTAGCCTTTCCTAAAAAATTGGCAAAAATATTTTTTTTCTTAAATGCATCCGATTTGAGATTTTTCGGAAGCTTCTTCGCATTTGAAACTCCTTTCAATACTCAGTTATTGGAAATAAACGCCTTTTGGGCAAAATTGGGTAAAATTGTGTTTCAACCAAAAAATTGATTTTTAGCAAAGGGGTTAGTTAGCCTTTGCTAAAAAATTGGCAAAAATATTTTTTTTCTTAAATGCATCCGATTTGAGATTTTTCGGAAGCTTCTTCGCATTTGAAACTCCTTTCAATACTCAGTTATTGGAAATAAACGCCTTTTGGGCAAAATTGGGTAAAATTGTGTTTCAACCAAAAAATTGATTTTTAGCAAAGGGGTTAGCCTTTCCTAAAAAATTGGCAAAAATATTTTTTTTCTTAAATGCATTCGATTTGAGATTTTTCGGAAGCTTCTTCGCATTTGAAACTCCTTTCAATACTCAGTTATTGGAAATAAACGCCTTTTGGGAAAAATTGGGTAAAATTGTGTTTCAACCAAAAAATTGATTTTTTGCAAAGAGGTACCCCTTTCCAAAAAATCAATTTTTTGCTTGAAACACAATTTTACCCAATTTTTGTCAAAAGGCGTTTATTTCTAATATATAATTATTGAAAGGAGTTTCAAATGCGCAGAAGCTTCCGAAAAATCTTAAATCGCATGCATTTAAGCAAAAAAAATTTTTGGCCAATTTTTTTGGAAAGGAGTACCTCTTTGTCTTTTTCTAATAAATGATTATTGAAAGAAGTTTCAAATTTGATGAAGCTTTTGAAAAAGCTTTTATCGCATGAATTTCTGCAAAAAAAGTTGTTTACTAATTTTTTTGATTTTGCAAAAATCAATTTTTTGGTTGAAACTCTTTTTTGGCTGGAACCCAATTTAAGCAAGAACGTGTTTATTTCTAATATGATTATTGAAAAGAGTTTCGAATTTGATGAAGCTTTCGAAAAAGCTTACATCACATGAATTTGAAAACGAAAGATTTTGAAAAAGCTTAAATCGCACGCACTTACAATAAATATTTTTCATGTCTAACCATTTTTTCATTAGTTTCCATTGCAAATGAAGCCATAAAAGCTGAGATGATATTGCCCAAACTATACATATTGGATGCTATAAACAAACTGATCCATCTCTACTATTTATTCTGTAATATTAATTGGAATTGTTTTGGAATTTATGATATATAATAAAATTATATTACATATATATACATTTGCAGCCCATATCGCCGGAATTTGAAAGAGAGGATAAATAGAATTGCGGGGACAGATGAAGAAAGATTAAAAGATAGAGAATTTTTTGTAGCTATTTCAATATTTTACGTCGTCTTCTAATTTTTTGCTACAAGGCCGACAAAGAAGGTTGGTGTTATTCTGCTCTTAATACATGATAGCATCAATCGCTGCCAGTTATGTTCAGTGACCAGCACAATGCCCTCACTACTGAAGGAACTATCACAACTATGCACCAACGCTAATCATAAGAACTAGACACAATATTAAATAATAAAATATTTTAAAAAATGGTATTGAATAATAAAATCGTAAATAAAATATTTATTTGAAAATATGCCTTTTATTTTCATTTATGCTAAAAAGGATAAACAGGTTTGATATGAAATTAATTTCCAGATGGCCCAAATCAAATTTTTAAGTCATTTTTTTTTTTTAAGAGTAGGACTAGCACTCAGGGGATGACCCCTATATATGCAATGCATTGCGCCGGAACTGAAATCGAGGGGATAGTATTGAGGGTATAGATTAGGAAAGATGAGCAGATAGACAGTGGTTTTTGTAGCTATTTCAACCTTTTTACTTCGCCGGCTAATTTTTGCTACAGGGCCGACGAAGGTGGGTGCTGTTACTCTGCTTTTAGTACATGATAGTGTCAGTCGCTGCCAATTATGTTCAGTGACCAGTGACTATGCCTTCATCATTGAAACAGGCTGGCAGCAACTATATTTTTTAAGTGTAGTTATTTTTCAATTTCCGCCTCGAGGTAGGCTGTTAGTTTTTGTCTTAGTGCCATCTATTGTTTGCCATAGCTGCATTTTGAAAATCAATGTAGCAAAAATTACAGTCTGGGAGGACTGTTTTTTTTATGTAGTAGCCAGACTACAAACTAGTGGCCTATCATTTTTAGCACTTCGATTTCATTTTAAAATTACTACAGGCCAATCAAAAGATGGCGCTAAATCGATATCTATGAAATTAAAACAAAAATCCAGCCGCCACGCACGGCAATCTGCCATGCCAATAGACAAACTTCACAAGTTTTACAAATTGACATGTAAATATTATTTATTTTTTTTTCAGTAATATGTTTAGTACACATTCAAATGTCATTAATAATAGTTATGCAAATTTCAAACATATATAGTGCATCTTCTGATGAATATTACTAAAACTTAAACTTCAACATTTTTAAAAATACTCTCATGTTAATACAAAAACTAAAAATAATTAATAATACACTTCAGCTAAGATGAATAAATAATTTTTTGTAATTGTCGGTTGAATTGAGGAATACCAACTAGCGGCGCGATTTCTTAAAGGTCAAAAGGGATATTCAGGAAGTGTGTATGTACGAAAAATTATGCCTGCTCTTCAGTTTCTAAAATAAATAAGAAGTTAAAGATAGTATTATAATTAATAAACGAGTCAATGATTTACAGAAGTATTTTAACAAGTTGCAAAATTAAATAAATAAGAAAATAATATATTAAAGGTTGTAGCTTCATTTATATTAAGTAAATTTATATAAAGAAAAAAAATTGAAAAATTCAGCAATAAATTTATCCACTGTTAACGAATGGGTTTAACCAAATTATTATATTTTTCATAGATTCATCACTTGTGCTGAATACATTGGCAACACCAATACATTGGCAACACCATTGCCAAATGGCACAATTTCTATATGCGATACAGAAAAGAGATGAATTTATGAAAGGAAAGGCCAAGCTTGTACTCGAGGAAGGTTACAGGAGTACATGATTAAACATAATAACAGTTATGCAAAGCCATATATAGAAAAAAAGTATATAACAGTTAATAATGCTTAAAGCAATAACATTTAAATATTTCATAAAATAATTTTGGAGAAAATACTGAGGGTAAAAGCAACATTTTTTTAAATATTAAATACTTATACAAAATACTTATAATATATAATGAATAACATAAAACATATATAAAATTAATTCATTAATGCACAATAATGTTCAGTATTAATTCAAATATTCTTAGGTATAAAAATATTTCCAACATCTTTGGCTATTTTAAAATTTTTTCATACCCATATAACACACATATTGATTCTGTTACATTAATTATATATATTTTTTTAACAATCTAAGCTATTATAAAAGATAAAACATGGATACAGTATATAAAAATAAAACAAATTATTTTTGTAGAAAAATATTTCTGAATTAGCAAGAATGCGAATAAAAATCAATCGAATTCCGAATTATATTTTAGATATAGGAACAAGTTCAATTAAATTTTAAAATTCTTTTTACCGAAATTTTAAACTATTGCTTATCGAAATATAGACCAAAGCGTAAATCACAAAAATAAAGAGTTCAAATATAATAGTATTGGATAAATTTTAAAAAGCATAGGAGTGCGCGGACGTGCTCTTGTGCAAGCCCCGCATGTTTAAATAAACGCGTCACTACTTTTTTCCAATTTTCAATTGATTCCTTTTCAAAATCGATTTTTTATCACACATCTGAAAAGCTTGATGCAATTAACACGAGATAAAGTTATGATATTCAATATTATAAAATTGTAGTTTTAGCTGTTGGATTCGTGATATTTTTCATTTGAACAATTAGTTTAAATGCTTAGTTTAAAGTATTTAATATCAATAGATTTATAAAGCAGCAATTGATGGTAAAATGGGCATAAGCATATCACGAAATCAAAAGCATTGCAAGCAATATTAGCGTGTACATGTTAACTGTTTATGTGTTAAAAATACTGTTTGTTACATCTTAAAAATTTAAATTAATTACAATTATAAATAGAGAGGTATATTTTAGACAAAATATAAAAACCCACGTCCAATTATTAAATTATTAAAAGAGGTTGACACATGAATTTGGTAGCAGTTTTAGACAGAGGGAAGGAATTTGGTTCATTTGAAAGCAACATATTTTAACTGGTGGTGCGACATTTTAAGTGTACATGTGATCAAAATGATACAGATGTTAGCCAAAATTGTTCATTTATTTAATTGCAGCTAAAAGAGGACTCTCTTCGCCTAGACAATAAAAAAAGGAAAAATAGGTTAATTACGTTTTTCCCCAAATAGATTAGTGGGATTTAATTCACGAGTCTTAATATATGGCATCCGTGGCCACGCCCAGGTCACAGGTAATGAACATTCGTAGTTAAAGTTATATAGTTGAGCTTGCAACCATTTACGCTTGTCATTAGGTTCGGGATAAGTTGAGGCAAGACCTTAAATTTAGGAAAATTTATTAACAATTGATGATTATTATATGTGTGTATGTGTTTAGCCCCATGTACGAAAGTCATACCTTTGTCATAAGCACATTTTGTAACTCCGATAGCTATACGCATAGAAATCTCTTGGATGGTGTTCAAAGGTGGATAAAGAGAGCCGCGATCTAAATCCGTTTGATCTACATAGTTGGCAAGTTCTTGGGCAGCAATTAGGAACATATCATCAGGTATATGATGGGTGCCAGTAGCAATAACTCCCAATGCTACACCCGGGAAGATGTACGCATTATTGCCCTGTCCAGGGGCGTAAGTCTTTCCATTGATAGTGACTGGTGGGAACGGTGAACCGGATGAGAAAATTACACGGCCCTAAAAAGAAGAAAATACAGTCACTTAAAACATATAAAGAAGATAAGTACATTGTGCCACTAATCGATTAGCGCCTGCACGCTTTCCCTGCAAAACAAATTGGGTCAATTTTCATTATTGTAAAAAAAATTATGTTCGGTTTATGCACGACGCGATCGAAACTTTTTTATAAAATAAAAAAAAATTCCGTGTTATACGGCAATTTCCAAGAAACTCAGTTATAAATATTGCGTGCGGCCGCGTAAAAATTACAAATATTGTCAACACTCTGAGTGTCATATTTTGTAAAACGCAAAACTAACCGTTGGCAGCATATCATAATTTTAATCATACGAAATTCGTCAACGCTAACATTGGGTTTTACAAAACAAGGTTACAAATCATCGTTATATAGTGTTTGCGAAAAGAAATACAATTTGTAGAATTTTGTACCCGTTATTTACCAAGCCGCAATTTTTCACTTGCGCATTGTCTCAGTTTGTTAGCGTACGACGTTCCAATGCTCTGCCTAAATAATAATAATATTGCCATATAATTAGCATGCGGTTTTTGCAATTCTTAACAATAAATTTTCATAGCACTTTTATAGTCTTCAAAGCATAATAACCAGAAAACGCGATAAAAATTACTCCATCCCAAGTGTTTTAAAAATATACTTTTGAAAAATATTTCGAAGTTTGAATATGCAATCGATATATTACTTTATAATTGTAAATTACTCACTTCTGTGTTTTGGTAGGCCTGCTCAGCTGTACATTCTGCTTTACTTGTAGGGTTTGAGAGAGCAAATACAATTGGCCGTTCATTATTAGCGGCCATTGTTTGCAAAATTTTTGGTGTAAAAATACCAGCTGCAGCGGAGGCACCGATAAGCACCTGAAAACAGAGAAATTAATAAAAATAAATAAATTATAGAATTATTTTGAGACAATCTTACATTAGGTTTAATTTTTTCAACAATTTGCTCCAAATTTTTCATTGGTTCTACATCTTTGGCATAGTTGAGTTTGTGACCCTCTAGATTTCCTTCCTCGCGCGTTGTAGTTAATAGCCCATGAACATCAACCATCCAAATTTTGCTGCGGGCTGCCTGTAAACAAGAGTATGGTCAGAGTAATTTTCCTTAATGAGATTAAGAAAGCCTTTTCAAGCACTAACATCAATGGGTACACCTTCTGCCACCATGGCTTTCACGGTTAAATCAGCAATGCCAATTGCCGCTTCTCCAGCACCAGCAAATAGGAAGGTATAGTCAGCAACGCTTTTGCCCGTAATACGCTTTGAGGCGTATAAACCAGCTACCGCTACCGCTGCGGTGCCCTGAATGTCATCATTGAAGGTACAATAAGTATTGCAATATTTATCGAGGAACCTAAATGCATTGTGATTTCCAAAATCTTCGAATTGGATCAATGTGTTTTGACCGTAACGCCTAACAACAGCTTCCATAAACTCATCAATAAAGTCATCATACTCACGGCCCACCACGCGTTTTTGCCGCAAACCAACGTAAAGGGGATCTTCTAAAAGATCGATATTGTTGGTGCCGACATCAATGACAATCGGCAAACACTGGTGAGGCTTAATGCCAGCCAAGGCAGTATATAAAGCAAGTTTGCCTACGGGAATGCCCATACCAGAAGCACCCAAATCTCCCAAGCCTAATATACGTTCACCATCTGTAACAACAATAGCACGTACATCTGGTTCAGGCCTGTGGAAAAATTCTTTTTCAAAAACAGTTAACACATTTCTCTAATTCAGAAATTCTCACCAGTTTTTAATAACATCAAAGACATGGCCACGATCATTAATTGTTACAAAAAGGCCACGTGGTCTACGATAAATTAAGCCAAATCTTTGGCAAGCCAAACCCACAGTTGGTGTGTAAACAATCGGCATCAATTCTTCGATATTCTCAGACAGGAAACGGAAAAACAGACGTTCATTGCGATCTTGCAAATCACTCAAATATAAATATTTATTCAGCGACTCTGTGTAGCGATTAACAGCAAGTTTACACAATTGCAATTGTTCTTCCTGAGTTTTAAAGCGAGCTGGTTGCAAGCCGTGTATACCCAATACTTGGCGCTCTTCGAGGGTAAATGCTAAACCCTACATGCAAATAAAACGGCATTAAACAAGAATATGAATTTCTAAAATTACACACGAACCTTGCGCTGAATTAAACAATGGGGTATCATGTTAAATTAATACTCACTTTATTTAAACGTGGATCTCTAATGTGATCAATGCCCATTACTTGTGAGGGGCACAATATGTCACCTACTACTTCATGATATTCGCGCACTTGAGTATTGCTGTTGACAACAGCTGCAGCCGCTGCTGTCGTAGTTTGGTTGCTTGATATTCGTGCTGATGCTGTCGCACATATTTTGGTTAGATTTCCATATAAACTGCAACACGTAATCGATTGAAATATTTATTAATTTAATAATACACGAGCAGGTTCTTTGTGTTTGTATTTATTTAAAATGTTGCATTTCAATTGTCCTAAAAATCGTTACAATTGTTTATGGCGCAAAAAAAATTAAGATCCCAGAAATTATTGTTCGAATACGTTAGAACCAAAATGAAATTAGAAAATTATAAATAAACTTGCCGAAAGAAAAGGTTACCGAACTTTCCCATTTTAAAAAGTTTAGTATTTCTTTTTTTTTATTCGAAGGTAACTAATTCTAAATTGGTCTCACAATTAAATTTATTTTACTATGTATTTTTATTCTTTTCTCTGGCCGCTTTTAAATATTCTGATTTATTTTACACATTTCTCGTTTGCGAATACAAACAAATTCGGGGGTGTTCCCGACAAGATACAATTGTACAATAAAATAAACAATAATTTGTGCAAAGTATACAAATTTATTTAATAAGAGTATGTAAAGCTGCAAAATTTTTCTTGAAATCCAACTCATATACCATGAGTGAACTTTGGCAAATCAATATCTTAACAAAAGTGAATACGATAAATACACAGAATATGGACCTAAAGCTTAAGAAACTATTTTAATTATGAACTATAATTTAAAAAAATTCTTGTCTTAACTTAACTAATTTCTATTACTTTTTAGGACCTATAAAGCCATGATTTAATTTAATCAATATTTTCAAAATGTTTATCTAACAAACAACTTATTTAAAATTTATGATGCTATTAAGAATGTATTTAAAGTAACAACTGCTTAACAAGTCATAAAAATTTCATTTAATATTTAACGCGTTCACTTGTTTTTTATTTTTTATTTCAGGTTACAACCATATTTAATTGATTATTTTTGCAGGTGCAATTATATCGTTATATACTGTAACAATTTGCAATTTTTTACTAATTCACCAAGCAACAGTTGAATCAAAGAACGGTTTTGGAATCAAAATTTTAAGCAAAAAGGGACTGTGTATTATTAGTAATTAAAATTAATATGATTTTTCTTAAAAGAATTAAACATTTCTCAAATTATACGAAGTAGATGAGTTTACTTCGCAGCCAGAAAATTAAATAGAAAATACACATGGAAAAGTAGTAATTTATCTGTAAACACTTAAATAATTTCTAGACGTTTTTCCAAATTATAATTTAGTGTGTCGTTAAACTGTAAAATGGCAAAACTATAAAAGTCGCATTAAGTAAATTTCATAAAGTATTTCAATAATATATTTTCTAACAGTGCTGTCAGAATAGGTGATCTTTTTATATCTGGAATTAATGCTGAGTACCTTCCTAGTACTAAGTATATTCAACTTTTTCTGCATACACAATGTATATATCCGAACCTTTTAGTTAATTTTTTAACAACAGCTGCGATACGAAAGCTGGGGAATTATTATGTAGTTCGAAAAGCTTTCGAATTACAATAATTTTTTCGAATTACATAATAATGTGTTAAACGCATGTATTTTCGAACAATTTCCCTTTCGAATCGAAGTACATAATAATACCTCCCCTGAATCAATTTAAAAAATTGAGATTTAAAAATTATGTATGAATTTCTATTTTAATACTGAACTTTTTTATAAAGTAAATTGTATTACAGGAAGTTAGTTTTCTCAACAGGCTGTAAGTTCAAATCTGCGAAACTGCAAATTATTTTTTATTTTTATTTAATAAATGAATGTGATTACATTCTATTTATTTCTCAGAGTGGAGATTTAAAAATATTTCTTTGTTGTTGGATATAAATTAATTTAAATATATACATATGTATGTATGTATAAAATAAACATTATCTGTTGTTTTTTAAACAGTTTTTATATTTCTAAAATGATAGCTAAAAATATATCTACTGATGAATTGACTAGCTTATCAATCGCAAGATATAAATATTAAAAAAATTCAAAACCTTATCAACAAAAAATCAAATATATATCTTTAAGAGAGTTCATAATGCAAATACATGTTTAGGTGACAACCATAAAAATAACATATAAATAATTCCAAGTACATGGCCCAAATCACTACTGATAACAAAAATATCTCGCATCTCCTTTGTGCAATATTTTGTGTGAAAAATAAACATGCCAACTGACGTACTTATGATGACGACACAATAATAGTAAGTACAAAAAGAATTTTTTATACGGGCACACTTACATACATTCAGTTATACAGCCTGAGTTTTTATCATCAGTTACTTGTCAGCTGACACTTAACTGGAGGTTTTTATACTAGAAATTAGCAGTTAAAACACATACAATGTACTTAATAATTTATTTTGTTTATAAAGAATACAAACATAAAGAAGAAAATAGAACTTGTCATAAAACTTCTGAGTGTTGCGTCAATAACAGCTCATGTCTTGAAATATATTTTTCGAAAAAATCGAAAAACTTTATATATGAAACGCTGGTCTATGTGCAAGTTTGTGTTGCACCTTACTTCTTATATTTTGTAATAAATTTTAATTAATATTGTAAATAAAGAAAAAAAAATTTATATAAAAACAGACAAATTTTTAATATTTTTTTATTTAATTTGTTTTTTGTTAACACTAATGCCAGTGGCAGGTGGCATATTTTTTTCATATCAGTCAACTGCGAACTTTTCAGACCCAAGTTTATATTCTTTTTATGATCTAAAATTTAAAATATGAACTTTGCAGTCATGCAGATTCGAACTTAAGCCCGTTGAAAAAAATTAACAATTTACAATATGAACTTTTCTAATATTTATATAGTATCAACCAGTATTTAAATATATATTACACGCAATAAAAAAGTACCCTATGAATATCCTAATAGAAGTCAACTTCCTAATTCTCGGTTTGCTGGAAATAGATGTTCCATGTACATATAAAAACTAAAAACATATTCATTTGCAAAATGCTAACTCATCAGTAGGTCCTCAAACATTATGATTAAATAATGTTTACTTTATTATTATTGTATAAACAATTATTTATATTGCGCTTAAAAATCAACACAAAATTAACAAAATAGACTTAAACTATTATGGCCGAAAACCACGGATTGATTGCAAATGCCGATAATAATATACTTCATGATAAATGCGTTTAATTAGGGTGAGAAGTGAATTACAACTTCTTGTTCATAGATAAAAAGGAAGGATTGTGCTCAATAGAAACAAAAGCTTTCATTAGAGGCACTTGCATGCCATTTCTTTTCTATTCCTTTTCTTATAGTTGAAGTATTTACACTATCTAAATAGTTTACTTATTTATGTACCTACTGGTAGTTAAAGTTATTAATTAGTATACTATGACGTTATCTTGTACATCGAGTAATTTTTTCATACTCTTGTATACAGCGTGACCATGAATATTTTATGTAGATAATACACAATTTATTTGAGATTAAATGATAATTGAGCCCAATGGCTGATATGAGACAATGATTGCGTCACAAATAATATATTTTCGGTTATTGCTTCAATTTATTAAAAATATATATTTAAGGGGATGACCTATACATGTGCACTGCATTGCGTCGAAAGCAATAAGGATAGTATGGACAGATGAAGATAGGATGAGAATATAGCGAATTTTTTGTAGCTATTCCAAGATTTTTTTGCTACGGGGCCAACGAAGAAGGGTGCTGTTCCTCTGCTCTTTAGTACATGATAGTGTCAATCGCCGTCAATTTTTTTCATTAATTAAAAAATATATTATCCATTTACATAAAGGATCCAAGTAACAACTAGCTCTTCAAGTAGTATTTCTCGTTTTTAGGAAATCAAATAAACATATGACTTTTCTGTTACTAGAATAATAATGTCAATGTACAGAACTATAGTAAAATACACGATAATACACGAAATCCGTTTCCCTAGTAAAATTAAAGTTCGTTAGGATTCAAAACTTTTTTTTGGGAAATAAAAAGAAACATTGAAAAATTGAACAAAGAACGCTGATGAGATGGCGTAGCGGCCTCGAGATCCGTTCTGCTGGTTTGATGATTATTGAAAAATATTCTTAATATTACAATCTTAATATAAATAATAAATAGAATTTGAACAAATTCATTTATTAATAAAATAATAAAAAATCATTTGCAGTCATGCAGATTCGACCTTAAGGCCGTTGGAAAAAAAATTAGCAATTTACATAAGAAAGTTCGACTAATAAAAATTCATACATAATATAAAAAGAAACTTCAAAATTAAAACACTTTTTAAATTAAGATATACGTATGCCTTAAAAGTTTGTGCTTTTTTTGTTTTAAAATGTCAATTTGACACGAAAAAGCCTATTTGTATACTAAAATTTTTTTATTTATTTTTTTTTTTTGTATTATGTTTGAAATTTATTCACAAAGAACTTTAAACCGCATGATTAATCATTAAGTAATTGTCTAAGATCTTTCGATTAATAAAGAAAAATAATTAATTAAACGTATTCTTAATCATATCAGGATTATGAAAATGTTAGATTATAGGCAAATTCTAGCCGTGATCTACATAACAAATATCTAAATGTGATTTCAATTCCAAAAACTGCAATACAATTTCATTTACTTTTACCGTTAAAGCTTAAAAGATTAATTCCATTTTAGATCCAAGTAATTAACTCAATTACAAATTAAGATTTTTATCATAAATTCTCCGACCGTATACGTTGTGTATTTCCCGCTAATACCAAGTTAACTAGACTTGGTATTGAAAGTATCACACACTTACTTTATGTACCAATCAATGGTTAGCAGATAATTCTCAAACACAAGCTACAGTACACACGTACATGTGTATATTATTTCATATTGTTTGTTTAACAGTGTAACTGCACAATTTGTAATTTGGTTTTGAAGTTCATGAACACTTGTACAAATTAATATACCCGTTTTCGCTGGGAAAAACATGTTAAACGTCAAACTTAATTATGGCTACAGATTGCAAAATAAATGAGTGTAAATATATACTCGCATGTATGTACATACATACATACGTAGAATGTATTGGATATATTTAGCTTATCAAAATTGTATATAATCTAATTTGTAGCTTGTGAGATAAAAGAAATATGTAAATATTATTTTCCCGCTTTAAAATATTTTCTAATATCCAATTCTTGCTGAGTAAGTACTACGAAATTTGGATTTCAAAAGCAATCAAGTTAGAATTAATCACATTTTCTGTTTTGGGAAGTCTTTTAGTTTTTATAAGTTATTTATTTATTAATAAATATATAGCTTGGTCTTTTTTAACTATCGCACCGTTTCCTTTGCTACTTGTAATATTCTTCAGGGGTTGCCAGTTTTATTGACATTTACCATAAAATAATAATTCATCATAATTGAAGGTCATAATATCGTATCAGTTAAAAGTTGGAATTCGATATCATTATCACTTTATATTAAATTTCAATTATCCAAAAACTGTACTTCATGACATTGTTTGAAATGAAGTAAATTGTACATAAAAATTAGTCAACTAAATAATATAATCGCATATCTTTAAATATTTTATGCGAATTTGTTACTTTTTTCCGAAAAATACATATACATACATATACATGAATAGTGCTAAAGTTAAATTTTGCAAATTATAGAAAAATATTATTTTTGTGTGTACTCGTATATTTCATGTTCGAATAACATAACATTCTATAAATTATTTGAAAAAATTTACGGTAGCATTTAGACTATAATAAAAACTGGAATGTACCCACCCACTTTTTAATTTTATATACATATGTATGTATGTATGTGAAAAAATTAAATTTGTTTCAAGAATATTTTTATAATTTCGATTTAAGTAAATAAAACTCGAAATTGTTTTATAGGCTAAATTCGAATTTTTGACATAAAATGTACGAACAATTATGGATTTCTATATCCATTTTACAATAAATTTATGATACAATTTTAATTTCATTTATTAATATAAAGATTCGAAATAATTTACCTTTCATCCCCTTTTTTAACAAGTTGGGAATTGATTTTGTTATGAATTAACAACTTTTTGATTTATTTACATAATAATTTTTCAATATCACTACACTTGCTTCAATATTTGATTTTCTAGTAAAAAAAAGTGAGATAGAGAGCAAGTAGACCATAAATATGGGTATTTCAATAGAAAAGTAAATTTTTAGTCGCGATATGTCACCAATCAACCAATTGATGAATTAATTCCTTTCGTTTCTCAAACGCATATAAATAACTTGGTGCAAAACACTTTCTACTCTCACGACTTTGTATTTCATATTTCGTTAAGAAAATCAAAATAAATTTGTGTGCTAGCTGTAGAAGTTATATATAAATATGAGTTTGCAATTTGAATTGTTCATTTGGTATTACATATTATTTTGTTTGTGGCATAGCAAACTATTTACTTATAAGATTTTTTATTCAAATAGAAAATACGATTTTTATCAGTAGCAGATGGTGACATGTGCATATCTCTTTATGTATGGAAAGCGTAAATACATTAGAAATATATGTATAAGTACATACATACACATATGTGTGTAAGTAATATTGGTGCATACAAAAACACACACATACATGAATACATATTTATATTAGAAAAAGACAAGTAAATGGCCACAGAATTCAGGATTACTTCCAAATTTCCATTAAATTATTTTCCATTATTAATAATTTAATAAAAGTAGTAGCTTAGAAACCTTCGGTGTGTTCGTAGTCTTGTGAGTAGTGTGATATCCTATTAGTGTTTAAGGCGCTTAATTAATTCCCACATAAGAAATTAATTGCTTCCCTACGGTCGAATTACCTTTGTTACAATCCTTTATTGTAATTAGTTATGATATAATTTGTAATTGTATTTACATTCTTTAACGAAATAATACTATTCATATGTATTTAAATTAGGGGACATCCTGCAACTTTAAAATCTACCTAGTAGCGCAGAAATAATATTAAAAATCGCAATTGCAATTTCTTGTTATCGAAAAAATTAATAATATAATAAAAAGAGAATAATATAACAATACTTGAAACTTTAATACATTTGCCGTCTCAACATTTTTCAAGTTCGAGTAAAAGTCAAATCGCTATTCTTAGTTCATATTCATCCCCTACATTAGGGGCTGCTATTAACGGAAGTAGCTAACACAACTCTGCATTACTGCATATTTGTTTTAATTTTGTTGGCCTATTGTTTTAGCAATGACCTTATCATGTACTAAAATACCGATATTCAGCACCTTTCTTCGTCTGAGCAACAGCAAAAGTTGCCGGCCAAGTAAAAGTTAAAATTGCTAACAAATTCTGTATCTTCTCCTGCCATAGCTCCGGTACATTGTATTGCCTAATTATGTTTCCTCATCTGAGTACCGGGCAAACTAAGTAAAATATTAAAATATTTTTAGGAACTTGACATACCAATAGCCATCATAAGTATGTATGTATTTATATATACATAAAATCAACATCACTCATGTTGTACGCAATTATTGATTTTTTTTATTTTTTGCTCCCAAAAACAATTTGCTACAAAATTGAAAAAATTAACAGAATAGGCAAACAATTTGTTTCGTAGAATTATGCAATAATTGTTGGCAAAAGGATGGTAAAATTTTCAAAAATAAACAGGTTGCTCTAAATCCAACCAAATGTAATAATTATTCCAACACAAAAAACATGTTGAGGTATCTTGAATGTAATTGACAGATGCAAACGAAACTGAAAGTTTACCTTTCACAGGGAAATTTCATACATACATACAAACATGTAGGTACACATCTATATGCTACATATCTATACAAAAATTTGGTTCATGGCCAAGAGATACTTTGTTATGTGTAAATCAAAATTAATTTCAGGAAAGTAGACAGTTTGGCAGCACGAACACAGGCAATGGGACAATATTTCATTAACAAATTTATATGTACATAAATAAATACATTGTATGCACAAAAGTGTGTATGTAGGCAGCCTCTCTGTTACCAAATATATACGATATTAGGTCAACGGGAGAGCATTTGAAAACTTTAAATAAAAAGTCAATGAAAGTATCATCTCTTGCATACTTTTCTTGTATGTGCGCAACCCTTCACCAACGCATTTTTGGCACAAACTTTAGCAATAAATTATGAGAAAATAATTATTACATAAGCAATTTTATAATTATAATTTTTAATTCAAGCTGATAAAAAAGATTTTGACTTACCTGGGTCGTGAGAACATGTTTGATGATTCCTTTTTATGTTTCTTGTGGCTATAAATGAGGTGCTAATAGTATTCCCTTAATTTTATATGGTCGTGGTTTCTTTATTAAGTTGGTTATCACTAATATTATTAATAATACATTACACACAGCTTTACAGTTATGGTAAAAATTTCTGCGGTATTTATTTATATGAAACTTTGCTAATATGTATTGCTTAACTCACGTGCCAACTACCTCATACAGAAATCCAACCAAACTCGTTGAATGAAGCTTTTCAACTGACGGATATGTGACTTTTTATATTCTCTCTGACTTTTCTAACACAGTTGGATATACAGAGTATTTGAATTTGATAACTATTTTTTGTTCTGCAAAAATATTGTTTACGAATAACAGACAAAAGAAAATTTTCAACTTTTGCCATACGTTGCAACTGTTTCGGAACACACAGCTTTCGTCTGTATCAACTAAAAGTATAAAAGTTACACCTAGATTAGCAAATTCCAAAACCTGTTGTGTAACAAAACATTCGCATACGATGTATCACCATAAATGAATGGTATGGGAAAAACAAAACATTTTACAATATGTATTTTTCTTAAACATTTATTATGCACAATTTATTTTCTATTACTTATATATATTTAAGGGTAAAACATAGAAAAGTAATACCAAACAATTAAAAAAACTTTGATTTATTTTATCAGAAGAAGCTTTTGATAAAACTGATGTATAGCTTTGAACTGACGTATTTTCAGAAGATGCTGACTTCCCTTCAAACTGGTAATAGGCTCGAAAGCCGTTTCTATCGAAGCGATCATTAGAATAAAATGATACTCTAAAAAAACGATCATCCGAACGAATTTCAAATTTATCACGTTTACCGCAATACCTGGGAAATTTTCGATCAGTACTTATAAAATTAGAAAATTCGACGTAATCACTTGCTGTGAGATAGCCGCAACTAAAAATTTATGAACATATATGAAAGAAAGAAATATGTACAGAAACTCCATGACTGAATTGAAATAAATTTATATATAAGGTTCCAAATAGAAATTACCTGTCTATTCCCTCCACATCAAAAGAACTAAAATTTATTCTTACTTTTTCATCAAATTTACCATAAAATAAGTAATGGCAAGCAATATTTTGGGGATAAAGTCCGGGAAAGTTAGGCGAAGTAAATAATCCATTCTTTTTGGTAGTACTATTGTATACAAAGCTGCAATTATGGCCCAATTGGTAGCCAGTCGTTATGCCATAATCTTATAGAATGCCATGAAGTACAAGGAATATTTAAAATAAAAATATTTAATATAAATATAATTGCAAATTTAGTGCTTCTTTTATATCCGAAAGGAATTTACAATAAGTAACGCATATGTTAAGGTTTGTAATTATAAAATATACTAGTGAACTTACTTGTCAAAAATTTATATTCCGCTTTAAATCCATAGTATCCAAACTTTTGTTGATTAGTGGGATATTTTCCAACAAATTGTAGTACAAGTTTAGGACCCTTAGACATTACGGGTTTGGGTAGAAATGAGCCGCAATAAAAATCCACAGGTTCATACTTTCCTTTGACTTGTGTTAGTAGCTGCAATGAATCATTTGTCTTACATTCTGAGGAGTTTTTACGGTCGGTAGGTATATTAAAATCTAAAAACTTAATT
This sequence comes from Linnaemya tessellans, assembly GCA_951800035.1. Taxonomy (NCBI): domain Eukaryota; kingdom Metazoa; phylum Arthropoda; class Insecta; order Diptera; family Tachinidae; genus Linnaemya; species Linnaemya tessellans. The sequence continues at coordinate 156,015,588 of OX637532.1, read as the reverse complement.
TGAATACGTTCATTGCCGCTGGCATAAAATTCATAAATACATTCAGCTCTCCCTGTATTGTGTATCGGTGTTATGTTGTTTACACTGGCCAATCTGGCATTTGGCGCAAACAGCTGACTTGTTTCAAAAACACCAGATTTGTTCCAACGAGAGTCGTAAATTTCTTTGCAGTTTTCTGAAAAAAAATAAATAAAAACAAAAGTATTATGGATTTGCAAAACTATTAATTTATGATTTTAAATAAATTTAAGTTATTAGCTGGGAAAATAATACACCAGTTTCATTTTAAAAGCACACAAGCACGCGCTATGTGGCGTGTGGAAGACAACCGTCTGGCGACATTTACGCGCATTTGTGATGAAATTTCAGAAGAACGCAGCTATCTGCTGAAGGCGCGAATTTTAAAGGAGTTTTTACAAAAAGGTTGCAGTAAAAAAGAATTTCAAGGAGACACTCTATTGTGGGTACGCATGTTAATACCGGGAGACTCTCAACGTGTTTACAATTTGCAAAATAAACAAATGGTGAAATTATTTTCCCGGCTCTTCAATTGTGATGTTCATGAAATGCATTTGGATTTGGAACAAGGTTTAGTTAATTATTTAATTCTTAGTCGTTTTAGAATAGACTTAAAACGTTCTTTTATGTTTGTCTGCAGAAGGAGATGTTTCCGAAACTTTGCGCAAATTCTATGAATCTTCTACAAAGTTGAAACCTCAAAAGGATAGTGTTTTGTACTTACAAGAGGTGGAGGAGTATTTACAAAAATTAGAGCAGCTTACCAAAGAAGATGAACAAACTGAGTTATTAAGGCAATTGTGTAAACAAACTACAGCTACTGATCTAAAAATGGTATTTCATTTTTTTAAAACATGCTCTGTTGTAAAGAAAATAAAGAACTTTTTCTTCAGATTATTCGTATTATTAAACAAGATCTTAGAATGAATGCCAAGGCTAGTCATGTATTGGCTGCTTTCGGACCAATGGCATATGCTGCCTATCAAGCCACAAGGGACTTGGCAGCGGTTGTTAAACAATTTTCGTTTAAAAACGAAAAAACCTCCAAAATCTCTGAAGGAAGCCAGGCGAAAGTAGCGAAGGGCAAAAAGGTGATTATTGAAAACATAATTAAAATAATATTCATATCTATGGTTTTGTTTCATTAGGGTAAAGTAGTCAATGTTCATGTCATGACTCCCATATCACCAATGTTAGCAAATGCCTGCAGCTCTGTGGAAGAAGCATTTAAAAAAAGTCGAAGTGGTTTATTTAGCGAAATCAAATATGATGGAGAACGTGTACAAATTCATAAGCAGGGCAATGAGTTTAAGTGAGTATTTTTTTTTGAAATTACATAAATTTTAGAAAATATATGAATATATTATTTATATATTAACATTTTTATTTTAGATTTTTTAGCCGTAATTTAAAACCAGTTATGGATCATAAAGTTAAACGCTTTAAAGAATTTATACCCAAGGTAAAATATGACATTCATATTAACTTTTTATCCTACACTAAACCTTGTTCATTTTGTTAGGCCTTTCCCGGGGCTGGAGATATGATTTTGGATTCGGAAATTATTTTAGTCGATACTGCAAGTGGCGAATTGTTACCATTTGGTTCTTTAGGTGCCCATAAGAAAAGGGAGTATTCAAATGCCGAAGTCTGCCTTTTTGTTTTCGATTGTATATTGTTCCAAGGAGAAGATTTAACAAATATGTAGAGTACAAAAAATAATTTACAAATTATAATATGTATGCTTAAAATTGCTCTGCCTTCTTTCAGGTCTTTTAAAGATAGACGCAAAATATTAGAAGACAATATTACACCAATAAAATCTTACGTACAATTATCAGAATCTCATTTTCTCAAGACAAAAAATGAATTGTCTCTTATGATGGCGAACGTTTTGAAGGCCAACCTGGAAGGTGTGGTCTTAAAAGATCCTTCAGGGACTTATCAACCTGGTAAACGAGGTTGGTTAAAAGTAAAAAAAGATTATTTATTCGGTGGTCGTATGGCAGATACTGCAGACTTAGTAGTTTTAGGTGCCTCATATGGATCTGGTAAAAAGGGAGGTATTTTAAGCATATTCCTAATGGGTTGTTATGATCGCCGCGACCGCTTGTGGAAAACAGTGACTAAAGTACATACGGGTCTTGATGATAAAACGCGGTTGGAAATGCATGACCATCTAATGAAGTTAATGGAAAGATCTGATGGTAAACAAGTGCCCTCATGGTTTTTGTGCAACAAACCGTTAATACCAGACTTTATTGCAAAAGATCCTAAAGTGATGCCCGTTTGGGAAATAACAGGTGCAGAATTTACAAAATCTGGTGAACATACCGCATCAGGTATATCAATACGTTTTCCCAGGATAACAAATTTAAGAGAAGATAAGTCGGCAGAACAAGCTAATGATTTGGAACTTCTGGAAAATATGTTTCATGCTTCTAAAAATAATGTGAATGTCGACCTGTTGATTAAGGGATGTAATGATGATGGCAGCGACGATGCAGACGATGATATAAAAATTAATAGTAAAGTTAATCTTCAAAAAACGCCGATTAAAGTAGAGAAAAATATTTCACCAAGCTGTACCAAAATACCCAAAGAGGAAACTCCAACCTGCAGCAGTCGGAAAATTAAATTAGAAAACATTGTTGACGACGAAAATGTATCTCAAAGTAAGAAAAAAGTAAAACTATCATTGTTGGAAAAGAATGAGAAAAAACCGTACAAAAAACAATTAACTTTAGATAGTACCTTCAAGATGTTGAAGAATAATAAAAAAGAGGAACCGATGGAAGAAGTTGAGATAGAAAGTAAATTATTTAAAAATATGAGCGCATATTTCGAAAACTTGAGTGACCCTTTGGACGTGGTAAACAAATTTAAGGCCAACAGTGGCATAACTACAACAGATAGCAAAAAAGCTGATATAGTGTTTTATAGATCGTGTAATGTTAACATTGAACTAAGTGTTTGTAGAGAGAAATATCGAAGATCCAGTCACCATTTAAGTATAGAATGGTTATTGGATTGTATAAAAAAGAAACAAATATTAGATTATGGTTTATATGCGATTGTAATAAAATAATTTTTCGACCATGTGATGGAAATCGCTTATCGCATGAAATAAAGCGTTTTCGATTTGAAGTCACAAAATAGGTGTGCTGGAGCTCGGAATCGCTTAAAATCGTTCAAAAGGAATTGGCGTTTTTCAAGTGGCATGTGATTCCACAATCGTGCGATTCACAGCACATACATGTTTGTTTTTTCATTTAAGAAATTATTAATATTTTTATAATAAAATAAAGCAAATAATTCTTAATAAAATTTAGTAAAAATATTGTTTAAGCTAGATTGGGTAGTTTATCGTCTAAAGTTTTGAGAATTCTCACTGCCAAATAGGCATTTATTTTAAATAAATATTTAAAATAAAGAATACATACATATGTATATGCAGGCTTTTTTACATGTAGGTAAAAATTTATTAATGTTCTGTAGCATAATTGCTGAATTATTAATCGATAAACAACTTATTTGGCGACCCTCAGGTGGTCTATTTATTTATTTGCTTAGGTAGTAAATAAATAAGTAATTCGGTCAAAAAAATAATTTATTACCATCGGGTTGCCAACTGTAACATTGATTCACATTAATCCCTATGTTGTTTAAGAAGAGGTTCAACAATTTTTGACTATAATTAGAAGCGGTCTCACTTTCTTTAATCAGCAATGTAATTCACTTTTATTTCTTATCAGTTGTAAGAAAATTATTATTTCTATTTTTTTATTCAAAACATATTGCTTTTATTTAGTGATTATTCTAAAAATAGAAAGAGGGGTTCCAAAATGTTAATAAATGTTAAAACAAACAATCTTTCATTACATTTTCTCATCCAAAGTGAAAAAAACCATTGACGTATCATCCATTTGGGGGAGAGGAATTATATTGCAATATAGCAGAGAAAGTACATACACATTATGTGCAAAAGCTTGTAGTAAACTAAATGATATTCAAAAGCTAGTTCAATTAAAATCAAATTGCTCTACCCGTGTTTATGCACATGTAATCAGTATTCCTAAGTACATAGAGCAGAGCACAATTAAATTAAATTTAAAGGTGTCTGTGGAATTGTATCTTTTCATTCAAAATGTGGCTAGAGTTTATTACATTGGCGACTGTAGCATCCATATTATTTTTTCATTGGGCTACAAAAAATAATGATTTCTTTAAGAAACGCAATTTGCCATATGATAAGCCTACATTTTTATTAGGTAGTGGCAAAGATATACTTTTTGGTAAGCAATCCGTTCTAGATTTGTACTGTGGATTATACAATAAAGGAAACGATATGTAAGTAGAAGTGATAAACGAAATTTCATTTTGAAGGATATACTTTATTTGATCAAAATTTATATGTACAGTGAACTCGCGAAAACGTGAATACTCGAATACATGAACGACTCAGAAACGTGAACATTTTTATTTTTACATTGACTACTCTAAAACGTGAACAAAGTCTGAAAGCCCTAAAACGTGAACAAAGTTTTCTTCGCCTTTTTCGTTTTATTTTCGAATTTACGTTTAATTTTGGGAATCCCAGAACATTTTTCTCATTTTTATGTTGATTGTTTTTAACAAATTCATGCATATAGGTACATACATATGTACGTTGTATATGCATACGTATGCAGGCCTGATTATACTAATTTAGTTGTGCCATGGCAACCTGTAAGTTTAAATTTACATACATACATAAAAATAAAAAGGTTGACCAAAGCGAGGTTTAAGGCTGCACTAAAATTTGTAAAACAAAATACATACCAAAGGAAGACAAGCGATTTCTTGGTATAAAATTAGTTTAGTTGTTTTTTTATGGTTACTTTTAGCAATCTTTATTCAGTTTTCTAGAAGTGAAAAAGTGTAAACATTTTATTTTATCTTTGCTAAGTGAAAAAATATTTAATTTTCCATCCAATTTTAATATCTGATGTTAAATTGTTTGCTTGAAGTTATTATTTGAAGTTAAACTGTGCTTTTTTATTATAACATTTTTACAATCGAAAACGTGAACAAATTTGAAAACGTGAACACCCTTGGTAAAAATTAGTTCACGTTTTCGCGAGTTCACTGTATATAGTTTTGTTTAAGCGCAAAGTTTATCGACAATAGTTTATTTATTTGTTCAATACATACTTTACTAATCATGAGGAAATAACTGAAGAAATATAAAAAAAATAAATAAAGGAAATATGTACATAAATAAACATTGCGCTTATATAAATCTATATAAATTTTTATAAAAAATAAATTAAAAAAATATAAGGACAAGAAGGAATTGATTTTTTTGTCGTGTATCGTAAATATATCTTATTGATCAAATAATACGAATTTTCTTTAACTTCTATTTTCAAAATAATATCAATACTGAATTTGGTGCGAACTAGTTGCAACAACTTATCCATACAAAAGATATTAAATTTTTTAAATATGATTATAACACCAGTGTGTTGAGAGCACGATGCAACATGACTTGTTTGGGTCAGTATGCTGCAACAGTGTATAGTGGCTTGCTTATTTGACCGAAGAAAAATAATTTTAAAAGGAAACCTATCCTATGATATTAAGATAAAAATTGTGTCGGTATTCTTCAAGCAAACGCTTTTATTTTTTAAGGGATAGGCCGTATTTGAAATATGTACTTGTAAATAGAAACACATAGTGCTATTTCTTAAAGTAATCTGTGGCAGAACCATGCCTGCAATGCATGAATGTGCTCATATTTAAAATAATCGCCTTTATTCTGTAACTATTTGTCAATGTCATGTCAAGACAATATAAAAAATAGATTACGTCTGTACACCTTTTCTTCAGCAATTAACACTTTCTAACACCCAATTGTCATAACCAAAGACCTAGTGACTAGTGGGAATATTTTCTGTCGGAAGTAATTGATTGTTGCCGACAAAAAGTTTGAAAGTGGAATATTGTTGATATTTCCCCTTATGCTGTAACGTCTTTGTCAACGTCTCGTCAAGGCAATATCAAATATAGGACAATTACACTTTCTTCCCCCATTAATAATTTTTAACAGCATTTTGCTATATTTAAGGAGCTGGAAAGTAGTCACACGATGTCGGAAGTAGTAGGTACTTCAAGGACTATTTGGAAGTTACTCGACGGTGTACAGGAGAGGGCGAAGAAACTAATAGGGGACGGTAGGATAGCCAACTCTGTTGACTCACTTCAACATCGACGCAATGTGGGACGCGTTTCACTGTTTAAGCGCCACTATAATGGGTTGTGTTCCAATGGAATCAGGAATCTCTTTCCCGAAACGCGCACCTCTCAACACGCTCTAAAGTGCTATCACGCTCTAATGTGCTGGATTTACCAGTGGACCGCACTACGAATTACAAGGAAAATTCGTTCTTTGCTTGTACTGCCCGTAGGTGGAATAAACTCACTGCGGAGGTCTTTCCTGTCGTATATAACATGTAGAAATCCAATGAATGTTCATATACACTTCCCCCCTTATCCTCCTCCCCACAACTAATTTTCATAGTTCCAGCACAATGTACGCATGAGTAGGGGTCATCCTCTGAGTGGCGGTACTAATTAAAAAAAAATTGTAAACAAGAGTTAGAAAGTGTCCTATTATTGTCATTGACTAATAGTTACAGAATAAAGAAACATGTAATTTGTATTTTAAATTTCCGACTTGAAAGTATTTTGTACTCAAATACAAGCGCAAATGTATTTACTTATTTGTATTTTAATGACAACGAGGAATGTATTTCTCCCAGTTTCGCTTTTATTAATATATAATATCTACATATGTTTTTTTAAATGAAGTGTCTACGGTATTTTCGATGGACGTCGGCCAGTGTATTTAATACGAGATCCTCATCTAGTGAAACACATAATGATTAAAGACTTCGATCACTTTGTTAATCGTATGAATTATGTGGAAATGGGTAACGATTTACTACCGAATTCATTATTTTTTATGCAAAATGAAAAATGGCGCAACATGCGCAACACATTAAGTCCAGCATTTACCGGAAGTAAGATGAGGCAAATGTTTAAACTTATTCTAACGGAAATTGAGCAGTCCTTGAATTATTTAAAAACTGAAATAAAAAACTGTGGTTTGGAGGGCAAAGGCTTAGAAGTGGATGTTAAAGATTTTGCGTCACGTTTAACTGTCAACGTTATAGCATCGACAGCTTTTGGTATCCAAGTCAATTCTTTTCAAAATCGAGACAATGAATTCTATACTAAAGCACAACAAGGGACTAAATTTACGATGATACAATATATTAAAATGATATTAATGTCATTGTTTCCAAAACTTGCACAGGTAAGTTTAATTTTAAAATACAAAATAAATTTAAATAATTTACTATCCTTCTTGGCAAATAAAGTCTATCTCTGCTGGGTAGTGCTGGAGCAGAATTCGTGGACACTAGCAAAATATTAACTACAGTTTCAAAACCGTGTAAATATTTAACGAATTGTATAATTTAAGCCTACATTCCTTAAAAATGGAATTTTAAAGCTTTTATGACGAAGCTGAGATGTGCTCTGATCTCCCTCTGCCCTACCCTCCCTACACCTTTGCCCCCTAAGACCCTATAAAATTTTTTTTTTTTTTTATACTTAATTGACTTCTTAGTGGTTTATACCAAAGGTGATATGTCTCCCCCACGGCCCGTCGCGAAGTGACCCCGGCAAAATAGAGTTTTTATTTACTAAATATTTGGAGCGAATTTAAGATAAGACCCGCTCAAATATAATGTTCTTACTTGTTTTATCTATACTATTTTCAACATTTCTTTTCATTGGCTCATTCTTACTAAAAATTGATTAATAAGTTCTTTTAATAATTTTGAAAAATAAAATAATTATTTCTCTTTTTATTTCAGATCCTCAGGCTTAGCGTGTTTGATAAAAATTTCAGCAACTACTTTATGCGTTTAGTTTTAGATGCTATGGAATATCGTGTTAAGCATAACATTCAACGTCCCGATATGATAAATCTATTGATGGAGGCCAGGGGTATGTTACCAACAAACGCACCGAAACCCCATTTTCAGGAATGGTCTGATGCTGAAGTAGTTGCCCAGTGTTATCTGTTCTTCTTTGCCGGCATGGAGCCTTCATCGGCTGCATTGAGTTTTGCTCTGCATGAGGTCATGGAAAATCCGGAGGTGCAAGAAAAACTTTTCAATGAAATACAACAACACAGTGAACATTTGGAAAACGGAGAGTTGACATATGAAATTTTACAAAAAATGTCCTACTTGGATAGAGTGGTTTCAGAAGTGTTGCGCAAATGGCCGGCCACTTTACTAACGGATCGGGTGTGTACAAAAGATTTTGTGTATGAAGCAAACGGAAAAAGACTAGAAATAAAAAAAGAGGAATTAATACGTGTAGCCATGTGTGCTTTGCACAGAGATCCCGAATACTATTCAGAGCCACAAGAATTAAAGCCTGAACGTTTTGGCGATGAAAATAAAGCAATAATCGAAAATGGTGCTTATTTACCGTTTGGTTTGGGTCCAAGAAATTGTATTGGTATGTATTGTTTGTTCGATGGTTTTGTTGTTGTAGAATTTAATTAATATTTTATACTTTTAGCTAATCGGTTTGCAATAATGGAAGTTAAGGCTTTTCTATTTTATATTCTGCGAGAGTTTCATTTAGTAGCCTCACCCAAAACGATGATACCTATAAAATTGAAAACGTCTGGCTTTGTAGTGATACCCGAGAAGGGATTTTGGATACAATTTGTTCCACGGAAATAATTATTGTATTGTGTACAATGTCTTACTTATCATTTGCAACACATAAATATGTATATATATTTTAGATAGAATAATCAATGGGCTCAAGTTCAAATCTGCGAAACTGCAAATTTTTTTTTTAGCTTGAGCCCGTTGAAAAAATTAACATCCTGTAATACAATTTACATAAGAAAGTTCGACTAATAAAATTGAAATTCATACATAATTTAAAATAATCAATGAAATAGTAAAGAAGCTTCACAGAAAACAGCGTCAAAATATCATGATACAAACATACATATATACGTGTGCAACTGGTGCACAGTATAGTTTTTTTTTTAACGGATCAGCACTCAGGGGATAGTATTGAGGTGACAGACTAGAAGATAGATAATTTTTTGTAGCAATTTGAAACTTTTTACTTCGCCGACTAATTTTTTGCTACAAGGCCGACGAAGGAGAGTGCTGTTCCTCTGGCCATACATGATTGTGTCAGTCGCTGCCAGTCAGGTTCAGTGATCAGTGCTATGCCCTCATCACTTGAATCGTACCCTGCAGGAGATTGAACTAGTATCAAATTAGTATTGCACTAGTACAAAAATCACCAGTACCAGTTCCCAACTGTAAACTTTCCTTTACCATGTTATTGCTCAAATTAACATTGAGTGTGTTTGAAAAATTACTAATACCATTGGTACTAGATAGAAACTAGGAGGATACTAGTACTATTAGTACTAGATGAGTACTAGTATAATTTCTTCTAGCCGGATACTAGTACAATCAGTTCTGCATTAAGAACTGGTTTATATATAAAAACATCCCTAAATTTATTGGTTTTTTAAACCCAATGAAATTTGTTAAGTCTTTGTCTTCACAAGTAATGTTTGGTTCATCAATTTTTAATTTATAAGAGGATATGGAAAGTTCCTTCAGGGCACACTCAATCCACTGGCACCTTGCACAACTTAAGTTACGTTTGGTACTCCACCATATACCAAACACTAATGAACATACAATACATATATCAGTTTTTATTATTTTAAAAAAGATCGCTGATTTTATGAACATAAATATTAACAAAAAAAAAAAAAACACGATTAAAAAATTTTAAAACAAGCTTTTAATTTTATTTATTTTTTAAAATGTCACTTTTTTAACGCACAAGAAAACTGCTGCTTACTTACATAAATTATCGAATAAATAAACTGATATGCAGTTGGCAAAGTCTTCTAATACCATTCTTTGTTTCAAATTTGAATTTGTTTAAAAATTGTAACAATTAAAAATAAAATAAATGAAAATGCGAATTAGCAATTCGCTTTAAAACATGAAATTCTACAAGTCAAATCGATCTACAAATGAACTACTTGAAGTACTAGTATATGTTGAATCACCTTTTGAACTAGTGCTTGCTATACTAGTAATCGTACCAGTAGATTAAAGACAATTAACGCTTATCCTACTGCAGGGTAGTTATAAATTATAAAAACCACATGTGCGTGTGTGAGCGTGATTTAAAATTTTATAACCGAGCGTGATAGTGAGTGATTTTGAATATGTATAATAATTTTAATACTGAGGAAAATATGTATTTACGTACATACATTTATATCTATGTGCTATAGAGATACATTCACACACTAGAGCAATTTTAATACGAGCGTGCGCGATTTTGCAAAATTTTTACCATCGTGCGTGATTAAAAAGAACGCGTTCTTGTGCATGCATAATCGTGAGCGTGCATGATCGTGCGTGAAAGAAATTTAAGTTTCGTGATTGCGAGCTTCATTTTACTCACGCGCACATCTGTAGTATATACCACATACTTAGGTCGAATTTTGTTTGGTTACCTGGCGCAGACGATCATTTAGAATCTATGTGATTCCCTTTGGTCAGACCACTACACTCGTCGATGACTACTTATGCAGTTCCGTATACATAGAACTACGTTTCCTATTATTGATACTGTACTCAATCTGTCGCATTGAGAGATGTTAAGCTGGACATAGAAAGTGAAAAACAGTCTCTTCCTTGAGCCATGTTATGCATATGGAATGAATTTTTTTTGATCGTTGTCGGGCTTTCTAATTAATGAAGGCACTGAAATGGTCACTGAAGGATGCGGTGAAATAAAATAATGAATTAAATGGATAACATTGAATTCTATCCTCTCATCACTGTATCCTACTTTCCATAGATCCGAAGTAATACAAATTGTAATTTGTAAGTTTACTTTTATGCTACGTGCGTATTGTTGTTTTGAATTTTTATAGCTTGTCAAAGATTAGCCAATTTATACTCTATTACATTAATTATTAGTATTTGTGAAATAAAATTGAAATTTTTTTTTTAATTTTATCATATGGAAGTTTATAATTCATCGACTTAGTCATAATACTTATGACGGGGGGTTCATAAAACTGATTTCGTTGATTTATTATGAATAAAATAATATTTTGAGTTTTATTGTGTATTTTCTTGAATTGAAATGTTAATTTTGCGCTTCAGATGACAAAGTGCAGTTTTTGCATCGTTTGACTTAAAAAATAGAACAACAACAAGAACAACTTAAAAAGCTAATATTTAAATGTGTTCACATAAGATTTTCTTCAATTAACTTAAAATATATTACATTAACAATTGTAAAACTAGTTTAATATTATAATCAAATAGTTTCACCACCATTGCGCTTGAAATCTCTACTTGTATTAAATTAGTATTTTGGTCAGGTAAATTTGCTCATCTTTGAAACGTTATAAAAACTCAAAACAACAATATGGGCGTAGCAAAAATTTAAAATCACAAACAAACCTATTGAAAAATACAATTAACATTTCCGATACGTACACACATACTCGTAACTTGCCCCCCGTATATGTGTATGTACATATGTGCATGAGAATTTTCATTATATGTAAATATTACTTTAGCTAATTCATTGTGAGTGTTGTATTGAGAGAGGCACAATTTTCGCAGTTAAAAAACTTGAAATGCTTTACAATTAAAGTAATTAATATTTTTCATTTTAATAAAATAAACCTTATATTGGCTTCTGGTAAATTTAATATATTTTCAAATTTTATTGAAATTAATTGATGTGTTGAATTTATTTTTTTAATAACATAATAAAAAAATTACGAAAAAATTTATCAAACTGAAACAATGTCTTATTAAAACACCAAACCAAATGCATTGATTTCTTAAAAAATTCGTAACGACTGGTCGGAACCGACATATTACCGAAGTCGTATGAAGGAGTTAGCACGACTTCGAAGAGATATATAGTCACGAAATCGAAAAGATATATACGTATAATAAGATGATTCTTAAAGATTTCGTTTAGATGTTTTCCAACGATTTTTTTCTGAATGAGATCTGTTTGTTGCTGCTTTCGTGGATTTTATTAACATATATGTATTTAAAATAATTTTTCCTGCTTATTTTATTTCTTTGTATTATTTTTCACTTAGTAACTAAGATTTTTAAAAATATCTTCCCCTATACAAATTCCAGGGACAGGAAATAAGAGTTATTTTTCAATTTTTGAAGAAATAAATCATACATAAATGAACATCGTAGACAACTTTTAATTACACCATTATGAGTTTTAGGCGAAATGCATCCAACATATTGCATGATTTTAAAATTTTTGATTTTTATTTTAACAATCAAAAGTAAGAGTTATTTTTGATTTTTATTTTTTTAAATGAAAAATAAGAGTTATTTTTGATTTTTATTTTTTTAAATGAAAAATAAGAGTTATTTTTGATTTTATATTTTTAAATGAAAAATAAAAGTTATTTTTGATTTTTATATTTTTATATCAATAATAAAAATCAATTCAAAACTCTTATTTATTTGTTGATGCCGTATGTATTATAATATGATGCTTCATTCAAATTTCTATATGAATATAATATATTATGTGACTTATCCATTATTAGCTATAAAAACATGCATGCATAGAAATAGCTTATAAGTTTTCGCTTCAGGTGTTCAATTTTACCATCATAATTGATTTTGAATGTTCCTCAGATAAATTATATCTCAAATCTCCCAATATTAATCTGAGTGCTGAAAATTACCTTCCTACACTGACTTGAGTGGCAGGTACAGAATGAACAATTAAAGCTAATTTTCGAAGCCATGGAAACACAAACATATTACCTATGTCACGAATTTTGAATTGATTTTTATTATTGATATAAAAATATAAAAATCAAAAATAACTTTTATTTTTCATTTAAAAATATAAAAATCAAAAATAACTTTTATTTTTCATTTAAAAATATAAAAATCAAAAATAAGTTTTATTGTTCATTTAAAATAATAAATATCAAAAATAACTCTTATTTTCTATCTAAAAATATAAAAATCAAAAATAACCCTTATTTCTTGATTTTTTTGATAAAAGTCATAACAGTTACGGTCCCTGACAAATTCACATTAAAAAAAATTAATTGAATGCAATTAGTTCAGAGCACCAAAATTGCTCGTATACCACCTAATCGTCTTCAAAGAGTTCATAACGACAGATCTGGGGCCAAATTACCCCATTCGATATCGTTGGAAATCTCAATATCGAATGCGGTAATTTTCCTCCTGGTTTCAGAAAAAGTCGAAACCGTTCATTTGGTTGGAAGAACAATTACTTAAAAAACATGATATGTTTTGATGATGTGGAAAAATATTTATTATGGCACATCATCATTAAACTCCGATGTATCATTTCAATTATATAATAAGAAGAAGATCTGGGAACATATTACCTGCGTCGTAAAAGCTCATAAATTAAATTTTTAAGGAATATAGCCTTAAGGAATACAATTTGTTAAATATTTACACTATTTTTTCATATAATATGTAACTATAACGACCACTAAAAGGGACGGGGTCCAAAAATAGACTATATCGTGTTTTCCGCAGATGGACGTATGGGCATTGCTAGATCGTCTTAGACTTCATCACTGAATTAAAATATATATTTACTTTATGGGGTCCAATTCTTTTTGCAACCTGTATTTTGTCGCAGTCACTCAGGCAAAGGCCATGAGAGATACTTTTCACCTTTGCCATAAAACACTAAGAATCAATTTTTGGGGTAATTAAGTGTAAACATTTTTTTTATAGGGCCATTTAGGGGGCAAAGGGGGAGGAGGAGATAGGGCACAGGTGGTATTTTAAATTTTGGTTGCTTTTTCCTTAGGGGAATTTTTTTCCCTCTTGCCCGATTCAACGAACTTGGCCTGTGCTAAAGTACCCAATTTCCAACGCACGATGAAGGGTAAGTAAAATTCGCCATTAGCCGTATATAGCACATCTATTTTTTTGATGTTTTTGTTTATCATATGACAATTTGGTTTCTTTTTTTTTTTAATTCTTTTATACTGGTTTTTATGTTTTGTAAACAATTTTATATTTAGCCCTGAAGATGCTAGCGGCAAAGTGGCAGTACATCCAAATAAACAAAATTTTCGGTGAACGCTAATAATAATATTAAACAAACGTGAACCCCAAGTCGGATTATTTATTATGTATGCAACAATAAAAAAGGTCGAATGAACTATAATAATTGATATTAGGTTTTGTTATAAATAGTTTATTAAGACTTTTTTTTATTGCCATCTATTATTACAAAATATAAATGCATAATAATGCATTTACATTGGCAATTATAAAACTAGTTTAATATTATTTACATCTGATAGTTCAATTGTTTAATTGGGGCATTTTATACTCATTTAAACGCTACAAAGTTTCAAAAAATTTTCAGCTGTAAATAATTCAACTAAATTTAATATGCTAATCCTAATATTAAATAAATCTATACAAACAATAAAAATATTTATGCTAAATGAAAATTATATTTAATGAAGAGTTTTTTTTTGTCAATATGAAAAGAGAATAAAGAATAATAGAAGAAAATATTATACAGACGAGTATAAGTGTGCGAATTATTAACTAAAATTGTGCACTTATTTGTTGATCAACTACAACGAATACAAATTTCAGTGTGAGTCATTTATTAATTGAATACAGTGTTCTATTGTATTAAAACAATATTAAAGCAATTCACAAGATCGCCTTAACTATTGTAAGTGTTAACGTTATACAACAGTTGTATGCTTGTTGTTGACATTATCAATAAAAATTCAAAATATCTCAAAGAGTATTTTGAATTTGTATTTTATTTTTTCTCTATGAAAGAGTATTTCAAATTTAAGTTTTTAAATTTTTATTTTATATATTTAAATGCTAGCTGGAAAAATCTTTTTGAAAATACCATCGACACGAATTTTTGAAGACTACCCTAGCAGGTCAAAATGTGGGGGTTTATTATATAATTCGATTCGAAACGGAAATATTTCGAAAATATATGCGTTTAATATAGAAATTTGAAAGCCTTTTCTTTCGAAACGATTTACATAATAAATCTGCTGATTAATCAGTAGTGCGCTAAGACAAATGCATAAGAATTCATTCAAATGCTTCGAAATCGAATGATAGAAAAATATGTAAAATGTGCGAAATTATAAAATAATCGAAACCTGACTCCAAATTATTTGATTGCTGATTTTTCGATCTTTTTGGATTTTTAATTATCTATTTTTTATCAAGCTTTAGGTCACTTTTTTATAAAAGAAATTTAAATTCCTTATTATCCGATATTAATAATAAATTTCCATTTCTTTTATAAAGAAGTGAACTAAAGCTTGATAAAAAAATAGATAATTGGAAAGAAACCTGACTCTTTTAATAATTATTTGACAGTCATATCTCACGAGAAAAAGGACAGCATACGTAATTATTTTAATACCACAGAAAAGAACTGGAATTTGAACAAAAATTTAAAAATATTTTGCATTTAAAAATTCAAGGTTTTTATACGAATTTTAAATTTTATATACAACTAATTTTGTATTATTGAATATATAAAATTATACATTTGCGATTTTTCTTGCAATTTTCCCACTTGGTACTAAAACATTTAATTGAATACAAAATAAAAGCTATCATGCTGAACGAAAACGTAATTGAGTACAACGATTAATTTCACCTAATAAGATAACAATTTTAAACAATAACAAGAAGAAACACACACACACACAATTTGTTTTGAACTATGTAATAAAAATATATTAATTAATTAAAACAACAAATTATTTAAAATTTAAAACTAATTAAGGTTAATAATCAAAATGGAATGCCATTTAACTACAAAAATTGTGCTATTTCATGCTGAAATTCAAAAAATATCCTCTCTCATGTGAAGAGAGTTGTCGGTTTTAGTAGGACCAGCACTCAGGAGATGACAACTACACATGTATTGCATTGGGCGCTAAAAATTCAACAGCACACTCATGACTGAATGCGGTATCGAACTCGAGAATCACCGCAGCTCTCTTTTTATTGAAAATCGAAAATTGAGCTCATTTAAGCAAAAATTACCTGGGACTTAATAAAGTCAGAAAGTTTTATACATATTTTGGAAATTGTTAAAATTATTTAACTGTAAAAAAGGTTATTTCGGAAATCGCCATATTCCCATCTGACGTAAATCTATTTTTATCAGCAGTTGTTAAGTGCTTCGAATATTTTTTTTTGTGGTTCAACACAAAAATATTCTAACGGTTTATGCTTCTTGAAAGGTTGGCCAAAATATTACACATATATATATATATATATATATATATATATATATATATATATATATATATATATATATCTGTCAAGCAGAAATTGCAATACCTTCCGCGTTTTCAGATAAGTCATTTTTTTATATAGTGTAATAGAAACAAGTAAGAACGTTATATTCGACCGGATCGAATCTTAATTACCCTCCAAATATTTATCCCCATATTCATAAAAAATAAAACACATTTGAAATCTATTTTAAGAAAATTTTTTATGAAAAAATTTGATTAAAATACATTTAAAACTCTTTTTAAATTTTCTGAATACCGGGGTTAATACATAAATTAAAAATGTTTGAACTGCTGGGTCAGATAAGATCAGAGAAAATCTCATAAAAGCTAAGAATTTAATTTGTTAAATATTTATACTATTTATCCATGCAATATGTTACTTCAACGTCCATTAAAGCGGGTGAGGTCCAAAAATTGATTTTTTAGATTTCCTGGCCCCAAGTTCAAAGCTTTAGACCTTCTTTGACATAAAAATATATCGTTCGCTTAACCATATTAAAAAAAAAAAGTTTAAAAATTATGTTGTTTTTCAGAGGTTGATTTAGTCCTTCTTAGGGGAAATTTTTTTTCCTCTGGTCCGATTCAACTCATTTACAACCATGACCTGTGCTATCCTTCAAAATTTATCTGTACTAAATTTCAAGCATCTGGCTCTTTTCGTTTGGACTGAATCGTGATTTCCACAGACGGACGGACATGGCTAGATCGTCTTAGATTTCATCACTGATTAAGAATATATAGAGGGATATTTCTCTGCGTTACACAAGACATGACAAAATGAATATTCATTTAGAGATCTAAAACGTATTGAGAACTAAAGAATTCACATTTCTGCAGAACTCATCAAATTGGATTTAGCTCCTTCACGACTGAAGATAACGCCACGTATATGTTGTGGTTCATATATTTACTAGGAATACATGCTCTGAAATTGTCAGCTCGTCCCAGCAAGTTATTTTTTGCAATAATTTAAACAAAAGAAAGTTATAATAGGAATAGCTATCAATCAAACTACGCATTAACCAATACATTTCTACTCATATCTATTTACTTTGTGTGGAGAAGTCATTTCGTGTACTTGGTGAGTTTCAGGCAAATTTTATTCACTTATTTCAGCAAACAATTTATGATATTAAAAAATAGCTACAAAGTTTTACATTGACAAGTGGCTGTTATAAGAATAATTATATTATCGACTTTATCAGTTTTTTAATGAATATATGTACATATGAACACGCATATTTCAATGATTTGAACAGTATTGCAATATAATGTCAACACTTTTTTTGTTATCTACATACATAAATAAAAAATTAATCGAAAACCGTTTACTTTTAGAAAAACAATTTATTGAGAGCATTGGGCGCCACCGATTCTTTTATATGAGGATATAAACCTAAAAATGGTCTAATCCATGGGACTTTGAAGTTTAGTTTGTGGGACTTTTAAATAATTTCATATGTGACTGTGTGCCACTAACAGGAAATAATAAGAAAGTTTTAAACAAAAAAAAAATTGTTAATTTTTTCGGGCTTAATGCTAGAGTTAATGTCGACGTCGTCGACGGCGTCAAATGTCAAAAAAAAAGTTGAATCGTATGAAATTGTATGGGAGCAGTTAATCTCAACGCGTTGCAACGCCGTAAAAGTTCAATCTATTTCAACTTTTTCGGCGTTGAAACGCCGTCAACGGCGTCGACATTAACTCTAGCAAAAGTTCGAATCTGCAAGACTGCAAATCATTTTTTATTATTTTATTAATAAATGAATTTGTTCAAATTATATTTATTATTTTATATTAAGATTGGAAATTAAGAATATTTTCAATAATCATCAAACCAGCAGAACGGATCAGTACTGATTTCGAGGCCGCTACGCCATCTCATCAGCGTTCTTTGTTAAATTTTTCCACTTTTGCAAGTGGTGCTAGTTAGTAGGAATATCAACTATTTAACCAATAATAAATAAAAAAAATAAATAAAAAATAAACAAATTTTGTGTCTTAAAATTCTTTCCGCTGCCAAACGTTTGCCAATAATCATATCAGTGTGGAAATGTCAATTAAAATATCATCAGTGTTGGCAAGCGTAACTGTGCATAGGTCGGTCATCCGTCAAAGGAAGACAATTATATTATATGATCTATAAATTATACCCAATAGAATCTTTGACAAGTGGCTATATTTATCCAATATTTTAAGGATATTGTCATTTGTTGACATAATATATAAAGCTACGAATCCAGGGGGGCTACTGCATAATTCGATTCGAAAGAAAGTGCTTTCGAATTGTCATGTTAATAGCAAACAGTTTCGAGCAGTTTTTTATTCGAATAGCATTACGCAGTAACCCCCATCACTTCAAAAGAGGCGATATCCTCTCAGTTTATAGTCGTTCTAATTAAACACAACTAATATTTATACCACACAAATTTCTTGAAAATTATAAATTTTTTTATAAAGGTTCTAATAATCATCCATAGGCGTATTATGTTCAAATTAGGTGGCAAATTACGTCATTCGATTTCGATCGTAATTTGTATTTAAATTGTATGGAAATTTCGTTTGATATTGAATTTAGTAATTAGGCCTCAGAAGTTATTTTGCAGGATATTCTGAAGTTAACGGAAATTTATATTTAGAGCTGTCGTGCAAATAACAAAACCTTCAGTGGTGTCAACTGAATAATATTAAATAACTGCATTCAATTTAAATAATTTTCTATTAATTAATTAATTAATTTCTAACACAATTTCTATTTTTGAAAATTAGCAAACCAGCAAAAACAGGTCTCCAAATATTTAAACAAACTATCAGAAATAGTTTTGGTACAATCTTACCAATCTGGCAACCCTGATACCGATCAATCCCCTGAAGATAAGAAAAGCTTTTTTTTGATTGTTTTCAAATTTAATTAAATAATATAAACAACAGCCCCACAACACAAATCAGTTTAGAATGGAACGCAGGAGTGATAATTTCTTGAGTGAAATTAAATTAAAATAAAACGGTGAAAGAAGTTTACATTTAAAAATGTGGATAGAATTCCTAATTCTGTTATTCCTGGCCGGCTACTTGTTTTACCGTTGGGGCACTGCAAACGATGACTACTTCAAAAAGCGCGGTATACCGTATTCGAAGCCAACCTTCTTGTTCGGAAACTTCTTTAAAATGATTTTAAGAAAGAAGTCAATGTTTGATTTGATAACCGATATATACAATGAATATGATGGCAAGTAAGTTGACTTATAAACAAATTACATTGCAACTACGACACACTTGATTAATCGCCGACTTTTCTATTGAACAAAAAAAAAAAACATAAAGTTTCACATTGAACTTGACTTTTACAAATAAAGTGTAATGGAATGAATGAGTGCTGCTTTGGATATCAAGGCTTTCTATTTTTTTAATATAAATAATTGCGAATGAAAAATGTTTTCGATATTAATTGAATAAATTTATATGTGCGGAGATCAAGCAGCACGACCGCTACGCAATTTTATTTTTTTGTTTGTTAATTACGCAAACTCATTTTCTGTAACGCCTTTCACGCCCGTACTATTGCACCGATTTTGAATATATATATATATATATATATATATATATATATATATATATATATATATATATATATATGATTTTAAAGAATTTCCCCCACAGATCTGCACAATCTTAATTTTACTCAGGTCGGTTTAGTACTTCAGTACATCTTACCTTTGCCATAAAACACTAAAAAGTAAATTTTTTTATTGGGTCATTTAGGAGGCAAAGGGGAGGGGGATAGGGAAGAGCAGAGGAAGATCAGAAAACATCTCAGCTTCGTCATAAAAACTTTAAGATAAAATTTTTAAGGAATACAGGCTTAAATTATACAATTTGTTATATATTTCCACTATCTTTCCATATTAATATGTTACTTCAACGCCCACTAAGGCGGGTGCTAAAATTGATTTTTCTGATTTTCTGGCTCCAAATTCGACGCTTTGGACCTTCTTTGACATAAAAATATATCATTTGCATAACAAAATCATACAAAAAAAATAAAAAATCATGTTGTTTTTTAGAGATTGCTTTAGTTCTTCTTAAGGGAACTTTTCTCCCTTTGGTTCGTTTATATCAACTTTCAAGGGTCTGTCTCTTTTTTGCTTATCTTGGACCAACAGATGACCCCTAGATATGCAGGGAACGCGCCGGAACTAGAAAGGAGCGGATAGTATTGAGGGGACAGATGAGAAGATAGAGAATTTTTTGTAGCTATTTCAACTTTGTTACTTCGCCGGCTAATTTTTTGCTACAGTACCGACGAAGGAGGGTCCTGTTACTCTACTTTTTAGTACATGATAGTGTCAGTTGCTGCCAACTATGTTCAGTAACCAGAGCAATGCCTTCATCATTGAAAACAGGCTGGCAACAACTAACACAACCACGCACTAACGCTGATCAGAAGAATTCAACACAATATTTCATGACTCAGCGCGGGCTCGAACTCACGAACCTCCGCTTCATAGTCTCGTGTTCTACTACTTCAGCCAACAGCACCCCTCTTTGTTTGGACTGAATGGTGATTTCCACAGACGGACGGACATGATCAAAAATACATATGTATACTCTATGGGGTCTCTAGAGGGATATTTCACTGCGTTACACACGGAATAACAAAGTGAATGTACCCTCCAATTCTCATTTCGAGAGTATAAAAAATAAATAAAATTAAAAAAATAAGTAAACATATTCGAAATAATCACCTTTTCTAAAGTCGGCTAGAATAAGATAAGAGATATACTCGTATGACAAAAATTCTATCACACAACATTTGTTATGATAAAAGCTTTCGCTTGTTTGCAATGAGCTTAAAAAACTTTTTCCACAAGCTTCTTAATTAAATTTGTTTATTAGATAGTTAACTGTTTAATATTTTAATTGCAGAAATCTCGCAATACGCCAGGGGAACCAACAAACAATTTATCAACACGTCATATAAAACTTCTACATAAAACTGAATACTTTTGTTTTCGAATTTACAGCGTTAAACAATAGATAGAAACTACGCAGTTGAATTGATATACTATTTACAAACCTACATATACACTTATTCACATATGTACATGTACATATGTGAATAATTTTGAAAAAGTTTATGTGTAGCTATAAGTCCCAAACATGTAAACCAAACATTGAGATTTCTACACGGATGAATTTCATACACAATTGAAATGGCACGCGCCATTAATTAAGTTGAAGAATATTGTCACTATTTCTTATTATACATGGAGATGTGCGCGTGAGTAATATTAAGCTCACGATCACGAAAAATAATGGCACTTAAATTTTTTTACGCACGCTCACGAGCGGTAAGATTTAAGGTGCTCACGATCACGCACGCTCGGTAACGCATTATTTTTAATCACGTACTTTCAGCACGATGGTAACAATTTTGCAAAACCGGGCACGATCACAGTAAAATTGCCCACATGTGTAAATGTATCTCTATAGCACATATGTAGATATGTCTGTATGTATGTACATACATGTTTTCCTTAGTATCAAAATTGAAAAGAAGAATAAACATATCTTACGGTCCTAAACTTTTGAATCACGTTGACGCACGCACGCGAGATTTTAATAATTGTAATCACGATTCGACACGAACAAATCACGGCATTTGCACATCTCTAATTATACACATAATAATTATGTGTTAAGCGGCATGGCCACACATCAAACTGACGCTTCAAACTCTGCTTTTCTTTGATGGTGTTAGTGAAAAAAGTCACACGTATGGTTTGACGTGAGTTTGAAGAACATCAAAACAATTTACAGCCATACCTAAATACGGGCGGCAAGCGTTTTTTAGCTGTCAAAAGTTCTCATGTCCATAAATTTTGTATGGAGCATGCCGAAATAACGCGGCGGCAACGCTTTGCTATTGGAAAATCCGATTTTGACAGAGCGTATTCTAATGAAGTTAGTTGCAAAAGAAAACAATTGTAACCAGAGAAAAAAAGCAAAAATTTACAAAAGTGCAATAAATAATAAAAGAAAAAATTTGTGCACTTCGTATTAGAAAATGGAGGTAAGAAAATATTTACAATATGATTATATACATACACATGTATGCACGTTTGTAATTTGTACAAAATTTCAATAACAAAATCACAAATGTCGTCCGTCCAGCTGTTAAAATAATCAGGGTTGTTTAATTTGTTTGTTTGATAACCCTGTTTTTATCGTTTTTTGACATACCGTTGCCGCTTTCCGCCGTATTTAGGTATGGCTGTTAGATTTTCACTGCCAAAGAGAATTTTTCCAACACATACACAAGTTTGGAGCACCAGTTTGATGTGTGGCCATGCCGCTTAAAAAGCATAGAAGCAAAACAGAGAGGAAACGGAAGTAATTGTATATAAATTCTCATCAGCAAACGACAATTTCGAAATCGTATGTGCAGGCTGCATCAAAAGTTCATTTTATTTTTTATTTCTCTACTGATCTTTTTAAAACAAGAACTAATTAATAAGAACTTTGTTTTTGCTTTCATTTCAGAATATATGGAGTCTTCGATCAACGTCAACCACTCTACTTAATACGTGATCCCGAAGTTATCAAACAAATTGCTATTAAAGATTTTGACCATTTCGCCAATCATCGTTCAATATTTGGCGAAGAGTGTGAGAAAAATTTATTTGCTGCCTCATTAGTTTTCATGAAGGATAACAAATGGAAGGATATGCGTAGTACATTAAGTCCTGTTTTTACGGGCAGTAAAATGCGTCAAACTTTCCAGTTAATGAATGAAGTGGCTCAAGAGACGGTCGTCCATTTAAAGAAACAGCCGGGTGTTTATGATAAAGATGGATTGGATATTGATATTAAAGACTTTATAACACGTTTCACCAACGATATTATAGCATCGACTGCCTTTGGCTTGAAAGTCAATTCATATGAAGATAAAAATAATAAATTTTATATGATGGGTAAAAAGGTTACCACATTTACGTTTCGGCAAAATTTGAAATTTATGTGTTACGCCAATTTCAATAAAATTATGAAGGTAAGTAATTCTGGTCGCTGCATGAATCTCAATGAAAATTTTGTATAGGAAATATTTAGCGAGAAAAGTCAAATATGATTAGGCTGACATGTTATATTCAAATATATGATTTTGGTGCCTCTGTGGCTGATGGGTAGCAATATTACCCTATCACTCCAATGGTCGTGGGTTCGATTCCCGCCGAAGACTCTGGGTGTTTTCCACAGACAAGCAAATCGCTTCGCGGGCTGTGTTTGTTAAAAAAAAATTTTTTTAAAGGCAATTAGTACCAGTGTTGCCATTTTAATAGGCATTTACACTGCTGTGTTAGGACAATACTTTTTAAAAATACGAGTATATATTTTTTAGTAACTTACTGATTGTAGTATGAGGTAAATCTAGCTTTATAATCAGGGCTGTGGAGTCGTGAAAAAATAGTTGCGACTCCGACTCCGACTCCAGCCGCCGAAATTTTTAAAGTACGACTCCGACTCCGACTTCAACTCCAATGCTAAATGTATATGGAGTGAAATATTTCTTATGAATTTTTTTTTTATTCTCTTTTACACTTTCATCCGCGTCTGCACACTGAAATTTTTGTAATGAAATTTCACTGTGTGAACCGTGACTTTTCAAAATTGCTTTTACTTGGGAGAGAACGTTAATGCTTTTGTTTGCTTCGGTTTCTTCTCAATCATGGGAAAATAAAAGCACAAGTTTATGAGTGACAAATAGGGTTAATGTTGAAGTTTTTGAAAAAGGAGCAAAATAGTCGTTTTTTTTAAACGAAAAGTAACATAAATCCTGGATGAACAACAATTCATTTATTTACGCAATTAAAACGTAAATGAAAAAGTTGTTATTTCATTGATAATTTACAATAATTAGCTCTAGAAACCTCCTTCTTAACTGCGAAACGCGCTATTAATAATTTGCAGCAAAACCACTTTTACAGGTTTCTATCAGAACTGGGACGAACGACGTATTTCAGCCAACACGTCAAATTCGATGGTACAAAATTCGTTTCAAACGCAATAACGACCAGTTTGTGTGATTTATGTGAAATGGTCACGTACACTTTAAAAACACTATTTAAAAAATTTAACAAACATACAAAATTTTAAAATTTCTAAAATAAAACTGATCTTAAAGTAACTTCGTTTACTAAAATATTTGAAAACTAAAACGAAACATGGTCACATGATCGTTCAAGGCGTATAAAGAATTTCCCCGACTCCATTCTTGTGCATTTTTTCGTAAACACAAACATATTTGACTTTTCATGATGCATATTCCCAGTCGTCAATTCCATTTCTACTGCCAGCTTAACAATAATTCACTTTTAACTCTTTCCAGCTTTTAGACATTCCACTTTTTGACAAAAAGGATACCGATTACTTTATGCATCTGGTTTTGGATGCCATGAAATATCGCAAAGAACACAACATCATTCGACCCGACATGATTAATATGCTCATGGAAGCAAAGGGCATATTCAAGTCCGACAGTCCAAAGACGGTTAATCGCGAATGGACCGATGTTGATATTGTGGGGCAGTGTTTCTTATTCTTCTTTGCTGGTTTTGAGACATCTGCCTCGTTGACATGTTTCACGGCTCACGAGCTAATGGAGAATCCAGAGTGTCAGGAGAAACTTTTACAGGAAATTCAAGATGTTGAGCAGAGTCTTGATGGCAAACAACTGACTTATGATCATTTACAAAATATGCGTTATATGGACATGGTGGTGCAGGAATGTTTGCGCAAATGGCCCGGCGCCATTGCAATTGATCGTGTATGCAACAAGGATATTACATATAATTTTGATAATGGTGAAAAATTGGATTTGAAAAGTGGCGAGGCGATATGGATACCAGTGGCGGGCTTTCATCGTGATCCTAAATATTTTGAAAATCCAATGAAATTTGATCCCGAGAGATTTAGTGATGAGAACAAGGATAAAATTCAGCCATTTACATATCTACCGTTCGGTGTCGGACCACGTAATTGTATAGGTAAAGGCAGGATATAATTTCAAATTTACATACAGAAATAATTTAACAAAAAAAAATTTTTTTTTATTCTATTCCTAGGATCTCGTTTCGCTCTTTTGGAAACTAAGGTTCTTATTTATTACCTGGTGAGAGATTTTCATATTCTAGCTGCTAAAAAGAGTTGCATTCCTTTGAAGTTATCGGCGAAAGGTTTTCAATTGATTCCCAAAAATGGCTTCTGGCTCAAATTTGCTGCCAGAGATTAAAAGCTGCACACTCACTTTGTTTTTGTTAGTATTTTTAAGTAATTAAGAAACAATGATTGCTTTTTGTATACATTAATATTAATTAAATGCTTAAGACTATAATAAATCGTCATTATGATTAGAGGTTTCCTTGGGTTGCAAGTTAACCAGGATGTAAATATAATATTTAGCCTATACAACTTCTGATATTTCAAGATGTTTTATATATGTGCTTTTAAGGACCTTCAAATTTGTATATATGTAGTACCGTCTACATATGCCACGTTGCGAAACAATTTTTACACCGATGCTGTGACGTTTTGCCGTATTACGTACATGCAATCTTTTGCACTGCTGCATTTTGAAGCACTAGACTTTGTTTACAAACGAAACAATTCACGTTTTAAAGGTGACCATCTTTTCTGTATTATACACCATCGTTAAATGTTATAACAGTTTAATTTTTTTGGCATCGCAATTTGTTTGCTTTGTGGTAAATTTAAAAATAAAGACAGTCAAATTAATAAATGAAGGTGCTTTTATTTATCAAGATTTAATTTTTACACTTTCCACAAAAGAATTGTAGGGTATATTCACTCCGTCACTCCGTGTGTAATGCAGTGAAATATCCCTCTAAGACTTCATTAACTATAGTATATATTATTGATCAGTTATGAAATCTAAAACGATTTAGCCATGTCCGTCCTTCCGCCTGTGGAAATCACGATACAGCTTAAATGTCAAGAGCCTGGCTCTTAAAATTTGGTATAGATAAATCTTGAAGGTCAAGTTCTTAAATGCGCTGAATCGGGCCAGAGGGAAAAAAATTCCCCTAAGAAGCACTGAACCAACCTCTAAAAAACCACATAAGTATTTTTTTTAAGTAAATGATATATTTTTATATCAAAGAAGGTCCAAAGCGTTGAACTTGCAGCCAAAAAAAAATAAAAAAAATTAATTTTTTAACCCCGCCTCCTTTTGTGGGCGTTGAAGTGAAAAATATTGTAAATATTCTTAAAACATTTAATTTTTAAGTTTTTATGACAAAGCTGAGATGTTCTGTGATCTTCCTCTGCCCTCCCTCAACTTTTGGCCCTATAAAAAATTTTTTTTACACTTAATAATAACTCAAAAAATATACTCTTTGCTGATTTATAACGAATGTTCTTACTTGTTACGCCTTTAAATGTGTTTCTATATAGTTTAAAAGAATTGTAAAATTCTATTACGAACAGTGTTCCATCTTGTCTAATGAATATAGGCAATTGCATTGCATTTCGCTGGAACTAGAAAGGAGGGGATAGCGTTGAGGGGACAGAGGAAGAATGATGAATAGATAGAGAAATTTTTGTAGCTATGTCTTTTTTACTTCGCTGGCTAATTGGCTACATGACCAACTTATATATTACATCACACAACATTTTGATGGGGCATTTCCTCCGTAATACACATTGTAGCGCACAACAGGCCTAGGTGTAGTCCTGAACGGATTGGGATAGCTTTGCTTACGCCCCTCTCTTCAACCTAATACACAGCGTAGCTATACATGAAGATTTGTTTCCTATGTAAAGTGTTTCGAAACTAAAAACTAATAAGAAAATTGTTGTTGTAAAAGAGATTTTCGAAAATTAATGTTTTCACTTCAACTGCAGTAGTGAGTGATACTCGTATATGACCTAAAGCATTTTTGGCTGTGCGGATTGTTAGTCCGTAGTACTGAATATATGTATGTACTCGTATTGGTTGTATACACGTATAAATACAGCAATTTGTTTTATTTCATTTTTATATAAACTAAAAATTATCAACTCGAATGGTATTACTTGACCTTAACCAAGAACTTCTAGGTAGAGCATTAAACTATTTGAAATAAAGAACGTGCTTTTATTATTAATATTTGTATGGTCAGCAATGAAAAGAAAAACGTGTAAATTAAGTAATTGAAAGAGTGAAGAATCGACTAAAATGATGACACCACAAAATGTCAGACGACCCCAGGTAATAATGATACAAACCATTAACTTTCTGACTATCTGGCTGCATTTACTAATTACTTGCTTTACAACTCCCCCCAAATTAGTAATAATTACCAACAATTGGTTGTTTACGTTCAGTTTTGGTTTGAGTTGGATTGATGTAAGAGACGTTAAGCTGGTTTAAATTTGTATGATTGAATGGTTGGTTGGTTGGTTGTATGCCTATTGTTTTTGGGTCTGCCGTTTGTTTCATTCGTTTATTTGTTACTATTATCTACTAGTTAACATTTTATTTGTTTTATATTTTGAAACAAACCATAGTTATACAACACGATTATTGTACTACTGCAACAGGGAGGGAGGCTGTAAACGAATAAGTTTGGTGGCGTATAAGCGCTGTTTTTCCCCATACACTTAAAAAGCTCGGTTCGCTATCAAACATTTCCAGTTTATTTTTATTGTTTATATTTTTCTAGATTTAATTTCTTTTGCATATAAAAGCATTTATCAGCAAACTTTGAGATTTTATTTGTGATATAAATTGAAGCGGAACTGTCTACAGCAGACAGAGTTGATGTGTGATTGATACTGTTATACGCGCGTGCGCTTTATACGGAAATAATAAATATTTAGCAAATTTTATTATTTAAATTTTTTTTTGGTTGAAAGAAGTTTTGAAATAAATAAAAAGCAGCGACATAAATAGTGCATCAATATAAATAATAATGGAGACAAAAGAAATGGAAACAAATATACAAAACTTTTACAAAAATAAAGTTGTATTTTTGACAGGCGGCACTGGGTTTTTAGCAAAAGGTGTGTTGAATTAAAAAATTAATAATAATAATGAATAAACAAATATATCAATGTATAATGAAATAAATAAAATCATAATTCGATTCGAAAGAAAGTGCTTTCGAACTGTCATATTAATAGCAAACAGTTTCGAACAGTTTTTTATTCGAATAGCATTACGCAGTAACCCCCAGAACTTGATAAACCATCACTTCAAAAGAGGCGATATCCTCTCAGTTTATAGTCGTTGTAATGAAACACAACTAATATTTATACCGCACAAATTTCTTGAAAATTATAAATTTTTTTTATAAAGGTTCTAATAATCATCCATAGGCGTATTATGTTCAAATTAGGTGGCAAATTACGTCATTCGATTTCGATCGTAATTTGTATTTAAATTGTATGGAAATTTCGTTTGATATTGAATTTTGTAATTAGGCCACAGAAGTTAGTTTGCAGGATTTTCTGAAGTTAACGGAATTTTAAATTAAGAGCTGTCGTGCAAATAAAAAAAAAATGTTCAGTGGTGTCAACTGAATAATATTAAATAACTACACTCAATTTAAATAATTTTCTATTAATTAATTAATTAATTAATAAATTTCTAACACAATTTCTATTTTTGAAAATTAGCAAACCAGCAAAAACAGGCCTCCAAATATTTAAACAAACTATGAGAAATAGTTTTGGTACAATCTTACCAATCTGGCAACCCTGATACCGATCAATCCACCGAAGATAAGAAAAGCTTTTTTCAATTAAATAATATGAACAACAACCCCACAACACAAATCAGTTTAGAATAGAACGCAGGAGTGATCATTTCTTGAGTGAAATTAAATTAAAATAAAACGGTGAAAGAAGTTTACATTTAAAAATGTGGATAGAATTCCTAATTCTGTTATTCCTGGCCGGCTACTTGTTTTACCGTTGGGGCACTGCAAACGATGACTACTTCAAAAAGCGCGGTATACCGTATTCGAAGCCAACCTTCTTGTTCGGAAACTTCTTTAAAATGATTTTAAGAAAGAAGTCAATGTTTGATTTGATAACCGATATATACAATGAATATGATGGCAAGTAAGTTGACTTATAAACAAATTACATTGCAACTACGACACACTTGATTAATCGCCGACTTTTCTATTGAACAAAAAAAAAGAAAAAAAGTTTCACATTGAACTTGACTTTTACAAATAATTTGTAATGGAATGAATGAGTGCTGCTTTGGATATCAAGGCTTTCTATTTTTTTAATATAAATAATTGCGAATGAAAAATGTTTTCGATATTAATTGAATAAATTTATATGTGCGGAGATCAAGTAGCACGACCGCTACGCAATTTAATTTTTTTGTTTGTTAATTTGATGGGATGTATCGTATCAAGTTGTATGTCATCTTTCGAGTTAAAATTGGACAATAATAAAAAATTAATTATAGACTTAAGCGTGTCCAATAATTTTATTAAGTGAAAAATATTGCGGGTGAAGATAAAAAAACTTGTGAATACATTCGCGAAAATCTATTTTTAATTCGATATATATGACTGATGTTTACTTGCCGTCTTATTTTGATGTTAAAATTTGTCAATTTTAAAGAAAATATTTAAGAAAGTATCTCTGACAATTTTAAAACTGAATGGCTTTAAAAGCAAAAAATCAATCAGGATTTTCCGCATCCCTTTGTAATAAACAGGCCAGAAGTTTTTAAAACATTTATAAGTATGTAGATAAAATTGGGATCTTTTACACATCAATTTAAAAAACAGTGTGCAGTTTATGGCATTTTATTAAATTTTTAAGGAAAAGTAACACAGCTACTTATTAATTTGGACCAAGCAATTAAGTGACGTATAATGTCTTCTCCACAAATTTTTAAATATTTTCAAAAATTTTAATTAAATATTACCCAAAACTATTAATTTGATAAAAACATTAAGTTGAAAGCACTTGCCTTTTTTAAAAGCTTTTATTCATATTAGTTTTTGTTTGTCTAAGGGTTTGCTAACAAGTCAAGCTTTTTCTATAACCTCTACTTCACCGACTGTTATAGAATTTTGCACACGTTTTATTTCCCCATTATAATTAAAACAAGTTGTTACATATAAATAAAATAACAATTTGGTTTGGGACTTTACATTGAAAGCAAATTTCATTTCTTTATTGTTGTTTTCATATAAAATCCCAGTCGAAAATGTTTATACTATTATTTACAGAAACTGGCAGTAAGTAAAACTTATGGCGTTTTAAATTCAATTAAGGACTTATAGTCTAGTTGTTCGAAATTTTTGTGTTAAATTCACAAAGACTTGAAAAATATTCCAAGGCACAAAGCAAACTTAACATCAATTTTTAATTATACAACTTACACAGCAGAGCAGAACAGCTGTTTTCGAAAGCCGCTGCACTTTCATCATCAATACTTATGCGTATTTTGTTTGCCAACAGTTTTGAAGTTCTCTTTTTCTTAAATTTTTTTAAGGGATGCAACACAAAATTGTTAAATACATTCACTCTTTGCAAAAGATATAATATGATAATTTTTCTTTGAAAAGTTTAAAAAATATTGCACTTTTTTTGTAGAAAAGAAAACAACATTAATGAAAGATTTTAAATAAAATTTAGTTATATTATGGAAATAATCAGCCTTATTGTGTTTGGCGTTTTTCGCCTTCAGATTCGACATTTTGTAATAGACTAAAGAAAAATTTAGCTTTTTATCTTTAAGCTATTACAATTTGTCGAAGTTGAAGGCATAAAACGCCAAACACAATAAGGCTGACTAATTATTCGCTGGCTATTCTAATAAAAATTATTGGAATAACTTCTTCACAACTATTTGCATACAAAAATTTAGAATAGAAACTATCCAAATAATTACTGAAATAAATTCTTCAGGGATTCAAAATGGTTACTATGACGTCATGTGTAGAAGAAATTAAAGCAAGAAGAACATCAGCCAATTTTAATTTAAACATCGACTTTTTAAACCTTATCTTTCTTGTCTATAATGGGCGAAAATATATTTTTAATTAAATCTAAAAATGTTCAAAGAAAATTATGGTATTGCTTGAGTTTTGGACTTCAAAGTTATTGGTATTTCAAAAAACTTTAATATTTCTTTATGTTCTTAAATATGTTGGCTGGCATTTTTTGCTAGATATGGCACACAATTTGAAATATATTTACATATGTATGTATATACTCTGTATTCAGTGGTTACTAACCGCAGTACTTGGCCGGCATTGCAGTTTCAAAAGGCAATAATTTGCAAAAGTGTTAAATATTATCTTATTCGTAAAAGTAATCAATTAAGCTAACTAATCTTTTATACAAAAAACAAATGCATATGTATGTAGTATATATACATATGTAGGTGTACATGTATAGTATATATGTATGTATTTTTTACATACATACAACTGTATTTATGTATGTAGGTAAATATCTTTAGTGTGCATATTCGAGTGTATTGAACTCTTACAAAAAAAAAATGATAACAAAACCTTTGTTCGCATCGTACCACTCAAAATTAACTTTTAACTTTATTGACAAAAGTATTAAATCTATATGTGTGTATGTACAAATTTTGTTCAAAATGTACCCACAAATTGTATAGCTACATATTCTATATACGATGACGGTTCATTTAAGTATGTACATTCTTTAATAGCGGGGAATTTCTTAAAGCAGGTTAACTTAGAATTCGAATTAATAACAAACAGAAAAAACTGTATGCAATAAAAATTAAATTAACTCAATTAAAATCTTCATATATTCACAAACGTTTTAGCTGTTACCATTTTATTGGCTTACGTCTTTAGTTTACGTCTTTAATGGCTTTAAATTACACTAAAGATAAATTGATTTTATATTAGCATTTCTCCTGGAATGTGTTCTTAGCTATAATTTCTAAAACTATAATTTTGTTAACATACGGTACGGTGACCTAAAAAATCACTCCGAAAATAAATAAATAACAAAATATGGACAAGTCGTTAACTCTGCTAGTATGTTAGAAAAAAAATACACATATTATGTTCGGGTCATATTTTGACCCCACATTTTTTTATTGAGAAAAGTGAAATTTGTAGATTTCAAAAATATTTTTAAGGCTAGTGATCAATGCAATATGTCGTCGTTAGAGTGATTGTGTGTCGGTGTGACGGACAAACAGTTTTTTTGCAAGTTATGCACTCAGTAAAAGTATTTTTTTTTTCCTTTTGGGTCATTAAAAGACCCTAACGTAGTAGCAGGGTTAATAAAATTTGTGACAATTGTGGCCTGCTTCAATATTACTATTCTGCATCTATTTTATTAATAGGCAAACGCATTTTCTGTAACGCCTTTCACGCCCGTACTATTGCACCGATTTTGAAAATATATATATGATTTTAAAGAATTTCCCGCACAGATCTGCACAATCTTAATTTTACTCAGGTCGGTTTAGTACTTCGGTACATCTTACCTTTGCCATAAAACACTAAAAAGTAAATTTTTTTATTGGGTCATTTAGGAGGCAAAGGAAAACATCTCAGCTTCGTCATAAAAACTTTAAAATAAAATTTTTAAGGAATGCAGGCTTAAATTATACAATTTGTTATATATTTACACTACCTTTCTATGTAATATGTTACTTCAACGCCCACTAAGGCGGGTGCTAAAATTGATTTTTCTGATTTTCTGGCTCCAAATTCGACGCTTTGAATCTTCTTTGACATAAAAATATATCATTTGATTAATAAAATTATAAAAAAATCAATGAGTGTTCGAACTCACGGGCGATGTGTTAACACCTTTTTGTTTATTTATTTTATATTAAACCCACAAAAAACAAAGAGAATGCAAAGCAACAGACAAATGTACATACATACATTGTTATGTTTGTACATAAGCTACATACGTTGCTGTCCTGCTATCTCATTTTTATATATGTACGTATAACCACGTCACTATTCTCTTTGCTATGCATAAGACAAAACCGAAGATCAACATGAAACACTTTTTTAATATTACTCCAAATTAATACTCCGAATTAAAACACTTAAATCTCCGCTCGCCGATATCGGATCGCCTTAATTTTTGGCCTAAACTCTTCGTCGAAACCCGCACTAGCGTTTTAATCTAAAAATTAATAAAATCGGCTATGAATTTCCCGAGAAAATCGCGTGGGAAAATTATATGAAAATCGCCCAATAATCACTTTCAATACCGACTGCCAAGCAACGAACAAACAAAGTCTTACACTTACACTTGCGTATGTATTGAAACTGATAGTTTACTGCCCTAGAGGCGCGCGTATAGATGTTAACACATCAAAAAAACTTTAAAAATTATGTAGTGTTTTAGAGGTTGCTTTAGTACTTCTTAGGGGAACATTTTTCTCTTTGGCCCGATTCAGTCCATTTACGAACTTGGCCTGTGCTATCCTTCATAATATATTTATAAAAAATTCCAAGGATCTCACAATGAAAAGAAAGCGTAACATCTGGCAATCTAGCACTTCACACTCTTGTAAGACTTCATCGGCACATATTTCTGATAACATTGTAATATCCTACAACAGTCAGAATAATTTATTATTAGATATTATAATTTTCTTTTATCAATGTGGTACTTCAGGGGTAACATTTTTTAATACGCACTTAAAAAATTAAATAGTATTTCACTAGAATAATAATTGTTTTTTTTTATTTTGTTGGAGATTGAAGTGGTTGTTTTGTATGAGTGTTAAATACAAACATTTGAATACGAATATTTGTTTTTACGAACAAAAAATGAAACAAAATATTTTCGCCAACAATTTGCGTAATAAGTGAAGTGTTGATTTTATTAATATTTATTAAAAACTTAGTGTTGCCAATATATTTCGAAAAAAATTTGTTTCCTACCGGAAAATTTAAAAGTTTTAATTAATATTAAACGTTTCAGCATAAGTTTATTTCATTGAGCTCTTTTGTAAAATTTTTGGATAAAATAGAACAAGAGAATATATGTATATAGTAATAAAAATGTACTGTTTTAATTTCAGACTAATCATTTTACTTGCATTAATTGACCAACAATAATTAATTATTATAATTACTATTAACTTTTTGGCCTTTATTTGGGTAATTTATTTTATTATTTATGAATTGAATTTCCCAACTTTTTACTATATATGTAAATGTCAAAGGATGGCAGCCTTGACATTTCATCATTTGACAGCCAATTTATTTCCTAACCTCAAATTTGCCCAACGTTTATAAAGAAGAATTACGTCCTTGCTCTGGAGTCTTACTCCGGTATTCATAAAAAAATAAAACGTATTTGAAATCTGTTTTAAGAAAATTTTGTATGGAAAAATTTTATTAAAATACATTTCAAACTCATTTTAAATTTTATGAATACCGGGGTTAACAATTAATTGTTCAATTCACACACTCAGTCGTATGGTTAATCGGTAAAAAAGGATACTTTTTCATACACTTGTGAACGGACAAATTTTATAATATCATTATTTTATAGTACCCATCTTTTTTTTATATCTGAAATTGAAAATAACAGTTCAAAAACGATGTGGGAATTTCAGTTTGATGAGAATAGGATTTTTACGATTCAAATCAGTACTGATCCATTCTACCAGTTCGATAATTATAAAATATTCTAACATTCCACTCTTAATAAAAACACATTGAATTCAATACAATTTCATAAACAAAATAATTTGCAGATTTGAACTTGAGTCCAATAAAGGAATTCTCATCTCATTGTTCGATAAATAAAATTTACATTCATATAAAACTTTTTCTTCTTTTCATGGGAAGTGTTTCTCCATAGGGGTGGCAAAGTGTTGAAATTAAATTGAAAAAATTTTGATAAAAAAATCTCAAAAGAGTTACACATTAAATTAAAAAGCCAAGAAAATATGTAAATAAAGTAAATTTTATAATAAAAGTAGAAAACTGAGTAAACAAATTGGGAAGTATATTTTTTTTTTATCTTGGACCAGCACTCAGGGGATGACCCCTATATATGCAATGCATTGCGCCGGAACTGAAAACGAGGGGATAGTATTGAGGGGACAGATTAGGAAAGATGAGAAGATAGACAGTTCTTTTTGTAGCTATTTCAACCTTTTACTTCGCCGGCTAATTTTTGCTACAGGGCCGACGGAGGTGGGTGCTGTTACTCTGCTTTTTAGTACATGATAGTGTCAGCAGCTGCCAATTATGTTCAGTGACCAGTGACTATGCCTTCATCATTGAAACAGGCTGGCAACAAGTAACACAACCATGCACTGGTGCTGATCAGAAGAATTCTACACAATATTTCATGACTCAGCGCTGGCTCGAACTCACGACCCTCCGCTTCATAGTCTCGTGTTCTACTACTTCAGCCAACAGCACATTTTTAAAATTAAAATCCCAATCAATTTATAGATTCAAACTCAAAAACATTTACAAAGGCGAGGGAAAACTACCAAACAACTTCCTATCACCTACTGACGCCACATGGACAATTCATAAAAGAAGTTAAAGGAGATTATTGAACATTTTCAGAATTTGCATACAACGAATGACCATTCAGTTGTTAGTTGAACTCAGATGTTGCATTTGCAAAATTTCTTCCAAGTCAAGATGTGTTTGCAGTTTTTTTTTTTAATTTTCTGTAACATTAGATTGAACCAATTTTAAACTTGATTACTACTTTTCATATCGACATTGAAATACTTTTCTGTGAAAGCTATTAAATGTTTGTAATTATTTCAGCAAGGTTCTGTACTTTATTTAGCCTTGTTGTTGTTATTTTATTGCAATTAAATGTGTTAAATTTATATTGATTTCAAAAAACAAAATAAACTTGTTTAAAGTACTTATTTATGTATGTAAGCAAATTCATAAGTAGATTTTAATTTCGTTTCATTGGATATTAAGTTGCTAAAGTACAAAAGAAAAAGAAAATCCCAAATAAATGATTAAAAATTATAAATAAAATAATAATGCTATTTTAAAACCACAAAGCTTTTAGAACTTCACGCAGTAAGAATATACATATATTCGACCGGTTCAAATCTTAAATACCCTCCAAATGTTTACAATATAAAAACTATTTCGTAGGGGACACGCCGGGAGGGCCATAAAACACTAAAAAGTACATTTTTGGCGTTAAGTGAAAAAAAAAATTTTTTTTTGTTATAGGGATTGGGGGGCAAGGGTTGCAGGAGAATTATGGGCCAGAGCTTGAAGGGTAGGGCAGAGGAAGATCAGAGCGCATCTCAGCTCCGCCATAAAAGGTTCAAAATTTAGCTTTTAAGGAATGTAGTCTTAAATTATACAATTTGTTATATATTTACACTCTCTTTCCATATAATATGTTACTTCAACGCCCACTAAAGAGGGCGGGGGTCTAAAAATTTATTTTGCTGATTTCTTGACTGTAAGTTCAGCGGTTTGAACCTTCCTTGGCATAAAAATATATCATTTGCTTAACAAAAACCTTAATAAATTATGTTGTTTCTCAGAGGTTGCTTTAGTTCTTCTTAGGAGAAATTTTTTCCCTCTGGTTTGATTCAGGCCATTTACGAACTTGACCTGTGCTATCTTTCACAATATATTTACACCAAATTTCAAGTGTCTGGCTCTTTTCCTTTGGACTGTATCGTGATTTCTACAGACGGGCGGATGGAAGTGGCTAGATCGTCTTAGATTCCATCACTGATCAAGAATATATATACTTTATAGGTTGTTAGAGGGATATTTCACAACGTTACACACGGAATGACAAAGTGATGAAATGTATGATTTTTATATTTGTACCGATTTCTATTATCTGCTATGATAAAAGCTTTCGCTTGTTTGCATTGAGCTTAAAAAACTTTCCGCAAGCTTCTTAATTAAATTTGTTTATTAGATAGTTAACTGTTTAATATTTTAATTGTAGAAATCTCGTAATACGCCAGGGGAACCAACAAACAATTTATCAACACATCACATACAACTTCTACACAATAAACAGAATAGTTTTGTTTTCGAATTTACAGCGTTAAACAATTGATAGAAACTACGCAGTTGAATTAATATATTTACAAACCTACACACTTATTCACATATGTACATGTACATATGTGAATAATTTTGAAAAAGTTTGTGTGTAGCTATGAGTCCCAAACATGTAAACCAAACATTGAGATTTCTACACGGATGAATTTCATACACAATTGAAATGGCACGCGCCATTAATTAAGTTGAGGAATATTGTCACTGAGAGGCTGGCAAATATTTGTTATTATACATCGAGATGTGCGCGTGAGTAATATTAAGCTCACGATCACGAAAGATAATGAAACTTGAATTTTTTACGCACGCTCACGAGCGGTAAGATTTAAGGTGCTCACGATCACGATCACGCACGCTCGGTAACGCATTATTTTTAATCACGTACTTTCAGCACGATGGTAACAATTTTGCAAAACCGGGCACGATCACAGTAAAATTGCCCACATGTGTGAATGTATCTCTATAACACATAGATATGTCTGTATGTATGTATGTACATACATATCTTCCTTAGTATCAAAATTGAAAAGAAGAATAAACATATCTTCTGTTATATCTATCACGTACGGTCCTAAGCTTTTGAATCACGTTGACGCACGCACGCGTGACTTTAATAATTGTAATCACGATTCGACACGAAAAAATCACGGCATTTGCACATCTCCAATTATACACATAATAATTATGTGTTAAGCGGCATGGCCACACATCAAATTGACGCTTCAAACACTACTTTTCTTTGATGGTGTTAGTGAAAAAAAACTCACACGTATGGTTTGATGTGAGTTTGAAGAACATCAAAACAATTTAGATTTTCACTGCCAAAGAGAATTTTTCCAACACATACAAAAGTTTGGAGCATCAGTTTGATGTGTGGCCATGCCGCTTAAAAAGCATAGAAGCAAAACAGAGAGGAAACGGAAGAAATTGAATACAACTTTTCATATCAACAAACGACAATTTCGAAATCGTATGTGCAGGCTGCATCAAAAGTTCATTTTATTTTTTATTTCTCTACTGATCTTTTTAAAACAAGAACTAATTAATACGAAATTTGTTTTTGCTTTCATTTCAGAATATATGGAGTCTTCGATCAACGTCAACCACTCTACTTAATACGTGATCCCGAAGTTATCAAACAAATTGCTATTAAAGATTTTGACCATTTCATCAATCATCGTTCAATATTTGGCGAAGAGTCTGAGAAAAATTTATTTGCTGCCTCATTGTTTTTAATGAAGGATAACAAATGGAAGGATATGCGTAGTACATTAAGTCCTGTTTTTACGGGCAGTAAAATGCGTCAAACTTTCCAGTTAATGAATGAAGTGGCTCAAGAGACGGTCGTCCATTTAAAGAAACAGCCGGGTGTTTGTGATAAAGATGGATTGGATATTGATATTAAAGACTTTATAACACGTTTCACCAACGATATTATAGCATCGACTGCCTTTGGCTTGAAAGTCAATTCATATGAAGATAAAAATAATAAATTTTATATGATGGGTAAAAAGGTTACCACATTTACGTTTCGGCAAAATTTGAAATTTATGTGTTACGCCAATTTCAATAAAATTATGAAGGTAAGTAATTCTGGTCGCTGCATGAATCTCAATGAAAATTTTGTATAGGAAATATTTAGCGAGAAAAGTCAAATATGATTAGGCTGACATGTTATATTCAAATATATGATTTTGGTGCCTCTGTGGCTGATGGGTAGCAATATTACCCTATCACTCCAATGGTCGTGGGTTCGATTCCCGCCGAAGACTCTGGGTGTTTTCCACAGACAAGCAAATCGCTTCGCGGGAAGTTTGTTAAAAAAAAATTTTTTTTAAAAGCAATTAGTACTAGTGTTGCCATTTTAATAGGCATTTACACTGCTGTGTTAGGACAATCCTTTTTAAAAATGCGAATATATATTTTTAGTAACTTACTGAATGTAGTATGAGGTAAATCTAGCTTTATAATTATTAATAAATAAAGTTAGAGCCTAGTTGATAGACAGTTGGTGTTACTACGGATCATGTAAATGAAACCAAGGGAGTATGCAGTATAAGTAGAGATAAATTTCGTAGTTTGTTTACATGATGGAATAATATATAGAGAAACTCAAAAATAAGTTGAAAAATAGTTGTAGGAAAAAATTAATAAATAAATTAACATAAATCCTGGATGAACAACAATTCATTTATTTACGCAATTAAAACGTAAATGAAAAAGTTGTTATTTCATTGATAATTTACAATAATTAGCTCTAGAAACCTCCTTCTTAACTGCGAAACGCGCTATTAATAATTTGCAGCAAAACCACTTTTACAGGTTTCTATCAGAACTGGGACGAACGACGTATTTCAGCCAACACGTCAAATTCGATGGTACAAAATTTGTTTCAAACGCAATAACGACCAGTTTGTGTGATTTATGTGAAATGGTCACGTTCACTTCAAAAACACTATTTAAAAAATATAACATACGTAAAAAATTTTAAAATTTCTAAAATAAAACTGATCTTAAAGTAACTTCGTTTACTAAAATATTTGAAAACTAAAACGAAACATGGTCACATGATCGTTCAAGGCGTATAAAGAATTTCCCCGACTCCATTCTTGTGCATTTTTTCGTAAACACAAACATATTTGACTTTTCATGATGCATATTCCCAGTCGTCAATTCCATTTCTACTGCCAGCTTAACAATAATTCACTTTTAACTCTTTTCAGCTTTTAGACATTCAACTTTTTGACAAAAAGGATACCGATTACTTTATGCATCTGGTTTTGGATGCCATGAAATATCGCAAAGAACACAACATCATTAGACCCGACATGATTAATATGCTCATGGAAGCAAAGGGCATATTCAAGTCCGACAGTCCAAAGACGGTTAATCGCGAATGGACCGATGTTGATATTGTGGGGCAGTGTTTCTTATTCTTCTTTGCTGGTTTTGAAACATCTGCCTCGTTGACATGTTTCACGGCTCACGAGCTAATGGAGAATCCAGAGTGTCAGGAGAAACTTTTACAGGAAATTCAAGATGTTGAGCAGAGTCTTGATGGCGAACAACTGACTTATGATCATTTACAAAATATGCGTTATATGGACATGGTGGTGCAGGAATGTTTGCGCAAATGGCCCGGCGCCATTGCAATTGATCGTGTATGCAACAAGGATATTACATATAATTTTGATAATGGTGAAAAATTGGATTTGAAAAGTGGCGAGGCGGTATGGATACCAGTGGTGGGCTTTCATCGTGATCCTAAATATTTTGAAAATCCAATGAAATTTGATCCCGAGAGATTTAGTGATGAGAACAAGGATAAAATTCAGCCATTTACATATCTGCCGTTCGGTGTCGGACCACGTAATTGTATAGGTAAAGGCAGGATATAATTTAAAATTTACATACAGAAATAATTTAACAAAAAAAAATATTTTTTTTATTCCTTTCCTAGGATCTCGTTTCGCTCTTTTGGAAACTAAGGTTCTTATTTATTACCTGGTGAGAGATTTTCATATTCTAGCTGCTAAAAAGAGTTGCATTCCTTTGAAGTTATCGGCAAATGGTTTTCAATTGATTCCCAAAAATGGCTTCTGGCTCAAATTTGCTGCCAGAGATTGAAAGCTGCACATACACTTTGTTTTTGTTAGTATTTTTAAATAATTAAGAAACAATGATTGCTTTTTGTATACATTAATATTAATTAAATGCTTAAGACTATAATAAATCGTCATTATGATTGGAGGTTTCCTTGGGTTCAAAGTTAACCAGCATGTAAATATAATATTCAGCCCATACAACTTCTGATATTTCAAGATGTTTTATATATGTGCTATTAAGGACTTTCAAATTTGTATATAGTATCGTCTACATATGCAACGTTGCGAAACAATTTTGACCCCGATGCCGTGACGTTTTGCCGTATTACGTACATGCAATCTTTTGCACTGCTACATTTTGAAGCACTAGACTTTGTTTACAAACGAAACAATTCACGTTTTAAAGGTGACCATCTTTTCACATTTTCACCATCGTTAAATCTTATAACAGTTTAATTTTTTTTGGCATCGCAATTTGTTTGCTTTGTGGTAAATTTAAAAATAAAGACAATCAAATTAATAAATGAAGGTGCTTTTATTTATCAAGATTTAATTTTTATACCTTCCACAAAAGAATTGTAGGGTATATTCACTCCGTCACTCCGTGTGTAATGCAGTGAAATATCCCTCTAAGACTTCATTAACTATATATATTATTGATCAGTTATGAAATCTAAGACGATTTAGCCATGTCCGTCCAATACAGCTAAAATATCAAGAACCTGGCTCTTGAAATTTGGTATAGATAAATCTTGAAGGTCAAGTTCGTAATTGGGATGAATCGGGACAGAGGGAACAAAGTTCCCCTAACAAGAACTAAACCAACCTCTAAAAAACACCATAAGTTTTTTTGTGTAATTTTGTTAAGTAAAATGATATATTTTTATGCCAAAGAAGGTCCAAAGCGTTGAACTTGGAGTCAGAAAATCATAAAAATTCTCCCCTTTAGAGGGCGCTGAAGTAACTTATTACATGGAAAAATGGTGTAAATATTTAACAAATTGTATTCCTTTACATTCCTTAAAAATTAATTTTTTAAGCTTTTAAGATTAAGATACGATGTCCTCTGATCCTTCCCTGCCCTACCCCTCCACCCACCTTTGCTCCTTAAATGATCAAAAAAATTTCTTCTACACTTAATTACACCAAAAATTTATTTTTTAAGTTTTTATGGCAAAGGTGAGATGTCTCCCCCACGGCCCTTTCCGGAGTGACCTTGTCAAAATAGAGTTTTAAAAATTTACACAAAAATGTCTCACATTTATAATTTATCTCTGTCTCTTTTAGTGCTTCGTGATATAAAATATTTCCACCTTATTCCGTAAGTATTTGTAGACGTCAACGTCAATATCATATAATAAATAGGACAATTAATTACACTTATTTTCGTCTATTGTGTATTCTTAACAACCTCTAGCTACTTTCTAGCCCTTAGGGAAAATTCTAAAGACGTCAGCGGTATTCAATCCCCACAATGGGTATTTCAGTATACCCACAATGGGTATTTTAGTATCCCATTTTGATGTCGTCGACAAATAGTTACAGAATAAGGGGTATTAACTGCAAAAATAACGTAAATTGCTTTTATGCTAATGGAAAGGTGTCTCAGTCAAGCAGCTCCTATTTGGTGGCTATTTCAGATTAGAACCGGTCGAATATAATGTTCTTACTTGTTTCTTTTGCGCGTTTATAAATTAAAAAACTAAAGACAATCAAAGTAATAAATTAAGGTATTTGTTAAGATTTAATTTTAATTTTTTTTTAGATTTTGCCAATTCTCCAAACTATTTGGAAGATTTTGTGGCAATAGTGCCCACCACACACCGACTAAATTGACGTAAAAATTATATAATTTCACAGAAAAATAAATAACAAAATAATATTATAGTGTTTGAAATTATATAGTTGAATACAATTTGCCCGTCTATTTTTTATGTTAGCCATCAAAGTAAACTTAATTTTATATTGTTAAATATAAATTAGTTTTTATTGTTTTTATTAGATAAATAATAAATGAGTACGAATCAATGAATAAAAAACGAATAGGAAAATTATGCTAAAGGTCTTTTGAATATAAAAGAAGCGGTTTTAGTGCTGTCGTAAATTGTTTGGGAAGTTTATATATCAGTTAATTTTATTAAATACTTACATTTTTATGGCTTAAAGACAATTGATGCGTTGCTTTTAATCCGACATGTGTTTTAAAAACTATTATTCTAAATCCCATGATTCATTTGCAATACAGTTAACAACTGAACTGGTTGACGAAGAACTCGTGTATAAAATATTTTAAAATATGCTACAACATAAAACAATTTATCTTAAATAACATGTCATCAAATATACACGTTATAAATCACACATACATACACACCTATAACTATTTATAACAGAATGAAAAATATTGACAAATTCAGTCATACCCTTATACAGGGTGGGCAAATGTGAGGTTAGGAAGTAAATTGCTTGTCAAATATTAAAATGTCAAGAATTAAGCTGCCATCCTTAGACATTTATTTAGTAAATAGTTGGGAAATTTTCACGATGCATTTTTCAACAAAATAATTTTTAGTGATGAGGCCCATATTCCATTAGGCGGTTATGTAAACACACAAAATTTGTCAAAATCCAAAAACAGTCCTCGACAAACCATAACACCCAAAGAAA
The DNA here is from genome assembly GCA_951800035.1 of Linnaemya tessellans. Taxonomy (NCBI): domain Eukaryota; kingdom Metazoa; phylum Arthropoda; class Insecta; order Diptera; family Tachinidae; genus Linnaemya; species Linnaemya tessellans. The sequence continues at coordinate 155,971,723 of OX637532.1, read as the reverse complement.
GTGACTATATGGTGCGGTTTATGGCCAGACGTCATCATCGGTCCGTATTTTTTGAAAATGAGCAAGGCAACGTCGTCAGTGGGAGTTCCCTGCCCTAATCGATTTTTTTGTGGCCTCAATTGCTAATGTTGACATCACTGACTTTTGGTTTCAGCAAGACGGCGCCACACAGCCGGCCAAACAACTCAGTTATTGCATGAGAAATTTCCCGGTCGCATAATTTCTCGATTTGGCGATGTCAATTGGCCATCTTGTTCTTGTGATTTACCGACGCTGGGATATTTGCTCGGGGGCCAATTGAAAGACCGGGCTTACGTGAAAAATTAAATTCGGTGTAGCATTGACGAGAAACGCGAATCTTTGTTGCAATATATAGTTCCAAATTTTATGAAAAGAGCGGAGGGCTGCCAAAGTGCTAGAGGTGGACATTTGCCCGACATCATATTCCATTATTAATTCCCATATCTTTACTTTACATCGGTATCAATAAAACTGTATTTATTCAAAAAAAAAAAAAAAATTTGGTTTTAAGCCAATTTACTTCCTAACCTCAAATTTGCCCACTCTTTATGTAAGTAGATATTTAAGTAACAGGGGCAGGGTAAAAGGAGTCAACTCGTGTGAAATCAAGTTTATGTATGCATGTCCAAAAAGAATAATTTGAAACGTAAAATTCAACGTAAATCGGTTGAATGTATTAGTTATTTTCCATATACGTACTTAAGCACTCGTGCTTACGTAAATATATTAGTTAGAAATATTAGGCGATACACGAAATTCTTTATATTAATTTTAATTTATGCACTACATTAAGGCATGTAAATTAAATGCGTCAGTTACATAATTTAATTACACCTTCTCTTATTATATATCTACAAAAACAAACAAGCATCAACAATACAGTAATAATAATAATTTATTACTTCCAACAATATTATGATAATTCCAATACAGGTTTATTTGAAATTTACATTCTCAGTCGTGAATCAACATCAGCGTTACTACTCAACAATCTTCTTTCAGAGACAACTTGTCTATATGAAGCCATTTGAAATCGAAGATGTTTTTTTTGCGTATGCACATGGCAACGTGGCCGCTAGAAACTATAATATGTATGTATATGCTCTTGTATTTCCTATGTACTTGTTAAAAATATTCCAAATTGTGAAAAATATCTGAGACGAGCTTGCAGTACAAAGAACTGCAACTGCAAGTGTATATCGGAAATGCGATTTAAACCCCTTTTTACAACGTTCAAAAGAGAATTGCAGGGTATATTCTCTATGTGATTTCGTGTGTAACGCAGCGAAATGTCCTTCTAAGACCCCATAAAGTATATATATAGATATATGTATATATATATATATATATATATATATATATATATATATACATATATATATATTCTTGATCAGTGATGAAATCTAAGACGATCATGTCCGTTCGATCGTTCGTCTGTGGTAATCACGATTCAGTCCATATAACAAGATCCTGACCTCTGAAATTTGGTACAGATAAATTTTGAAGGATAGCACAAGTCAAGTTCATAAATGAGCTTAATCGGACCAGAGGGAAAAAAGTTCCCCTAAGAAAAACTAAACCAACCTCTAAAAAACCACATAATTCTTTAAGTATTTTTTTTAAAGTAAATGATATATTTTTATGTCAAAGAAGGTCCAAAGCGTTCAACTTGGAGCCTCGCCTCCTTTTGTGGGCGTTGAAGTGAAAAAATAGTGTAAATATTTAACAAATTGTATTGCTCAAGCCTACATTCGTTAAAAATAACATTTTTAAGCTTTTATGACAAAGCTGAAATGTTCTCTGATCTCCCCCTGCCCTCCCTCAACCTTTGGCCCTATAAAATTTTTTTTTTTACACTTAATAACTCAAAAAATTTAATCTTTGGTGATTTATAACGAAGGTGAGATGTCTCCCGGAGCGACCCCGACAAAGTAGAATTTTTATCTGCTAAACATTTGGAGGGTATTTAAGATTTGACCTAGTCGAATATAACGTTCTTACTTGTTACGCCTTGAAATGTGTTTCTATATAGTTTAAAAGAATTGTAAAATTCTATTACGAACAGTGTTCCATCTTGTCTAATGAATATAGGCAATTGCATTGCATTTCGCTGGAACTAGAAAGGAGGGGATAGCGTTGAGGGGACAGAGGAAGAATGATGAATAGATAGAGAAATTTTTGTAGCTATGTCTTTTTTACTTCGCTGGCTAATTGGCTACATGACCAACTTATATATTACATCACACAACATTTTGATGGGGCATTTCCTCCGTAATACACATTGTAGCGCACAACAGGCCTAGGTGTAGTCCTGAATGGATTGGGATAGCTTTGCTTACGCCCCTCTCTTCAACCTTCAACCTAATACACAGCGTAGCTATACATGAAGATTTGTTTCCTATGTAAAGTGTTTCGAAACTAAAAACTAATAAGAAAATTGTTGTTGTAAAAGAGATTTTCGAAAATTAATGTTTTCACTTCAACTGCAGTAGTGAGTGATACTCGTATTTGACCTAAAGCATTTTTGGCTGTGCGGATTGTTAGTCCGTAGTACTGAATATATGTATGTATGTACTCGTATTGGTTGTATACACGTATAAATACAGCAATTTGTTTTATTTCAATTTTATATAAACTAAAAATTAACAACTCGAATGGAATTACTTGACCTTAACCAAGAACTTCTAGGTAGAGCATTAAACTATTTGAAATAAAGAACGTGCTTTTATTATTAATATTTGTATGGTCAGCAATGAAAAGAAAAACGTGTAAATTAAGTAATTGAAAGAGTGAAGAATCGACTAAAATGATGACACCACAAAATGTCAGACGACCCCAGGTAATAATGATACAAATCATTAACTTTCTGACTAACTGACTGCATTTACTAATTACTTGCTTTACAACTCCCCCCAAATTAGTAATAATTACCAACAATTGGTTGTTTACGTTCAGTTTTGGTTTGAGTTGGATTGATGTAAGAGACGTTAAGCTGGTTTAAATTTGTATGATTGAATGGTTGGTTGGTTGGTTGTATGCCTATTGTTTTTGGGTCTGCCGTTTGTTTCATTCGTTTATTTGTTACTATTATCTACTAGTTAACATTTTATTTGTTTTATATTTTGAAACAAACCATAGTTTTACAACACGATTATTGTACTACTGCAACAGGGAGGGAGGCTGTAAACGAATAAGTTTGGTGGCGTATACGCGCTGTTTTTCCCCATACACTTAAAAAGCTCGGTTCGCTATCCAACATTTCCAGTTTATTTATATGGTTTATATTTGTCTAGATTTAATTTTTTTATTTTTTGCATATAAAAGCATTTATCAGCCAACTTTGAGATTTTATTTGTGATATAAATTGAAGCGGAACTGTCTACAGCAGACAGAGTTGATGTGTGATTGATACTGTTATACGCGCGTGCGCTTTATACGGAAATAATAAATATTTAGCAAATTTTATTATTTAAATTTTTTTTTTGGTTGAAAGAAGTTTTGAAATAAATAAAAAGCAGCGACATAAATAGTGCATCAATATAAATAATAATGGAGACAAAAGAAATGGAAACAAATATACAAAACTTTTACAAAAATAAAGTTGTATTTTTGACAGGCGGCACTGGATTTTTAGGAAAAGGTGTGTTGAATTAAAAATAAAAAAAAAAAATAAATAATGAATAAACAAATATATCAATGTATAATGTAATAAATAAAATATGTTAATAATAACTAATTAAAAATTTTTGTAACGAACGTGAAAATGATATGAATAGTGCTAAAAATAATAAACTGCATATAATATAAACGATTGAAAAAGTTAATTAGACGGAAATTGCAACAAATTAATGATTGGAATTTGATACATATGTCATATTAAATATGTTAAAAAAGTAAAAATCTCAAACTAATTTTAGTTTCGTTTTTGTGTAAAAATATCGGTCAATTGATTGTATACAATAGAAAATAAGATAGCCTGCTTTTTATAATAAAAAAATTTACAAAATCAACTAGAATAGAATAAAATAAAATAACCCATTCAAACTGTTGTGATTTGTTCGAATAAATATTTTTAAAAAAAAATTAAATAAAATAAGTGTAGGTGATGATGACGAAGCAAACCATAAAAACATAAAATATTGCTTCTAAAATTGTAAAAATATGCTCAAAATTTATATAACACAGAGGAGACGGATATTCAGAAAACGTATTTAAATTATTTTTCAAAATTGTTTAAAGATGGCTAAAACTGGATATAAAGGCCACAAATGGCCATATGTTGCCTATTTAACAAAGAAAATCTAAAATCCCTATATATCACAAAAACATATTTCCACAATTTGCTAATTAAACTTAAACATTTTTTAAACTTATTTTCTAATATTTTGTAAAAAAAATATACTAAAATTTTTTTACCAATAAAGAAAATCATATAACGAAATACCCATTACTGAATGATTTCAAATAACCTCAGGCAAAATAAAAAGATAAATTTGAAAATATCGTTGAACATGTAAAATCGGAAATTAAAAAATAAAACAAATAATAATAAAAAATATATCCAAAAATTAAATTAATTCGAAGTTGTGTGCAAAGATTAGTTTCGGGACTGCCGTATATACATACATACATACGTTCACACATACATATATTTATACATACATATACGTATAGAATAATTTAATTAAAACGCTGTAAAAATACTTCGCTGTTACAATAATTGAAAATACCCTCAATATATTTATAAGTGTGAAATATCCTATAAATTATACCACAACAACTCCCCTCACAGGGGAACAACATGGAATTAATTTTCACTGCACAACACAACATATAACAATTCTTTCAGGTGGAATAAAAATCAGTGTTTTGATTTTAGGAGACAGTTAAAGTTTTATCTTTTCCCATTAAAGTTGAAGCGTTATAGGAAATTTTGGTATGTGTGCTTAACACTTTTACGTAAAACACTTTCAGAAATATTTATCTGAAATATGTGATACAAAAAAGTATTTTTTCCTGTGTTGAAATTAAGCATGCGTCATGTTTACTTTGTCGTAGTTAGATAAAAAAGGGCATATAGAATATTTGGAATAATAATCATCAAATGACGACAATTTTTTGCTAAGCTGAATATAAGAAAAATTAAATTCTAAAATTCTATACAAACTGACTGGTGCGATTTCTAAGATTGCTCCGATCTGCCAGAATGATGATTAAAATATTCGAAATATTTCATTTTATCACAATGCACTGCAAATGCACAGGACATCTGCACTCTGCATGGTCAGCGTTAAAAAAAAAATAATTTGTAATTTAATTATTTGTTTTATTAACAAGCTTTACGTCACTTTAATAAAATAAATTTAATATTTTTTTTATTTGCAATATTTCGTTACCCTCTGCATATCTTCTTCAGGGTAATGTTTATAGTTAAAATTAATTTAACAATAATTTTAAAAATTTTGACAGAAAAATTACTATTATTTTTAATTTTATTCGTGCTGATTCTTTTCCCAAATTTACAAAAAAAAAAAGCTTAAAATTGATTATTGAAGTGAACCTTTAACAAAATTTTTTTAGAATAACTAGAGATATTCACCCTTATCGTGAATAACAAGGGGAATTTTTGTTCACATGAAATTTTTATTCCACCCAAAGGGAAAAATGGTATCGTGAATCTCCCATGAAAAATTATTCCCGCTATCAGTTCTCAGTGAATGCAAAAAACGAGAAGAAGCCGAAAACAATATGAAAAATCAAAGAATTTGTGTTGAAAAATTTAAGTTTATGCAATATTTTAAAAAAATTTAAAAAACGCATGACTAAATATTAAATTCTTCTGGTTTCTGGTTTCCTATAGGATTAAAAATTGTTTTTATAAATGTTTTTTTAAATATATGTATATGCATGTATAGGTTTAAATATTTTATTATTGTTCATATATTTTAAATTTATTTAAAATTTGTTTGAATCTTTTTGTATTTTGTTGACAAATAATTTTGTTTCATAAACAAAATATTTTTTCATATGAAATAAAATAGTTAATTTTCTGCAAAAGTCACACAAAGGAGTGACGAAATATTGAAATTAAAAATTAAATTAAAATAAAGAGACCTTATGCTAGAGTTAATGTCGACGTCGTCGACGGCGTCAAATGTCAAAAAAAAAGTTGAATCGTATGAAATTGTATGAGAGCAGTTAATCTCAACGCGTTGCAACGCCGTAAAAGTTCAATCTATTTCAACTTTTTCGGCGTTGAAACGCCGTCAACGGCGTCGACATTAACTCTAGCATTAAGCTTAAAAATATCAGAATACAATAATGACTAAATATTTAGTAGTCAAATAATTTGGATACATTTTGAAAACCAGACAAAACAAATTAAATATATTCTTACTGCTGTATTCACAAAAATTAATGTGTACTTCAAGTGCGCTTTAAAGTAAAAATTTCATAGAGAATTTATTTTAAAGTGTTGATCAAGTCTACTTTATTTTTTTGTGAATACTACTGTTAATCTTTAGAATTTGAGCAACAAGTTTTACAAAGACGCAGGCAATTGATTTGTTGCAAAAAATATAAGTTTGTGTCTTATTAACGGGTCTTGCCACTAAAATAAAATGTGCAAACTTTAATATTCGAATTATAATAGAAAATAATTAAATTTTCTACTCTATTCCCCACCAAAAACTAAGTGAATAAATTAAAGGGAGAAGTGAAAAAGCTCGCGGGAAAAGAATCATTCACGAGCAGGGGAATTTAATGCTAGTGTGAAATCATTCACGGGGAACTTTGTCATGATTGCAATTTTAGGGAAAAGGGAAAAATTTCGAGGGAAAAATTATTCACGATAAGGGTGATTATTTTAAACTTCGAGTCAATTAAATCTCAAGTAGTCAAAGCAATGTTTGGTAAAGGTTCCCTTCAAATATTGTGTTGAATTCTTCTAAACAGCATTAGTGCGTGGTTGTGTTAGTTGTTGGCAGCCTGTTTCGATGATGAAGGCATAGTCACTGGTCACTGAACATAATTGGCAGCGACTGACACTATCATGTACTAAAAAAAAAAGCAGAGTAACAACACCCACCTTCGTCGGCCCTGTAGCAAAAATTAGCCGGCGAAGTAAAAGGTTGAAATAGCTACAAAAAAAAACTGTCTATCTTCTCATCTTTCCTAATCTGTCCCCTCAATACTATCCCCTCGTTTTCAGTTCCGGCGCAATGCATTGCATATATAGGGGTCATCCCCTGAGTGCTGGTCCTACTCCTAAAAAAAAAAAAAAAAAAAAGCTTAAGGTCTCTTTATTTTAACTTAATTTTTAATTTCAATATTTCGTCACTCCTTTATGTGACTTCTTCAGGAAATTAATTATTTTAAAATAATTAATTTCCTGAAGAAGTCACATAAAGGAGTGACGAAATATTGAAACTAAAAATTAAATTAAAATAAAGAGACCTTAAGCTTAAAAATATCAGAATACAATAATTTTAAAAATGTAGTCAAATTAATTTTAATTATTGCCCTGAAGAAGATATCGAAATATTGGAAAACAAAAAATTCAATTTCTTTTATTAAAAAGTGACATAAAGCTTGTTAATAAACCAGATAATTAAACATCTATAGGTTGAAAAATCAGCAATCAAATAATTTGTGATTTATACATTTGTAGATTTGAACCTGGACCCAATTAATAATTTGAACTTATTAATTGAAATTACACACTGTGTTAAAAAACCTTCTTTCACTTCTTAAAGATTTCCTTTAATCATTTATAAATTTCTTTATTAAAAAAGTTTCATTAGGCATACATGGGGTCTTTCAATAAAAGGTTTTATTTTTATGTATAAAAATAAATATTTTTAAGCGAAATCATTGAATGTTAAATAAAGAAAAGTATTGTCAGTCATTCTAGTCACAAAATTTGATATTAGAAATCCGTAAATATATAAGGGGCATTTTATTCTAAGGCAATTGCCCAAACTGGGTCATTACGCATATAACAAGAACACGTGGACTTTTGTTTAAAAAATTTAGGAAAAGAACTGTGACTTACAAATCGAAGTAAATAAACATTAAGCGATGATTTAAGCGTGAGGATCGATTCCTCATATCACTTACTTGGTTTTCAAGCTCAAAGTCAGTTAGTAATGCTTCACTTTTGCTGACCCAGAAGGTGCTTTACGGTGACCCAGAAATGTTTTAGTGAATTGTCGCCATATTTTTGGTGAATCTAAATAAAATATTTTTAATGTGTGTTGTTGTTTCGCATGTGGTTACATTATTATAAATAGAGTCGTTTTTACGTGTCATCTGTCAAAGAGTTACTGGTTGAGAAACGTCAAGTGTGAAAATGGTATTATTGGAATAACCTGTATTCTAATATTTATGCATTCCACCGCTGAAACGTTGTATACAAAAGTTTAACAAAATTGGTGTGGGTTTTATAATATTTAATCAATGTAAATATACATGACACTGCGATATTTAGATTAATAATTAATTTTAAAACAAAAACACATTATCGAATTATGACGTATAAGAATTATTTACTTCTATTTCTATATCTATTCATTTATTATTAAACGTGCTTTACAAAATATATTCATGTTTCCAAGTCAATAGCAATGATGTGCTATTCATCTGTTCCGATAATTCACAGAATAGCTTTTAGGATTCAAATCATTTTTTATTTGCCTTTTCTGATTAATCAAAATACGAAATAAATTAAATTTCCAAATGGATTTATATTTCTATGTAGTAAGAATTTTTTAACGAACATTTTATAATACTATATTAAATTGAATTAAGATTCTATAGACTAATTGTTCGAAATTTTAATTTAAATCTCAGAAAGACATGGTAAATATTCCAAGGCACAAAGGCTTATTTTATATTTATATTTTATTTTATATTTCATTTAAGAAAACATCAGAATGATTTCAAAATGAAATAAAAAGTTTAATATCGTAATAAAAATAAGTATTTTATCAATCTAGCTTTATTTAGAGAATTTACTTTTCTGTGACTTGGCAAAATTATTTTAATTTATGAATATGTTGAGAGAACAGTACGACCTTTAAGAGTGCGGGGAATCCCTGAAATCTTTGGAACAATTAAAGCAAAAAAAAATATTTTTTTGTATCTTTTGTATCAATTGATATCGTTTTAGAGGCGAACAATAAACAGCATTTTTGCAATCAAAAAGTATTTTTTTATGTGCATATACTTTTTTAATTAATTTTATTTGAAGAAGAACGAAATATTTATTTATTTATTTTGTTCCACCTTTTGCTGCATACATTTTTAGTGATTGCTTAGACTCACTGGCACCGTTTTTGTTTTCTTTCCATAAAATTCTTTTTTTTTGTTCTATTAATATTTAAATGTCAAAGCGTGCCAGTGAGCGGAGTGCTAGCATGTCACTGAGGAGGTCGTGGATTCGATTCCCTCCATAGACTCTGGTCTGTTTCAATGCAACGAATTGAAGTTCTTTGTTAATATTCTTGATTAATTAAGTTTGATATAATAAATAAATAAATGAATAAATAATTATAAATGTCAAACTCTTTTTTCAACTTCAATAATAAAATACTTTTTTGTTCATAAGGTTTAAAAATGTTTACCAATTCCTGATATTTTGTTTAAAATATTTTCTTTTGTGATTTATGTAAAATTGTTAAATAAAAATTGGTGAAAATAGTGTTTAAAAATAAATGAAATTGTTTTTATGATTTTCTTGCGGTAGCAGTAGTATATCTTCTTAATCACTTGCGCCTTGTGTTCTTTCAACAATCTCTCTGCAGCACAATGCATTGCATAAGTAGGAACTCATCCTTTTCTGCTCCAAAAACAAACAAAAATTATTTGAAATGCGTTTAAAAATTAAAAATATGACTTTATACATAAAATATGCACAAACTGAAATCAGCGTTTTTTTTTTGTATTATTTTATATTCTTTTTATAAAAAACTTGAAATTTTTTTACAACATTAAATAATGTTCTACTGACCTACTATTATTTTATGGCTAATATTTTATGGCTATTAAAAGACTTATTTGGCAAATATTTTATGGAAATTTGTCAAATAAACAGTTCATAAAACTAAAATAATTTTAATGTTCCAATCTAGAAAAACAAACAGGTTCTTTTTTTTATATACATAAGTAGATGAAATAATATTTTAATAAAAACAAAATTAGCATTTTAAATGAATAATTAAACTATTTTTATTGTTTACATATTTATTGTATTCACTTTTCTTTTCAATATTGGTTTAACCTTTGGTTAACTTCTTCAGCAAATTTTATATTTGGTTTTTTAAATGTTCTTTTATGCTTTTTTTTTGCTAATTTTTCGACCTATTTTTTATATAATAATATAATATTTTTTAAGCTTATGATATATATATATATATATATATATATATATATATATATATATATATATATATATATATATTTCAATATTTCGTTAACCTTTGGTTAACTTCTTCAGGAACTTGTTATTATTTTTTATGTTTTCTTTTAAAAATTTTTTTATTGAAAAAAAAAAATAAAAATTTCCTGAAGAAGTTAATCAATGCTTTCAATCAAAAATGAAAAAAAAATTTTTCATAAAATTTTGATTTTATAACAAAAAATTTCTTATAAAAAAATATTCCATAAAATTTTGATTTTATAACAAAAAAATTGGATTGAAAGTAAAACAGAAAATATTTAAAAAAAGTTTAAGATTTTCTCAAGAAGTTAACTAAAGGTTAACGAAATATTAAACAAACACCTAAAGGTTAAAAAAAAATTGTTGATTAACTTAAAAAAAAAACAGCTCGAAAAAATAGAAAATCAAATTTTAAATGAATAATCTCATATGATAAATACGTTCATGCTAATAATTTGTTGCATTATCTTCAATCAAAATTTTAGTGTTTATTGAAAAACTTTTGCGCTCCACCGAAGTGGCTAAAGTCTATGTTTTAACACGGCCCAAAGCAGGCATCGATATTGATGAACGTTTCAGCAAAATCTTCAAAGATCCCGTAAGTACTCGCATTAAATGAAAACAATAACAAATTAAAAATATCACAAAAACAAAAACAACAACAACGAATATGACAAACAACAAAATAGTGGTTACACAAACTACAAATATTTCATTACTGTCTTTGCAGCTTTTCGAAAAACTATGCGCCATCAAACCGAATCCAATGAAATACATTAAACCGATTGCTGGTGATTGTACATTGACAAATTTGGGAATATCAAGTGCGGAAGATCGCAAAGAGTTAATTGAAAATGTTGATATTGTTATGCATGTGGCAGCAACCGTCCGATTTAATGAACCACTGAGCAATGCTACAAAAATAAATGTGCAAGCAACCGTGGAATTAATAAATTTAGCCAAAGAAATGAAAAAGCTTAAAGTGAGTTACACACATGCCACTCGACTCGTATTGTATTTGTATTTGTATTACCAACATTATTGCAGTCGTACTGAAAGCAACACTAACAAAGAATTAACACATAAATAGTCGCACTATTTTACAACACATCCAACTGATGTTTTTTTTTTTTTTGAAATTTGAATTTAATGAAATTTAAGAAAAATTTCAAGATTTCTTTGCAAAAATATGAAGCAACAGTGATGCAATAATAATGGCGAGTTTGGATTTTGTTACGTAAAAGGATTTACAAAATAACAAAACAAACAAGTTGCACACGACTTTTATTTATTTAACTTTTCATCTGTAAAATTTATTTTCATGTTTTCTTTAAGCATGAACGAATTTGTTTACCACTACACCTATCGTTGTGCTATCTAGGTTATGGGGCCAGTTTAACCCTGACTAAATCGTTACTATCACGTGTATTTTGTTTGTCAAAACTTATTAGGTGGCTTACGGGTATTAAATGAAAATGTGTTACCATCAGGTTGAAATAATTCTCGTATGCAATTTCCTAATAAAATTTGTTTAAATAAGAACTATTGTCATATTCTACTAAGCCGTCTAGTAAATGGTGAAAAACAAAATACACATGAGTACCGATGATGAAAGCGTTGCGGCTTTCGAAAACAGCTGTTCTGTTGAATAACTGTGTGTGCTGTGTAAGTTGAATAACTGACAACTGATGTCGGCTTTCCTTTGTGCCTTGGAATATTTACCATGTCTTTCTGAATTTTAAAGAAAAATTTTCTTAATTGATTAAAATAATTTTTATCAATTAGGCCTTTCATCCACAAGTACTGTGTTCATAAGTCTGAAGACAGATGACGCAAGTTAGACCTACTTACATATAAGGTGGCTAGGAAAGTGAGGCGTTGCTACAATGACAGACGGTCAGTACAGTTAACGTGTAGGAATCGAAGGAACATCAGCAGATTTGTCTCAGTCGTAACGGTGTACTGGAGGGTCAGTAGACAAGCTTGTAGAATAGGTCTATACTACTAAGCGATCTGACACAGGAGAAAGGATTTAAGAGAGTTTTTAGGCAGTCATGTTCTGGATGATCTGTTAGAGGTATCGCGGTTGAGTTTTAGTGGACTGATTAGATATCTAAACGGGTTGCATTTAGTACCTTCCACCAGATCCATATACTTGGTTACGGCCCGGTATAGGTGAACTTTGACGGGTGTAGTGGTGTGTTAAAATGGAATCACCTAGATTCCATTCGAACAGTTTCTGCTTGAAACTGGGTAAGCAGTCACGCAAACCTCCTAATAACAAGAGTAAAATTTAATAGGAGCTGGTGTTATTATAATTTTACAAAATCGTTTGAGTAAACAAAATTTAGGTTTCTGAATAATGCAGTTTATTTTAACTTATCGAAAAAGTCATTCATAAATCATTTTATTTGGAACAAATGCACCAACAAACGATTTTGTATATTTAAACAAAATATTGTTTGATTTAACGAGCTCTTTTAATTGAGCACAACAATTTGCAACAATTAATTCAAACAATAAAACAATTAATTAATTCAAACAAAAAAATATATGAATAATGAGTAAAAAAATTAAATTGGATTTTGTATTGATGTTTGAAAAAATTTTGTTTATTTTTAGTACTAACACTTCAAAAAAATTTTCAAGTTTTTTAATTAATATATACATACATATATTTTTTAATTGATTCAATTAAACTCTTAATTAAGAAACAACATTGTTTCAATTAAACTCTTAATTAAGAAACAATATTGTTTCAATTAAAGTTTTAATAGAAAACTTTAAAGTATTACAACTAACTCAGTTAGAAACATTTAATATAATCAACTCATTAACTGGTGCAAGTTAACACATTTTCTAATTAAAATAAATTTTTATTCATATTTATTTTTAAAACTTAATTCTCACGCTACCCATTTCATTTACATACATAATTTTTTTTTTCTATAGAATAAATAACCTTTAGCTACCAACCCAACTTTCAGTAAATAAATGTAGCGTCAATGCAGGCAACATGTTTCACATTTCAGTTATTTACAGCCAACATTAAAATGTCTATTGGCCAGTTACTATGGTTTTATAATACTTGAAAATATCACGCAACATGTAACCGATATATGTAATAATATTCAAACCAACTAAAACTAAAACTAAAGAGGAGGAAAACCATAATAAAATAATACTTTGACTTGTTAACAACAACTCTCTTAAGAGCCGATTTTCTAAATTGCCAAGCATACAGTTGCTTTTAATAGCGTTGTTGCATTTTTTATGGCCAGTGTTATAAGTTTTTTCTTCACACAAGCTTTACTATATGCAATGTGACCATTGGTCAATTTCCAAAAGTGTCTGAAAGTGGTAATTTTTCCGAACAAAAATGGAATATTTATACTCTAAATGTATATTAACATTTTCGTTTTAAATCTATTTCGATGATACAAAATCTTTCGACTGAATATCAGTTTTTTTAAATAGGTTTTAAAATTTAAAATTATTTGAAAAAAAAAACAAATAAGAACGTTATATTCGACCGGGTTGAATCTTAGATACGCTCCAAATATTTAGTAGATAAAAGCTCTATTTTGTCAACCCGGGAGGGGCCGTGAGGTATACATCTCCCTTTGCTATAAAACACTAAAAGCGGCGTGGTACAAAAAATAGATTTTTCTAGATTTTCTGGCTGCAAGTTCAACGCTTTGGACCTTCTTTCATATCACTGCTTAACAAAATTACAAAAAAAACTTTAAAAGTTATGTTGTTTTTCAGGGGATGGTTTAGTACTTCTTAGGGGAAATTTTTTCTCCCTGACCCGATTCAGAGCATTTACGAATTTGAACTGAATCGGGATTTCCACAGACGGATAAACGGACGGGCGGACATGATCATCTTAGATTTTATCACTGATCAATAATATATATATTTTATGGGGTCTTAGAATGAATATACCTTCCAATTATTTTTTGGAGAGTATAGAAAAGCGGTTTAATTTTTTTTTTATCTTGGACCAGCACTCAGGGGATGACCCTTATATATGCAATGCATTGCGCTGGAACAGAAAACGAGGGGATAGTATTGAGGGGAGAGGTTAGGAAAGATGAGAAGATAGACAGTTGTTTTTTTGTAGCTGTTTCAACCTTTTACTTCGCGTGCTAATTTTTGCTACAGGGCCGACGAAGGTGGGTGCTGTTACTCTGCTTTTTAGTACATGATAGTGTCAGTCGCTGCCAATTATGTTCAGTGATCAGTGAAAACTAGTAATTATAAAAAATATGTCTCAAATAAAATTTTATACAATTCATCTAATATAATACGAATTGATAATTTTATAATATATTTAATAAGAAATCACATGCTAAGATGTATGTCTTGTATTGAAAATAATATCATTATGGCTTCGTATTACGTAAATGAAGAATATATAATAAATACTCTGAAAATCGGGTTTGTACCTCCTGAAGCATTTTTGTACCTAGATAAAATTAAATTCATACAAAATGAAAATGCAGTTCCAATATTCTATCACAATTTTAGAAGGGCAAATATTAAAGCTGTAGATTGCAGTATAGAACAAAATAATTTAAGATATGAAACAAGTATTTCCAATAATGATAAATATATTTGTCAAAGGCAAAGTATCAACAAATTTTGGTGGTTAAACGAATAAGCAATTTTTTTATTGCTTTTAATTCCTTGTTTTTACTTTTTATTGACCTTTTTACATATCAAAATATCAAAGTAATGTTTTTAAGAAAATTTTTCATTACAGAATATTAAATATATTCTTCATTCGAAGTAAAGAAATAATCAAAAACAAAAATCTATTTAAAATGTAAAATTATATTATAATTATTGTACTTGAGAGCTCTAGAAAGGGACTGTGTGTATATTGTAAATATTTATAATTACTAACTATTGTTTATTATAGTTTCGTGAAATTTTTTTTCAATAGTATAAATTAATAAACAAATAAAAAAAAAAAAAAAGCTGATCAGAAGAATTCAACACAATATTTCATGACTCAGCGCGGGCTCGAACTCACGACCCTCCGCTTCATATTCTCGTATTCTACTACTTCAGCCAACAGCAGCCACAAACACTATTGTTATTCTGGGGAATGAAAGTGCAGGTTTTATTTTAATTTTTACTTTTTTGCAAGCCAATATCTGGAAGTCAAATTGTTTTAATACATATATAGTTCTTTAATTAGAGTCGGTTTCTTGGCACCTGAACAAATAATTCAGTAGTGCAATCCTCGAATTTATTAAGAATATTTTATTGTTAGTAAATTTGGATTCGAAAAAAGTTTTATATATAGCTGACCTATTGTATCTCGAAACCATGAAACTGTTGGAAACATTTTAAATTTTTCGTTTTTCAATACTCGCAAGTGTACCAGCAGTACAAAAAATTAATAAAATTATGGCAAAAAATTTTCATAAATTTCCTTGCAAAAGGTGACATATTTATTTTCTTTTCAAAAAAATAAATAAAGTAAAATTACTAAAGTAGCAAGATATTTGGAAAAGTGCCGCTTTGCTGGTCACTTAAGTTGCACAACGGTCACACTGGCTTTATTCAATAGCCAAGTGTGCGTAGATTGCAACAACTTTTGGTGAAAATTTCATTCATACAGTAGTTAAACTTTTTTAAATGACTGTTATGCACTTGTAGCGTTGGATGGAAAATTATGCAAACAAAATATTGAAAATTGGAAAAATAGTTGATTGCACAATTTAGCTTTTACTTTGTTTAACAAAAATTATATATATTTTTATGTATGTAAGTATATAGATACACATACATACATACGAGTACATTCATAAGTTTATAATTATTTGCAGTTCAAATCAATTTGGCTTATGATGTAAAGAAAAACAAATGAAAGAAGAAAAATGTTAATAATAATAATTACTAGTTTCAAAGCAATTTATATAAATTACTTTGCTTAGCTTTTCAAACATTGATTTAGTTATGAATGAAAATATTAATCGAAGCACTTACAAATTAAGAAAATAGCTTAATAACTTTAAATATACGTTATTACAATAATTTTCTATTTTATGGAATAATAATGTTTGTATTTGTTTACTTGGAATAAAGTGGGCAATGCAATTTTTTCTGCGAAGAAAAGTTGTATTTTTATCTAATAAAGATCAGATCTAATCAGTTTTCTAGCTGACCTTAAGAAAAATATGCTTAACAGAATATATTTAAAATCACGTATATATAGGGTCCGCCAAATAACTTTGTTTTTAAATGCTATAAAAAAACTACTGAATATTTTCTCAAATTTCTTTTTTTATTTGAAAGTACAATCCTTCCGGTTAATAATGGAAAATAGTTTCATTAAAATGGCTGCATGGCCCGATAACGATTGCCATTGACTGTAACGGCCACTCCTTTGCTCATTTTCGAAGAAAAATGGCCCAATTATGCCTCTGGACCAAAATCCGCACCAAACAGTAACTCGTTTTGGGTGCGTCGGCTTTTCAATGTATGCGTGCGGGTTTTCTGTGCCCCAAATGCGACAATTTTGCTTGTTTACATACCCGCCAAGATCAAAATGAGCTTCATCTGAAAAGATGATTTTTTTGGCTAAATCGGCATCTTCTGTAAGTCGATCGCAGTCCCATCTTAGCGAAGCGAAAACGCATTGGATGGTCAACCATATTCGTTCAGCGGAAGGACAAAACTAATTATCTGTCAAATCAGGCATGAGCTAAGTGTTACCATGCACGATATAAGCGCTAATTGAAAAAGAAAACGTTAGATTGCGGACCCTATATTATTAAAAATCTATCGGAAAAGAATCCTGCCTGTTACATAATTACAGGTTTATGATTATATATTTACTATAATGAATAATTTTTTATATGCCAAATCTGGGGAAAGTCGACCTGCGAATTTTTTTCATGATTTTCTACAAAATTATTTCACAAAATAAACAGCCTATTGCTGCTTTGTAGCCATTAGAGAATAAATAGTCTGAGGCCATCAGAAGAATTCAATTGTTCACCACAACGAGTATTACATTTCTGATATTATCTTGATGTTGACGTCGACAAATAGTTACAGAATAAGGGGAAATATTAATATAAAATTCATGAGCATTTAATTTTTTTCTAAATGATGATTCTCTGCTGACAAAATAAAAATTTTATATGAGGAGTTGCTCACTTTACAAAAAGAAAGGATGTAATATATTTTTAATTTAGTTTTGTTGCTTAGATTGCCATCTGAAAGCTCGTATATAAAATTAAAATATATTTAACGTTTCATGTTAATTCTGCCTTAATGCATCAGAGTGTAATGAATAACAATTTGAAAAAAAAAAATAATAAACAGAGTACTTTTTTCTTACGTCCTTCATATAATTTAGTGGCTTTACAAGCAAAATATGTTCCATTTAGTTCAGGAAACTTTTTTTAATTAAACAGTGTGCAGTTACACGTTCAAGTTTTTCTCTCATATTGCTGGACAAATTTAACAAAAACTGACTTAACACAATTTCGAAGCAATCAATTTTGAAGATGTCGCCAAGAAAACAATATAAAATTATTACTTCATTGATACTACTCGTATGTATTGAAGGAAATAAATAATATAATTATTAAATCATTTCGTTGTTATGATTCATGTTCCACAGAGTTTCTGTATCACTCTATAAATCAAAACACTTTATTGTATTTATTATATTTGTTCACAAACAAATTTATTTTACATGATTAACTTGGTCATAATATTGTATTTTTTGTAATAAAAGAAACAATAAAATTATGGCAAGAGCATATTTCGAAAAAAAAGAAAAAACAACGAAAAATAGCTCATTAAAATCGCAATCACTTGTTTTTTTTAAAGAGAAATTCAAAGTGCATTTGTGTGATTTTTACTAAGTATAAGTGTATTAGTGGAAATGGTGCAAAAGTATGGAAACTTAAAAAACGAAACTTGATCGTGTAGCCGGCAAGTTACAGAAATTTATATTAACTAAACTATACCTATCATATAGTTGGCAGCACTGTTTTGTTTGACAGCCGCTTGACATCTAAGAGTTTATTTGTGATTAGTTTGGTTGGCCATTTTACAATGATCAGATTAACGGCACAACAATGCTACCAACTTGTGAAATTCTTCAAATTATTAAAAAATATTTATACACTGACAAAATTATGACAGTAACGGAATGTATTTTGTTCAAGAAGTTTTCCGTTCAGTAATTTTTAAATGCATAAGCATTTAAAAATGTAAGCAAATTTATTTTTAACTGATTCTAACAGTCATTCAAAAAACTAACTACACATTAATACGGATTTTCTGTTGCTTTTAATATTGTCCGTTGTTTATTTTGTAAGTATATTCACAATATTATTAAAGAAACGGAATGTACTTTATTCAAGAATAATTCTTAAATGAACAAACATTTAAAATTTTAAGCAATTTTAATTTTAACTGATTCAAACAATACTATTTCTCTTTGAGCTAACAAAATAAAAGAGAAAAACAATATTTTTTACAGATTTAAGTCTGTTAATTTTTTAACATTTAAAATTAAATGATATTTTTGTTAAAGTTAAATGAATAATAAGTTGACCGGTTTTTAATCGAATATTCATTTATTTTATATGACAATTTCAGTTAATTTTACGTACAGAATATTTTGAGTGTAAAAATATAATACACTTAATTAATCCAAAATTTAATGAAGTTGCCCTCTTACTTGGGCATCAACATCGTCTGATTTAACCCATTTAGATTACTTTTTTTGGAAACTACTGAATACTTGGAACACATAAGTTCGCGATTTTTGTAAAAATTATTTGAAATGCGCCAGCTACAACGCACAAAATGCCCAAATAATTTGTATTTTTATAAAAAGTACTTAGCAAAGTATCGACACAGAGGGAACAAATTGCACCCAAGTGAACTGAGCTCTTTTTTTTTGGTAGGACCGGCACTCAGAGGATGACCCCTACAATGCAATGCATTGCACAGGAACTGAAAAGGAAGGGATAGTATTGAGGGGACAGATGAGGAAAGATGAGAAGATAGAGATTTTTTTTTGTAACAATTTGAACCTTTTTACTCGTACTTCGCCGGATAATTTTTTTTTTTTATTCGTTGTTGTGACTGATTGTACACGACCTATTCCTTCACATAAGAAGTTGCAACGTAGTTAGCAACGGAAAATTCCTCAGAACAACCGTAAACCTATACAGTTATCTGAGGTGTTGAAATTAACTAGTGCGAGTGAGACACAAAATGCTGGAAGGACAGTAAACGATCAGTGATCTTACCTGCAGCTAAAAAATAATTCCCAACAAGGCTTGATGTTGATTGACTCAGAACTGCTTTGCGACTCATGCCTAATTTATATTCAAACATTAAAGCCAATATTTTACTTTTTATGTTTGACCAGAATTCAGGGGATGAACTAGAAGGGAGGAAGTATTAAGAGTACAGATAAAGAAAGATGGGAAGGTAGAGAATTTTTGTAGCTATTTTAAAATTTTTTTACCACGCCGGCGAATTATTACTATCGAACGGGGGTTATTACTGTTCTATTTGACTTGAAAGCTGAAGACTACCAGCTTCCGACGAAAATACACTTTATGCATTTATAATGCAACATTTATTAAGTCAAGTAATTTGTTTTACTTAAGTTTATTTTTTGTTTAATTTTAGCAATTCTCATTTAGTCTGCTGATGAGCTGCTTTAAACGCCAACTAAGCGTAGACTGGATTAACTGATCAAAAATATTTATATAATTAAATACATTTTCTTAAATATTAATTAATTAATTAATTATATTATAAACAATTACTTAATCTTTATTGCAGGCTTTTGTACATGTCTCATCGGCTTTTGCCAACTGTTTGGTGTTAAACTCCAGCGAGCACTACTACACCGAATATTTAAGCGTTTCCAGTGAAAAATTATTACAAATTAAAGAAGTTTTAGGTGATAAGACTCTGGATCAGATGGAAGGTGAATTGGTTGGAAAGTTTCCAAACACATATTGCTTTACAAAGTCCGTAGCGGAAGAAGCCGTACTCACTAACGCCAACACACTACCCATTTGTATATTTAGGCCAGGAATAAGTAAGAAGGGAAATTACTTAATTCTTTTTCATAATTTTATGGCAACATAATTTCAGTTTTACCCACTAGTGATGAGCCTTTGACTGGCTGGATCGATAATTTGTATGGACCTATGAGTGTGCTTTATGGCAGTGCCTACGGTGTACTCCGTGTAATGTACGGTTGCCCTACACATAAAGCTGGTTTAGTTCCAGTCGATTTTTGTGCCAATATGCTGTTGGCCTGTGGTTGGTATACAGCTACTGCCGTTAAGCAAATGTAAGATTATTTTCTTATACCATTTTTTATTGTTTAAACAATTGATGTTTCTAATTCAAGACCTTCCAAAGATCCACCCATCTATAGTTTGGTGCCCGACGAATCAAACACATTAGAATGGGGAGCGTACAAGAAATATGTGGAGGAACATGGTGTTAAAATCCCCCTGTCCACAATGATCTGGTATCCATTTTTAATTTTTGCCAGCAGCATGTGGTATTATAAACTCTGTTGTTTTGTTTATCACACTGTGCCCGGCTATTTAATTGATTTTCTTTTGCTAATAATTGGCAAGAAACCCAGGTAATAATCTCGTTTACACTATGCGACATTTTTTTTTTAATTTTAAATTTTTTAATTACATCTTCCATTTGAAGAATGACCAAAGCCTATGAAAAGATTCACAAGCAGTGCGCTTTACTGCGCTATTTTTTGGACAATGAATTTACTTTCGATACTACGAATGCGAAACAATTGTGGAAATCTATGAGCACCGAAGATCAAAAACTATTTAATTTTGATATGGTCGCCTTGAATTGGAGTGATTACTTCTACAATAGTTTACACGGCTTAAGGAGGTTTTTGGCTAAGGACAATCCGGATACTATACCCAAAGCTAAAATACTGTTAAAAAGGTAATTATGCTTGTGATGTATTAAGAAAAAATATGAAACATTTAAGTTGTGTTCTTTTCTAAAAAGAAATGCTACATTTTTTGCACTTTTCATATAAAATTGGCAATATTATGTTATCCGAAAATAGTAAATTTATTAGAAATTGCGGTAATGAGTTTTTGTTTTAAAACTCCGTCTAACTGCTACTTTTTATTAGAGAAAAAAATTTAAAAATATTAACTGTATTTTACAAAATAAAACACCATTATATGCAAAAGAAAAGTACATGCAAAATTCATGTTTTCTCTCGCGGATGAGAATTTAATTCAGGAACTGCCAAGAGTATTGCCTAGAAACTCCCTATAAACTCCTAATATTCACCTCTAGCAATTTTTATAATCAGCAAAAATATCAATATAATCTGAGTCATTAAGTAGAACGCATTAATAGAAACTTGTTCTAAAACCCATAGTGCAAAACTGTAGGAGAAGCAAAACCCCCGAAGGAAGAAAAATTAGCTCTCAAAAAAATAATTATAATGACATGGTGCCATAGCTCTTTTACGACTAACAAATGCATATTATTGTTTTAATTTTTATTTGTTAATGTTGACATTCACAACAGATGGATAGCACGAAATTATAAAAAATCAGCCTTATTGTGTTTGTCGTTTTTCGCCTTCAGATTCGACATTTTGTAATAGATTAAAGAAAATTTTAACTTTTTGTCTCTAAGCTATTACAATTTGTCGAATTTGAAGGCGCAAAACGCCAAACACAATAAGTGTGAATATTTATAAAGCATATGAAGTGCATTTAATTGTAGAACTGTATGAGAATTGTTAATAAAAATTACCGGTAAATTTACACAAAAGCGGACAAAAATGTCAAGAATAGCAATTTTTATGAATTTAAGATTTTTTACAAATCTAAATTTTAAATGCAAAAAGCCTCCCTAAATATGATAAGAAGATCACAATAAAAAAAACAACTCAACTTAAAAACTTTTGTGCTAGAACAATAAAAATAATATATAATTTTTATTCCATTACAGATTATATTTTGCCCACTGTGCTGTTCAAGGTTTAGTGTGTGCTGGAGTTTTGTGGCTGTTATGGACTATTTTGAAACTATTTTTTCCATTGTAGTCTATGTTAATATTTTGTAATTATTATTTAATAAGATTTAAATTTATATGGGCTTTTTAAAATAAATATAAAAAAAATAATATAAAAAGAATTTACAAGAATAAAAAATATTTATGTAAAGCAAAAAATCAGAGTTTAATTGCTATAATGCAATCGATTGAATTGAATAGGTAGGTAATATATTGTAAAACTCAAAACGTTGAAAATTTACTCAAAATAAAATAAAGTCGTGTCCATGTTGTATCCGGCCATGTCGGTTCTTATATCACATTCCCCAAGACAAGCATTTCACTTAAATAGGGACGCATATTTTAAAATCAATCTATCTATTTTAAACAAAATCTGAACTTTTAGTTCAACAACTAGGTCTGTAATTTATCTGCTGATTTTGAAAATCGATCCGTTTCAATATAAAAATAAAGCATTCAAATACCAGGTAAAACATGTTTTTTTTTTATTCTCTCACAGATAGGAATTTCATTCGGAAACTGGCAATAGAACTATAATTCCAGAGATTTTTATGCTCAATTTCAATACAATTTAAAACAGCCAAACGATATGTATTTGAACGAAATCTGTTGATTACTTTTTATATTACGACAGATATTATCAATTAAATCTAAAAATGTTGAGCCGCATAACTCCGTAATGAAGTGATAGAAGAAAGTTAATAAATATTTTTTATCTTCTAAGAGGATGGGAGTATAAACACGGTATAGTGGGGTTTAGCTGTTCGCGCTTTATAGCAAAATGGATGATCCTATAAAATATTTCTATATATATATATATATATATATATATATATATATATATATATATATATATATATATATATATATATATATACATATACATATATATATATATATATATATATATATATATATATTTTTTTTTTTATTTTTTATTATATATAGATGAAATTTATTTGTTGGTGGTTAAGCAATAGTTAAATGGTTAAGAATAGGGATTTATATTTATATATTTTATTTTATTTTTTTGGACCAGCACTCAGGGGATGACCCCTACATATGCGATGCATTGTGCCAGAACTAGGAAAGTTGGTTATGGGAAGAAGGATAGAGGGAGTAGTGCTTGTGGACGTTCGATTTGAACCTCCCCAGGTTGAAATAGGTTTGTTTCACACACGAACCGTTCGGTCAAAGAACGAATTCTCTCTGTAATGCGTGGTGCGGTTCACCGGCAAATCAACCACAAAAGGATGCGCCCTATGTGAAGTGCGGGTAGCTCGCAAGAATAAACGGCTTTCGGGCACAAGCTCCCTTATTTCACCAGAACACATTCCGTTGTAGTATCGGTAGAACAGTGAAACACACCCTACGTTGCGTCGATGCTCCAGTGAGTCAATAGAGTTGGCTACCCCACTGTCACCGATGAGCTTCTTCGCTCTCTCCTGTATGCGATTAAGCAACTTCAAAATAGACTTTGAAGCACCGGCCCATACATGAGAGTTGTATTCCATTTTTGGTCGGATGTAGGTGGTATATATATTGAGGAGATCAGTTGGGGTGAAGTATGTCCTACACCGTCTTAAAAAGCCGAGGCACTTGAATGGTTCTTTTGAAATATAAAAAATGTGATCAGTCCACCGAACGTCACACTGTACCAAGAACATCAAGAGCTTCTGTTTCCTAATACCTATACCATCCATAAACACGGATGGCGCAGAACCCTTTACCAGCCGCCTATGCGTAAGCACGCAGCACTGTGTCTTATGAGGGTTAAAGTTAACCCTGTTCGCAAGGCCCCATTCGGAGATTGACACGAGATCACTTGTGAGCGACACGTTCATTCTTTTCTGGTGTCAATCTCTTACAGGCTTGGCCGGCTGGTGAACGAAAAAGAGTGCTTAATGCTGCTATCATCCGCGAAAGAGTAGATAGGGTTTGAAGTTTGACATAGAAGGTAGACATTTTTGTACCCTTCAAAAACGAATTGTAGGGTATATTCACTTTGTCATTCCGTGTGTAACGTAGCGAAATATACCTCTAAGACCCCATAAAGTATATATATTCTTGATCAGTGATGAAATCTAAGACGATCTAGCCATGTCCGTCCATTCGTTCGTCTGTGGAAATCACGATTCAGTCCAAACGAATGGAGCCAGATTCTTGAAATTTGGTATAAATATATCTTGAAGGATAGCAGGATAGGTTAAGTTCGGAAATGGGCTAAGTCGGGCAAGAAGAAAAAAAGTTTCTCTAAGATGAACTAAACCAACCCAGAAAAAACAACATAATTTTTAAAGTTTTTTGGTTATTTTGTTAAGCAAATTATATATTTTTATGTCAAATACGGTCCAACGCCTTAAACTTGGAGCCATAAAATTAAAACAAATTATTTTTGGACCCGCCCACTTTAGTGAGCGTTATTATATGCAAAAATAGTGCAAAAATTTAACAAATAGTTTTACTTAAGCCTACATTCCTTAAAAATAACATTTTTAAGCTTTAATTACAAAGCTGTCACGTAACCTGGTACTACTCTGCCCTACCCCTCCTCCCCCTTTGCCTGACCCCTAAGTGACTCTATAAAAAAAAATTTTTTTTTTAAAATTGTGTATATAATTATCCCAAGCATTTATTTTTAAGAGTTTTATGACAAAGGTGAAATGTCTCCCCCGCAGCCCTTGCCAGAGCGACCCCGCCAAAATATAGTTAAACATTCTAAATTTACTTACTAAATATTTGGAGGGTATTTAAGATTCTACCCGGTCGAATATAACGTTTTTAATTGTTTATCTTCAATTAAAAACATTTTATAGGGGGTTTTAGCTGTTCGCGCTTTTTAGCAAAATAGATGATCCTATAAAATATTTATATATAAAAATAGGTAGATATTTTTGTACCCTCCAACAAATTTGTAGGGTATAATCTCTTTGTCATTCCGTGTGTAACGTAGCAAAATATACCTCTAAGACCCCATAAAATATATATATTCTTAATCAGTGCTGAATTTTAAGACTATATATGAAAGCTTTGAACTTGGAGTCATAAGTCAGAAAAATCAATTTTCGAACATCGGCCCCTTAAGTGGGCGTTGACGTAAGATGTTATATACAAAAATGATGTACATATTTAACAGATTTTATTACTTAAGCCCACATTCCTTAAAAATTACATTTTTAAGCTTTTACGACGAAGGTGAGATGTCTCGCCTACGGCCCTTCCCGGAGTTACCCTGTATAGAGTTTTAAAATTGGACACAGAAATGTCTTAAAGGAACTCTGACCCAGCAGGTTAAAAATGTTTCCTTCGTTGACATAAAATATGAATACGCAAGTTTTTATGCTGACGGAAAGGTGTCTCAGTCATGCTCCTCTTAAGACATTAGAAACGACCGTTTTAAAATAATTTTTTTTCTTGTTTATTTAAGGCAAATACCATAAAAATGTAAATTTTAATAAGAATAAAACAAGAGTTTTTATTTACAAAATATTTGGAGGGTATTTAGAATTCGACTCGGTCGAATATAACGTTCTTACTTGTTTACTCTAACTCCTCAAACGAAAAATTAACTTTTTATAACCTACAATTTCAAATTATTTTTCTTGTTGTTTGATTTAGAAAGTACAAAGTGCTCTTCCATTAAAGTATCATGTTTCGCAACATATAATATTTTACGACATTAATGAATTTATAAATGCATTTAAATTATTTCAAACATAATAAATAGTCAACCAACAGCTTTTATTCCCGGTGGGAAATTAAAAATAAATAAAAACAAATCTGTAACAACTTATCTAACGTTAGTGTACCTCATAAAATTTATGTATGTGTGTATGTAAATTTATATTGCCATGGTCAAGGCCAGCCACATTTAGAGGCTGTTTTGTTACATGGAAATGAGATATTATAGCACTTATTAAGTTTAATCGGCTTGTATTTTATTAGTGATCGTTTTCTAGTTTCGATTTAAGGGGTCAACGTTATTGGGTTAGTGTTAACTAAAGGCTGTCTATCGTATGCGAATGATATATTTTCTTATTGAAATTTTTTTTGTAGAGAATAATTTTAAGTGAATAATTTGTAGTTTGAAATAATGCAAACAAGGCAATTAAAAGTAAAAATTATCTTGGACTTCAATCCGAATATCAGGGTTATTGTGCTATATAATTAATATCAGAATCAGACTTGGAATAAACTAAACTTCAATGTCGTTTTCTTTGAAGTCAATATTAATGGCGGCATTTTCGAAGCAAAATAATTATTAAAGTTGACAGGTTTAAAGTTGTTATTTAACTTTTGTTTATATTTCTCTATAATAGAAGTAAAATAGAATTTTAATGGAATTATATCATTATTATTATTTTTTTCTATGCAAGAGTTCTTTGCAGTAAACCGAATTTTTAATAACTAAACAACGTGTTACAAATATTGTGCGAATGAAAACTAAATCGCTTTCAAGTCCAAACGAAATGAACCAGACCCTTGGAATTTGGGATAGATGAGTTGTAAAGGATAGCACAGGTCACGTTCGTAAATGGGCTGAATCGGGCCAGATGGAAAAAAGTTCCCCTAAGAGGAACAAAATGAACCTCTAAAAAACAACATAATTTTTAAAGTTTTTTTTTTGTAATTTTGTTAAGCAAATTATATATATATATATATATATATATATATATATATATATATATATATATATATATATTTATGTCAAAGACGGCCTAAAGCGTTGAACTTGCAGCTAGAAAATCAGAAAAATCGATTTTTGGGCCTCGCCCCCTTTAGTGGCCGTTGAAGAAAAATAGTGTAAATGAATAAAATTGCAGTTTTGCAACTTGTTAATAATTAAGA
This sequence comes from Linnaemya tessellans, assembly GCA_951800035.1. Lineage (NCBI taxonomy): Eukaryota > Metazoa > Arthropoda > Insecta > Diptera > Tachinidae > Linnaemya > Linnaemya tessellans. Next base: position 155,944,326 of record OX637532.1, on the reverse strand, counting down.
GTTGGGATATTTAGTTGAGCAAATTATAATTGTTGTTTATTTGTTTCAACAAGATGCAGATGTAAATTTCAATATAGGTGGACATCAATACAATAAGGTAAGGTAAGGTATAAATTTCCACGTGGGTAAATGTTAAGCAAAGGTAAGTATAAATTCTAAATATAGTTTCCAGTTAAATAGTAAGTATTAATGTATGCTTCTCGAAAGCTCAAAGGTTTTAATTTAATTACCTTTAAAAGGATTGTGAAAAGGAACCAATGTGTGTAAGCCTATTGCCGCCGTTGTTAGGCCGAGACCCGAATTCCGAACTTATTCCACTGGATTTTACAGCGAGTAAATTCCTGTGCAATGTTTCAACTTTCCGTTTTAGTTATTTACGACTTTCACATTAGTGCCTTTATACATACAAATATGTCTTCAACTTATTTTAAAGATAATTTTTTACAATTCAATTCATTTCAATTCAATGTTATACAAGATCAATGATTTATTTATTTTAAGTGTTCAATGGGATTGAACAGTAAATATTTAACAAATTGTATAATTTAAGCCTACATTTCTTACAAATTTCATTTTAAAGCTTTTTTTTTTTTTTTTTCTTGGACCAGCACTCAGGGGATGACCCCTATATATGCAATGCATTGCGCCGGAACTGAAAACGAGGGGATAGTATTGAGGGGACAGATTAGGAAAGATGAGAGGATAGACAGTTTTTTTGTAGCTTTTTCAACCTTTTTTACTTCGCCGGCTAATTTTTGCTACAGGGCCGACGAAGGTGGCTGCTGTTGCTCTGCTTTTAGTACATGATAGTGCCAGTCGCTGCCAGTAATTGTTCAGTGACCAGTGACTATGCCTTCATCATTGAAACAGGTTGGCAACAACTAACACAATCACGCACTAATGCTGATCAGAAGAATTCAACACAATATTTCATGACTCAGCGCGGGCTCGAACTCACGACCCTCCGATTCATAGTCTCGTGTTCAGCCAACAGCACCCACAAAATAATAATTACTTTGATCCTTTTTTCAATAAACAGCCAAGTCACAGAATTCTATACCATTTGGAAAAATACTTGTTTCCATGTTTTGAATACTTCTAAAACCAGAAAAAAAGGAATTCAGGACCCTCCGCTTCATAGTCTCGCGTTCTACTACTTCAGCCAACAGCACCCACAAATGATGAAACTAAGATCTCTTCTGATCTTCCTCTGCCTTAACCTTCGCCCCTTAACTGACCCTATAACAGACAAAAAAAATTTCACTTCACACCAAAAATTGACTTCTTAGTGTTTTATGGCAAAGGTGAGATGTCTCCCCCACGGTCCCTCCCAGAGTGACCTCTACAAAATAGGGGTTTTGTCTGATTGTCTGATGGTTTACATAAATATGTACTACTATATGTATGAAATTTTGAACAACATTTTCATAAAAAAACGAACATCCTTAAACTGTAATAAAAATAATTTTATGCAAAAAAATTTTTCGTATATACATTTTGGACTTACAAAAAACAATAATAAAAAAATATTACGCCCTTAGATTAGGTTAGCTTTAAGGGCTTATGCCTTTACGAGATAATCCTTTGTGATATCCTGGAGCAGGACCTCCTATGAGCTGTCCTCTACCAAATCAAATTATCCTGTAGCTCCGAGGAAGGATAATATCCCAAAGAGCTCTATGTTTGCCAGACTATCTTTAAGTTTGGCATAAAGTTACACACCGAAGAAAAGAACCAAAACGGCAACACTGCTAAACACGCAAAAAATGGGGATATATTTAGACCCGAAAAAATATAAGTTCTAAGACAGACCAAGCAGATTATGCAAACAATGCTATTGTTCATTTTCGAATTAAGGTACGGACAAACAGGTTTCATGACTCATGAAGGGCGTTTTTTTAAGCCTGATAACATTTCCGTTAGGCTTAACTGTCAATCTGTCTGTTATGCTGCTCTCCAAGCTTATGCAATTTAGTTATGTGCCACAATGAACTTGAAACCGATCGATTTCCAGCACATTGCAGATTAAGTATTTTTTAAAACAAAATATAAAAAAAAATCGTTAAAATAGAACCATAATAAATAATATACGCTTCAATAAATAATATATGCTTCAAATATGCTACAACAAGTCAATGTCAAAATTTTTAAAAAGGCCTTAATTATATTTGCACAACTTATTTCTTATTTCCTCCGACCAGTCCTCGAATTGCCACTACGTCCACCAATTTTTCTATTCATCAATAAATTTCAATAAAAACAGTTTATCAAATATTTAAATTATTTTCAATTAACCGTAATTTAATCCAGTCATCATGCGATAAGAGAACACATTTTGTACAATTTGTATAAATTTCGAGTAATTAAATATTAAAATATTATTAATTGAATACACAATTTACGTAATTGGTTGGAGTTCAATAACGTAATTCATTGAATCTGTAGTTTTTACTTAACGAAAACATGTTTGATATTTTTCTGTAGACGAATGCCATTGGAACTAAATTCTAGGAAACGGATTTAATAACTTGAATGAAATTTGAAGCCCAGTAGCAAATCGCGCTACTAATTACAATCTAATAATCACTTTGGATTCGACTGAATGAATTTGTTCGACAGCTTTCCCTCGGAAAATTCTTACATAACCACGTCGAAGCAAAGTGAACAAATTCAGCTCCTTCAGTTAATCATATAAACATTGTATTATTAATATATTTAAAACTGAATGACAGGAAACCAGCACTTAATGTAATGGGCGGAAGTTTGAAATAATTTCACACTCTTGCAATTTTAAGGTTATAAAATTCTCTATTGAAAATATTATAAAAAAAATATATTCCCGCAATTTTTATGAAATTGTTTACCATTGTTTAGTAATTAAAGCTTTTTCCAAACATTTAATCTTATTAAAGAGTACAGTAACAACTCAGTATTACAAACAATTACTTTGTGAATGTTTATGGTTGATTCCTGCCCAAAGCTGGTTTACGTTAGGCGCGAAATATCAACTGATCTCAAGGGGTTTATTTTCCTAAAACTTTAATAACGATATTTTCGTGCTATTTAACCATGTGTTGTTGTTGTTATAAATATAAATTTGTAACCAAGTTGTATGATAATTGCCAACATTTTCATTCTGCGTTTAATGCAGAACAGAAGTGAATGCTTTCGTTATTCAGTCAAACCTGGAAAACGAATTCGCAGATAATTTTGAAAGTAATTGAAAATTGAATTTACTTGTATGTAAAGCAAATTAAACGATTTAAAATCGCACGATTTACGCATAAATTCTCTACAAACCGCATGATTCAGTGAAATCGAATTTTAGTTCGAAAAAAATATTATGTGCCAAGAAAACAAAAAAAATCATCAGTAGTGATCTTTCAAAAGATTTTTTTTTGCTCTCCATTTAAGCCGCTTTTACACTATAAGACTGAATCGTATGATTTTCATTCGAATTTCTCTTTTGAGAATGCCGAAACATCTAACATATCATTACAAAACGCTTTCACACTATCACACTTAAAACAATTCATGAAATCTCTGTAGTAAGCTGTTGCAAAAAACAACCCTGATAATATGAAATGTCTCAGCTTTTAGAAAAAATTCAAAAAATGGAGAGAGCCATCGGTGTGTCAAATTTCACTTCTCAATCTATGAGATTTTACTTAAGATCGCTTTCACACTATAAGACTTTTAATATTATTTCGAATTTTTGACAAATCTTAATACGCAGCCTCATAGTGTGAAAGCCGCTTAAATAGCACATCGAAAGGATCGATCGATTTTTTTAAATTCGGACCAGCACTTAGGGGATGAGCCCTTTGTATGCAGAGCATTGCGCCGTAACTAAAATGGTGGGGTGCCGTACTAAGTTGATCGCAAAAACCACTCCGAATATATTGCTAAGACCACAAAACATTGCAATTTGATGAAAACTAAAATCAGTACTGGACTGAAATATTTATTTTTTTTTTTTAAATAAAAAAGTTGCTCATCTCTTAACGTAACGAGAGCGTTTGACATAATAAGTATTATTCATTAAACTAGACATTGACTGTAGCTGTTAGCACTTTTCTTAATAACGTTTTCTGCTTTCAGAAGCGAGTGCAAGTGTTTATTAGTTTCAAATTGAAATTCTAAATGTTTCCTCTATAATTTATTTAATACAATCAGTCGATTAACAAGTTGTTATTCGGAAAGCCTTAAGTATAATAATAACCAATGAAGACATTAAAATAATCAAATTAATAAAATGCTAAACAATAAGCATTTTCTGAGAATTTTACAATTGTTTTAATTTCAGATTTAATTAGAATAGCTAACACTTATTAAATTAAATTTTATTATTGTGATTTTTTCAAATAAATCTTATAATGAAATTCAATGTTGTAATAGATCAATATTGAAAATTCTGATCTCCTAGAGTTGTAAAACAATTATTAATTTATTGTAAAACAATGGCATTTGGTACATTTAAACATTTTAAGAAATATCTTGCATATAATAAACCGGCAGCACTGGGTCAAGGAGTTTTTAAATACGTTGAAGATGATAATTTGAGTTTTTAATTAAAATTATAATGAAAATAAGAGAGCGTAAGCGTATATGTGAGTTTTGTTTCCACAATTGTGTATGACACTGACATCACTGCTCTATGGACTTATTTTTTCGTTTCATCGAGTTTGATATCACAACGATTCTAAAGAAGTTTCACTTCAAAAAAATATTGTTTAAGAACATGTTATAGTTCTGGGTAAATTTGTAAAATTAAAGTTGGAACAATATGCAACTTTTCGGCAATCCCTACAAACCCATTATCAAAGCTACTTATGTACTCCCAGAAAAAAAAATAATAATAATAAAATATCCGAAGCTCAAAAGTACTAAAAAAATGCTAAATATTCGAAAAAGCAGTGTTCCGTATTTGATGCGAATGTCCTTTCGAAAATTCAAAAGAGAAAATTTAATTTTTTTTTCATAATTCTTAAACGAAAAGAGAATTTCGTACTCGGGGTAGTACGATCGAAATTTCAATACAATTTGAATGGAAATTTCGATCCATATCGAATGCGGTAATTTGCCCCCCAGATTAGTTAAGCTCCAAATTTCTATATTTTTTATCAACAGCAATTGCTTTAAATGTACCAAAAATACAACAAAAGAGTTACTCGAAATGTTGCCACGAGAAAAAAACAAAAAAAAATTAAAAACACACCCAATCGGAAACTTACTAAGATCAGACGATATGATTTTAACAGTATTGTTTTGTATCACAAATATATTTTTCGAAAGGCATAAAGGATTCGGCGTAACATCTTCCCATGCCGTATACGACGAGTATGCAGATGATAAAGTTGATAGCAATGGAGACGATGGTGATGAACTCTGAGCTTTTGGGCAGCATAAAAAACAACAGGCAGAAGTAAATAATATAAAAACGTACATCACAGATGCCCACATCTTTTTGTTTACAAAACACTTTTGCGACATTAAATGCACACTGCAAATCTTCTGCAATTTCCGAAATTGTTGTTGATGTTCACTACAATTTTAAGCACTTCTGCTAAAAGCATATTTTCGCATTTTACATTATATATTTAGTTTTTGTTTTATTTCCTTATCCTATTGCTTGGCGATGCGTTTCACCAGAAAACCCAATATACACTGAGTGACAGCGGTGGCATTTAAACTATTTTATACAAACTACGTTTAGGAAACATGCAACAGCAGCACCATCTTCTTCTCTTTATCCATTATCAGCATAATTCTGTATAATTTCTGCTGTAATTTCTTTTACATTTTAGTGTTTCTTTCCGAAAATGAAATGTTGAAAAATGCTGGCAAACATCTTTTTGTTTGAGCAGAGCACCATGGGAAATGGATTTGCGTTAAAAAGCAAAGACATGAACACCTACACACTGTCACTACCGACTACAGCTTGTGAAGCAACTAAAATATTCTTTATAATTTTTTAATTTAATTAATAATTCCTGCAGCACTTTTAAGCTCACCCATAGTGTTAATTTAGTGAAAGTACAGCATAAAAAGAAGTATTAAAACTAGTAGTACTTTTTAAATAAACTTATTCATGACATAAAGTTTACTGTGGAGCATTAAAATGAAACACAAAACAATTCGCAAAAGTCAAAAGTGAAAAACAACAGGACTTCATAGTGAAAGGAGTTAAGCAAATATATATGTTTGTAGGTATGTGAGCATAACTAAAAGTAGACATGTAGTCAGCCAAACACGAAACATCACACCAAAACAATGAACATTTGTATTTACCATATATAATGACCCAGCAAACATAAAGAAGTGATAATGGGAAAATTTTTTTGCAAACGACATAAATGACAGCCAGAAGCAAGACGTTTGAATTTATAATTACAGTTGAAATTTACTTTTTTTAAGTAGGCCCACTACTCAGGGGATGACCCCTAAATATGCAGTGCATGAAGCCGGAACTACAATGGAGGTGAAAGTATTGAGAAGACATGTGAAAAAAGCAGGGACCGGAAATAAGAGTTATTTTTCAATTTCTGAAGAAATAAATCATACATAAATGAACATCGTAGAAAACTTTTAATTACACCATCATGATTTTTAGGCGAAATGCATCCAACATATTGCATGATTTTTAAATTTTTGATTTTTATTTTAACAATCAAAAATAAGAGTTATTTTTGATTTTTATTTTTTTAAATGAAAAATAAGAGTTATTTTTGATTTTTATTTTTTTAAATAAAATATAAGAGTTATTTTTGATTTTTATTTTTTTAAATAAAAAATAAGAGTTATTTTTGATTTTTATTTTTTTAAATGAAAAATAAGAGTTATTTTTGATTTTTATTTTTTTAAATGAAAAATAAGAGTTATTTTTGATTTTTATTTTTTTAAATGAAAAATAGGAGTTATTTTTGATTTTAATTTTTTTAAATAAAAAATAAGAGTTATTTTTGATTTTAATTTTTTTAAATAAAAAATAAGAGTTATTTTTGATTTTTATTTTTTTAAGTAAAAAATAAGAGTTATTTTTGATTTTTATTTTTTTAAATGAAAAATAGGAGTTATTTTTGATTTTAATTTTTTTAAATAAAAAATAAGAGTTATTTTTGATTTTTATTTTTTTAAGTAAAAAATAAGAGTTATTTTTGATTTTTATTTTTTTAAATAAAAAATAAGAGTTATTTTTGATTTTTATTTTTTTAAATGAAAAATAAGAGTTATTTTTGATTTTTATTTTTTTAAATGAAAAATAGGAGTTATTTTTGATTTTAATTTTTTTAAATAAAAAATAAGAGTTATTTTTGATTTTTATTTTTTTAAGTAAAAAATAAGAGTTATTTTTGATTTTTATTTTTTTAAATAAAAAATAAGAGTTATTTTTGATTTTTATTTTTTTAAATGAAAAATAAAAGTTATTTTTGATTTTTATTTTTTTAAATGAAAAATAAAAGTTATTTTTGATTTTTATTTTTTTAAATGAAAAATAAAAGTTATTTTTGATTTTTATTTTTTTAAATGAAAAATAAGAGTTATTTTTGATTTTTATCTTTTTAAATAAAAAATAAGAGTTATTTTTGATTATTATTTTTTTAAATGATATATAAGAGTTATTTTTGATTTTTATTTTTTTAAATGAAAAATAAGAGTTATTTTTGATTTTTATTTTTTTAAATGAAAAATAAGAGTTATTTTTGATTTTTATATTTTTAAATGAAAAATAAAAGTTATTTTTGATTTTTATATTTTTATATCAATAATAAAAATCAATTCAAAACTCTTATTTATTTGTTGATGCCGTATGTATTATAATATTCTGCTTCATTCAAATTTCTATATGAATATAATATATTATGTGACTTATCCATTATCAGCTATAAAAACATGAATGCATAGAAATAGCTTATAAGTTTTGGCTGCCATTCAAGTCAGTGTTAAGAGGTCGTTTTCAGGTGTTCAATTTTACCATCATAATTGATTTTGAATGTTCCTCAGATAAATTATATCTCAAATCTCCCAATATTAATCTGAGTGCTGAAAATTACCTTTCTACACTGACTTGAGTGGCAGGTACAGAATGAACAATTAAATCTAATTTTCGAAGCCATGGAAACCCAAACATATTACCTATGTCACGAATTTTAAATTGATTTTTATTATTGATATAAAAATATAAAAATCAAATATAACTTTTATTTTTCATTTAAAAATATTAAAATCAAAAATTACTTTTATTTTTCATTTAAAAATATAAAAATCAAAAATAACTTTTATTTTTCATTTAAAAATATAAAAATCGAAAATAACTTTAATTTTTCATTTAAAAATATAAAAATCGAAAATAACTTTCATTTTTCATTTAAAAATATTAAAATCAAAAATAACTGTTATTTTCTATCTAAAAATATAAAAATCAAATATAACTCTTATATCTTGATTTTTTTGATAAAAGTCATAACAGTTACGGTCCCTGGAAAAAAGATGAAAAGAGAGAGAATTCACGAAGACTTTCCTTTATAATATTGTTTTTTAATGCATTTTAGAAAATTTTTGCATATTTTGTTCGTTTTCGACAAATAAAATAATTTATTATTGTTTTTATTATTTCTTACAAGTAAAATTAGAGTTGAAAAAAATATAAAGTCAATGTCGAAAGATAAAGTAGGATATTAAAAATAAGTGATCATAGGATTCTTGTTATGGGTTTGATAATTGTTAAACTTCTCATTCATTTCAGTTGAAATAACATCTTTAGTGATTGTAAGAAATTCTGGATGAAGGTTACTCCAATATATTCATTACCAACAGTGAAAAGTGCATAGGAATTAGCTAAAACCCGTAAATGATAATTTTTAGATTTTTTGTGAAATTTTGAAAAAAAGAATAGCTAATCCGTGACTCAGTTTAATTTCAATTAAAATGTTTAAAATAATTCCCGGTGTTTTTACGGAAATTTCATGACTTAAATTTTATTTTTTATTGAAGTGGAGTGTTTTTTATTTTTTAATGAAAATTGCATACAACAAAAGCTCAGTTACAGTGTACAACGATACTTTCAGATTAAGATTAAGATAAGACTTGAACGATACCAACTAAATTGGCTACGCACAGGATTCATTTTCATTTATTATTTATAAATTAAACATTCACGGATCATGTCGGAAATTTTTATTTTCACGTGGTCAGAGTTGTAAACGAATCATTCATTTTTCAATTAATTCGCGAATCATTCATGCACTGAATTCATGGACTGATATCTAAAATGAGAGTAATGCTGTCTGATATAATAAAATGTATTGGATAACAAAACGGTAGTGATGCTTTTTTACATTTACTTACAGTAGTTTTTTTTCAAAATCAATTCAATTCAAATAAATTGCAAATTAATAACAAATTCATGTTTCGACTTCATTTGAATGAATTCAAATGAATTGAAAATGAATTGCAATTCATTTTTCTAACGCATTTGAATTAATTCAAAACTAATTCAAATGAATTGGAAATGAATTACAATTCATTTTACCAATTTATTTGAATTAAAAATGAATTGCAATTCATTTTGCCGAATTCATTTGAATTGGAAATGAATTGCAATTCATGTTTGTTAAATTCAAATGAATTGATTCAAATTTCATTCAATTCTTTTTTTTTGTGAAAAGAATTAATTCAAAATTTAGCTAATTCGTAATGAATTGAAATCAAAAAAGAATGATTCATTTACAACTCTGCAAGTGGTTCTCAGTTAACTAAAGGATTCACAACAATCGATTTTTTTTTTCTTAACTAGTACCGGCAAAGAGGGGATAGATGGCCCCTACTCATGCAATGCATTGTGTCGGAACTATGGAAAGGAGGTAATAGTGTCCAGATAACACGTAGCTAAAGATGAAAAGAGAGACAGTTTTTTGTAGGCATTTATTTTGATTTTTTTTTTACCGACTTTAAAAAAATGAACGAAGTTATTAATTTGTTTTTATTTTGTTCACTCATAACTTTGCCATTTACAAACCGATTTGAAAATTTTTTCAAGAATTGTTAGTACCATGTTGATATTTGTTACATTAAATACATAGTAATTTTGCTCACTGGGATATCTATAGAATAACTCTGGTTAATGCAATAACAAACTGGCTGTTACTAACATAATCACAACTACTGTTTCAACTATTATAAGTACTACAACCACATCCGTTGCTAAGGTTCATTTCCGTATCCGTTTAAAATTAAGGCCAAATATTAAAGTATAAAGAGGCAAATAGTAGTTTTTCTGTATTACAAACTCACAATAATTTCTGTAAAACAATCTTTTGTAAAAGTTGGGCTTTCAATCGAAGTGTTCAGTCTTAATATTTTTTTTAAAAATACGCAAGTAAATGTTTGTGATTTTTGGCACATCAAGAATTTAAATACAGCCAAAGTAAAGTATTTAGAAACGCATTACATGGCCGCTTTATAAACACTCCAAATGTGTATGTAGGCTAAAGGGACGTTCACACTTGCCAAATATTTAAAAAAAATTTAACCACTAAATACTATTGAAGCAATTTTAAATTCAGACAAATGCCTATTGAGTTTAACAGTTTTTAATAAAATGGATTCTATGACGCTGTCTATTTCATATGTATGCAACGGTTTTACTTAATAAACACGTATGTGAATCAACATATTTTTCATTAGGTTTTAGTGGTTAACCTTTTTTGAACAAATATTCGGCAAGTGTGAACGCACCTTAACAGTATGTAATCCTTATTATATAGCAGACATAGGCACAAACACATCAACATTTTGAGTTTGTGTGTGTGAGAGAAATTTTGCAAACAAACGAGAATTCTCCCCACCCTTAAATAACTTTTTTCAACAAGCGCCCAAACAACTGTCTTGGCTGGAAGCTTGTGTTAGACTGAATTGTGAATCACAATTTTTGTGATTTGTGAGTAACTGCAAATACGTGTGACTCTCAAAAGCGAATTTATATACATGTGAAGAGCGCTCACCCACAATGCCTACGTCTGTTATATAGTCATGCATAAAGGAAACAACTCACATGTGAAAACAAATAGTATTGAGTTAATTTTAAAGCACATTTCCGCAACTAAATAGCCCAACGGGATATTAAACAAGAAGAAAAAGCAGCTTTAGAAATAGGAAAACTGTAATTGCTTGGTGAGCAGCGAAAGCTATAGATCGCTGATTACGCGCTTCTTGTGGCCTGTACTGGATGATTTGGACACCAACGACATGTGGTTTCAACAGGACGGTGCTACTTGCCACACAACTCATGCCATATTTTTACACCGACTCATATTCGACTGCTGCTTGCTAAAAGTTATCTGTTACCAACCCTAATGTACGGTTGTGAGTTGTTTGCGAGCTGTGATGCTGGAAGTAGGAGAAGGCTGAATGTGACGTATAATAACATTGCAAGATATGTATATGGTGTAAGCCGATACAGTAGCATCTCACATTTTGCCAAGCAAATGTATAATGTCACCTTTGATCATTTATTGAAGTGTCGAGTTCTTATATGTCTACACAAAATCATATATGATCATCAACCAGCGTATCTTTATCAAACGATAACTTTCTCCAGATCAAATAGAGGTTACAAAATAAATAACATAAAATACAATAAGGCGATTTCTGAGCAACATTTCTTCATTAATTCAATCCGACTCTGGAGCCAATTACCACCTCAAATACAATTAATAAGCAATGCAAGTCATTTCAAATCTGCCATATTCAAACATTTTTCCTAATGTGTGTTTTATTTTTCAAATATTATTATTTTATTTTTCTTTTTCTTTTTTTTAAATTTTGTACGTCTTAAACTTTTTTTTTGCTTTTATGATTATTCACCCTTAATTTAATATGAATGTGTATATCTATTTATTTTTTTTTGCCAAATGCCTAACCAATACTGTAATATAAGATTTATTCTTGTTGTATTGTATTGACGAAATAGATGAATAAATGAAATGAAAATGAATATTCCGCAGAAGCGACTTGAAGGCATGGCCACCAAAAGCGTGCGATTTAACTCCGCTACATTTTTTCTAATGTGATATTAAGTCACAAACCTCAGCGGTCCTCGAATCTAAGACAACCCATGCCATCAGTGAAATTCAGCCTGATTTATGCGCTAGAGTCATAGAAAACTGAATTTTTCGAATTGCGCTCCACCCATAGAAGCCGTGGCGAACTTTTAAACGATGTTATATTCCACAGAAAATGGCATCAATAGGTCTTTCAAATGAATAAAAAATGTCGATGATATCTGTAAAGAAGAAACTCATACGAGACAGTTGGCTATCAGTGACTCACTTGAGCATCGTCGCAATGTGGGATGCCTTTCTCTGTTTTATTGGTATTTTAATCGCACTATGCATTATAAGAGAAAATTCTTACTTTGATCGAACTGTCAGCATCTGGAATACACTCCCAGCGGAAGCCTTTCCTGTCGTATTCAGTATGGAAATGTTCAAATTCAATATTCATAAAGACTACTTCCTTTATACCCCTTCCCACAACTAAATTTTCTACTTCCAAAAGAATGAATTGCATGAATAGGGATCATCCCTTAAGTGCCGGTACTAATAAAAAAATAAACAATTGAGATAGAAAGCCCCTAATGCAAGAACCTATATTTATATCAAGACTAATTTTTAGGGTGCTGTTGGCTGAAGTAGTAGAACACGAGACTATGAAGCAGATGGAGCTGAGTTCAACCCCGCGCGGAGTCATGAAATATTGTGTTGAATTCTTCTGATCAGCATTAGAGCATGGTTGTGTTAGTTGTTGCCAGTCTGTTTCAGTGATGAAGGCAGAGCACTTGTCACTGAACATAATTCGCAGCGACTGACACGATCATGTACTAAAAAGCAGAGTAACAGCAGCACCCTCCTTCGTCGGTTCTGTAACAAAAATTAGCCGGCGAAATAAAAAGGTTGAAAAAGACAAAATATTCTTCTCGTCTCTCATCTGTCCTCTCAATACTATACCCTCCTTTCTAGTTCCGGCGCAATGCACTGCATATATAGGGTTCACCCGTGAATGCTGATTGTGATGTGAGCCTGCTGATTTCATTTCCATTCAAAATACTAGTACCGCTAGACTTTATAGATATTCCTGTTAAAAAAAAAGCGGACGATCTTCGATGCATGAAAAAGCGATATTTGCGATTTTAAATTTAAAATTAATATTTTGTTTTCCGTCCATGAATGAATAATCTTTTTAGAAGATATACATTTATAAATTTTCCATGCTCGATTCAACACAATTTATAAGCCAATTTTGGAAAAACCTCAAAAAATTTATATATTTCGTTAGTTTCTAAACAGGCTTGACTGTAATAAGATTTCTTAAAATACGTATGCAAATAGGCCCCCATACACAAGTATTTGAAAATTACCGTCATTAAAAATGCACAATATTATGAATTGGACGAATGGATGAGAATTCGACTGTGGTGCAAAACTTGTCAACTGAACAATTTCTTTAATAATCTTTTAAAGTCTAATTAGAAAATATTATGTGAAAAATTAAAAATGTAGAAGCACAAAAAAGGAAAAAGAAATAATGAAATGGAAAAATATATAATTTTATAAGAATAGAAAAATGTTTAGCAATTGGTTTGCGCATCAGGCAATAATAACATTTTTGTCACACACTGTAATATTTATTTAATATACGTTATCGATTAAGTGCTTGCTTTGAATGGAATTAAAAATGCTTAATTTGAATATCATTTTAGTACGTATTTGGGGGATTCACACTGTAGTCATAAAGTCATAAGTCATAAAATAATAGCACGAAAAATATGACTAGTGTGAACAAACCGTCATAACGTAGTATGCTAATTCAAAAATCGATCAGCTGCTGCCTTCATATGTGCTGAATACATTTTTTGTTTTGCCGCGGCATACGGAAAAACGTTCAGTGGCTGCCAGCTACGTAAGTTAAACGAGAAAAATTTTTCACTTGTATATATTTTTTGTTTTTGCGATTTAGTTCTCTTTTAATTTTTTTTTTTATGTTATAAAAATGTGATTTTATGTACAGACATATACGGCCATGTCACAGGGCACAATTCCGATCGAAAGTGGTTTTGTTTCCGTAAATTGGACCTTTAGAAAACGAAAAACGAAAAATTTTTTCGGAATGAAACCACTTTAGGTTTCCAAAGTGGAATTGTTAATTTCTATGATTTTAAACCGAAAAACTCTCATATTACCTTTTTATATTGACAACTAAATTGTTAATTTAAATATTTTACAATTTATTTATTTATTTATTATTATTTATTTGAAAATATTAATTTTTTTAAAGTAGTTGTGAACAGCAAGAAAACGTTTATCTTTTTCAATCGTAGTGTTGCCACATTTTATTTTTTGAGCAAGCCATTAATTTTCTAGAACAAAAATTTGTGATGACGAAAGAAACTTAAGATGTGGTAAAGCCAATAAAGAGTAAAGCAAAATAAAAAAAACATATGTTTATGATTAAAGAATTGTAATAAGTAAAAAACTGTGATTTCATATTTTTATCGGAATGAACAAAATCGATCGAAATCTGGAGAACGCAAAGCAAAAACGATCGATTTGAAAATACGGAATTGAAACCATTTCGATCGGAATGTGTGACATGCCTGGTAGGTACGAATAATTTTTTAGCCGTTTTTTGGTCGTGAATCATTTATAAGTAACGGCGGCAAACACATACCTTCGCCGTCTCGCCTAAAGATTTTCAGCCCTTCGACTCAGATCTCTAGAGCAATTTTATGACAAAACATAAACATACCTGAAAGAGTGCTATTATTTTGTATGCAGCACAACAACAACTTTTTAAACTGGTCTAAACTATTATGACTTTATGACAATATGACTAAATAGCACACAGTGTGAATACCCCAATTGAATCTCCACAGTAACATTTTACACACTTTATTTTAGTTCACATACAAACTTAATAGCAGTTGCAGTTATGCAAATAATTGACTTTCATCAACTTGGTAAACAAAACGATTAATTAATTTATAATTGGAATACAAGCTTGCGTCTTTAGTATTTTATAATAAATAATTTCCCAGCATTGTGTATTCCATTCGAAATTGTCATGACATTATTGCCGCAAATATTTGTGGCAACATCAGTGTTATGATAAGGACGAACGCTTTCATTTCGCATGTGAAATAAGGAACAGGCGGAATGTACACATAAATTGTGAAATTTCAAATTGTGTTTTATAAAATATTTTTAAAATCGTTTATTCGACATATTGTCTCAATTAAATTAGTGCAAATCTTATTCGATATAAATTGTGTCTTTTTTATATACTTTTATTGTTTGGCAACGGCAGACTAATTGTATGAAAGTGGAAAAATAAAATAGATTTATATCGAATAAAATTTGTTTGTTGTGTTTTCTTGAATTTCAAATCCTTTTGCTTGTGTAATTCTCAGTTCATTTTTGGGAGTTTATGTATAAGCTGAGAGGTTTTGTTATTTAGGAATTAGGTTAAAGTCTACTGATGATTTGGTGTAAGAACCAATGAAATGCAGGCATATAGACATACTTGACCACATAACAAACAAAAAACACTAGTTTTATATAATATTTTAAATACAATAAAAGTTTTCCACTTACCCCCTTCTTTCCAGCCATTAGAAAGTTTCATGTTTTCTATGACATTAAATGCCAGCTGATTGTTATTTTGTTTCTTAGCACCTGCATGAATTTCTCCAACTATATCCGGTGAATCTGTAAGATAAAAATTTATATTTAATTTCTGTCAACTTTTATTGACCTTTTTTACAATTATTCTTTTTATATTCATTAAGCCCGGGGGTTGTATTTTATAAAACTACTACAAGTTTTATTTATTTATACCCATATTTAATAAAATACTAATTTTCTATTCTTTATTCTAAATGTATTTTTTTAAGTACGATTAGCACTCAAGGGAAGACCCCTACACATGCACTGCATTATGCCGGAACCAGAAAGGAGATGGTATTGAAATGAAAGATGAAGGGATAAAAAATTTTTTCTGAACGAAATATTGAACATAAAAAAAAATAGAAATTATTTTGTTATGTTTATTTAAGCAAAAGGTCAATTATTTTTTATTTAAAAATAATAATTGACCTTTTGCTTAAATAAACATAATAAATTAATAAAAAATAAGGTGAAGAATTTTATAAAATAAATAGAATCTATAATATTTTTATAAAAAACGACCTCGGGCTTAATAACTAATTTTTTTTATTTCAAAATTATATTAACTTATAATTAAAATTTAAATACAGACTTTAGCTCAACATATTAGCCCTACTCACAATGTTGTGCAAAAGGTCTTGTATTACAGCATTTGCAAATTGAGAGAATATTTGAGAGCTCTTTCAAAAACGGCATTCAGTGTTCGCTGCAAATGGTCTTGCAAATTCAAACTATTTGTACTCAACGCAAACAAGATGCATTTAAAATACTCTCAATTGTTCTTCCAATTTGCATTTGCACTTATGCAATACCATTTGCACTGAACACTGAATGTATTTATTTTAAATAAACCGCACCATTATTTTGCAAATACAATAGACCTATTCACAATCTTGTGCAAATGATTTTGCCCTATTGTATTTGCAAATTGAGAGAGTATTTGAGAGGATTTTCAATAACCATATTTACAATCTTGTGCAAATGGTCTTGCATCATTGCATTTGCAAAATAATTATACTCTACACGAACAAAATACATTAAAAGTGCTCTCAAATACGCTCTCAATTTGCAAATGCAATAAGGCAAGACTATTTGCACAACATTGTGAATAGGACTAATGTATTTTGTTGGCGTAGGGCACAATTATTTTGCAATTAAAATAATGCAAGACCATTTGCACCAGATTGTGAATAGGCCTATTAAATAATACACATATAATTATTTATTATTAAAATAATTTTTTTTTAAGAGAAACAAAATAAATTATATAAATTTGTTAACTCACTCACCTACTCCTATACTATTGATTATATCATTTTGCACAAATTTAAATTTGCCCCTAAAGCCTTTGGCTGTTACATTAGAGCTGGCATTGAATTCAATTAGTAAATCGGGCCCGGTGCTAAGAATGTGACGGGAGTTGGTAACCAGACCGCATAAAACATCTATGACCGCATTCATGTTCGCAGATTCGGCATCAAAAATGGTCAGTTTATCTAAATTGCAACTAAAAATTATATGAATGGGAAAATAAAAAGGAAACTACCATTTTAATAACAAAGTAAATTGCCTGGTGCCACGCTTGGGTATGTGCAGCTCTTCAAAAATAACCTCGACACGAGTTTCCGGCCGGCCTATAAATTTGTAAGAGCATTTAATATGACCAGGATATTTTGCTGGAAATCGGGGAGAGTGAAAATATTTCCATATTTCCAAGCTCCTGGGCGACACTTCGGCATTAGCAAAGAAATAATAGTCACAATACGAGCTGGGTAACAAACGACCATCGTTTTTGAAATTTTCTGCAATCAAATTTAATAATTATTGTACAATAGCATGGCAGCCAAATTAAGTATTTATTTACCCTTTTTCAAAAATCGATATGCCACACTGACATTCAAATGCCAATTATTGATTTTTTGTGGCACAGGCCTAGTGAAACGCACTCGTATGGCCAACACTTTACCTGAACTATAAATAAATTCATATGGCGGCAAATCATCTATACGCCTGACGGTTGTGGTAGCTGCTGCGTAAGACATATTGGCAGACGAGCCAATTTTAGACATGGTTAATGGACTGGACACATTTTTATTATTGATGTTGTTGTCACTTTTATTGCTGCCAGCAGCGCTAGTTTGTGGCGACACTGTTGCAGATACTCGTGTTTGATTACAAAATATATATTCTGGCAGAGTGGTATTTTCAACAACTGCTTCACGTAGATAAGGGAAAATCTCAACATAATCTAAACAGCTGCAATTGAACAAGAACAAGAAAAAGAAATGAGATGTTAAGCAAAGAAAGAGTGTTCAAGCAGTCGCAGCCATAGAAATACAAATACAAGTACGAGTACATACATACATGCATAAATTTGCTATGAAACGGATGTGTAATTTATGTAGGAAATAAAACGGAAGACTGAACATTTCGTTTCGCAAAGATGTTAAATCAATAATATGTTTATTAAATTTTTTGTTTCAATACAAATGAGCGTCTCGGTCACAATTTAAATTTAATTACAAAAATATTTAAGAAAAGATAGAAAGTAAAATATTGTTGCATTTCATTATTATTATTATTATTATTCTTTAGATTCTTTGCGCTTTCGCACGCCACTTAATAAACGACAGAAGGCTGGATAATCTATCATGGGAGGATCTTCCAAATTTTTCGGTTTGGCCAAGGGTGCATGTTTCAAAGCTTCCTTCGCTTCAGCTAAAGACATTTTATCGCCAAAATTTGTCAACTCCTCATACATTCTAAACCAGAGAGCACGAGTTAATTAATATTTTAAATTCGCAAAAAACACAATTTACTTTTTCTCTTCAATCTTTCCGGTGCCGTATAGATCCCATTTACTCCAGGCTTCCAGTAAAACATCTTCGGGATCCAATTCCACTGTACGATAACTCATTAGTTCTACAAAAGCATCCACATCCAAGGGTTCCTTGGCCTATAAAGAACATGGTGGGTATAAAAATATTTTCACACACCCACACACACAACCATATATTTCTTTTTATTAGACCGACCACGTACCTCTTTTAACATCTCCTCTAGCATTTCTTCGGTAACATCGGATCCGAGAGCTCCAAACGTAAACCTTAAATCATCTTTGGATAGCAAACCATCGCAATCGGTATCAAATAATAAAAATACCTTCATAAAACAAGAAATATCATATGAAACATTTTCAAATTGACAACATTTCGAATTCCTATAAGAATGTGACGGAAATCGAAATGATCGCTTCGTTAATTGTCGATCATTTTCAAAATACTCGTATGTGAAAGAGAAATGATTTTTTTAGCAATTAGAAAACGGTGAAGCATGTAAAAAATGATATATGGACCAGTTACAGCCAAATTGTACTAAGTGACATTTTTTTGTAAACTTATATATAAGATTGAAATTAATTTGTGTTTAATAAAAATAACCCATGGACCACTTAGAGCCAAATTATGCTAAGTGATATTTTTTAAAAAATTATTTATCAAATGTAATAGATAATATAAACAATTTCTGTACGACTTGGAGCCACTTGTGCTAAGTGATATTTTTCAAACAGTTCTTATAGTCAAATTATACTAAGGAGTATTTTAAAAAAGTTATTTCTCATTGAAAGTAACATATGATTGAAATTAATATGTTGGGGACCGCGTAGAGCCATATTATACTAAGTGATATTTTTCAAATAGTTATTTGTCATAGAAATTAAAATATTATGGATCATAACGATACAGGGACCGCTTAGAGCCAAATTATACTAAGTGACATTTTTGAAAATGTTATATATCATTGATATTAAAATTTTTTGGACAATAAAAACGACTAACAGCGAAATTGTAACAAGTGGCATTTCTTAAAAAAGTTATTTATGGTTGAAATTAATATGTTAATACATACATTCAAAATTATGAATTAAATAATAGTTTCAATATATTTTTTTTTAACAAAAATTTATAAGAATAGAAGATATATTCATATATGCGTACTATAATACCTTCCAGGATATTTTGGTGAAATCACAAGAATGCTGGCAATTAACTTTTCATTGGCTTTAAAATTGACGTGGAAAAGTGGAAAAATTGAACAAAGAACGTTGATGAGATGGCGTAGCGGCCTCGAAATCATTACTGATCTGTTCTGTTGGTTTGATAATTATAGAAAATATTCTTAATATTCCATTCTTAATATAAATAAAAAGAATTTGAACAAATTCATTTATTAAATAAAAGTAATAATAATAAAAAGTAATTTGCAGTTTCGCAGATTTGAACTTGAGCCCGATATAATTTTCTCATTTCCGTAAAAATAGTGTGAAATGGGAATAACTTAAGTGCGTTTTACTAGCAACTGTGACGTGACGTAAGTGACATATCATTTTTTTATTTTTTATTTTTTTATTTAACATCCTAATGAATTTTTTAGTTCCTAAATAGAATTCTGTGATTGATCAGTAGTATTGAAAATCGATTTCCATTACATATTTTATTTCTATAATTAAAATGTGCCATTAGACTTTAAAAAAAATAGGTTCTACAATTTTCGGTCATAAATTCAAGAAGACTTTTCCAATGCATTAAAACGAAAAGCAAGATATTGTAAATATCCGTTTTATATCACAAGTAGTACAATTAATAATTCATAAAACAGAAACATTAAAATGTTTCACATGTTTTCGCATTATTTTTCAAAGTTTCAAAGCCGTAAAACCACTTTAATTTATATAAAGTTGCAGTTTGTTACTGACACTTTCTTTAACTCACTCAAAAAATATATTGCAAAAACTTATGTTGATTTCATTTCTAGAAAAGAATGATAAATTTTTTACTTTTTTTAATGAAAAACAGCAATATTATGATATTTCGAAATAGTGAATCTATTATAAATTAATTTACCATTTCTTAGGCAAATATTTTATTAAAAAAACGCTTAACTGCATCTTTTTTTTTTAGAAGTGAAAAAATGTTATATGTCTTCTAGAAAAGTTGCCTAAGAATCGCAAGATTTTATAAATTAAAATTATAATTGGTTGCACGAACTTCATTTCAAATGCGAGCTAAAATTTCTTATATCAAATAATTTCTTTGAAATTAAGAACTACTCGAGATTTTTGAAATACATAAAAATAGGCCAATTTTCCTTTAGTTAAATAGGACGCAAAACAGATATAAATTCAAGGACCTCGTAAAAACTTCATAAATTTTTTTTTCAAAAATTCTAATGTTTCAACACATTTAAAAAAATTCACAAAAATCCACTCTTACTTCCTTCAATTCGGCTAATTTTCGCACATCTAAGTCCCGCATGGCGTCAAAATCATCTGTTGACAGTTCATCAGGAGGCCGATAAGGTCCTGTTGTTACGGGCAATTTCAAGGTCGGATTAAAGATTTCATTAATTGCACGCATGGCTTCAGACTCACATTCCACCACCGGCTGAACGTTAGAGGGTTTACGGGCCGCGGCCGCTTTTTGTCTTCGCTACATACACACACATACAAATATTTAACATAAATGGCAATTAATTCAATTTGATTTTATGACTTCTATTCGTGTACCTTTTCCAAATCATCAAACGATATGGCATGTTCACTAGTCATTTTGTATTTCTTTTGAATGGTTTCTTTATCCTTGTGAGATTTTTTTTTTTTGTGTAGCACTTTTTCGCACTTTTACCTTATGATTCCGTTGACTTTTCAATTGTGACTAAAATTGAATAGTTCTTTGCATCTTTAATTTAATGATCGGCAGGCACTTTGTAAATCAATTTTATTACAAAATTATTTGATTTACAATTGACACAAATTTCCACTTCTGTAAGATTTACATTCGCGCAAATGTTCAACTACAAATGCACCTACGTAAATATGCTAAATGTTTGGAAAGAATTCATTGAGACAATTTCGTTCATTCAACTAACGGTTGCCGTTGTCGTTCCCGCCACTAGTCCTATTCCGTTTGCTGATTTTGCATTAAGATAAATGTCATTACAGTTTAATCGGTTTTTGAGTAGTTTTTTTTTTGGATTTGTATGTTTTTTTTTCGATTTATGATTGTGGTCGATTTCCTTAAAATAATTTATGATTATACCGTGAGCTTTCATAAGAAGACAACGAAGTGGTTGTGAAGAACTGAATATATTTCCTGTCAATGTTAATGCTCATAATGGTAAAATAATATTTATTTTCAATTTTGTTAGGCATATGAAAGGTAATTTTTTTAATGACAAATGTGGCCCCCCAGGGGCTTTATAGGTTCCTGTTACCTGAAAACCACACAAACAAACTATATATGGTGTTCAGATATTTTTAATTGAATCAATATTAATTTTATTGACATAATTATCTTCCTGTGCACATATGCAAAATGTAGGCAATTCAATTAACGTAAAATAAACTGTTTTCATATTCATGAGGACCTCAAGTTCAAAGTTGGGATCTTTCTTTTGTTTTTATACCCTCCAAAAAAGAATTTGGTGGGTATATTCACTTTGTCATTCCGTTTGTAACGCATCGAAATATCCATCTCAGACCCCATAAAGTATATATATTCTTGATCAGTGATGAAATCTAAGACGATCTGAGCATGTCCGTCCGTTCGTCTGTGGAAATCACGATTCAGTCCAAACGAAGACAGCTAGACCCTTAAAATTTGGTATAAATATATTTTGAAGCTTAGAGCAGGTTAAGTTCGAAGATGGGCTAAATCGGGCAAGAGGGAAAAAAGTTCCCCTAAGAAGAACTAAACCAACCCAGAAAAAACAACATAATTTTTAAAGTTTTTTGGTTATTTTGTTAAGCAAATGATATATTTTTATGTCAAATACGGTCCAACGCCTTAAATTTGGAGCCCTACAATAAAAAAATATTTTTTGACCCCGCCCACTTTAGTGGGCGTTATTATATGCAAAAATAGCATAAAAATTTAACAAATTGTTTTACTTAAGCCTACATTCTTTAAAAATAACATTTTTAAGCCTTAATGACGAAGCTGAGACGTAACTTGGTACTACTCTGCCCTACCCCTTCCTCCCCCTTCACCATCTAAATGACCCTACCAAAAAAAAAAATAATTTTTTTAAATTTTGTATATAATCATCCCAAGCATTTATTTTTAGAGCTTAATGACTGCCGATTTCTGCCCTGCCCCCTCCTCCCCCTTTGCCCACAAAATGACCTTTGATCAGTGATGAAGTCTAAGACGGTCTAGCAATGCCCATACGTTCGTCTGTGGAAAACATGATATTTCCTATTTTTGAACCCCGCCCCCTTTAGTGGGCATTGACGTACGATATTATATAAAGGAACTCTGTTTCACCAAGTTAAACATTTTAAATTCACTTAATAAATACTTGGAGGGTATTTAAGATTCGACGCGGTCGAATATAACGTTTTTACTTGTTATATTTTAATTTCCAATTAATTAAGCCAATTAATTATAATTAATTGACTTAATTAATTAATTATCGTATGGCAACTAAAAATTTAAGCTCAAATCTGGAATTTTTTTCTAAATTTCAAATGGGTAACACAAATTGAATATCAATAAATGTACTTCCACAAAAGAATTGGTGGGTATATTCACCCTCTAAGACCCCATAAAGATCAGTAATCAAATCTAAGATGATCATGTAATGTCATGTCTGACCGCCCGTCTGTAGAAAACACGATACAGTTCAAACTAAAAGAGACAGCCCCTTGAAAGTTGCAATAGATAAACTATGAAGGATAGCACAGGTTAAATTCGTAAATGGGGCTGAATCCGGAGAGAGGGAAAAAAGTTTCCCTAAGAAGAACTAAATCACAACCTCTAGAAAACAACTTAATTTTTAAAGTTTTTTGTAATTTTGTTAACCAAATTATATATTTTTATGCCAAAGAAGCATTCAGCTTGGTGCCAAAAAAATAAGAAACATAAATTTTTGGACTCCGCCTCCTTTTGTGGGCGTTGAATTAAATATTTAACAAATTGTATTTCTTAACCATAAATAATTCATAATTCAATAAAAAAAATGTTTAAACTGCTACGACGAAGGTTAGATGCTATCTGATCTTTTTCTCACTCCATAAAAAAAAAAATTCTGCACTTAATTACCCCAAGAATTACTTCCCGGAGTGACCCCGTCAATATAGAGTTTTAAAATTGAGCACAGAAAAGTCTTAATGACTGTGATCCAGCAGGTGTATTCTTTACTAAACACACAGCAGTGCTGCATTTGTAATTTTACTCAATATTATAACAATTAAATGTTAATTGAGCAATTACTTAATTAAAATGTTATATGATTAATTGAACTCAATAATGGCACTGATTGCAAAAAACACACTTACGGCCATTTTAACAATGTATGATTAAGATTTAACGTTCACTTTAACGACAACTTTTGTATGCCAAACTTGGCGTTAAAGTCCACGTTCATTTTTAATCGTACATTATGAAAAGAGCCGTTAAGGGGTATATCTGACCGCCGTATTAGGGTATTTGAATGGAACGACGTCAGGACTTTAGCTTGTATTACGATCAGACAGCCACATAAAACATTAAGTCTAAGCATGCGGCCGAAATTCGGCGAAAAATTAAACCACAAGAATATTTTCGAAAGGTATTTTTAAACCTCATGACTATTAAAAATATCTGAATTAATTTCAATTTTATTTCACTATCATAATCGCACATCCCAGCCACGGTATTTATTCGCAAAAACATCATGTAAATAATTTTATATGATATACTATCACAGCTGCACCAATCGAACTACAAAGTGCCATCGCTAAAATACCACCGATGGTGTACGAATCGAAACCAAAATATAGTAACGCTTTATGTGTACCGAAAGATTGATTGCTACAAATGAAGTGCAGCAACAAAATACTTTTTAATAAGAAATGATGAAAACATTTCCAATATAAATACATACTTACCGCTCCCTTAATGCAATATAGTCATATCTCAAGAATCAAGATTTTTGGTTATTTAAACAAAAGTGTTGAACGGAAGTTATAGCCAAATATATGTTGAGCAATCGTATCTAAAAGCATACATTTTGAAAACTTTAAGCTAATTTTCCCAAGTTTGATGTCTTTTAAGATATGACTTTATTGCATTAAAAGGCCCGACATGTATACATAAGTGTGAATACATACAAGTAAATGTACACATCATTTAGACAAAAATAAAACCTCTTTGCTGCTTATCAAAATAAAATTACAATTTGGAATAGTTTTTGGTCAATGTCTTGATGAATACATTTTTAGCAGATGTATTTGAAGATACAAAAATAAATAATAAGCATAAATAAATGAAGATTTCATTGTGCAAATTATTACATGTTCAATAAGGCAAAGAAAATTATACTTGTATATAAATTTTAAAAATCAGAAGCCCATTTAATTGTGACTACGAATGTATTTATTAAAATGCCTCAATGAATTTTGAAAAATTCTTCACAGATCATTTAAAATTCGTATGCAACGAGGAAATTAACTACAAAGTCTATCTATGCACACTGGCCGAAGAGGAACTAAAACCAGCCACGCACGACTTGTTTTTAACATGCGACAAGTCAAACTTCTCAATACGAAATGCGTGTGTTACCTTCAAAATATGGTTTCACGCTTTTAAGTTCTTTATTTCAAATTGTTTATATTATAATTACATTTGTGACTTTACTAACTTTTTTAATTGTTAATATTTCGATAGCCTCTGGATATCTTTTAAAAACAATATTCTTAAAAAATAAATTTTATAAATCCATGTATAAAAATTTTTAAATAATGTCCTGAAAATGATATACAGAGGATATCGTAATACTGACAATAAAAAGTTTATACTTATTTTTATACCCTCCAAAAAAGAATTTGGAGGGTATATTCACTTTGTCATTCCGTTTGTAACGCATCGAAATATTCATCTTAGATCCCATAAAGTATATATATTCTTGATCAGTGATGAAATCTAAGACGATCTGAGCATATCCGTCCGTCCGTCCGTCAGTGGAAATCACGATTCAGTCCAAACGATAAGAGCTAGACTCTTGAAATTTGGCATAAATATATTTTGAAGCTTAGAGCAGGTTAAGTTCGAAGATGGGCTAAATCGGGCAAGAGGGAAAAAAGTTCCCCTAAGAAGAACTAAACCAACCCAGAAAATACAACATAATTTTTAAAGTTTTTTGGTTATTTTGTTAAGCAAATGATATATTTTTATGTCAAATACGGTACAACGCCTTAAACTTGGAGCCATAAAATAAAATAAAAATGTTTTTTGACCCCGCCCACTTTAGTGGGCGTTAATATAGGCAAAAATAGCATAAAAATTTAACAAATTGTTTTACTTAAGCCTACATTCCTTAAAAATAAAATTTTTAAGCTTTGATGACGAAGCTGAGACGAAACCTGGTACTACTCTGCCCTACCCCCTTCGCCCCCTAAATGACCCTACCAAAAATAAAAAATTTTTTAAATTTTGTATATAATCATCCCAACCATTTATCTTTAGAGTTTTATGACTGCCGAATTCTGCCCTACCCCGTCCTCTTCCTTTGCCCCCCAAATGACCCTACCAAAAAAAAAATTTTTTTTTTAAATTTTGTATATAATCATCCCAAGCATTTATTTTTAGTTTTATGTCTACCTGTTTCTGCCCTATCCCCTCTCCCCCTTTGCCCTCTAAATGACCCTATCAAAAAAAGAAATTTTAATTTTGTATATAATTATCCCAAGTAATTATTTTTAGAGTTTTATGACAAAGGTGAAATGTTTCAGCCACAGCCCTTGCCAGAGCGACCCCGCCAAAATACAGTTTTTATACCCTCCAAAGAGAATTGGACCCTATAAAGTAAATATGTATATTCTTGATTAGTGATGAAGTTTAAGACGGTCTAGCAATGCCCATACGTTCGTCTGTGGAAAACATGATATTGTCTATTTTTAAACCCCGCTCTCTTTAGTGGGCGTTGACGTACGATATTATATAAAGGAACTCTGTTCCACCAAGTTAAACATTTTAAATTCACTTACTAAATATTTAGAGGGTATTTAAGATTCGACCTGGTCGAATATAACGTTTTTACTTGTTTTTTGTAATATTTAAAATTTTTACATATTTTTTATTTTGGGAATTATTTAAATTTTTAGTAATTTCTATATTTATTTTTATTATTTTTGTTAAATTCATTGTTTATTTTGTAAAAATTCATTTTTTGTGCATTTTTAAATCCTATATGCAATTTAAATTTTTTGGCGAGATTTTGAAGTTTCTTATCAAATTATCGCTCGCATGTAAATTGAATTTAAATTTTTTTTTTCATATTTAATTTTTTTAGTTTTCTATTTTACTGTGCACAACGATATCTTTCAATTTGAATTTATTTTTTTTTTTATGAAATTTCTATATAAAAATTTTATGAAACTTTTTCATTTGCAACAGATTTATTTTTGTAAAATATTGCTGACCTTATCGCAAGTCTTTCTTCATGTAAATTTTTTTTTTCACAGTTTTATTTATTTTTTCTTAGATTTGTTATGAAAATTTTAGGGTATTTAATTGTTTTTATTTTTCATGATATTTAATTGTTTTGGTAAAGTTGCTTCTATTTATTATTAGATAGTTTTAGTTAATTTTCATTGACCTTTATTTTAATTATTTGATTATCATTTTACTTATTTTATTACATTTATTAAGTTCGAGGTCTTTTTATAAAATTATTAAACCTTTTATTTATTAAAATTCAATATAGCGTTAATAGCTTCCTAACATCGTCAGGAATATGTAATAGAAAATTGAATTTTAAAATGTAAGAAAATGGCTTTGAAAAATGATATATTTGTACTTCAACTTCGGATCATTGCACTTTTTCGTTTTTGGTTGTGGTTTAAAAAAAAGCTTATATTTTTTTGGAGACAAAAAAAAATGACAGCAACTAAAGAAAACTTCAAGAAAAATTACGAGGCATCATTTCTTTTGTATTCACATCTAGAATGCTTCATACAGAAAACAGTTTTGTAAAGAATTTTCAGATTTAAATTAATAATCAAGAGTTATTGACCGCATGGCGGCGATCTTTTAAACTATTTCACTAAAAATGTAACCGACTTACTTGGGTCTGAGTTGTAAATGTTTGAAACGTACTGAAACGATTTCTTCATTCGAGCCGGTGACAAAAATTACCAGGCAATCATTTTTTGCCTGCCGCGCCATTGTGGCGTTTAAGTTAACAGTCGCAGGCAACGTGGAGGTGCCATTGTGGTCTAGAGCATGTAAACATGAACATTCTAAAACAAAAAAATTAATTTCTTTTTTTATTTATAACAAAAACGATTATTTAAATATTAACTGCTTATGGTGTAATATTACCCAGAAATAGATTTTTAGTTTTATTGGCCGCCACTAATTGGACATTATAAATATTTATGATAATAACAAAATATATTTTTAATGTTTTGAACATTTCTTTAGTTTACACTAAATTGCACATGTATTTCCACTGGAAGTAATAAAATTAAAAGATATTTTGAGCCCGACCAACAGCAGAAGCCATTGAAAACTGCGCGCTTTTTAACTGTTACTGATTGACTGAAAGTGTTTTTCTCATCTTAACCGGCAAATTCATAATAAATTTTATTTTCTGCTTCTACATAAATTTTCGAATTTCTGTGGTCACTATAGCCTGTTCCTTTCATGAGTACAGATACTATACCTATTTTATATTTTTTGCTTTGTTTTTTTTTTTTTTGTATGCTCCATTTAGACTTTGTTCCTTGTGTTTTTATCTCCATGTAGGAAACGGAAATAGCATTAAATGCATGTGAGTGTTGTCTATTGTGGCTGTAACGGTCTACACACCTACAAACATGCTAACAAGCACTCACACTCGTCCATATACATACATACATGTAAACACTACCGTACGTACATGTACGGTAGAGTGTGATGGACCGATTATCCGAACGTTTAATAATAATCGAGTACTTTGCTGCAATATTGCTCACATTATTTTATTTATAAATAAAATATTATTTTTTATTTAAATGTGTACAGATGACGTTAAATCAATTAGGAGTTGTAAGGACTCCCATAGCAAACTTTTACTGTAGTCTGATATTGATAAGCCTTCCTAATGCTGTTGAGCCGATTTAGTGGATCTAAATGCTCAATCATGTAAACATATGAGATTCTGTAGCATAAACAAATTAAAACCTTGCTATTGTCTTACATTTCTGTCAGACCACAGACTTGATTTCCATGATAATAAGTGAATACACTATATATCGGTGGTACAAGGAATCTCTGTTTCCCCACATCTTTTCTAGTAACCAATAAAACGACAAATTGCCCAATTTGTGAAATAATTCCAAGTATTTCCAAGGCAGTAGGTTTACTTACAATAAAACTAGTAGAAGGCTGACAGCCATACAACGTTTCCAACAGAACCACAGACGATAGAAAGTTAACCTTCAGGGATTACGTTTTGAGGCTTGAGCAATAACACTAACACACAAATTATTTTATTGCATTTTAATGTTTGTGCTTTCTGATCTATAAGATCAGAAAATGTGTTGTAAGTTTTTGAATAAATTTGATTATTCCTCATCAGCCAATAGGTTTTTTTTTAATCTTATACCAGCACTCAGGGGATGACCCCTATATATGCAATGCAATGCGCCGGAACTGAAAACGAGGGGATAGTATTGAGGGGACAGATGAAGAAAGATAAGGAGATAGAGAATTTTTTGTAGCTATTTCAACCTTTTACTTCGTCGGCTAATTTTTGCTACAGAGCCGACGAAGGTGGGTGCTGTTACTCAGCTTATTTTAGTACATGATAGTGTCAGTCGCTGCCTATTATGTTCAGTGACCAGTGACTATGCCTTCATCATTGAAACAGGCTGGCAACAACTAACACAACCACGCACTAAAGCTGATCAGAAGAATTCAACAAAATATTTTCATGACTCAGCGCGGGCTCGAACTCACGACCCTCCGCTTCATAGTCTCGTGTTCAGCCAACAGCACCCACAAAATAATAATTACTTTGGTCCTTTTTTCAATAAACAGCCAAGTCACAGAATTCTATACCATTTGGAAACAGACTTGATTCAATGTTTTGAATACTTCTAAAACCAGAAAGAATTTTTTGGAATATTTTGTTCTAATTTTTTGGTCTTTAATGTTTTTTTGTTTTAATTTAAGTAACAATATTGAGCTTGAGGCCTTTTTTTAATAAAATAATAACTTTAAAAACTTTCTTTCATTTATTTTTCAATATTTCGATATCCCCTGAATATCTGCTTCAGCATAACAACTAATAAAATTTTTTTTTGCTATTGCTAATTAATTATTATCAATTTTTTGTACTGAAGAAGATATCCAAAGCATACCGAAATATTGAAAATTAAATAAATAAAAGTTTTTAAATCTATTATTTTATAAAAAAAAGGCCTCAAGCTTAATAATATCACTTAAATTAATTAATCTTTTTTAATGACGGGAACAGAATGTCCTAGTCGACTTAAAAAGGAGTTTATTCCAAAAAATGTTTTCCTACTTTGTTTTCTGTGGAATAAAAATACCGTATCAATTCCGTTACCGATCAAAATCGGAGTCTATGACATGGCCGAATATGTGAATAAGACACTATTATTTTCCAAAGTGGTAGCAACATGCTGGGCAACATCATGTTCAATAAACAAAAAACAAACTCGAGTTTTCTTGATTTTCTACAATCTATAATTTTCCCATATGTTTTACATTTATATCGAAATATATTTATTTATTATCCTTAATTTCATCCAAGCAACCATCAAACTGCTTTTCCTCTAGAATATTAACAAACTTTGTAAATGAGATGATATGACTTCATATCTCATAACATACTGTAACGTAATTACAGGCCATTATATAATATATCATAATCGATTAATAATCGATTAGTTAATTTCGGTTAAAGCCGATTAAAATTTTTTTGGGTTCCATTAGTCTTATAACTAATCGACTAATAATATGTTTTGATGTGTAGCTATCCCCAAGTGTCCCCAAGTCACCACTTTTGTCTACTATTTTGGTGACTGCTTGAAGACATTGTAAATAAATGGTCTACATTTTCATATTGGGCTTTGATGAGAAAAAATATTGTAATGACTTATATTTTCTTTAACATTTAAGAAAGAGGACTTTTAAGACATAATGTCTCTTAAGGTACGGTCACACTTGGCAAAAATTTGCTCAAAAAAGCATAACCACTAAATACTAATGAACATTTTTTTCATTCAGATGCGTATTTATTAAGAAAAACAGTTGCAGGCATAACTGTTCGGGAGCGTCACAGAATCCAATATTCTTGGAAACTGTTTAAACAATATAAAAATTTTTCTATATTAAAAGAATTTTCATTAGTATTTAGTGGTTACGTTTTTTGGCAAATTTTTGTTAAGTGCGATCGTACATTAATTTTTTTTTAATAAAACTTCAAAAGTTCACAAACCAGGTATTATAAAAGCCCGTTTAATAAAAAAAAAGAGAGAGAGTTGCCAAATAAGAGGGCTACTATTTGACAACTTTCGTGTAGGAATTTGCCAAAAGTAGTAGAACACGAGACTATGAAGCGGAGGGTCGTGAGTTCGAGCCCTCGCTGAGTCATGAAATATTGTGTTGAATTCTTCTGATCAGCATTAGTGCGTGGTTTTGTTAGTTGTTGCCAGCCTGTTTCAATGATGAAGGCATAGTCACTGGTCACTGAAGATAATTGGCAGCGACTGACACGATCATGTATTAAAAGCAGAGTAACAGCACCCACCTTCGTCGGCCCTGTAGCAAAAATTAGCCGGCGAAGTAAAAGGTTGAAATAGCTACAAAAACAACTGTCTATCTTCTCATCTTTGCTAATCTGTCCCCCCAATACTATCCACTCGTTTTCAGTTCCGGCGCAATGCATTGCATATATAGGGGTCATCCCCTGAGTGCTGGTCCAAGATAAAAAAAAAAAAAATAACGATCAAATAATCATATAATTTTTATGAATTACACCTTAACAGCCTTATTCATAACAATTAAAAGAGTCTAATAAAAGCGTAATAAAACAAAATTTCATATGAAATTTGCTCTATTACACTCAAATTTTTATGAATAAGGGGTTAAGTCTTTAGTACTGGTGACCGTGTCAATAGTAAATCAGTACAGTTTCACTATTGACATTTCCGGCAGGGTACTTACATGCGATGCCTGATATACATAGGAATATATACTTACATACGTATACATACATACGAATACATACATACATACACTTAAATATATGTATTTTCATAAATAGTGTCTAGCAAGTTAGTTGTTTTTGTAACTTTGCTTATTTTCGAGCTTTCTCTCAATATGTACTCTTACTTTGACAGTTAGTCACATCTGCGACCTACATACATCGTCTTTATCATAATCGCCATCATCATTAATATAATTAACAGTTTCATCGTCAGAAGTGTAACAAAGCCAAGAGGGATACCGTGTGTGTACGATTGTTTCAGGCTGTTTAAATTATTGCCCAGTTAAAGGGACAATAACAAAGTACTAAAAAGTGTAGAACGAACAGATGTATGTATACATGTTTGTATTTCTACTAAAAAAACACCAGCATCCTATTTATACCACATACGATGTTTAACCGCTGGCACAGTGTTTAATCAATATAAATTATCAAACAAATCTTGAGCATTTAGTTGGCCATATAAGATGGCTTAAAATAAAGATTTTTTTGTTAAATAGTTTCAGTTTTATTAATACCACCGTAAAATAGATATAAGATAATTGGTAATTATATAAAATACCGGGTACAAAATGACACAATGATATCGTTAGCGCAAATGAAAAAAGGACGTAACTAACAAAATAAAATTTTACAGAAGCAAAAAAGCTTTCTAAAATGAAAACCATTAACATTTAGGTCCTTTTGTTTTTTTGTTAATAAAAGTGCTATTTTTGATCGCAAAAGTGTAAAATTTTGTCAAAAAAAAAAAAACTGTCTATCTTCTCATCTTTCCTAATCTGTCCCCTCAATACTATCCCCTCGTTTTCAGTTCCGGCGCAATGCATTGCATATATAGGGGTCATCCCCTGAGTGCTGGTCCAAGATAAAAAAAGGCATGTAGCTTCATGACATTCATAATAATCAATTAAAAAGACGATTTTGCAATTTTTATTAGTTACCCCCTTTTTGCATTTCAGCTAACGATATACATTTTCCAAGTGTTTATCTTGGCTTGCCAAAGTTCACAGCATCAGCTGTTTATTACTCGAAGATTTATGCAGTAAAGAAGAATTACAAAACTATTGACAAGGCCAAATAGAGAAATTTGTCTACGTACACCAATATTTTGTATTAAATTTTTTTTTTTTTGGAAAAACGACTAGACAATCTGTATGCCGTTCCAAAAAAACAAAAACAAAGCCAGTGAAATTCAGGCGCCATATTACCGCACTCGTTATCCATCGATGTTTTAATACAATTTAAATGGAAATGTTGATCGATATCAAAAGACGTAATTTACCCCCGAGTGTTAATTTGCCTCTTTATAACACACTGTCTTTTGTGGGCACACTGTTCACTCAACGAGCAATTGAAAATAATTTTTTTTTTGTAGACAACATCCGTCGTATACTAGTCAGTCGTCTGACAACATGATAGTAATTTTGTCATAAATGTAACAATCAAAATAACTTTCTCTATGTGTTCGGTAAAAAAAAAACCCAAGCGAGTCCTGCTCATTTGGTTAGCGTTCCATTTACATTAGATATCAAATTTCTGTTTAAAGAAAAATTGTTTTTATAAATAAAAATTGTATGTGGATGTTGTAAATTGTAAGAGGAATTGACCCAATTAATGAACAAGTCAATTGAGTGTAAGCAACAAGTTTTTAACACTTTAGCCGTGCAAATTAAAGGAAAATTTATTACAATAAAAAAACAAATTTAAATTATAATAATACTTATTTGTATTTATTTAACATTCTGCTGTTGTTTACAGTTAATTTTATTGTAATATAATTTAAATAATCTACTTCTACATTAAATTCATTTAGTTACAACTTAAAGTATGCTATAGTTTTATGTTGCAGTAAATTCGTATTGCCCAGCAAGCATTTTGTTTGCAGTTGTTTTATGGCTTTATTTCTGTAATTTCGATTTAAACATTTCAGCCAAAACCAAAGCTTGATTGCCATTTAAATTCTGTAAGAAATAAACACTTCAAACTGATTTTTCCTTTTTCATTATTATTTTTCTTAATTACACTCACTTCATAGTCGTATGGCTCGGCATGTTGTTTACAACGTTGATACCATTGTTTGACGCGATTGTAAGGATTCAGATCAAATTCAAAGGCTTCCAGCTGGGACACAGTTACCATTAGCGTTAGATCGGCTATGGTAAAATGCTCAGCCGCTGAAAATTTTTTATTCTTAAGAATGAGATCGAACCATCCTAAAGCTTCATTAAGTCTTGCTTTTTTAGTCTCATCGAGCGGTGCTCCCATAAACATGGTTGGAAACTTAAGAAATTACACAAATTTATTGTCTTAAAGAATTATAGAAAAATGCACAATGAAAGTGGAAACAATCATGAACTCGACTTTTTAGTGTAGGAAAAATTTATAACCATATTTTCAATTCGTTTGTAAACATTTCCATATATGTTTTAAAATCTTTTCATATTTTTTAATATATTTTTTAAAAATATTGCTATAAATAACACTTTTTTAAACTGTATGCTGTAAGTTAATATAATTATATATACACTTCCTTGGTTATAAATATTATTTCAAGTATTTGACAAATTTTCTATTTAAATTTGTCAAATAAAAACAAAGGCCAATAAGACATGAAATAAGAAATCAGTTTTCTCATCTTTTGACAAATGCGGGAATGAATGAATGAGCTGTATTATAAAAAAATTTTACAAAACTTACAAAATAGTCCCCCATTCTTTGATACAATGTACCCAAATCAAACATCAAACGTTGATCAACCAAAGCACGTACACGTACATCTTTGGGATATAAACTATCATCTTTGGCAAAGGCAGAAACCATATAAGATAATATAGCACGACTATAGAAAAATATTTATACCAAAAATTATATGCAAAATGCAGTACTTTCAAATATTTCCATTACCTTTCCCACAGTATTAGGCCGTCATCGTTCAAAGTTGGCACACAGTGTTGAGGATTCATTTCCAGAAATTCAGGTTTCATTTGTTCGCCCTCCAAAATGTTGATAACTTTCAAGTCAAGTTCAAGATCTAACATCTTGGCCAAAAGTAAAATGCTACGACATGGTGGACTCGGTGGCAAATAATACAATGAAGGCGCCATATTACCGCCTCTAATCAAAAGGCAATAGACAAATTCTTTAACAATGTTGGTAGTGTCTTCTAACATAATTCAACTTGAAATGACAAATGTCTTTCAAGGAAATTGAAAGTATTATTATTAATAATTGTTGGCAGACAACCACATCAATACGTGGCTATAATTAATGTGATTGACCGCTTAACATGTGTTGGTGCTCGAAAATGCATAGAAAAACAATAGCAGCATAAACAAAGAAAATCGATTTGAAGGCTAAAAATACGGCAGGGGACACCAGGGCCGCAGCGGACATCAAAGAAAAATTACTATGCAGCAAATTAACAACAAGATTTGTTTATTCAAAGAAAAACAACTGCCACGTTGTGTGGGGTTATTTTAATATTTCTTTTCCCACTGCCAAAAAGTATGCTTTAAATATTGATAGTTATCAGCCAACAATAACACACAATTGATACAGATCTTATTTTCTTCTTCTTTTTTTTTTGTTTTTGTTTTTGTTATTTTCTACACCAACTACACAACCTTATTAATTTATTTTTGTGTTCTGGAAGACAACTTACTTAAATTGATGCACAAATTTGTGTTGCACCACTTGAACTGTTTCTATGCAATTCCCCAGTTTCGCTTAGAACACAAACGCTCTCTGCTATTCAAACTGTCTACAACGTCGTTTCTTGTCAGAAGAGGCTTGTTTGTGCCTTATAAATGTTTAAATAATTTCTGAATAGATAATTTTGCAAAATCAATACGAAAGATACATGTTTAATGTCCTGTAATGGTTTCTTTGGCTTTGGTCAACTTTAGTATAGTAAATAGGAACTTGTGCTGTAGGTGTAAGTGCTTAAACTGTTGTTAACTTCTTTGTTTAGGTTTTGCGGAAAAAAAGTGGTTGCTAGGCAACAAAAATCATATGGGGTATTACTCTATATGCGGGTGGTATTTAAAATATAAGTGTATATAAATTTAAATAGGCAGTTTTCAAGGATTCATTAGCAAAAAATAACTACACAATATATATAGCGTGTTTTTTTAGAGTGTCACAACACCAGAGCAACGCGTGCAAATTGTTAAAATTTTTAATCAAAATAATTGTTCTATTCGTCAAACTCATCGTGCACTTCTTCCTTTTTATGGCGTACATAATCGTCCTTCAGAGCGGCTAATTCGAACAGCAATAGCTCGTTTTCGGACCGCACTGATAATGTGCATTTCATGAGTTTGACGATCAGTGCGCACTGAAGAAGCTGTAGCCGATGTACAGCGTGGTTGTGTTAGTTGTTGCCAGCCTGTTTCAATGATGAAGGCATAGTCACTGGTCACTGAAGATAATTGGCAGCGACTGACACGATCATGTATTAAAAGCAGAGTAACAGCACCCACCTTCGTCGGCCCTGTAGCAAAAATTAGCCGGCGAAGTAAAAGGTTAAAATAGCTACAAAAACAACTATCTATCTTCTTATCTTTCCTAATCTGTCCCCTCAATACTATCCCCTCGTTTTCAGTTCCAGCGCAATGCATTGCATATATAGGGGTCATTCCCTGAGTGCTGGCCCAAGATGAAAAAAAAAGCATTGAAGATGATTCTAATCAATTAATTCGTCGCCGTTCTCAGGAACTGGGCTTTTGTCCTTCCACTTTAAGGAACATTTTTTTAGTTGTTGAAAATTTGTGTTCCAGATTCCTCCACGGCTGGCGCGTAGAAAGCCACATGGCAGAAATCATATTTTAAAAATTAATTTCATAAAATTTTCTTTCCAAAAAAGCCCGGTTCATTGATATTAAAAATATATTTGTTTAATTATGATTTAAACTTGGAACACTCTATAAAAAACACCCTTTATTTATGAATTATAGTAATAAAATGTTCACATTTGTTAAATATTTGCAAAAAAAGCGTAACCACTTAATACTAGTGAAAAAGCCTTTAATTCAGACACGTTTTTAAACAATTCGGAAAAATGTTTAAAACACTTCAAACAATTTTAGAGAGGATTAGTTGTCATAATTTGGTCATTATTAGAAAACGGTGCTGACTAGTTGTTAATTTGGTCATTTTAAAAAAAGGGGTCTGAGTACACACATGTCACTACCACGGTTGCCACTGAGTATAAAAATTTTCTACCAAAATTTTCCGAAAATGTTACCAAAAAGTTACCAAAATTTTTGTTATAAAAACAAAAATCTCTATTTTTATTATAATAAAAACAACAACTTTCATTAATAAAAAACATAACATAAAACGTTTTAATTAATTTTACAACATAAATAAATATTTCAATTCATTATACCCACGAATTCCGTATTTAATTTAAATAAATTATTTAATACTGCAGTCATTTAAAATAATCTTTTGCTGATCAAACATAATGACGATTGCTTATTACGCCGTTGAACAATTTGGCGCACATTCACACAGTTGTTTTTAATGATTTTTTTTCTCAGTGTTGAGTAATGCGGAAAAATGATAAAAGAAAAGCAATAATTTGATAGTTTGTCAAGCCTTAAAAACAAAGTTACCAAGTTACCAGCCCCAAAAAAAAAATTACCAATTTTGGTAGAATGTTACCAACTCTGGCAACTGTGGTCACTACCCGCTGAGGAAGCCCTCTTTCTTGCACAAAAAGCCTCATATCTGAAAAACTTTTAGAACTCGAATAATGTCAATTTTGGTGAGGATTAGTTGTCATAATTTGGCCATTATATCAGTTATAGTGAGTATTAGTTGTCATTATTAGAAAACGAGGACTAGTACATATGAAATTTTCTATCATTCTCAAGCGTCTTCGACGTATATGAGATCTAAGTGGCGTGAGAAGCGCATGCGTGGGTTGAAACATAAGCGCAGGCAGATGCGTGCAGGATCCAAATAAAACCGGTGAGAGACCTGAACTGATTTCATTTATTGAACCTGTAAAATGGATAACGCTGAAGTTCTATTTGGTACCTCCGGCAGTTTAAAAAAAATTTTTGCAACTTTTTGGAGATTTTTCAAACAACTTGTGTTACACTAAATGTACAAAATACATGTTTCAAAAGAAAGACGAATCTTTGATTTAATTCTTGAAGTGAACTTAATAAACGCGTATCTGAATCAAAGTATTTTTCGTTAAGTTACGGTCACACTTATCAAGTATTTGCCCAAAAAAGCGTAACCACTAAATACTAGTGAAAACCCTTTTAGTTCAAACAAGTGCAAATTGAGTTAAACAGTTTCCAATAATATTAAATCCTATAACACCGTCTACTAGTTTTGTATCAAGCTATTTTACTTAAAAAACATGCACCTGAATCAAAAATTTTGCATTTGCATTTAGTGGTTACGTTTTTTTTTTTGGGGCAAATATTTGACAAACGTGAACGTATACTTTGATACTATATGTTTAGTATTTCACACTATATTGATAAATTGTTTACATTCCAATATAAAACTTACAAAACTATTTTGAAAGAGGAAAAAAGGAGACAAGCTGCTTGATAGGTTAACAATGTGAGCTACTCCTTATAGACAACAAATAATTTCTATGTAGTAAGAATTTTAACGAACATTTTTATATTGCTATATTAAATTGAATTAAGATTCTATAGGCTAATTGTTCGAAAATTTTTAATTTAAATCTCAGAAAGACATGATAAATATTCCAAGGCACAAAGGCAAGTCAACATCAGTTTTTGTTATTCAACTTACACAGCAGAGCAGAACAGCTGTTTTCGGAAGACGCAACCCTTTCATCATCAGTGCTCATGTGTATTGTGTTTGTCACCACTTATTAGGTGGCTTAGTTGAATGTGATAACAAACACAATACACATGAGCACTGATGATGAAAGGGTTGCGTCTTCCGAAAACAGCTGTTCTGCTCTGCTGTGTAAGTTGAATAAAAAAAACTGATGTTGACTTGCCTTTGTGCCTTGGAATATTTATCATGTCTTTCTGAGATTTAAATTAAAAATTTTCGAACAATTAGCCTATAGAATCTTAATTCAATTTAATATAACAAATAATTTCTTCTGACAGGATGTAACTACTCTCTAAGAAAAGCAGTGTTGTATTTTTTATTTGTTACATTTTTCCTTCTGTTTTACTTCATTCGTGTCCACGCAGAATCTTAAATTTATAATGAGAGGCTTTGGGGGAAAAGGCCAATTATTGGAAATTGTTAAACGAAACGATACCATTTCAAAAAAAAAAAAACAACAAATATTTCACCTTTCAACTAAGCGACCTAATAAATGAAATGGCGGACGAATGCACAAGAGCGGGTTCGGCCTTATATGAAGCAGTATCGCGTAGGGATACTCAGTTGAGCTACTGAAAAAAAATTCAGGAGTAGGCAAGGAGGAAGGTGACAAGCAGGTGGTCAAGTATTACCACCTGTAGGGTCTCCAAAACTCATGTCCCTCGCTTAGCAGAGCTAGGACTAGAAAACTTCTGATTTTTGGGAAAAAACATTTGGCACTCCTGGTAAGGGTCTTGACGGAGCACTGTGCAATTGGGCACATGTCAGAGCGTTTGTTCTTTCCCCATGATGGCCGCTGCAGGAGCTGCTTCGATGAGGAGGAGGAGTCAGTACAGCATTTCCTTTGCGACTGTCCGGCCCTGCAGGAGCGTAGGCTAAGACATCTAGGCTCTCGTTTCCTGCGAGATCTGGACAGCCTCAGGGATGCAGCGCTGGCTTTGTGAGAAGGTCTGGGTGGTTCTCAGGAACCACCACTTCGTCTTGAAAAGAGTGTCTAGGGTATAGTCCTCTGGGCATCACAATGGGCCTTTTTATGGCCTCCGAGTGTTTTTCTCGCTTACTGCGGGCAGCCCTTTTAACCTAACCTAAGCCACCTACAAACAAAATACACATGAGTACTGATGATGAAAGTGTAGTGGCTGTGGGAAACAGCTGTTCTGATCTGCAGTGTATGTTGAATAATTGTTGACTTTCCTTTGTTTCTTGGAATATTTGTCATATCTTTCTGAATTTAAAGAAAAATTTCGAACAATTAGCCTATAAATGTTAATTGAATTTCGCACTTTTATTTTCTCAATGCAGACAATCCATCGATTAGTGTAAAAATGTTTTTTTTATTAGAACTGGCATTGAGGGGATGATCCCTACTCATTGTGCTGGAACTATATCCCACAAAAAATAAAAATAAAAAAACAGTGAAAAAATATGCATTTTTTCTACATAAAACTCCTGAAAGAGGCGACCGTGAAAGAGGGCAAACTAAATATTATTTACATCCATTTGAAGTGGAAGTACCCATATGCAATAGTCATTTGTCCGTGTTATTGGCAGCCAAAGATATGATGACCATACCGAACAAATAAAGGTCACAACAATTGAAAATAATATACAAATAATATGTGTGAGTTATTAACAAATTTCCATATCCTTCGCCATGACATTTACAAAATTGTAGGTTTTGTTAGAAAATTGTTCCAAGAAATAAATGACAAAATTTCAAATTATTACTATTCTATTGATTGGCCTCAAGAACACACGGTCAGTTTGATTTGTTTTCTAAACGAAACACTTGACTAACACTGCCCAAATTATTTTAAATTTTTTAATTTTATTTCCATTATATTTTATTTACGTTAATTTGTACTGTCCTAATACACAATTGTGGGGTATTTCCTGTCCATTAACAATCAATGACGTGTTTATATTTTTTAATTTGATATTTTAATTGGGGGTGTCACTATAAAAAATAGTTAGGAAATTCATACATAAAGTCATAAGTTATTTTATGACGAAAAATAATAAATACTAGTGTGAAATACCATAACTTAGTCCGCTATTCCAAACTTCCGATCAGCTGATAGGACAACAACACATTTGTAATTAGTTGTTATCAAAGCAAAAGAAAATTAAGACAATTCTCTAACCGTTTTTGAATTTGCCTTCTGGAGTACAAGAATCTCTAAATGAAGTCGTATGTATAAACTAAAAATATGACTAGTGTGAACAATCTGTCATAACTGAGTCTGTTATTGCGAACTTCGATCAGCTGATAAAACAGCTGCTGCCTTGATATGAGCTGAATACATTTTTTTTGGCGGCGGTTACATAAATTAAACGAGACAAACTTTTCTCTTATAATTCTGTTTTACTTAGTTTTATGTTATACAAACTTGATTTAATATACAGACATAAAGGTATGAACTCCTTAGCCGTTCTTTTTTTCATGAATCAGATATAAGCAGAGCTCCGAAATCTTCGCTCGAATTCGAGTAGAGAGTGAAACTCGCTCGAATTCGAGCGCGAGTACTCCTGCGAGGGAAAAAAAATATCGAGTGTACTCTATTTTTCTATGCCACTCGAATAAGAGCGCATATGCTTTGCTTGATTTCGAGTGCGAGTAAAATACGCTCGAAATCGAGCAGATTATACTCTTGCCGAGTACTCTTTCAGTCTGTCTCATACAAAAAAAAATTTTCCACTTAATTTTTTCCCACAATTGTTAATTCCACAAATTGTGTTGTTTCCTTCAAAGTCATAACGAAAATATTTTCGAGTATCATTATTTATGTCTTTATTGTTCATTATAATATAGAAAATATAAGTAAACTTTTAAAAATATAATAAAACTTTTTTTATAAAACCAACTAATTGTTCCGCACACGCGCACTGTATGGAAAGACTGAAAGAGTACACAAAAACCACACGCACACACAAGTCAGCAAAGACAAACAGTTTCTATTTTTCCACTCGATTTTACTCTTAAGAGTAAACTCTGACTCTATTTCGAAGATTTTTGCTCCCACTCTTATTTTTTAAAAAGGAGTACTCGCGAGTACTCCCACATAAAACAAACGAGTGGAGAGTAAACTTTTTGTAACACTCGTAATCTTCGAGTACTCTTCTTTGCGAGTATTTTTCACTCGCGAGTAAAATCGAGTAAATCTGAGCTCTGGATATAAGTAACGGCGGCAAACATATACTATCGCCGTCTCACGTAAAGAGTTTCAACCCTTCGACACAGATTTGTAGAGCTATTGTGTGACAAAACAAAAAGATTCCTGAAAGAGTGCTATTATTTTATGCCTTTTTTTATATGCAGCACAACAACAACTTTTTTACAGCAGTATTCACAAAAACTAAAGTAGACTTGATCAATATTTTAAAATAAATTTTCTATGAAATTTTTAATTTAAAGCACACTTGAAATACACATTAATTTTTGTGAATACAGCAGTTAAACTGGTCTAAAATATTATGACTTTATGACAATGTGACTAAATAGTGCACAGTGTGAATACCCCAAGTATTTAATTTAATTTTTTTTTTTAATTTTTAAATTCAAACAGTTATTGATCTAAGACTACACCTACTACTATTTTGACATCAACTTCCAATGTCTGTCCACAAAGTTTTTAAGTAAATTTTTTTTTTTATTTCAAACAAAATATTTTTTAAACAAACACATACATGCGCATTAATTATGTAACACAGTGAATGAATATTTAAAGCAC
Source organism: Linnaemya tessellans (assembly GCA_951800035.1). Classification (NCBI taxonomy): domain Eukaryota; kingdom Metazoa; phylum Arthropoda; class Insecta; order Diptera; family Tachinidae; genus Linnaemya; species Linnaemya tessellans. Next base: position 155,901,776 of record OX637532.1, on the reverse strand, counting down.
TTGCACACACACACACTTGTACATAAATTTGTTCTTGTATGTGTGTAAATATATGTATGTATATAACAAATTTCACACTTGTGGTAAGAGTGGACCAGGTCATTACACTTTTGAAAGGCATGCCTGACTTGATTAATGTTACACTAACCTACATCGATATTAAATGCAAACTATTGTACTTTATTTATTAGTTTTACAGTTGACAGCAGCTGCAAGGAGTGCAACACATGACAAAATTTATAAGCCGTTTGATATGAGGTCTATACAAATTAGTGGATTATCGGCTTATATAAATATACGATACTATTGCTGATCCACTCCGTAAAATGTGTCATAACTTTTTTGCATTGCACGAGCGTCATTGTTTATACTTATGTAAGTGTTTTCACATAAATGTAATTAAATTTTATATTTGAAGAGCTCGTTTAAAATGCTATATTATTTATTATGTAATATAACAGTTGCTTTGGAATTTATTGTCTGTAAGAATTTTAATTGTGAGACATAAATGAATAAACGATTGCCTTTTGCAATTCACAGGAGCGACATACATTAGCGAAGACTATAAAAATTCTAGCATATACATATATCACTGTGAAGACTAGACTTGTGTCCAACCAGCTCTTTCGATCAGTTTTGACAAGAACCTCTGATCAAACCCATTTAAATTACATCGGATCGAGCAGAGGTTCTTGCAAAAACTGAGCGAATGAGCTAGTTGGACACAAGTCTAGTGAAGACCACAAAAACAATAGGAAGCGATTTTACACTTTTATTCAAGCCAAGGCTTATCACGTTTGTACATCTTTGATTTCCTGCACAGTATGTGACTTTTGGTGGGAGCATGTTTTTTTTAATAATCTCAATGGCCTATATAAGTGACTACAATAGCACATTAATACATTAAACACATTCACGAAGGCTACACGAAAGGTTGTTGTCCGTGCTACTTTTCCCTTATAAACACATCTATGCCATTTCTGTAGTCATGTAGTCGGTAGCCTGGTATCGTAAATGTGTTTAATGCATAAGGCTGGATTTTTAGACCGGCTTCAGTTAATGTGGAAACAGATTTGTGTCACTTTTATCATATTTTTTATACAAAATTCTGCTAAAAAGTTTAATGAAATAATAAAATATATTACTTTTTGCTGGAGAAATCTTAACACAGTCTGAGTTTAAACTTAATCCACATAATGAAAAATATCAAAAAGGACATACTTTACCACCAGTACACACTATCGTATTTGCCTAACGTTGTCACAAAATGACATGAAGCGTCTTAATGCTCTAATCGTGTCTGCCAAGGTTAACGGCTCCATTAAATATATCTTTAAGATCAGTCTTCTTCAAAAGGGTTAGTTTCACCGAAGTCGATTAAGTACTAAACAATTTTTGGACTGTTTACCACATTTTCTTACTTCTGGCCACAGTGCGTGAAACATTTAGGGACATCAAAAGCAAAAGCCAGTGTAAAAAAATCTGTTTTTATTTTTCATTCAATTTGATTATTATATCAGATATTTTAGATCAGTTTAAAAAAGTTGTTGTTGTGCTGCATACAAAAAGGTCATAAAATAATAGGACTCTTTCAGGTGTGTTTTTTTTGTTGTTGTCATAAAATAGCTCTGCAAATTTTAGTCGAACAGTTGAAACCCTTTTTAGGCGAGACGGCGATGGTATATGTTTGCCGCCGTTACTTGGATATCTATACATCTGTATATTAAATCATATTTGTATAACATGAAAATAAGTATTCGCTTTTACTTATTGCTTATTATAAAGTCTAAACAATGCACAAGTGAAAAATTTTTCTCGCTGAACTTATATAACCGCCGCCAAAAAATGTATTCGGCTCATATCAAGACAACAGCTGTTTTATCAGCTGATTGAAGTTAAGCATAGCAGACTAAGTTATGACGAGTTGTTCACACTAGTCATATTTTTCGTGTTATTATTTCATGGCTACAGTGTGAATTGCCTAATTCGCTCAATTTTTTTTATCTTATTCTTATTTCAAGTTAATATTGACTTAATGAAGTAACTAAACTTGTCTAACAATTGCAAATAGTTTCGTTTACAACCAAAACTGTTATTTAATTTCTATTTCAAACACATCATACGTGAACATACTATTGAGTGAAAGGAACGCACTAAAATTTCTAACTGAAAATCGAATGGAGAACAGAGAAAAGAACTTCAATAAGCAAACATTTTGCTCAAGAGATCAACAAAGATTAAGGAAACACATGCTGTAATTAAAAAAAAAGAAAAAACAGCAGGAAAAGTTGTCAAGAATAGAGAAATAAAAACAGAATTCAAAAACCTTTTCATGCAAATAAAAATGATGCAGCACAAATTTTATGCACAAAAAATAAATCGCACTAGTAGCGAGCGCACTTATCAAAGAAATTATTGTATTCTTAGACTTTTAAACTGGAAATCAAGAAACTAAACTGAATTTTAAATAAGAAATAGAAACAGAGATGAAAGAAATAGAAAATTGTATTGTGCTAATGATATTTTTACATCAGTCTCCTATAGATCATTAGTTTTTTTTTTTTTATAAAAAAAATCTTTAGGGCGAGAATGACATTAAAAACCTTAAATAAACACATCCTCAGTACGGAAACAAAACAGACGAGGCTAAAAATATGAAAACATTTTAAACAAATTATAAAAGAAGAAATATTATCTGCATAAAGAATCATTTATAAGATGACAGACTGTGGCTGAAGCAACCCACAGCAGGTGAGACTAATGTTTTTCCGCTTATTACTTGTCCATAAACGTTCCTTATAGGCCATACTTTACATAAAGCGCGCATACCTGCATTTCAAAGAATTTTCCAGAAGAGCAAAAAGTAAAACAATTTTAACAAAACATAAACGAATTTCCATTTTTACGGATTTAAAAGAATACCAAAATATTTGAGTCAGGAATGCAAAAGGATTTTTGTTGCTATTTTGCTTATATAGCAAACAGTGAGTCCGATACCTAAGAAAATCAGTGCAAAAAAAAGGCAAACTCAAGTGAACATTTCTTCAAAAAAAATATTAGGAAATTCAAGTAACTGATCATGTTTAAGATAACCCAGAGTACAAAAGTCTTTCTATTATAAATAGTTAAGGACATGCAACAGGATGCAATCAGTTGTGTTTGGCTAACCAAAAAGTGAACAACGCAAAGGCTCAAGAAAAATTAAAAAAAATAGAAAAGGAAGAAAGAATATGAAACCTTTAAAGAAAATTTTCTTCATAACAGCCATAGTAGCTTTAGCATCACATATAACAGCAGTGCCAGTGGAGCCAGTGGAGCCATCATCAACGGAGGAGCCTGTCGAAGCCACCAATCGTGAACTCAACGAAACAGAGGATATCAAAACCACAGTAACCTCAAGACCACTGCCCAAACCAAACAAGGATTTGGAGACTTCTAATTCAAATCAACAGACAACATATGTGGTAAGTTAAGAGTGTTTTCGTTATTTTCAAAACAATTAAAAAAAATAAAAAATTAAATAAAATTGAATTTCAGTTTCAGTAAAATAAATTCAATGAATTAGACTGTACTTTGCTTAGAAGCAGCTTAACTATGAAATTTGTAAATTTAATGAAAATATTTCTCAACAATTTAATGAGAGAAAAAAAATTTGTTCAGTTTACAAAATAAATAAATAAAAATTAATAGATTTTTTAAGATTTTTTAGTGCCAGTTTTACACACAAAGAGGAAAACAAATTTCATAAAAATATTTTTCCTCAACTTGTCAACATTCACTTTGTACTCAAAAACAATCCGTTTAGTTTGAAAATAATTCGTTGTCTAATAAAATTTCTTTGTGACTACATGAATTAAATAATCCCTTTTTCTGCAGTTACCCGAGCATCATGCATCTACTGGCAGTGGCACGGCTCCCTTTGATCCCTCAATATATGCCGGCTATTTAACGCCCGAGGCTTTTCAACAATATCTAGCACAATTTGCTGGCGCTTTTGGACCTTATGGCTATCCCGGCTATGGGGCTGCTCCCGTCTATCCCGCCCCCTATGCTGTACAAACTGGTTATGATGGCTTCCTGGTGCCATCACCGGCCGCTACTAGCATATCGGCTAGTGGTACACTCTCATCCACAAATAACGGAGGCCTACTAACAGCCCTCACTAATCTTATACCTACGCTCATGGAATCTACAATATTTCGCATCGTTATCACTGTAATAGGTGCTGTTTTGATGCTGCTGTTTGGTGGTGCTGTCACCACAGCCATCTGCAATTTAACCCCATTGTGCGATATTTCCTTTAAAGCGGTAACTTATCTGAGAGGACACAGTGCGGGTAATATGGGTCGCATGGTGGCTGAAGAAATGACACCCGAAAGAGTAAGACGCGCTGCGGAAATTGTGCGTAGTGCTATTCGCAAATATAGGGAATTACAAAAGGAAATGTCGGAAGAGGAGGATATCAATGAATAGTTTGTGGTGTTGCGTGGAAAAATAATATTTATTAATTTACCAATTTACAGTTCAAATTTCTATATTATTTTTAAAGTGTGAATTAATAAACATGTATGTATTTATGTATCTATGTGCTAAGTTTTATAGTTGTGACTTTTATTATTTTAAATAAAAGCTTGAAGAAAAAAAACTTTATGGAAAATGTGTGTGTATTCATGGAAAATTTATTTATATTTTTGCAGGGTAATTTTATGTTCGGCTTAGTTTCATGTACATAAAAATTTTTTAAAATTGCATAATTTTTAGTTTTTATGTTATAAATTTTTTTCCGATAGTTTTGCCAACTTGGCTGGCCATCATCAGCGATTTTTTTTATAAATATTTGATTTTATCACAATTCAGCGAAAAAACAACTATATGTTTAGTCGTCTACTGCTTAATTCATATTAATTTATATTTGAAACGTACTTTAAGAAAGGCCCAACTCACACGGAGCAATTCTTATTGCTGAACTTATCACCTATTCGTTTTGACATTCACATAATGCAACTCTTATTGCTTAATAACGAATTTTGAGGATACCTGAAGCTGACTGCTCGGTTCTTTTCGTTTTGCCTCTCTCATCTAGAAACAAATCAAATGAACCATAAGAATTGCATTGTCTGAACACTGACTTATACTGTCGGCTGTAATCATATAACTTCTATCGGTTTGTTGACACAAAGTGAAGTTGTTCTATTAAAACAATGTATATACATAAATTCTTCAGGTTCTTCCATATGAAGAAACATGTATTTATAAAGAAACATGTATTTAAGAAAATAGAGATGTGGATGAATGTCTGCCCTGCAAAACCCAACAAAACAATTTATGGTTATATTTAATTTCACATATTTGCCCCTATTTGAATAAAAGATTTTTCTTAAAATTTTTTATTTCCACTAGCTTCTAGCAGCGACTTTGTGTGTGAAGAATATATGAAACTTTAGTTAATGTATGTCAAAGATGTGTTGTATTTTTAATGCATTAAAGTTTGAAACGTTCTTAGTTATAAGTTTTATATTTCCATATATAAAGTCATTGCCAAAAACAAATTCATTGTTAAGTCAACTGTATCAACGCTGAAGATATTCATAATAATTAGTATAATAATTTCATATGCCTTAATAGAATTATTTCCAAAAACAAAAACCACCCTAAATTATTCCTCGAATCTCAAAATATCTCTATGCCAAATTTCATCTAAATCGGTTTAGCGGTTTGAACGTGAAAAGGTAAGAGACAGACAGAGTTACTTTGCTATTTATTATATTAGTCAGGAAAAACGTGGAAGTCATCGCAAAAAGTGCAAGTCATCATAAAAAGTGCAAGTCGTTATGAAAAATGCAAGTCATTATGAAAAGTGCAAGTCATTATAAAAAGTGCAGGTCATTATAAAAAGTGCAAGTCATGATAAAAAGTGCAAGTCATTACAAAAAGTGCAAGTCATTATAAAAAGTGCAAGTCATCATAAAAAGTCCAAGTCATTATGAAAAATGCAAATTATTATGAAAAAGTGCAAGTCATTATGAAAATTGTAAGTCATCATAAAAAGTGCAAGCCATTATAAAAAGTGCAAGTCATCATAACAAGTGCAAGTCAATATGAAAATTGCAAGTCATCATAAAAAGTGCAGGTCATTATAAAAAGTGCAAGTCATCATAAAAAGTACAAGTCATTATGAAAAGTGCAAGTCATCATAAAAAGTGCAAGTCATCATAAAAATGTACAAGCCATCATAAAAATGTACAAGCCATCATAAAATGTGCAAGTCATTATGAAAAGTGCAGGTCATTATAAAAAGTGCAAGTCATCATAAAAAGTGCAAGTCATTACAAAAAGTGCAAGTCATTATAAAAAGTGCAAGTCATCATAAAAAGTCCAAGTCATTATGAAAAGTGCAAGTTATTATGAAAAAGTGCAAGTCATTATGAAAATTGAAAGTCATCATAAAAAGTGCAAGCCATTATAAAAAGTGCAAGTCATCATAACAAGTGCAAGTCAATATGAAAATTGCAAGTCATCATAAAAAGTGCAGGTCATTATAAAAAGTGCAAGTCATCATAAAAAGTACAAGTCATTATGAAAAGTGCAAGTCATCATAAAAAGTGCAAGTCATCATAAAAATGTACAAGCCATCATAAAAATGTACAAGCCATCATAAAATGTGCAAGTCATTATGAAAAGTGCAGGTCATTATAAAAAGTGCAAGTCATCATAAAAAGTGCAAGTCATTACAAAAAGTGCAAGTCATTATAAAAAGTGCAAGTCATCATAAAAAGTCCAAGTCATTATGAAAACTGCAAGTTATTATGAAAAAGTGCAAGTCATTATGAAAATTGAAAGTCATCATAAAAAGTGCAAGCCATTATAAAAAGTGCAAGTCATCATAACAAGTGTAAGTCAATATGAAAAGTGCAAGTCATTATAAAAAGTGCAGGTCATTATAAAAAGTGCAAGTCATCATAAAAAGTGCAAGTCATTATGAAAAGTGCAAGTCATCGTAAAAAGTGCAAGTCATCATAAAAATGTACAAGCCATCATAAAATGTGCAAGTCATTATGAAAAGTGCAAGTCATTATAAAAAGTGCAAGTCATCATAAAAAGTGCAAGTCATTATGAAAAATGCAAGTCATTATGAAAAGTGCAAGTTATCATAAAAAGTGCAAGTCATTATGAAAATTGCAAGTCATCATAAAAAGTGCAAGTCATTATAAAAATGCAAGTCATTATGAAATGTACAAGCCATCATAAAAAGTGCAAGTCATTATAAAAAGTGCAAGTCATCATAAAAAGTCCAAGTCATTATGAAAAGTGCAAGTTATCATAAAAAGTGCAAGTCATTATGAAAATTGCAAGTCATCATAAAAAGTGCAAGTCATTATGAAAAGTGCAAGTCATCATAAAAAGTGCAAGTCATTACAAAAAGTGCAAGTCATTATAAAAAGTGCAAGTCATCATAAAAAGTCCAAGTTATTATGAAAAGTGCAAGTTATTATGAAAAAGTGCAAGTCATTACGAAAATTGCAAGTCATCATAAAAAGTGCCAGCCATTATAAAAAGTGCAAGTCATCATAAAAAGTGCAAGTCATTATGAAAATTGCAAGCCATCATAAAAAGTGCAAGTCACTATGAAAAGTGCAAGTCATCATAAAAAGTGCAAGTCATCATAAAAGGTGCAAGTTATCAGAAAAAGTGCAAGTCATTATGTAAAGTGCATTATAAAAAATGCAAGACACTCAAACCAGCGTATATATAACATTAAATTTAAAAAAGGTAACAGACAGACAGACAGAGTTACTTTCATATTTATTATATTAGTAAGGATTTTGATGAGATACAAAAAAATTTAATGTCGACTGGATGACTTGTAAAACATCAACTTCTTTCTAATCGATTAGAATAGAATACAAGACAGATTTCTTCAGGAGGATAATAGTTAACACCTGTATTGTTTCGAACTTCCCGTGTATACGCGATCCAAATACCTCAGCCGAATTTCATACAAAATTTTTATGGCTCCTAGTTTTTTTTATTTATATCGTGCTGTTTTTATTTTCCAATTTTATTTAGTACAGATACATTTGGAAGTTAAGCCACAATTCATTCCTCAAGGTTGAAACTAAGTGTACTTTTTTTCAAGGCCGTTTCAACTGATATGCATCTGAGAGTTTCGGTCAGTTGAATATTGATTTGAAATAACGTTTTCATAAGTCATTTCCACCGGCTCTTTATTATATTACTTTTTCAATATCCATATTATATGTTTACACACTAAATAATCAAAAGCCCGCAATCTTGTTCATTTGCAGTCACATATAATTATTTTTAATTTTTCTATTTTTTATTAAAAATGTTTACGAAATGTAGGTTTAGTTCAAGGTTAGAGCAAATACATATTAAGTAAAATAATAATAACATGAATTTTGAATAACAAATAGTAATTTTTTTATATCACTTTGTGTGACTCACTGACAGCCAGCCGCGACAATTGCGAGTACAATGACTTGTAGAAATATTTCAAGTCATTAAAGATTTTGTAGCGGAATTTTCGAAATCCCTTTCTAAGCCGGTTTCAAATAAAAACAGACTAAAATTAAAAAAAAAAACTTTTCAAACGTGCCCAAGATTTTTTAAATAACTAAGTTTTCAGTTATTTCTTTCACGTTCGAAAACTAACCGTTAGAGTTTCGCATTAAATAACTGAAGCATAATTAATGGGAATTTAAATGAATGAGTTGAAGTTGACTCCAACAAAACGAACACTAAAACAAAAATATTTTCACGGTTTCAGTTATGGGACAGGCTTTCTGGAAGATGTTGTTATAAATTTAAATGCAGGAATTAATTATCGATTTATTTATATAGCAAAGATCTATTTAATTGTGATCTATCGCAGCTAGAGACCCCAATTATATACAAATTAACTCAAGGAATATGTTCCTTGTAACTCTCATATTTTAATTCCATTAATTAAAGCCCTGCCACATATCACTTTTGTTCTAAAACCTTGTGTTAGTGTGTACTAAAAATGTAATTCTAAGACACAATGTTGAGGACTTCTGTTCTAAAACCTTGTGTTAGTGTGTACTAAAAATGTAATTCTAAGACACAATGTTGAGGAATTTAGGAAAATGTTCTTAAAATGTTTCCATACGATCGGAAAAATTTGTGGGCCTCTACAAAAAATCATGACATTAACTTTTTTCTATTAGTTTTGTAAACAATGAAATCAACGACGGATTCGTCGGCCATGTAGCAAAAAAGAGACGGCGAAGTAAGTGTTAACTGACTTATTCATAAAAAATTTTTCTGTTTTATAAAGGGTTTATAAAACAAATTTTATATGGACATATGTATGTTTTATAAAACTCTTACAAATCGAATTATAAACAATAATAAATAAGACCTTAAATATTTAACTATTTTAGCCAATAACACCTTCATCTTAAGTTCTTATCCGATATATAAATACCTGCATACATACAGACATACATACAGACATTCATATGTAGACTAAATACATAAAACAGCAGTAAATATTTAATTTTAATCTAGTGTGTGAAGTGCACTTGAATATGATATTTTTATCAATAAATTTATAATGAAAATTTGAAAACATTTGCGGTTATTTTCCGCATAATTTTTTTCCTGCTACATCGTTTAAACAATAGACACAGACACACACACACACACACACACACACACACACACACACACACACACAAAAACACCCACGTAATAAAATCTCAAGGTGTGAAGAACAGGAAGAGCGATGCATGTAGATTTGAAATATATGTAATTGTACCTGTAGCTGAACAAACAAACAAACAAACGATTTCTATATTTATTTGTTTTAGCCTAGAAATAACAAGGTCAAAGTAGGATACAAAATGCAAAATAGAAAGAGTAAATGGAATTACAATGAATTCATTTGTTTGAGAGATTTATTGCTAGATTTTGTTGGCTGTGCAAAGAACAAAAATAGAAGAGAAATTTTTTTGAATACAATAGCAAAACAAAAACAATTTATTAAACACTTTGACCCTGTTAACAAAAAATATTTGGGCCCCGTTCTGAAACTAGAAGATAAAAACCCATTAGGAAAATACTTACAAAATAGGAAAAACAAGTGTTGTTGTTTTCTAAATATTTTTATTTGTCGGTTTTGGAAACGGACCTCTAGTCTTATTTACAAATGGGTGTTTTTATACCCTCCAAAAAAGAATTTGGAGGGTATATTCACTTTGTCATTCCGTTTGTAACGCATCGAAATATCCATCTCAGACCCCATAAAGTATATATATTCTTGATCAGTGATGAAATCTAAGACGATCTGAGCATGTATGTCCGTCCGTCCGTCTGTGGAAATCACGATTCAGTCCAAACGAAAAGAGCTAGACTCTTGAAATTTGGCATAAATATATTTTAAAACTTAGAGCAGGTTAAGTTCGAAGATGGGCTAAATCGGGCAAGAGGGAAAAAAGTTCCCCTAAGAAGAACTAAACTAACCCAGAAAAAACAACATAATTTTTAAAGTTTTTTGGTTATTTTGTTAAGCAAATGATATATTTTTATGTCAAATACGGTCCAACGCCTTAAACTTGGAGCCATTAAATAAAAGAAAAATATTTTTTGACCCCGCCCACTTCAGTGGGCGTTATTATAGGCAAAAATAGCATAAAAATTTAACAAATTGTTTTACTTAAGCCTTAAAAATAACACTTTTAAGCTTTAATGACGAAGCTGAGACGAAACCTGGTACTACTCTGCCCTACCCCTTCCTTCCCCTTCGCCCCCTAAATGACCCTACCAAAAAAAAATTTTTTTTTTAAATTTTGTATATAATCATCCCAAGCATTTATCTTTAGAGTTTTATGTCTACCTGTTTCAGCCCTACCCCCTCTCCCCCTTTGCCCTCTAAATGACCCTATCAAAAAAAAGAAATTTTAATTTTGTATATAATTATCCCAAGCATTTATTTTTAGAGTTTTATGACAAATGTGAAATGTTTCCCCCACAGCCCTTGTCAGAGCGACCCCGCCAAAATACAGTTTTTATACCCTCCAAAGAGAATTGTGATGAAGTCTAAGACGGTCTAGCATTGCCCATACGTTCGTCTGTGGAAAACACGATATTGTATATTTTTGAACCCCGCCCCCTTTAGTGGGCGTTGACGTACGATATTATATAAAGGAACTCTGTCCCACCAAGTTAAACATTTCAAATTCACTTACTAAATATTTGGAGGGTATTTAAGATTCGACCCGGTCGAATATAACGTTTTTATTTGTTTTATATGGGTTCATTTCGGGAGCAAAGGTAAGGGGTAAGGCAGAGAAAGATGAGAAATTATGTTACTCAACGTCCACTGAAGAAGGCGGGGTCCAAAGATTTTTCTACTTTTCAGCAAAACAACAAACAAATTTTCTTAAAAGGAACTTTTTCTTCTCTCTGGGCCTATTCATTCACCCCATTTGCGACTTGATCTGTTCTATACTTCAAAATGTATTTATACCAAATTTCAGGGGTCTGGCTCTTTTCGTTTGAAATCACCATCTCCACAGGCGGACGGGCGGACATGGCCAGATCTTCTTAGATTTCATCACTGATCAAGGATATAGATACTTTATGGGGTCTTAAAGGGAAATTTCGTTGCGATACATAGGGAATGACAAAATGAATATACCCACCAATTCCCTTTAGGAATCGTTTATACATATAGTAAGAAGATCCAAGAATTTCTCCAGTTGCAACAGTAAATAAATAAAAATCCTAACGAGGAAATTTCATGTAAAAATATGTATGTAAATTTGTTGTTGTTTTTGTTAAGAAAATTTTATTAAAAATCTGTTAAATAAAATTTTGTTCAAAGCTTTTCACCATCTTCTTCTAAAATGTTCACCTGAATGCTGATGGTCAGATTTAAGTTGAACTGTTCCTGATAAATTCGATTAAATTTTTGTTTTTAAATAAAAAAAAGTTCCATGTTACAAAAACTTTGCATTAATTTCTAATAAATTTACGCACTTTGAAATGTTAAGATTTTTATTAACTTTTATAAATGATTAATAACTTGAAATGTTTGCACAATATCTTGGAGTCATTGTGTCGCTTGTGGTAAAACCGTTAAGAGTGCGTCATCAATAATCACAAGACACTCGTAGCTGTAGGCATCGAAACCTCAAATATTTATTTTCTAAAATTAGAAAACTAAACGTTTTGAGGTTTTCTTTTTACAATAAACACAAGTGAACTTTATTTGCTTAAAGTTCAATTAGAAATTGTTAAAACATGCCCAGTAGAAATGCACACATACAGATACACATACTCGCATGTTTGCGTTTAACCTCGTATATCAGTTGTGTGTGTGTGTGTGGCAAACAAAATTCTTAATCATAGACTATTCTATATTTTTAATAGTCTTGACTTCTTCTAAAAATTTGCGAATGTTGTGAAATAATTCTCGCAAATGATACTCACAGCATGAGTAGCAAAAAATGTCCAAATTGTTTGGCCTTTGGAAGATCACATACTGATCACATACTGATTAAATTAATTGTCAACAATGACGTGTTCTTTCATTAAATCTATAACGGGTGTATTTATAAAACCGGTAGAAATTAAAAACTGGTTAAGAGTCAAATAAACTTTTATGCTGAGCTCACTTTTTGTCATTTGTGATCAGTATACTGTACATTGATGCTGGAACAATGAAGATCAGTCATCGAATGATCCGACATTTTATTGCGAAATTGTCGCTTGTAAAACTAATTTTTGTCTTAATGGGATTTTTTCGTTAATAAACACTTTTGCAGCATATGGAGTGACATCAATCCACAACCGAATCTTTATAATCCATTGCATTCAGATAAATGATCAGTTTAGTGCGGTTTACAACCACCACATAATTATTTCCTTAAAACTGACATCGGAGCTGGCCTAGCTTTAGATGGAGATCGTTAAGGCAGCATGATTGATGATTTGTTTCTTGTTTTTTTAAATACTTCTGACATTGAAAGAGGATGGTGATCGGTGCCATACGGCAATCGAAACCATGGATCTATTGAAATCAACACTTGTGCAATAAATGAATTTCGTGAAATGTGTCTGTCAATAGGCCTCCTAGGACGTACGACTTCAAATCTCTTGACAATTTTTTTGGACTGAAGTGAAGTTTTTGCTTTATATGAAAGCCTTGGAGCCCAACCTTGTTCGTGTGATCATATTAATGGTGAACTACCTTTAGCACGTAATGTGGACTTTTGCCGAATTCTTTCATTCACTCAGTTTCGACAAGAACCTATGATCAAACCCATTTAAATCATATAGATCTGATCATAGGTTCTTGCCAAAAATGAGTGGAGGAATGAGTTCGACACAAGTTTGCCGTAATGCGCAAAAAAGCGACGTGCCGAAAACACTTCGTCAAGACAAATTATCCGAAATCATGTTCACATATTCATTTCATGCATTGATTGATTATTCGAAGATATGTTTTTTTAATTTATACATAATTTTTATATTCTTTCTTGCAATTTCAAGCTCTAACGGGCTTAAAAAACACCCTTTATATTTGGTATTGATGTTATTTCTTTATTTTGGGAGATTGTATTTTTTTATTTTTGCTTAATCATGATGACTTTAGAACTTAAGGTGTAGATGATCGAGGGGTTTTTTAAGAGAGCGTAAAATGAAGTAAAATCATATAACATATAAACAAACAAAAACAATAAAGATTAATTAAGTAAAAAAAAATTCAAAACACAAACGAAATATCGCGTGTTATTTGTGAGAAAAAAATATTTTTATACAGAACATTAAAACATGTAGTAAAAGATAAGATCGTGTACAAATTTTCACTCTCTTGCTAACTGTTTTAGAATTACCAAAGTATTTCGGAAAGTCTATATATGTACTTTGAGAGTTTCAAATCACTTTTTCAAAATATAACACTTTCTTAGTACAATATTTTTTCAACTGCAAGAGCAGAAGCAAAGTTTCTTGGCTTCTGAACACGATCACACTGTAAACAACAACAGTGTGAAAAAAATTTCTTAAATAGTTTTAGGGCATTGAACTTAACCCTCTGTATCATACTGTAGACTGTAGGCAACAAACCTTTGGGGTGCCTCACAATTAATATAGATAAATTTGCTTAATATAATCGCTCACTGTAGCCGGTGGTATACAAAGTGATCTAACAAACTTGCACCAAAAAAACCAATTAGTTGGCACTACTTGCCGAAAATTGGCATTTGTTATCTGACCGCTGGTATTTTCGCACAGTCACCATTAGCCGCGATTTCAAAATATAATCATAATAAAGGCTTATCCACGTGTTTTATGTGTTATCTTTATAAATTTGAGAGATAGGTGCTTACATTTCATTGTGAAACAGTGTTCTTTATAATTTTTCCATTTGGTTGTGTTTTTTCTGGCAAATAAGGAGTGTTGCAACACACCCTTTTTGTATCATTTTTTCCTTAAATAATAAAAATAAATAAAAATAAAAAAATACGTATATTTTACTTTGTTGTTATCGTCCCCTATACAAAAAATCAGATAAATCGGTGTCCTTGAGTGATAGAGGGTTAAATCTTTCACTTCTTTATTTCTAAATCATTCCACATTTCTAGTATTCAATAAGATGGATTAATCTATAACAGCAAATAACATAAACGCCATTTAATTTATACGGGCGATCTTATCAGAGCTCACCTATTTGCCAAAGACCATTTAAAGGTTAATTGGCCTGCAGTTGCTACAGTTTGGCAAATCATATAAAAGTTTGCATGTAAATTTGGTGAATGTGGTGGGTTGTAATTGGAACTAGTTTTAACTAAATTTTTTTTTCCTCGAAATTTTTTTCTTGTCTTCAATAGAAAAGAGAAACTTGAAAAACATTTTTATTGCATTTTTCGTGCCATTCATTTCTTTCTTAATACAAAAAAACACACACACACACATTTTTAGTGTATTTAAGCATTTAATCTAGTTATGTAGAAATGTATTTTTGGAGTCGTATGTGTGTAAGTGTGTGTTTTGAATGCAGGCAGCAATATATTTACATGAGTAGCTACTTCTTTCTATTTGGCTTAATATTTTATTTTTATATTTAAATTTTACTGTTTAGGTTGCCAGTAACTTTTATCATTGCGGGCCACCACACTTTCAGCCTAATCTGGTATTATTACCTGTTTACAGTTACTGCGGCCAGTGTTTGGTCACATTTGGTTAATTGGCTTCAAAATCAGTAACGGTAAATATGCCTGCTATACGTATCAGCAAAACTGTAGGTGTTGATCAAAACAATTCTCCTTAATGCTTAAAAGCTTTGTTGTCTGGGTTAGATTTTTCAAGGTTGGATGTACAATTTTCAAAAGTTACACTGTGCAACAGGCATAATAATAATGAAAATAGTATTGATAATAATAATCCCCTTTATTCTGTAACTATTTGTCAACGTCACGTCAAGACAATATCAACAATAGAACACGTATGTCCTCCTTTTCTTCAGCAGTTAACAATTTTTAGCAGCCTATTGCTATATCCATGACCTTGGAGAGTAGTCACAGCCAGTCAGCAATAGTTAATTGTTGTCCAGAAGAATTAAGTAAAGCTGGATTCACCCATTTTTTCACAATTTTTTTGTTCCGAAACAATTTTTTTTATATATGGTTTGACGTCTCTCTTTTTGAGAGAGTGAGCGAGAGAGAGTTAACTTGGTTCGGAACATGAATCAGTGTTGTCAGATTAGGGGTTTTCCCCCTAGATTTAGTGTTTTTTTCTATTTAGGGGCAGATTTAGGGGTTAATATTCTTTAGGGGGAAATTTTGGGGGTTAAAAAACTTTATTTAGGGGATTTTTAAGGGATTTTCGAATTTATAGTTTGTCGAAGATGTATCGAAATGACGATTTTAAAAACTAATCACGCAAATACAAACATTAAAATTCTCGTTAAATCAATTTTGTTGGTTTTCCTTAAACTGCAAAATATAAATTTAAAAAAGTTGTTCATCTTTACAATTTATTACCAATATGCCAAAAAATTATAACATATATAAACAAAAATATAAAAAAGAGTGGGAAGCAGATCAGCAGTTTAAAGGTATTGTATTTTTAAATAAAATTTTAAACACAATAAATGCAAAATTAAATTTGAGATTGGTTAGCCCCTGTCCAGGGAGACAACTACAAAGCTATGCAAATATTGTAAAAGCATTATGGTGGCTAACAGGATACCTTATTGCACACCAAAATACGAAAAAAAATATTGGATTTGAGTCCCAAACAAAAGAAGTACATGTACCCGTAACAAACTTACAAAAGAAAGAAAGATTGCAGATATATTTTTTGGGGCTATTTATAAAAAAATGAAATAAAAATTTGGGAGTTTTCGTGCTTTTCGCGTAAGAATGATAGTACCTCAATTCAAATTTAATAGGGATAAGAATGATGAAACCAAATTACTACTTAAACTTTTCTGATTTAGGGAGTTTTTTAAGAAAAAGTGTAGAATCTAGGGGGTTTCTAATTTTTTTTTTTGGGAGAAGAAAAAAAATTATCTGACAACACTGACATGAATTGATTTAATTTTAATTTTTGTTCTGAAACATTTCAACTGTGATGCCAGCTACTTTAAATTTTTAAGTAAAGTTGAGCAGAGATGCCACATCATATTATATGAACATCTTTATAATACAATACAATCTTAATAAAATTAAATTTTTATTTTATTAAGATTTTTTAATTTACAATTTGTTTATTACACAATAAAATATATGAGTGTGACGCCAAGAAAACAAGCAAATTGCATTCAACTGCTACTGTGCTGCCTAATTGAAAAACTAACACGCAAAATTGTATGAGAGCAGTTAATCTCAAGGCGTTGCAACGCCGTAAAAGTGCAATCTATTTCAACTTTTTCGGCGTTGAAACGCCGTCAACGGCGTCGACATTAACTCTAGCATTCGAAGTGGGTGAATCGTTTCAGAACAAACTCTCAAAAAACTAAAATTGATTTTGGGAACAAATTTTTTGTTCCGAAACAATGGGTGAATCCAGCTTAAGTGTCCTATTTTTATATTATTTTATATTGTCTTGACGTGACGTTGACAAATAGTTATAGAATAAGGAGGAATAATAATGACGATTAATATCGAATGCGGCAATTTGTCCCCAGTAATTATAGAAAAAAATGTGTAAACATTTTATGTGAAAATATCCGTTCCCCCTTATTCTGTAACTATTCGTCAACGTGACTTCAAGACAATATCAAAAGTATTACAGTTACGAGTATGTTGTGATTGTGGGCAGCAACTGATTACTGCTAACAGTCTTAAGACTATTCTCCTAGGCATAAAAAATAATTCAGAAAAATCGGACATGAAGCAAATAATCAAACGGCAACGCAGATATTAAAAGAAAAATGTGTTGCTATCAGTTGATATAATTCTCGGATCCTTTTTCATAATACAATTTGTGTAAATAGGAACTGTTATCACATTCAACTAAGCCACCTAATAAGTGGTGACAAACACAATACACATGAGCACTGATGATGAAAGGGTTGCGGCTTTCGAAAACAGCTGTTCTGCTCTGCTGTGTAAGTTGAATAAAACTGATGTTGACTTCCCTGAATATTTATATTTATCATGTCTTTCTGAGATTTAAAAATAAATTTCGAACAATTAGCCTATAAATCCTAATTCAATTTAATATAGCAAATAAGAGGCTGTTAAAACTAATTAAACGCCAAGGAAAAATAGTATTCAGTTGTATTATTATTGATATTGTCTCGACGTGACATTTGACAAATAAGGGGGACTAATTTTTAAATTTTTCCAATTTCAATGAAACACAGGGTGCTTCAAGTATGGCCAATACTGTATATCTACACGCCTAATTGCAAATAAAAAGTTTTAAAGGAAAATGTTCTCACTAAACTTTAGTCATTTCTTTAATACTAAGAGCTAAAACAATATTTATATTCAAGTACGTACATATTTTTGTGAGACTATTGCAACTTCACCATCAGAGATCACCACGTTTTGCCGGTGGCGGCCCAAGAATTTAATCCTCAATTACACATCACATTTTATAATAATTTAATGATTTTTATTCACTTATTGTAGGATAATTTTATTGAATAAAACAAAAAGAAAAAACACCAGAAAACAATTGGATAATTGCCAAAAAGAGACCGACGATAACAACTAAATTATGGAAGAAAACATTAAGACGCCGGTCGCCAAAAATTTTGAGAAATAAAAAATCTCACTCTTGTATACAAAATAATTGAATTTATGTTTGTATGTATCTATTGCATGTACATACATATATGTATGTATATACCCAGATTTATGTGCAAAACAAATATTCAGTTAAAAAAGGAGAGACAAATTTTATGCAAATTTTCTCCTCATCAAAAGTTATTTATTGTTTCATATGATAAATGGAACTCTGATCTCAGATAATTTTTTGGTAAATACCTATTAGTAAATAAATAAGTACATACATACACACGTAAATAGCTCCATTTTATAAATTCTTTTAAATTAAATAGGTATCGATGGTTACAATTAAAAAGGCCCTAAATCAAATAATACAATAGTAGCTTTAAGGGGTCTAGACACGGTCAAAATGCATGGCAAGCATTCTTATAGTATGTGTTAAAATTTGTTAGTATGTGTGACACCGACGATGCTTGAAGAAAAATCAAAAAATTTAGATTTTTAGCATGCTTGCTGTCACATGCTTGTGAATGTATTGTAGTATTATTATCTCAAGCACGAACAAATTTTCATTTTCAAGTAATTTTTCATAGTGAGAAAGTGTAAAAAAAAGCGGAATAAAAATTAAAACATGTGTGATCCATATGCGTTTTTTTGTTAAACTTTTCCTGTTTTCTTTCTTTTTTTTTTTTGCAAACACGCTGCCTTTATAGCTATTAATATTTCTTTATTTAGAGACATTTTTCTTAAAATTTTCTTTAGTTTTAATATTTCATGAGAACACCACAAAATCAAATCAGAAATGAATGATTGACGAGTTAACAAGCCTGAGTGCTTCAAGCCAGGAAGCACACATACACGAAAATGACAGCAAGCATTTTGACCGTGTCTAGGCCCCTTTACAGCAGAACGTTGTGTGCTTATTTGAGGAAAAAAGTAAATTTCATAAAAATACGAGTTATACCCTTAAAAAAAGAATTGGATGATATATTTTTGTCATTCCGTGTGTAACGCAGTGAAATATCCCTCCAAGACCCCATAAAGTATATACATTGTTGATCAGTAATGAAGTCTAAGACGATTCGTCCGTCCGTCCGTCTGTGGAAATCACGATTCAGTCCAAACGAAAAGACCAAGACGCTTGAAATTTGGTATAAACTCATTTTGAAGGACAACACAGGTCAAAATCGTAAATGGGCTGAATCGGCCCAGAGGGGAAAAAGTTCCCCTAAGCAATACCAAACCAACCTCTGAAAAACAATATAATTTTTAAAGTTGTTTTTTTTTGTAATTTTGTTGAGCAAATGATGCGATATTCCTCTGCTTTACCTTCCCCCAACTTTGCCCCATAAATGAACTGATCAAAAAAAGTTTTTTTACACTTAATAACCCCAAAAAATGGCCTGTTTAGTGTTTTATGGCAAATATGAGATGTCTCCCCCACAGTCCCTGCCGGAGTGACCCATACAATAAAGTTTTTATTTACTAAATATGAATATGGCGGGTATTGAGGATTCGACCTGGTCGAATATAACGTTCTTACTTGTTTTATTTGGTATAACAGATTCAATAAGTACCAATTTTGAGGTAACAAATATTAATAAAATCCTATATTAAATTGAATTAAGATTCTATAGGCTAATTGTTCGAAATTTTAATTTAAATCTCAGAAAGACATGATAAATATTCCAAGGCACAAAGGCAAGTCAACATCAGTTTTTGTTATTCAACTTACACAGCAGAGCAGAACAGCTGTTTTCGCAACCCTTTCATTAATAAAATACACCTACAAACATCCTTTTCCATTTTTTGAAGACGTTTCATGATACACATGTAAATGCTGAATTTTATGGAATAAAACAAATTTCTTTTTTAATAGATACGAATTAAATTATTAAATAATTTTCAAGTTGTGATAAGAATACAATAGATTTAATTTATTTATTTATTGTACTGCATATAACACAAGAGATAAATAAATAGCAAAAAAAAAAAACTAAATTAGCAAAAGCCGATAGCAAAATAGCAACGTCATTCAGTCGTTCTCAAAATACTCTCACAATTGCTCTCTAATGTTTGTCATGTCATTAATTTTTTATTTTGTATACTTCCATGTGCGTGTGCAATTTAACTTCTGTATATATGAATGTATATGCAGATATATATTTACATCAGTGTACACATATAAAGGGTTCTGTTGATGAGGCAACGTTGATAATGTAAAGAGGATAGATATTGTGCAGTTCACACAAACGTGTGTTCTAAAGCGGCATGGCCACACATCAAACTCATCCCTGCAGGAGATCGAACTAGTATCAAATTAGTATTGTACTAGTACAAAAATCACCAGTACCAGTTCCCCAACTGTAAACTTTCCTTTACCATGTTAATGCTCAAATTAACATTGAGTAAGTTTGGAAAATTACTAGTAACATTGGTACTAGATGGAAACTAGGAGGATACTAGTACTATTAGTACTAGTATTATTTCTTCAAGTCGGATACTAGTACAATTAGTTCTGCATTAAGAACTGGTTTATATATAAAAAAATCCCTAAATTTATTGGTTTTTTAAACCCAATGAAATTTGTTAAGTCTTTGTCCTCACAAGTAATTTTTGGTTCATCAATTCTTAGTTTATAAGAGGATATGGAAGTTTCCTTCAGGGCACACTCAATCCACTAGCACCTTGCACAACTTAAGTTACGTTTGGTAATCCACCATATACCAAACACTAATGAACATACAATACATATATCAGTTTTTATAATTTTAAAAAAGATCGCTGATTTTACATATGAACATATATATTAACAAAAAAACACGTTTAAAAAATTTTAAAACTAGCTTTCAATTTTATTTATTTTTTAAATGTCACTTTAACACTCAAGAAAACTGCGGCTTGCTTACATAAATTATCGAATAAATAGCTGATATGCAGGTGGCAAAGTCTTCTAATAATATTTCTTTGTTTCAAATATGAATTTGTTTAAAAATTGTAACAATTAAAAATAAAATAAATGAAAATGCGAATTAGCAATTCGCTTTAAAACATGATCAAAAAGTAATATGAAATTCTACAAATCAAATCAATCTACAAATGAACTACTTGAAGTACTAGTACTTTTCTGTATATGTTCAATCACCTTTTGAACTAGTGCTTGCTATACTAGTAAACGTACCAGTAGGTTAAAGACAATTAACGCTTATCTTCCTGCAGGGATGCTTCAAACTTGTGTATGTGTTGGTCAAATTTTGTTTGGCAGTGAAAATCTAAATTTTTTTGATATTCTTCAAACTCATTTCAAACCATACGTGTGAGTTTTTTCACTAACACTGTCAAAGAAAAGCAGAGTTTGACGTGTGGCCATGCCGCTTAAGTCATTATCAATACATATTTCTGTATTGCCTTCATTCTGTATAGAACCCAGACACAGACGACATTTACCATAGCGTTTTTATTCCTTTGACGAACGGCTCTAAAAATAATTCTACAGAGTTGCATTAGATATTACGTTTCTATTACTTGATTTCCAAAATAGAAATTTTTTTAATTTTTCAGTCAGTAATTTTTACACGCAGATATTCGAAGATTTTCAACAGCTTAAATTGACAAGAATTGTGATATAAAAAATAATTTGACCATTTAGACGTGCTCCGCACTCGACCTGGCCTTATTAGCAAATCCTATATAATATGAACATATGATGTATTTATGTATGTATATGCATAAGTGTGTAAAATGTGAGTGCACACATTCCATCAATTTGATAGAGAACTTGGGGCTGCAGTGAATTGAAAATACCCTTAATTAACCAAAATCATACAAAACTTAATGGCTTCATTTATTATAAATTGTTTTCAACAGCGAGTTTCAGACGGCAGAAGCACATATTTTTACATACACGAAAATAGTGCACTACAGCATTTTCTTTAATCGGTACTGTAGTGAAAATTCACCAACGAAGTGAGAAATAAAGTGGCGAATATATGTTATTATGCTTCTTCATCTGATGATTCTTACACCTCCTTTTCGTAGTTCCCGCACTATTACTGAGAGCCGCTCCTATTTTCTCGTAGTGAAATTGTTTCAACTTCTCTTTTCACTGAAAGCTGGCAACGTAATGTACTGGCTGCCATCTTATTTGAGAGAATGTGAGGATGGATCTAAGAGCCAAAACTGATTAAATTTTTAATTAATTTTCTACGGTGATACTTCGAAGCTGTTTTCCAAAATATATATTTTTTTAATATTTTTGATATATTTGCGAGATTTACCTGGAATCAACATTTTTAGCACGCTCGTATAACCGTAATTGTATATATGTAATTAACTTTAAAAATAATCTAGTCAAACATTTGTCCTACACTGTACTTCAATTTAAAGTTTTCCAATTCTGGCAATATTCAACCAATTTTTATTTGAATATTTACATTTAAAAACAAACAACAATTATAAACCTGTTTTTAAAACAGTTTTCATCCGTGTCATTGTTTATTCTTTGAAGTGAGAAGGATCTCGTTGGAAGTAGATCATTGGAGAGAAGCAAAAGCAGGATTTGTTGGTGAAAAGGTAAATTAAAAAAGTTTAATTGTACTTGGAAGAAATAGTCGTACATTCAACTTTGTAACAAATAAATCAAAAAATTTAAAGAGAGTGTTGAAAATATTAAAATTTTTTACAAAAAAATTATATAAATTGAACTAAATTTAAATGCAACTTATTCAAGTAAGAAAACGCTGGATTAAAATATTGTGAATAATTTTTCTTTTAACTTCAATAAGATCTCTTTTTCACAAAGATTTTTAAAAATTATTGACGCTTTAGGAATTAATAAAAGCTTTTTAAATATTGAATAAAAATATTCCAAAGATTCTATTACAAAATACACTTGCAGCATTTGTTTTTAATTAAAACATATCAATTGAATATGTAAAGATCGAATTTAATTTTTTTTTTCAAATTTAGAAAAAAAAATTTTTTTCCAAATTTATTTTCATTAAAATTCTTTTAGTTGCAGTGCACCCTTTTGAAGTCTATACGAAATCGAAACATTGAAAAAAGAAAATTAGGAGTCCTCCTAAAAAAAATAAAATTTGTTTAAAAATATACTTTGGATTTTAAAAACTCTTTTTTGAATCTAGAACTAGCCGACCTCTAAGGAAATAAACGCAGGAACATTCTTTTAGTTTGGAGGCCATTTAAAAAGTAGTAGTTCACTAACAAAAATATATTCACCCCATTTATAATTAAAAATTCCCCGGGAAATTTCTCCCTTTTCCCATTTCTATTATAAAATTTACGTGATAGTGGGAAGGGAAAAAATTTCTCATTAATATTCATAATTTTAGCAATAAATTTTGTCAGAAAGTGTGCTGCCCACCCGAAGCAACATTAACAGAAAAAAACAATTCCAATTTTTAAATTTCAGCAATTATGGATTTATACTATATAACCGGTTCACCTCCTTGCCGCTCAGTCCTAATGACCGCCAAAGCGCTGGGCGTAGAATTTAACAAAAAACTTGTGGATATACAGGGTGGCGAACACTTGAAACCAGAATTCTTGAAATTAAATCCCCAACAAACCGTTCCCACTTTAGTCGATGGTGATCTAGTCCTGTGGGAGTCCCATGCAATTTTAATTTACTTGGTTGAAAAGTATGGCAAGGTTGATGATCCATTGTACCCCAGTTGCCCCAAGAAGCGTGCCCTCATAAATCAACGTTTGTACTTCGACAAGGGCACCATGTTTCAATGCTTTTCCGAATACTACTACCCGCTAGTCTTTGCTAAGGATCCTCCCCATCTGGCATTGTACAATAAAATGGTAGATGCTTTTCATTTGCTCGACAGATTTTTGATGGACCAAAAATATGTTGCTGATGAAAATTTGACGATTGCTGATTTGGCTTTGCTGTCCACAATCAGCACATATAAAGCTGTTGGCTTTGATATCAGCAAATACACTAGAGTTGAAAATTGGTATGCCAATGTAAAGGCTGTTGCGCCCGGCTTCGCTGACAACTGGAAGGGATGTTTGGAGTTTAGGAAATTTTTCTCCTGATTCGTATATATGTTTTTTTTTATTAATTTGTAATGTATTTCTTAATTGTTGAAAAATAAATTGATATAGTCATGCAAATAAATACTATAGTGTTTTATTAACTTTAAACGGCTGCCTCGGTGCTGATACGAGTACATACGAGTCTTGTAAGTAAAAATCCACTCTGCACTGTTAGTGCCTGGGAAATCAATGATCGTAGGTAAACTTTGCAAGCGCTAATAACCGTATGTTTTTTTTACACCCTATGCCGGCATCAGCCAGAAGAATCTTGTTGTTTTTTTTTGGGTCGTGCAGTGTAATTGTTTATTTTTCCCGGCCTAACTGCTTCCTCACCATACACGATTTAGCAGTGTTTTAGTTGGTCTCGGTTCACACTAATTAAGTTTTCTTCCCGAAATTCCGATTTTCTAATGAGAAATTGGGAGGGAAATATAAATTGTATATTTTTATTTCAATGATCTTTGACAAAATATGAAAAACTTGCGGCTTTACTATCGCCTTCCTAAAGGCCAGGCGTAAGTAAATATGTACAACGTAACTTCTAGTGTCCGTACAGCCACTCCCCTCTATATTTTTGTCTCGTCATAAGAGATGTCCGCTTAATAGAGGTGCACACATTTCATTTTAACCCTTACTATTAAATCTATGGTAGACTAGTCTATTGTGGTAGAAAATATTAGGGCTTTCAATTTGCCCTAGCGAGCTTCAAAGTATCTTTTAAAGTGAGTGAAATGTTCGTGAAAGTCGCCTATAGAAAAATTCCCTCAAAAGGGCTTCATCATAAGAATTATTGATATGAGATTTTCGTCGTCCGAGACTTCAGACTGTCTTATCTTCACAAATAGCACTTGAAGTTAATATTTCTTTAGGATTATTTTTAGTTTAGGCGCTTTCTTATACTCTTACTCAATTCTTTTCAATTTGCAGACATTGCAATTGGAATATGGTCATCGCTTGATGGGCTGAAGCCTTTCTGCCTGCTATGGAGATGTTTGCAAATTTTTTTCAAATTTACTTCCCGCATCTAGTTATTCAAGTCTCCGATTATGGGATTTCATTATGTCTGGATGATGCCCGGTTGTGTAAGATTTCAATGTACACCGAAAATGATTACATCACGTCACAGTTTTTAGTAAAATTGAGTTTTTCGCAACCTTCTCTACATTGCTCGGAATTAAAATTTAAACACATATACTAGTGCATACATTTACAAATCCAAACATACATACTATATACGAATGCATTCTATACAAAATCATAATTTTTTCAAGGATAACAAAAGCTGTTAAAATGTCCATTCTATGTTTCGTTCTAATAAAATTTGTAGGTTCTTCAAAATTTTGCAAGTCCAATTCCAGTTATAAATTAAAAATTCCAAAGGAAAAAACATATTTGTAACTAAATCATTGTTTTTTTTTGTTGATAGAGCAATAGTTTTTGTAATATTATGTAAAAGCGCTGTTAGGTGTACAGTAGGACCCTGTAGCAAAAACTTGCCTGTGAACTATAGTCAAAATAGCTACAACAAATTCTCATCTTTCTTTGTCTGTCCTGTCAACACTACCCCCTCTCTTTTAGTTCCAGCTCAATGCACTGTATATGTTAGGGCCATCCCCGAAGTGCTAATCTCACTAAAAAGATCTCTTCTGTTCTTCTAGTGGCAGATGTAATTAAATTTATTATAAAAAGTTTTGAGGAATATTTTTCCTTTAATGTGTTTCACTGACATGCCACTTTTAAATATATTAAACAACTAATAGTAACTTCCGCTGAATGGTAGAGAACCTGTGCAATGTAAAAACAAGTTTTTTTTTTAATTTTTGGTCAAACATGAAGAAAAACTGTTTGTTATAAATTGTATAACAGCCAAACAAAATTTTCAATAATATTTTTTTTTAGCTTGAAAAAATATTTTACCGGCTGCATGTTTTATATCTCCCGTTCGTTCTATTTCTCTCTTTTTAATATTTATTTATTTTTGGACTTTTATTACCCAAAACAGTGTGACCAGATGGTAAATAATACAACACTGATTATAAAGAACTTAAGAAAAAGTTAAGTTATGCGGTTTAAAATTCCTGCTTTCGTTGATACAGCACTTCTCTGTGATGAAGGAAAAAAATAAGCAAAAAATTGGAGTTTTGAAGCTGCTACTGAGCACGATTATTTAAACTGCAGTATAAATAAAGAAGGCCGTGGTTTTGAAATGAAGGTTAAGTTTTAAACTAAGTTTAAACGTAGTCTGAAACTCAGACATCTTCGGCGAAATGTGAATTCCTATTATTATTTCAATAGAGACTATCAGTTTAAGCAAAACTAAACTATTTCGTCAAAATTGTGTATACAGACTTGGCAATGACGTCAAAATGGTGTTTTGAGATTAACTAAACTTACGTTAACTGGGATCTCACAAGCAAAGTCTAAATTAAATAATGCACAATTTATATTTCTTAGGTCGGGTTTTTGAGAGGTGGTTTAAGTTTAAACCTAGTTTAACGAAGTCTGAAACTGATGTTTCTAGCAAACTGCGATTTTTTTTTTATTATTTCATTAAGGCCACACATTTTAAGCAAAACTAAACTGTTCCGTCAAAATTTTGTATAAAAACTTGATAATAGCGGCAAAAACCTGTTTTCAGATTAACTAAACCTAGTTTAACTGAGATCCCAAAAATCCGGCCTTAGTATTTAAAAGGATATTTTAAAAAAAATATTCTCTATTTCAAGGTACCAATAACTTTGCCTTAGTGAAATTTATATAGACACACAAACAAATGGAATGGGAATGTTACTGTCCGTTATTATATATACTTTTGTGTTTCGCACAAATTTAAACACTTTCGAAGGTAAGGCATTCATTTACAACATTAGGCCTAGAGGGGAATTTCCTACTAACCAACAGGAGGTCAATTTCGTTTGTTAAAAATATTGTTTAAATAGTTGATATTCCCTGACAAGTGGAAAAACTGAATCAAGAACGCAATGATATAGCGATCTCGAAATCAGTACCGATTCGTTCTGCAAGTTTGCTGATTAAAAAAAAATATTCCAAATACCTATTCCACTCCTCAAAATAAAAAATAATAATAATTTGGCAAACATTTTTGAAAAAATTTCTAAATACCTATTCCACTCTTCAAAAAAAAAACTTGATTTAGCAAACATTTTTGAAAAAAAAATCTAAAAACTTATTCCACTATTCAAAAAATTTTTAAAATAAATTTCAAAAATTTTTTTATATAAAATAAATTTCCAAAAATTTTTTATATAAAATAAATTTTAAAAAAATTTTTATATAAAATAAATTTCCAAAAATTTTTTATATAAAATAAATTTCAAAAAATTTTTTATATAAAATAAATTTCAAAAAATTTTTTAAATAAATTTCCAACAAATTGTTAAAATTCGCAGATTTGACCGTAAGACCTACTAATAATTTTCATCTCAATAGTAAAGAAAATTTCAAAAATAACTAAAGCTAAATTTGCTTAAAAAAACGCATGTGGTCACACTGTTCCCAAGTGAATTTTTTCTGTTCGTGAATACATCGCGTTTATTTTTCACAAAGAGATAAGGGTTTGTAATAGTGAATTCCTTAAGAGGTCTTTCTAAAGCTTCGTCATCATTTAGTTTAAATAGCTCCAACTCCAGCAGATACAGACAGTCGTACATTGGATTTTGTAACGTTCACAGCCAAGTTAAACGAAAGCGCTAATAGTAAGTGGTAAAAAAAAAATATTTTCTGTTTTTTCTAAAGACCGGATACCAGCCAAACAAAAGTACAGTGTTTTATTGGTTTTATCACAAAACAGTGAAAAATTTGTCAATTTCGAGTTAAAAAAAAACAATTAAATAAAATTCTGATATCAAATTAAAAATAAAATAAAAATTATTTTATAAAGCATAAGGAAAAAAACTAGTTACTTGTTGCTGCAATACATATTTGCTTTGGCAGAGAATTTTGGCGAAACAGTTGTTAGAAAAGAAATCAGTTATATGTGATATGGAAAATGCACAGCCAATTAAAATGGCTAATTGTTCAGAAAACACACAAAATACAAGCACATACACACATGCATATATGAATATGTATGTGTGAATGGTATGCACTTGCATATAATTAAACAACATCCGCTGTGAAAAATATTATTTTCTAATAGGTTTTTGTTTTGGATTTTCATTTAATTTTAGTAACCATGGATTTCTACTATTTACCCGGTTCGGCGCCCTGCCGCTCTGTCTTGATGACAGCCACAGCTCTTGGCATTGAGCTTAACAAGAAAAAGTTAAACTTGCAGGCTGGCGATCAATTGAAGCCTGATTTCCTGAAAATAAATCCCCAGCACACCATTCCCACGTTGGTCGATGGCGATTTCGCTCTATGGGAATCTCGTGCCATTATAGTTTACTTGGTTGAGAAGTACGGCAAGACCGACGACTTGTTCCCCAAGTGTCCCGCCAAACGCGCCGTCATCAATCAGCGTCTGTATTTCGATATGGGAACTTTGTACAAGAGCTTTGCCGACTACTATTATCCGCAAGTGTTTGCCAAAGCCAGCGCTGATCCCGAGATGTATAAGAAAATGGAAATTGCTTTCGATTTCTTTAACAAATTTTTGGAGGGTAAACAATATGCTGCCGGTGATTCATTGACCGTTGCCGATTTGGCTCTATTGGCCACAGTCAGCACATTCGAAGTTGCCGGTTTCGATTTCAGCAAATACGAGAACGTTGCCAAGTGGTACGCCAATGCTAAGACTGTTGCTCCCGGCTTCGATGAGAACTGGGAGGGTTGCTTGGAATTCAAGAAATACTTCAACTAAGTTATTGATTTTTTATTTTTTTGTTTGTTTTGCATTTGATTCTTTCTTTTTCTTTTAATAATTTATGCTTTAATTTATTAGTATTGAAAAACAGCACATAGTTTTTTCTATTTTTTTAAGAAAATTAATAAAATGTTTTAAAAAAGTTATTTTGTAGTTTATTTTTTATAAGAGAAACTAGCAGGCCCGTCAGGCATTGCTCGGCGAGTTATTTGGGTGGAAATTGGTTTAATTGCGTTTACACCTTTTTATATTCCATTGCTGTTAAATAATATATTTTGCTTTAAAGAAAAAGGCATATATCTTAATTATAAAAATATTTTAAATGAAAATTTACTATAAAATCAAAGCTTAAGATCCGACTGCTCAAGTGTATATATAGAAAGTCATATATTGTCACAGGAAATGCGAAACGAAAAAAAATACAAAATCGTTTTTTTTTTAAATTTTTGTTCAGGTCGATAAAGTCAGAATAAAACTCTCTGTTAGATTTTTTTGAAGTTACTATACTTTAGTCTCAGTTTCCTTCTCAATAATTCTTTTAATTTGATACCCATATCGTGTGGTGTATAAAAAGTAGTCGTATGACCATTTTGGGGCGTGTCTCAAAAAGTGTTTCTAGATATTTCGTTATATTTTGTGTTCCCACCTCCAAAACTTCTTAAATTTGGTACCCATGTCATGCGAGTGGTGCGCCCTTTTGTTTGTAAGGAGTTTTATTGTATTTTACGTTTCGTTCTCAAAAATCCCTTTCGTTTTATACCCATATCACGTGGATGGAAAAAGTAGTGCTCCGCTATTTTGAAGCGTCCACCATATTGTTTTTGAAATAATTTTATTATGTTTTATATTTCCTTTTCAAAAATCGCTCTCATTTGATACCCATATCATGGGGGTGGATAAAAAGGAATGGCCCACATCTTTGGGGTATCCGCCAATTTGGTATCCTATATCCATCTCCTGACCCTAAGCTAAATTCCCACCAATTTGCATTCAAATCGGTTAAGTCGTTCTTGAGTTATAAATAGTGTAACTAACACGACTTTCTTTTATATATATAGATATAAATCGTGAGCCTAGAAGTCAAATGCCCTTGTTACACATAAATATTTTGGCCTTTTTAATGTATTTGAATTTAATAATTACTACTAGCATTTCAGCTTAAGGTCAATTATTTGATATAAAACATATTTGATTTTTGTCTAATATCTCCCTAATAAGATTTTTGGTTTCAAATGAGATTTCATTATATTGGTGAGTTTCGAAAGCAATTAAAACCAATTAAAATTTTCAAAACTATACTATCACCACAAAATTGCTTAAATAAACCTATTTAATTTCTTTCAAAGTGACAGCTTTTTTTTATAACCTAAAAAAATAACTTGGAGGGTGTATTCACTTTGTCATTCCGTGTGTAACGCAGCGAAATATCCCTCCAAGACCCCATAAAGAATATATACTGTTCATCAGTGATGAATTCTAAAACGATCTATCCATATCCGTCCGTCCATCACGATTCACTCCAAACGAAAAAAGCTAGACTTCTGAAATTTGCTATAAATATATGTTGAAGAATAGCACTGGTCAAGTTCGTAAATGGGCTGAATCGGGCCACAGGGAAAAAAGTTACCCTAAGAAGAACTAAACCAATCTCTGAAAAACACACATATTTTTAAAGTTTTTTTTGTAATTTTGATAAGCAAATGATATATTTTTATGTCAAAGAAGGTCCAAAACGTTAAATCTGCAGCCAAAAAGTTTTGAATTCAAGTATTTAATAGGAAATTAAATTTATAATATAATATTGAATAATAAAATAAAATTGTAATAATTTTATATAAAAAACAACCTCGAGATTAATAAATAATTAAATAAATTAACAAAATAAATGTCAAAAAGTTAATAAATATTTCACTATTAATAAAACAATTTGAATTTGATAAAAATTAGCAAAACAAAACAAATTTGCAGATTTGAACTCGAGTCTGAATAAACATTTTTTTTATCTTAATAATAATTTTATCTACATTCGCAACAAAATACACCTATTTGTTTTTAATATTTAAACTTTCTCAACAATATGAAAAAAATAACAATTTTTTCCAGATTGTGTAAAATATTTCGACGGTTTTTTCTAATTTTTTTGCTTCTTTTTTTAAGTAATTATAAACTTTTTGTTTAAGCTTTAGCCCCGGTATTCATAAAATTTAAAATGAGTTTGAAATGTATTTTAATCAAATTTTTTCATACAAAATCTTCTTAAAACAGATTACAAATACGTTTTATTTTTTTATGAATATTGGGGGAGGTCTATGTTTTATATATTTATTGTATTTCTTTTTAATGTTTCATTGCTTGGGTTAATTTCTTTGGGAAATTTTAAATTTTTAAAAAATTTTTCGACACTCATTGCTTTTTTTAGAATTATAATAAAAACAGTTTTTGGAAATATTAAAACGTTATATCCGACCGGCTCGAATCTTAAATACCCTCCAAATGTTTAGAAAATAAAAACTCTATTTTTATTCTTATTAAAATTTACATTTTTATGGTTTTTTAGAGAGTGTAAAAACACTCAAAAATACCTTCGGTTTATTTATGATCAATTGTATGTGTCCAAACATAAATACTATTTACAAGCTATATAATTATGCCACCTTCTTGTCTTTTTTAAAAACTTCATCAGAGGTTGTCTGTTTTAAACAAAATTATCTTAAAGCATTTTAACTCTAATTTTATCTTAATATTCTAAAAAAACTGGACTTCACGATGTTCGATTAAATAATAACCACATTCCATATTAACTTCAGAATTTTATTTTAAATAAAAATTCACTTCGATCGCAAATGCTACATGACCTCCAAACTCCCCAATAACCAACAAACCCTTCTACTGAATTTCTATACAATATCTACGGCCAAAGAGACAAAACAAACAAGTTTTGTCTTTTTGTTAACTTGAAAGTAATTCATTTTTTTTTCTAAGACACAAGCACATATTAAACTAATATGTTTTATTATATACTGACATAAATAAAAGTTTTTAGATACTTTTATCGGTCGTACATTTGCGTATGTATGTGTGTGAGTTA
Organism: Linnaemya tessellans; assembly: GCA_951800035.1. Lineage (NCBI taxonomy): Eukaryota > Metazoa > Arthropoda > Insecta > Diptera > Tachinidae > Linnaemya > Linnaemya tessellans. The sequence goes on along the minus strand of OX637532.1, from coordinate 155,869,567 downwards.
ATTCAAATTCTATTTCTCATTCTCTATTTTATTAATATAAACGATCAAGTTTCTATTCATAGAGTTGGAAAGAGTGAACTTTTAAAGAAATCCACTGTGGTGATTCGTCATCGGTTTGTTTAAATAGCTTAAACTCCAGCGTATAGCGACAGTCGTACGTTGGATTTTAAACCGTTCACAGCAGAGTTAAAAAAAGTATTAGAAGTAAGCAAATAGTATTATTATGTGGTGTAACCGGCAATAGACTGGCTAAAATAAAAGTACAGTGTTTTTAAGTTGATCAGTTAAGAACAAACCAGTGACAAAGCATAAATTAACACAAATTCCATGGGAAAATAGAACAAAGAGCAACAGATGGCGCTAAAATCGAAATCTGGGAAATTAACAAATTTTATTGACTATAAATCGATAAAGAATAAATGGTTTCTATTCCATCAAACTACACTGTAAAATAAATGAGTGAAAACTATGGCAGATGCCAATAAAAATTATGTAATTTGTAAAAATATCAAGTTTACAGACACTCAGACAGACATCAAAGTGAAAACCCTCTGTTGCGCTTGAAAAGAGAAACATGTTTTGTGTACAAAAAATTAGTTAATCAATTTAAATTCTTTGTAAATTTTTTTTAATTGCTTAAAAAAAATTAAAAACTATTCAAGTTAGATTACAATAAATAATGCTTGACTTTTCTTAATCGAATTTTTTAGAAACCATGGATTTATATTACAAACCCGGTTCCTCCCCCTGCCGCGCAGTACTAATGACAGCTAAAGCTGTGGGCGTGGAGCTAAACAAAAAGCAGTTGGAACTGCAAACTGGAGAGCACTTGAAACCCGATTTCTTAAAACTTAATCCCCAACACACTATTCCCACTTTGGTCGATGGCGATTTCGCTCTATGGGAATCTCGTGCCATTCAGGTTTATTTGGTTGAAAAGTATGCTAAAACCGATTCTTTGTACCCCAAATGCCCCAAGAAACGTGCCGTGATCAACCAGCGTTTGTACTTTGACATGGGTACGCTGTATAAGAGCTTCGCCGACTACTATTACCCGCAAATCTTTGCCAAGGCTCCCGCCGATCCTGAGTTGTATAAAAAAATTGAAACTGCTTTTGAATTTTTCGACATCTTTTTGGAGGGTAAACAATATGCTGCCGGTGATTCTTTGACCGTTGCCGATTTGGCTCTATTGGCCACAACCAGCACTTTCCAAGTTGCCGGTTTTGATTTCAGCAAATACGTCAATGTTGCCAGGTGGTACGCCAACGCTAAGACCGTTGCTCCCGGTTTCGATGAAAACTGGGCAGGTTGTTTGGAATTCAAGAAATTCTTCAACTAAATGCTTTTTTTTGTATTTTTAATTTATTACGTTATTATTCATGAGTAATATTTTGTTTTTATTTACTGCTTTTTGACTAAATTCACGAAATAAACACTTAATAAAATTCAAATATATTTTTTTATGAATTAGGTCATTAACCCATTCGTCCCAGAGATATTTTTTTTCGGATAAGTTTATAAAACTTTGTAGTTCAATTGTAATTTTGGCCCAGAAAATATGAATCATTTTAAACAAAAAAATTTTTTAATTTTTTTTAAATTTCCATTAAAAAATATATGTTCTTAGTTTTTCCTAAACAGAGAAAAAATATTTGAATTCTTGAAATTTACTGTTCGAAAAATCGAACACTGGGACAAAATGGGTTAATGCTTTATACTTGTTTTAGTGATAATAAATTTCAATTCTGTACTTATCTTTTTTTCTTATCAAAATAAACAACAACTATTTAAGAAGTAATCAAATCAAAGATTATAAATATATTTATAATCTTTGATAAAAGGCCTTGCGTTTTTACATAAAAATTTGTTGACTTGCAGTCTATCAAAAGGTAGCGATCTGTATCAAACGTCATACCTAAAAAGCAAGGTTAATACTGTGTAAGCTGTCAAGAATTATATATAAAAATTACCACAAAAACTTTCAAAGGCGAAGTCACGTTGATTACATCGTACGTAACGCATTTACTTTCCAACTGCCGTTAACGTACCTACGGAAAAGAGTACGTTGTTAACGAATATTATATCAGTTGTTTGCTCTCCATTTTATTTACTGAACTCAAATTTATTTATTTTGTTTAATTTTTTGCACATCATATTAGTTGTCTGTTAAAGTATTCAATGTACGCTAAAAGTTGTCTAACTTTCGTATGTAATGCGGCAAAACTCATAAGAAAGTATGTGTTTTACAACTTGAATGTTTTCTTTCCCAAACAAGAAAACGTTATATGTGATTTGGAAAAATTATTAAATGCTTACCCGAATTTTAAAGAAATGTTGCGTACACAAAAGAACGCAAGTGTGGGCATAGAACAATAACAAAATCATAACAACCAACAACAAAACCAACTGTTAATATGGCGCCACATTAATGCATTTAATGAAAATAAGTGCAGAATATGTAAGATTTATATCTTCTTATATATTTCAGAAAAGAACATAAAGAAGTGTAAAGGGCAGAATAATTGTAGCATATTACTTAGAAAAGAAAGGTTATTTGTTGTCATGGAAAAATGCAACATAATATGTAAAAGAGCACATACGAAGTGTATGCAACGAACACTAATATTAACGTCCTCAAAAAACATAAACACTACTCTATGTTTTGCGTACGCGGTTCTCATAGTGTGGAAAGTACACAGATATAATAGTTTTATTTTTTTATGACATTTCCTAAACAAAAACTATTAGCAGTTGCGTATATCAATATTATATCTTACGGAACTAAAATACATTATAAGTGATGGTTTTTCGTATACTGATTTGCCTGCATTAATTGATGGCATTAAAATTCGGAAGCAAATAATATTGAAAACATAAACAATATAGTTTTATATAAAAAGTTTGACAGATAACCAAGTTGTCTGCGTTTGCGGCGAGTACAGTTGTTGCAAATTCGCCTTGGCTGCGTTGTAATAAAAGTAGTATAGTAGTAGAATACAATTGAATACTTATACAAACTTATGTAAATGGTTGATCTTACTGCAGACCGTTAATGTTTACCATTTTTCAAATATTTTGTTTAAGAATTTTCAATAGCAACAATTATTTGAAAATAAATTACGATTTGTTTTAGTTGTCTACAAAAAAAAAGAGGAATGAATCTTTATTTATTTAGCGGAGCTTGTGGACTCATTTCATAGCTTTCTGTGTGTTTTAATTAAATTAAATTTTCATATTGTCTTGACGTGACGTTGACGTTGACAAATAGAATAAGTGGGATGGTGTAATTAAAAACATTGGAATTTTTAGTATTTTTGGTGTATTTGTATTTCGCCAAAAAGGAAATCATTTTTATTATTTGTTTTTTAGTGTCCCATTCATTAATAATATCATTGCATTATAAAGAGTTTATAAAACAAATTTTTTACTGTAATCTGTTTTATAAACATTTAAAATATCAAAAATATATTTAATGGTTCCGGCCGTTAATATTCAAGATCAGGGGCTCCGTTAGTCTGAAAAAATTTATGATTGGCCACTTGTGAATTAAAAAAATACAGAAATACCTCTAACTTGAGAATCGTTGGCTCCATCAATAAAGATTTAGAAAGAAGTTTTCTTTCATGATATAAGTATCTTATAGTGGATATTATTTTTGAAAATTCATATATAACAATTACTTTCTGTTCTGGAACAAAAACAACATACATACTTATATTTTCTACAATTGATTTAATATATTTTTTAATTAAATTCTAATATTTTTGTACAACTTATAAATATCTAAATTACTGCTCGCATTACAAACTAATTAACGCTCATGTCGTCGTACGTTTATATTACAAATGCAATGAATTTTCCATGTTTTTTTTTCTCCCTCTATGAAACAGGTACTTTTTACGCTAAACAAGAGTAACTACAAAATTCCTATGGACATTATTTAACTTTTAAAACTATAAATATTGCACAATTATTTGATTTGCATGGACCTACGGACTACAAGTAACTAAAACTTTAAAGAATTATTTATATTCGTATTATTTTTACTACTACTGCTGGCATAATCTAGGGGCCGCTTAAATGACTGTTCCAAATTGTGCAGACGCTCTTCTAAATCATTCATAGAATTACGTAAAATATGGCCACGCGATCTCAAGGATATTCGTGGTGAACTCTGCATCAAATCATCCTTGACGCCCGAAAACGAATGACGCACACCGGATTTTTTCTCAAATTGTGAATTTTGATAGAGATCTTGATGGCGTTGCTGTTGCTGCTGTTGCAAATGATGATCGCACAGCGAACGACAATTGGTCACCACTAAGCCATCATCATTTTGCAGTGAATCTTCATAATTATCACTTGAAAAAAAAAGTAAAATTTAAATTATTAATTGAATATTTTTGGTTTCGAAATATCTTACCTGGAGTCGGTGTTATTTATATCCATTTTGCTGGTGGCAGTTATTAAATTCGTTTTGTTGCGCTTAAGAGTCAAATGCTCTTTGGCGTGACGCGGACACAACGATTGATGAGTGCCTTTGCGCGCTTGAGAATCAAAGGAATCCGGTGAAGTTTCGTATAGCTCACGACTGCTGAGAAAATCCACTCCCGAATCCTGGCCGTTGGAGTGTAAGGAAAATCTTGATGTTTCAAAGGAATGTGGAGAGCTGTCGAGTTTTTTTTTAAATTTATTATATTATATATTTTGTTTTAAAATTTTTAATACTTACAGATTAGTTACAGGCTGGCAGGTGTTATATTTTAACACAAACGGCGAAGGGGTATTGCCATCCTCTTCCGCTAAGTTGGCATTCCTTAAAGCTGCAGACTTGGCTACACTTTTGGGTAACGGAACATCAATATATTCACGTTGTCTTTGACTAAAACACAGTTTGAATATTTTATTTATTTTTTTAACTGAAATTTTCACCAAACACCACAACAGAATTTGTAATAAAATAAAATTATAAGGATTTTGTACAGAGGCCGTGTGTAAATTTGTAAACCATTTACCCAAGGAAACTACTTATACTTATAAAACTATTTTTTTATTTGGAAATTTTTTTAACCCAAATTATAAAACGTTAATAAATCGTGCATAATTTTAATTAAACATGAATGAATTTGTATTTTATTCGTATTATAGATCCTTTCCATCACGAGAAAAACATTGCGAGGCGTTCGTTTGCATTACATTTTAACCCCCTTAATCATAAAAATTATGAGAGTCTAATAACAGTGTAATAAAACAAAATTTCATATGAAATTTGTTCTATTACACTCTTATAAGCATCTCATAATTTTTATGAATAACGGGGTAAATGTTTAGGCTTTAGAATTTTCGTAACCAATTTGACATTAAGGTTATAAACAATAAAGCAATTTTATTAAAAACTATTGTGTTTTTTTTAATTTAAACTAATAAAATGAAACTAAATGAGAAGTGCTACGTGCACATGCAAGACATTAAAGTAACCCTTGTTGTATGGACTACATTTATATGCATTAATTTTTATTTGTTGAAGTGTTATTAAAAAACTCAAAAATACCGATCTACTTTCTGATTTTATTTATTCCTCAGCAAATAAATTCTTAATTTTTATTTATTCGTCAGAAAATAAAAGTTATTTCTTGATTTTTATTTATTCATCAGAAAATAAAAGTTATTTTTAGATTGTTGTTTATTTTCCAGAATAACGACGTTATTTTTGGATTTTTATTTATTCTTCAGAATATAAAAGTTATTTCTTGATTTTTATTTATTCGTCCGAAAATAAAAGTTATGTCTTGTTTTTATTTCTTCTTGAAAATTAAGAACTTGTTGATGAGCGATTTGGTGAAGAACACTATTTAAGAGTCGTCAAAATAAACGCTGTTAAATCCATAAGATCAATCAATCAAGGTATAAAGTTTATTTTTTTTTTTTGAGGAAGAAATAAAAATCAAGAAATAAATTTTAATTTCTGTGGAATAAATAAAACTCAGGAAACAACTTTTATTTTATGAGGAATAAATAAAAATCAAGAAATAACTCTCACTTTCTGAGAAATAAATAAAAATCAATTAATAACTTTTATTTTCTAGGATAACAAGAAACAGAGAAATAAGATTTATTTTCTAAACGAAAAGTAGAACTCAGCATATAATGAAATTTAAAATATCCATTACAGTTTTTTTAAATGATTATTTTGGTGTAAAATAACCGAATATGACATATTTTTCGAGTTTTTCAATCAAAAATTTTTTTTAATTCGAATTTTTTTAATGAGCTCGAGTTGTACTCATATTTATATGAGCAATACAGTGTTGCACAGTCTGTGCTTGTTTTAGAGCAAAACTAATTTTGTGGAACAAAATATGAATATATACGGAAACGCACTATTATTCAAACTTATCCATTCATATAATAATTTTAATTTTGTTTCAAAATAAATCTAAAAAAAATTCCAATAATTGTTTGGATTTTATAGAACGAAAAACGTTTCGTTTTTAATGGTCAGAAATTTCTATGGAAAAATGTATCCATCGAAAAATTTAAAGCTTTTCGAAACGTTTAATTAAATCTATTGTAATTGTAAGTAAATATTTAAAACGGCTTGTTTTGGGAATTGCACAACGATAAGCAAATTATTATCCCAATGTATTTTGTTAGTGTAGTGTATATAGATTTTGCAAATGCTATGATGCAAGACCATTTGCACAAGACTGTGAACAGGGCTTATGTATTTTAGAGTTAAAACAAATCGCCAGCTTAGTTAATTGATTACCAATGTGTGTGTGCCATATACTCGTGTGCAAAATATCCAACCCATTTATGAAAATTAATAAGATTTGCATTTGTGCGCTAGTAAAAAATAAAAATGGCTGGTACTCACTCATTATTTAAGTGCTGATGATGATGTTGATGCTGATGTTGTATTTGAGGAACATATTGATGCTGAGTGCTTTGCTGCTGCTGTTGCTGCTGCGACTGTTGACTATTATGACTGTGATGATGATGGGAATGCTGATGATGAAAATGAGATGCAGAATGTTGTTTGGATAATGAAGAATGAGTTTGACTGGGAGGTTGCGTTGGATGATGTGGTGGTTGCAGCTTGTAAACAGACCAATCTTGCGATAGCTTTTGTGTAGCCACAGCTGTCGATTGAGTTTTGCCCGAAGAACACAACGATTCTAGAACAAATAAACAATTCCAAATTAGAAAAGAGAAACGAAAGGAGTTAAATCTAGAAATGGTATTTACGTTGACTTTGTCTTTGCAGTTGCTGGTGCTGATGATGCTGATCTTGTTGTGTTACTGTCTGAGTTTGATGGTGTCGTCTACGACATGAATCTAGTCCAGCACGTGCTATTGTATAAGTTAAACCAGTTTCAGATGTTGGAAATTCTTGTTGTGACCATAAACCGCTGTTGGTAAGAGCATGAAAGAAAATAAAAGAAAATTTAAATTCAATGTACACACACTTGGCTTCAAAAGAGGCTGAAAGGGGGAGCAGCATTGACTGCTGGCCAGCAACATGTTGGCTGTTAATTAATAGCAAAATTGTTGGAATTATTGGCATATTTTTATAGTTTTGCAAGATAAGCTTAGAATTGTTGTGCGTCGTTTTAATGGCTGAGTGCACTATTTGCACATTTGGAATTTTAAATTAGGTTACATTTTTGCCTATATATAGAAAGTACCGTTATTTTTTTGCTATCTCCAGTTTACTGAAGGTTAATGTTTGTTATTGTTTCTAAGCAGAATGAAACGAAATGAAACAAACGATTATTCAAACAACACAATTCCAAGATTATCTTTTATTATTATTATTTTTTTTTATCGATCATCAGTTGGTTGTTATTCTTAGTTGTTTATTTTAAAAAAGCTTTGCTTTACAATTAAGTGCTTATGTTTAATTTATGCTCTTATTTTCTCTAGCAATAAGTGGGACATTTTAAAATCATCAGTCTATTTCAGTATAATATTAATATGTACGTAATTGATCTTAACTACTAAAAATAATTTAAATCAGATAAAAGTAATATTTTACCGTTTTTGTCGCATGCACATGAAACACAATGCAGTCATGGCGGCACCGATGCCACAAAACGACACGAGTACAATTGCTATGACTTCCAAACTACTCCAGAATGTTGCTGCGCGTGTGGACTTGTGTGGCATTTTACCAAATTCAGCCAATTCGATGATCCTCGGCATGGCTTTACTCGAATCCCAGGGCCCATTGGGATTATTAAGCAATAATTGTTGTTGTTGGTGGTGCTGTAGTGTGTCTAATTGTATGGCAGCCAGAGACCTGTGAAAATTAAGTATTATTTAAATTATTTATCTGAAATGGAAATATGTATGTCGCCAGATAACTTACTCTTGCAGCTGCTCCATGTCCACAATGGAATTTGAACGATAATCAACGGCATAGATGTACGCATCGGTTCTAGGAAAAATAGAAATTACATTAATTGAGCAAATAAAAAGTTTGTAAAGGAATAGTTAGCCCACGGAAATTAACTGTAAAAAAGAGAAGGATATAGCTGATCGTTTTATTAGGTGTAAACAAGTTAAAAGATCTTAATGAGATGGAATGTAACATAATAAAGTCGATCAGCTGTTTTAAGCGATTAAACTTATATTTCTACATTAAGGTTGGGTTTTTGAGATGTCAGTTAAACTAGGTTTAGTTAATCTGAAAACTAGTTTATGCCGTCGTTACAAATTTTCGACGGTACAACTTAATTTTGCTTAAAATGTTGCTTTTTAAGGAAATAATAAGTAATACAATATTTTTTAAGCTTAAGGTCTTTATGATATATATATATATATATATATATATATATATATATTTATTTTTCAATATTTCGTTAACTTTTGGTTAACTTCTTCAGGAAATTGTTATTATTTTTTATGTTTTCTTTCAATGAAAACATTTTTACTTTTTTTTAAAGAAAACATAAAAATAATAACAATTTCCTGAAGAAGTTAACCAAAGGTTAAGGAAATATTGAAATATATATATATATATATATATATATATATATATATATATACACATATATATATATATATATATATATATATATATATCATAAAGACCTTAAGCTTGAAAAATATTGTATTATTATATAAAAAATAGGTCGAAAAAATTAGCAAAAAAACAAAAAAAAATGGAAATAATAAGGAAAAATCCAATTTCTCCGGGAAAATAGCAGTTTCAGAGTACAATTAGGCCATGTCAAAAATATGGCCTAATTGTAATCGAAGATCTTGTATAGATTCTCTATGGGTTCTCTTTGCATTTCTTATAAAAATTTTAACTAAAAAAATTTTAATTAAAAAGTATTAAAAAATATTTATCGTTATAACGATAAGGTCTACTAAAGTGCTTTGAATTCATCGGGGATACAAATTCACCTGGAATGTCAGAAATCAAAAATTCTAGACTTTGAATTCATCTAAAATTTGAATTAGTCCCTTGAAACATTTCAAGTTTTCAATAATTTTTGGCATTTAAACTGAGTTTTAAATTATTTAATTGAATTTATTTGGTTACAACGCTGTTTAAGGGGAGTTTTACGCACTTTTTCCAAGACAAACACGAAAATCATACACCAAGTATGCAGAGGTCTTTAAAATGGGTAAGCAAATAGGGACGTTTTACATACGAAATTTTCAATTTTTTTCTCTAGAATTTTCTTTATTCTGTAACGTCCAAGACCATATCAAAAATGAAAAAATTAAGTATTCGCGTCAAATCGGCAAAAAGTTACAGAATAAAAATATTCCCATAGGCAAACAACGCAGACACTCGTATCTACCTTTACACATTTAAATTAATAAATAAAAGAAACTTACGCTGGTTCTAAGCCGCCAACGTGAGGCTCCAGCAGACGCACTCTGACCTCCATGCCGATCGCTTCACTTAGGCCCTGCATTAAAGCATCGATTTTTTTCTCTACATCAATCGGTTTGCCAGCCACCACAATTCTCACTTGCTTGTGTTCATCAATTATATAAACAAACACATTAATAATACTGCTGCGACCATCATCAGCACCCGCACGATCGGTAGCCTTAACATCGAAGCCATAAACACGGTCGTTGGAAGGTTCTATATTAGCAATAAGACGTATCTTGCCAGAAGTTTCATCAATTCCAAACAAGTGCGAATGTTCGTTCAGCAAGCGATAACGTATTTCGGAATTAATGCCCATGTCGGGATCAAAAGCTTTTACTCGCGTTATGGGATAGCCGAAAGTAGCTGAACGTGGCACTACCGCTATAATAGGCTGACCCGATTGTTTGAATTTCGGAGCATTATCATTTTCATCCAGGATCTTCAATACCAAGCGACACTCATTATTTTCCAAGCCCTCTAAACGTTCATCAACCACTGGATAGGAGAGACGGGCATACGTTCTGGCCTCTCGATTCGGTTTGTCACCTTTCAGCCGCAACTGGTAACGATCAATTTGCTCACGATCGAATGACTTCAGAGCAAAAAGTGTCGAAGTTTTAATATCAAATTCAAAGAATTCCTGAGCATCTTCTTGAGCACTCAAGCCTTTTTCAACCCACAAAAACCAACGTAAAGATTCCAGGTTGAAATCTTTTGTGAAATTAATTTTCAAAAGTTCCGTGGGTGCTTCGTTATTTTCCAGCAGCTGTATTTCATAGTATTGATGTTGGAAGAGAGTAGAATTTTGAAAACTGATTATCTCTTCCGGCTTGGGTGTAGTGGTCTCTATTAAAGCCTGACCTTGTAGATTTACCAACACAATGGCAGTGGAGCTCAGCGATGGACTGCCCAAATCTGAAGCAATAACAGTGACATTCAAATGTTCATAATCATTGAAGCCCTTGAAATTGCTAATAGTGGTAATAGAGCCTTCTCTGGAGTCGATATAGAAAATGGGAACGCCATGAGCTTCTTGATGCAGCAGCGAATACAACACTAGGCCATTACCATTACCTACGTAATCCTTGTCAATGGCATTAACTTGTTTGACAAAAGTGCCCGGCTGGGTATTGCGATCTAAGAAGGCTTTGAACAAGGGCACATGCAAAGTTCTATCAGCCACGTCGGGTATGTACAGCTCTGCCTTGGTAACATCATCGTAGCCTATAAACTGAGGCTTGTTATCGTTAATATCTACCACATTAACTTCCACCTCCACGGAGGAGGACAGTCGGTATAATGGCACTGCATTGTCCGAAGCGATCACTTGGAACGTGTATTTATCTTTGATTTCTCTGTCCAGAGCAGCAATAATTTTAATAACTCCCGATACGGGCTTTATTCTAAATGGCAAATCGGTTTCGCTGAGCGTATACGAAACATTCGAGTTTTCACCAAAATCAAGATCAACCGCCAACACTTGACCCAACACCGAATCCTTGTAATCTCCTTCCTGAGTGTCAAAACTATACCAAGACTTTTTGAACACAGGAGCATGATTGTTCACGTCGATAACAACAAATCTTAGGCAAGTAGAATCTTGCAAATTATCGATATCGAAGGCCGTGATATTTAGGGCGATTTCAATGTTGGCCAGTAGCGGATAGTTTACCATCACCTCACCGGTTACTTTATCTACGGCGAAAAACTTAATATTGTGCTGCTTATTAAACAATTGGCCACCGGACAAACGATCGACATGCTCAGACACCAATTCATAGTGGATGTGAGCATTAGGGCCGAAGTCTTCATCTGTGGCAGTGACTTGCAGAATTTTTGTTAAAACTGGCGTATCTTCATAGACGGCAAATAAGGGGCATTTGTGCAGAGGCAGCATGGCCCTGGTTATTCTCGATCTGGCACGCATGCGCAATCTAGAACGTGGCCTGGCTGCTTGCGTGCCATTAAAACCACTGTCCTCGGTATTTAGTCTAGGGGAACCGGGAAGGAAATAGGGCGGTAGCACAATATTCGAAGCCAAACTGGTTGTGGAAAGCATATTTTTTGTAGACGATTCAACAAAATATATTTCCATGTCAGTAGTGTATTCCCTTATCTCCACTCTAGAGTCCTTAAAAACCGAAATTCTTTCGAACATCGGCGCATTGTCGTTCACATCGGCTATAAGAATATTCAAGTTCGCATAAGATGTTAAGCCGCCCGTGTCTATGGCCAGTATTTTAAAAGAATACATTTGCTCCTTTTCACGATCCAAGGGCCTCAGTCCCGAATAGGATATTTTGAAAAATGGCTGATTGTTCATCTTCAGGTTAATGGGTTTCAAGTTTGTTTGCATTTCCAGAAATTTGAAATCCTCCCTCCACTGTTCCGTCAAATTGAAGACATCAAATATTTGTGGAGTATTTAGGACGGTGGCATTATCCTGTTGCACCAACTCCACCTTAAACATGTCACTGTAATCTCCCTGCAGCACCACTTTAAATTCGGCATTTTTATCCAAATCTTTATCTGCTATAAGGACAGGCTTATTTAGGGCCACCTCCACACCCTTGGCGCTGTTCTCCTTAATCAAACCCATATAATTGGCATCGCCGAATTCCGGCGCATTGTCATTGACATCATCTACTGTTATTTCCACTTGATATATACCAGCACCACTAACCAAACCCGTCGTGTACTCCACAATCACCGTCATATCGTATTTATCTTTTACCTCGCGATCCAAACCGGTCAAGGTCAAGAGAGTGCCATCTTCAGTGATGGTTATTTTATTGATAACTTCCTGCTGGTTGGCTATAATGTAACGCAGTTTTATATTATTGTCCTGCACCAGACGTCGCGGCAAACGCTTTCTCAAATGTTGCCTCTGATTTCTATTACGAAATCGGGAATTTAAAGTAACATTTGCCTCTGCCGGTAGACTTCTAAATGACTCCAAATCATTGTTGATAATATTGATGCCATTTTTATACAAAAGTTGGCCTATAATGCCGCCCACAATATTCTCCTCTATGTGGAATTTTATTATATTCATATTGATTTCTCTGCAATAATAATAATATTGAATGGTTAATTTTTTTTTGTTAAAAAAAATCGTTAAATTAAACTTACTCTATGACGGGCTTTAGAGGTACGCGACTCTCTGGTTTCGATATCACATGTATCGTAACATTTGTTATTAAAACCCCCTCATCGGTTAAGTCTGGAGCGGGCACAGTGGTCAATGGCTGCGAGCTGCGTGACATAATCAATGGCTGCGTGGCATTGGCAAACAGCTAAAAATGTTCATTGTTATTTAATTAAATATTTAATTACTTTTAGTAGTTTAATTTACTCACATAATTGGCCACTGCCTCAAAGAAATACATTTTGCGGCTAAATTCCGATAGTTCTCGTATAACAGTTATAATACCCGATCGCTCTTCTATGGCGAAGGGTACACCCTCGGAATAGGTGTGCAAAAGATCGTACATGATTTCATCTTCGCCATCATATATCAGTGTAGTGCGCACTTGTCCTACGGAAGTGCCCAAGGGAGCATTAGCTCCCACCCAAAACTCATAAGGAGAGCCAATAAAATCAATAGATTGATCATCAATCGTAGCAAAGACTTCTATGGTAATAACGGCTAAGGAGAAACGTCTTTCGGAAGGGTTTAAAGGCTACAAAAAAAAAATAATATTATATTTTATGTTTATAACTTTATAGCAAAAACACAAAAAAACAAAAACAATCTATTAAAATTTTTTGTGAAGGAGCTGCACAAATATAAGCTGGTTATCAGAGATGGAACTTTGGATCAAAAAAAATTAAATAATTTTGGTAATTAAAGAGTTAATGTTGCCAATTACTCACTTCCAGCTAAAAAGGGGGAATAATCAAATGCGTTCATGCTGTGTAGGCTAGTGAAAACAGTCGCTGTTAACTTCTACTGTTGTTAATTTGCTTTTACAATATTTTTTCTTTAGTTTCTGGCATATTCTAACAAATATTTCGCTAACAACAACAGATAAGTCATTCAGGAATATTTTTATATGCGACCGGATCGAATCTTAAATACCCTCAAAATGTTTAGTAAATTAAAAGCCTATTTTGTAGGGGTCACTCCGGCAGGCGCGGTGAGAGAGACATCTCACTCTTTATCATAAAACACTAAGAACTTAATTTTCGGGATATCTAAGTGTAGAAAGAAAGTTTTTTTGATAAGGTATTTTTGGGGGTGCAGGTGCAGGGGAGCGGGGGAAAATCAGAGAACATATTATCTTCGTCGTAAAAGCTTATAAATTGAATTTTTAAGGAATGTTACCTCAAGGAATACAGTTTACTAAATATTTGCACTATTTTTTCATATAATATGTAACTTGAATGCCCACTAAATAGGCGGGGTCCAAAAATTGGTTTTCCTGATTTTCTGGTGGCCAGTTCAACGCTTTGGACCTTCTTTGACATAAAAACATATCATTTGCCTAACAAAATTACAAAAAAAAAATAAAACTACAAAACTTATGTTGTTCTTTAGAGGTTGGTTTAGTTCTTCTTAGGGGAACTATTATCCCTCTAAGCCGATTCAACCCATTTACGAACTTTACCTGTACTATCCTTTAAAATGTATTTATACCAAATTTCGAGAGTCTGGCTCTTTTTGTTTGGACTGAATCGTGATACCCACAGACGGATGGACAGACATGGCTTGATCGTATCAGATTTCATCACTGATCAAGAATATGTATACTTTAAGGGGGTCTCAGAAGGATATTTTGCTGCGTTCCACGCGGAATGCCGAAGTGAATGTACCCTCCAATTATTTTTAGAGGGTATAATAATACATCACAATAATGCAGAGAATACATCAGAGACGAATTATAAAATAAATCTCCAAAAAGATCACTAACCTGATCACTGGCTTCAACAAATACAGCAATCCTGCCTCTTCTCAATGGCCCCGACACATAGATTGTGCCATTCTTGCTGTCCAATACGAATGGTATGTAGCCACTCTTTTTTGGCCTTTGCAATTCGTACATCAGCAAACCGTTGGGTCCTTCATCTGGATCCAGGGCTACAACCTGACCAATTACATAACCCACCGGTGCCGTTATGGGAACTTTAAATTCATATAAATTTCCATGTTCAAATTTCGGTGTATTATCGTTCTGATCGAGTAACGTTATCTCCACTTTAACTGCACTTGGACCGGGGCTCTTCAGATGAATATCTTCCATGTAGGACGGTGTGCGTTCTAAAGCTTCCACTTCTAAGTGGACAGCCTTGCGTTGTTCACGATCCAATAAACGATCATCGCGTACGGTAATCCAGCCGGAACGAGAATCTATGCGAAAAGCGCCTATAGCCTGTGGCTCCTCTCTAAGATTATACAGGAATTCGGCATTTTCACCCTGATCACGATCAACAGCATTCACCTGCAGGACACTGAAACCGGTGGGTAGATTTTCCACTATGGAAATATTGTAAAAGTCTGCTTCGAATTCGGGAGCATTGTCATTCAGGTCAAGTATCTCCACCTCAATTCTTTAAGGAAAAAAAATATTTCATGTGTAAAATTATTTTACTGTAATTAAAAATTAGTAAAAAAAAACTTACCTGGCCAAAGCTTTCTTTAGCGGATTATCCTTTTGCCTGGCCTCTATCTGCAAAACAAAAGTATTGCCGGGCAAACTTTCCTCCTCTAAATCGATCTCTTTTTGCAAATACATGACTCCATTATGGGGATTCACACGAAACAGTTTCCGTTCATTTCCCGATATTATATCGTAGACTAGTGTAGCATTTAAGGAGTCTTGATCAAAAGCCATAATAGGCGGATTAAAATACAAGGGTATACGAATAGACATGCCCTTAAAAGAGGAAAAAAAAATGTTGCAGCATTTTTACAACACAAGGCAATTACAAATAATTCAACTCACCGTCATGGGATAAAATTCATTGATCTTGGTGCGATAAACACCCTCGGTAAACTTGGGAGGCAAATCATCTACATCCTTGACATTTATAGTGATGGTGGTATTCACCTGATTAGCGGGTGTGCCACGATCCCAAGCGAACAGCGGCAGACTAAATAAACGTATGCCACTATCAAAATCCAATTCCTTCTTCAGAATCAGCAAAGGCCTGTGAGGACTTTTCAAAGCAAAATACGGACTGCCATCCGCTGACAATTGCTCTGGCACTGTGGACATACTAAAATGCACCTCTGAGTTGGGCGTATTCGGCTTGTCACGATCGAAGGCTTGTATAGCCTCAAACACTATAGTGCCGGGAGGTGTATTCTCTTCAACATCCACAATATACGGTGTATTCAGAAATTCCGGTTTATTGTCGTTGACATCTTCTATGTACACCGTTACAGAGAGATAACTTCCCTCTTCCAGCTTCTCATTTTTCCCCGTACACACGATGCGAAATTTCAATAGATTTTTCGGCACATCTCTATCCACCAGATCCTCTAGAGATCTTATCAATGTTACTACTACTGCAGTTGTATTGACTTCGTGTAGGGCAAAATATTTATGATCTCCCGAATTGTCTGCAGATTTTAGGGAGATCCTCGATCGTGGATATGCCTTTAGTGTGAGTATGTCTTTGCCTGTCTGGGCATCTTCACGCAGACGTATGAAACGTACACCTTCGCTTTCCACCGACACACCGTCGTGAAAAGCGCAACCAGAATGACCTTGAATTGAAATAACAGTTTTACACAAATGAATATCATAATAATAAAGGGATTTTTTGATAAGTTCTAAATACGGTCGTCGAAAATTAGTTTATTTAAAGTACAAGAATAAAATACATATTGAAAAATATTTAATATAAGCATATATTCAAACGTGATTAAAACAAATAAGAATTTTCATAAAGATTTTATAGTTTAATTATTTTATTACACACGAATGAGACGAAGAGGAGTTTATCGATGGGATAGCACACAAGATATTCTCACAGTGGAGTTGAATACAAATATTTTAAAAATATCTCAGCTCTAGCAGAGAGGTAATCTCGTATGTGCATAGTATTCGAAAATTAAAATTCAATAGTGAAAATAATCAAGCAACAACACAGGAATTTATTTTTTAATTTTACAATTCCCGTATACAATTTCCTTATAAAATTTTTATTTACAAAAATTGTTATCCAACAAGACAAGTGGTCGCAAACAAAGAGATATAAGATTAATGATGATGGAAGTATGGCGGCCTCTGAAAACAGCGTAGTCTGCTAAGTAAGCTGGATAGGTAAATTGGCGTTGATTTCCCCTATTCCTCTCAAAAATTATAGTGTTTTTTGTGCATATACAGGGTGGCGCAAGAGTAATCCTCCTATCAGCTATATGCTATAAATTTTGCGAAAAATGACAATCAACTGTGGCGGCGGCCATTTACATGACATCATATTCTCGACTTGATGTAAAAAAATTAAAAGACCAAATAAAAATAATCCACAAGAAGAATCAAAGTTTTTCATTTTTTTTAAATTACAGCCAAAAAACATCGGAAGGTTATTTTTGCGCCATTTTCTGATAGGAGTATTGCTACTACGCCACCCTGTATGTAATACGTTCCAAACCTTTGACTAATAATTTTAATTGAATTTAAACTTAGGAAACAACTAGTTTGAAAATACCTTCAATTAAACTCATTGTTCAAATATTGATTAAGTATCGGGGGAACTATCTATAGGTTAAAATTTGCACCACCGGTTATTTCGATTTCGGCAATACCTGTGCCATTCTATTCTGTCACAAAATTTAGTACATTATCTAAACTGAACGAATTGAATCGATTTACGGTTGAGCATCGTTGGAATTTATTGGAAATTTTCAAAAGAAAGACAATTGGTCGAAATTGTACGAAAATGGCGTACAAAATTTGATCGTAGTGAAGGACACGGTATACGCAAGTTTATTTCTAAACTTTATGAAACTTTAGCATTGTTGATGAGCCAAGACGTGAGTACCGCCGAAAATATCGAGGCTGATGCTGACAGTCTGCGAGAGGAACCATTAACATCGTTCTCAAGAATTGAACATTTCACGCACCAGTTTACCTCGTCTTTTAAGATCTCGCTATGACGGCTTACAAAGATCAACTCTTTCAAGAGTTGAAGCTGCATGATCATCCATCTCTAACCGGAAGAATTGTACTTCACAGCAAAAAAAATAAATAAATAAATTTGGCAAATTTTTTGAAATGTAAACTTTTAGATGGCAAACCCTATATTTTTCAACTGTTGCATATGTATATCGGCTGATTTTTGCGCTATTTATTTTGTAGATTAGAAATAAATATTTTTTAATTTTAAATTGTTAATTTTGGGCTTAAGTTCGAATCTGCATGACTGCAACTGATATTTTTTTTATTATTTTATTAATAAATGAATTTGTTCAAATTCTATTTATTATTTTTTATATTAAGATTGGAATATTAAGAATATTTTTAATAATAATCAAACCAGCAGAACGGATCAGTACTGATTTCGAGGCCGCTACGCCATCTCATCAGCGTTCAATGTTTTTAACGAAAATTGAATATGAGAAGTTCCCACATTCATATTTTCAAGTTATTACCTTTTTGGTTAGTACGAAATTCCCCAACCCTGACGATTAATATTCCCAATATTCCATGTATCTCTTTCGCTTTTTCCAGAGCCATCGGCTGCTGATAGCTAAAGCTTCTTTGTTATTTATGTTCAAGTAATTGAATTTTAGTTGTCAAATTAAACAAAGAACGCTGATGAGATGGCGTAGCGGCCTCGAAATCAGTACTGATCCGTTCTGCTGGTTTGATGATTATTGAAAATATTCTTAATATTCCAATCTTAATATAAAAAATAATAAATAGAATTTGAACAAATTCATTTATTAATAAAATAATAAAAAAAAATCATTTGCAGTCATGCAGATTCGAACTTAAGCCCAAAATTAACAATTTACATTAGAAAGTTCGACTAATAAAAATTCATACATAATTTATTTTTTAATTTTATAAAAATATTTTTCTGGGCTTCAATATATTAAAATTTTTTATTTTTGCCAAGTTTTTGCATGAATGAAACACATCATCACTAGATAAAAAAATTCTTTTAATTCATGTAATAAATTTCACACAAGTTTCTTTGGAATGAAAGATCCAATCATATAAACAGTTGTAAAGTTATATACTTGCAGAGTTTTTTGTTGTACACGAGATTTATGAAAAAAAAGAGCAAAACCTCTGGCAACTTTGAGACACAGATTTACGAAGCAATAAACACTTGCTTATCTGTTAAACAAGTGGCTCATTATGGTTCGTGCAAATGAAGTCTCGTATTTGTCACTCAACAAACAACATCCTCGATAGTATAGTGGTCAGTATCCCCGCCTGTCACGCGGGAGACCGGGGTTCAATTCCCCGTCGGGGAGATAACTTTTTTTTTTATATTTATTTATTAGAAACAAATGAATACTATTTTAAATTTAATTTTAAATGAAGATTGCTTGAATAAATGCAACATAAAAAAATTACATAATAATTTTATTTATTGACATCTTTGATTTCTTGTTATTAAATGCTGTTGTATCTGAGGTACATATTAGAAGACGAATGCGTGTTTGGAGTTCCCTGTTAGAAGATAAGCATATTTTTTAAAATATCAAAAAATTTCCCAAGTTTAAGATTTGTTTCATTATAGTAGTGTTTCACTATAGTAGAAGATAGAGTTGAGCAGGCAACATATTTTAAAACTTTCAAAATCACATACTTTATGATATATTTTTATAAAATTTTGCACACAATTTTCTTTTCTTGTGCACGAAAATTTCACCTACTTTTCTGAAATTTTGTATGCTTTTGCTTAAAATTTCTTGAAAGTGATCAAAGTAAACGTACGTACGAAAATAAAAAAACAAACCATTTTAATAATAGCTGCTTTAAACAACTGCGAAACATACACAAACAAGAAAGTGACACTAAAATATAAAAAATTATAAATCATTCTATAACAACAATTACTTTGCAATGAATAAAAAAAATCTGGTGAGCGTTGCTAATAAGAAAATTACAAGTAACAACTTTTGAATGCAAACGCTAAAGACAGACACAAAACAAATAAAATTAAATCAAACAAAAAAGTTTTTGTAATCAATTAAATTTGAAACTATTCTGGGCAAAATTTATTAATACCAAGAAATAAATGAACAACTTGTATTGCACTTCATGAAGTGAACTAATGAAATCAAATTGTGCATCTATAATTTTTTTTTTATGGTTTACAATGGGCCACAGAAGTATGAGGACTTTTGTTGAAGTTAATTCAGCTCTAATTAGTTTGTTGTATTTATTTCACTTAAAGCAGAGACCGTAAAGGTTATAAGTTTTATTTTTAAAATTATATTTTAATCATTATTTCCTAAGTTTTATTTTTCGCTTAGAAAATAAAAGTTATTTTCTGAGTTTGATTTATTGCTATTCAAAACCAAAATATATGTGTTTTTTAATTAAGCTTTATGTCACTTTTTTTTATAAAAAAAATGACTTAAAACTTGACAAAAAACAGATAATTAAAAATTTTAAAGGTCGAAAAGTCAGCACTCAAATATATCAAGAAATAACTTTCATTATTTAAAGAATAAATAAAAATCAAGTAATAACTTTTATTTTCTGAGGAATAAATACAACTCAAAAAATAATCGGTAAAGTTGAGTTTTTTAATAAAACTTACACAAATAAAAATTAATGCATCTAAAGGCAACAAGAATTACTTTGCTTTATTGCTTATGCACGTAGCAATTCTTATTTAGTTTAACTTTTTTTAGTTCAAATTTAAAAAAGAAGCGTTATTTTCAGAATAATTCACAATTTCTAAAAAAAATTTTCGAGTCTTTGGAAAATATAGCAATTATATTTATTCTTAGTGTCTTAAAAATAAAAGTCGATAATATTGATTATAATGTTTTCCTAGTTTTCCTACAAAATAAGTTGCCTAAATTATTTAAATAAAAAAAATTTACTTAAAAAAATTGATTTAATCAATTTCAAAAAATTAATTTAATTCATTTCAAAAATTAATTTCATTAATTTCAAAAAATCTATTTAATTAATTTCAAAAAATTAATTTAATTAATTTCAAAATATTAATTTAATTAATTTCAAAAAATTGATTTCATTAATTTCAAAAAATTAGTTTAATTAATTTAAAAAATTAATTTAATTAATTTAAAAAAATTCATTTAATTAATTTAAAAAAAATAATTTAATTAGTTTCCAAAAATTAATTTAATTAATTTAAAAAATTAGTTTAATTAAATTCAACAAATTAATTTGATTAATTTCAAAATATTAATTTAATTAATTTCAAAAAATCAATTTATGTAATTAATTTCAAAAAAATTAATTTAATTAATTTAATTTAATTAATTTAATTAATTTAATTTAATTAATTTAATTTAATTTATTTAATTTAATTAATTTAATTTAATTAATTTCAAAAAATCAATTTAATTAATTTGCAAAAAATTAATTTAATTAATTTCAAAAAATTAACTTGATTAATTTCAAAAAATTAATTTAACTAATTTCAACAAATTAATTTAATTAATTTAAAAAATGAATTTAATTAATTTAAAAAAATTAATTTGATTAATTTCAAAAAATTAATTTAACTAATTTCAAAAAATTAATTTAACTAATTTCAAAAAATCAATTTAATTAATTTCCAAAAAAATTAATTTAATTAATTTCAAAAAATTAACTTGATTAATTTCAAAAAATTAATTTAACTAATTTTAAAAAATCTATTTAATTAATTACAAAAAAATTAATTTAATTAATTTCAAAAAATTAATTTGATTAATTTCAAAAAATTAATTTAACCAATATCAAAAAATCAATTTAATTAATTTTAAAAAAAATTATTTTAATTAATTTCAAAAAAATTAATTTAATTAATTTCAAAAGATTTATTTATTTAATTTCAAAAAATTATTTGAATTAATTTCACGGTTCTTCACGGTCTGAATATATCCGGTACCAAGTGGAGTATCTCAAAGAAGCGTAGTTGGGCCATTATTGCCTACTAATAATCTAATCGATTTGCATGGCCTTGAACTTAACCGTAAAATAATCTTGTATATGGATGATATCTTCTTATTTTAAACACACACACACACGCACACAGGTATGAAACAATCAAGGCTGATATGGAACGAGATGCAACTTTGATATCTATTTTTCTGATCGTATAAATAAACTTGTTGTAAATGCAAATAAAATGCAGTAAACAATAATGCCTCTTCAACAATTTTTAATGGTGGACAAATTTTCGAGGTAAACTCAATAATATATTTGGCTATAACTTAAAAAAATAAAACAATCTCTTTCACATCCAAACAGCTGCATTCACATACAATAGCCTCAAATTATTTCTATTACTTTATTTCAAAGCCATTTGATTTGTTTAATAATTGTATATGATTCAAATCAAATCAATTCAACGCATGCAATTAAACGTCACATACAATATTGAGATTAAATATTCACGCCTTTTTTTATAATTAACAAATTGTTTATAACGGAACTATAACATGCAGCTTTTATTGTACGGATTCTAATGCGTGCACTAATCCTACTCGTGTAATAAAAATAAGAAGGCATTAATGGTAATTTAAGAATCATCTTGTTTAGTTTAGAAACCATCAAATATTTATGGGGCTGTGGTGAGTGTAATAACTGGCATCAGTTCTTAAAATATTAAAGCGGAATTTCGGTTTGTAAAAGGTATTTAGGTAACAGATTAAGTGCCACTCAATTGAATATGACACAAACAATCTTATGTGTCGATGCCGATTTCTATGATGTACAGCAGATTTTATAGTTCATAACGTGTGATTAGCAATTAAAGCCACGGACCACTATTTATCAATTTTTATAATATGTTTGATAAAGAAAATGTTATTTTAATTTCAAAAATAAAAATATTAAAATTTTCATTTCTTTATATGTCTTCTTGGCTTTTCTGATTTCTAATACCCATGAATTTCTTTAAACAACATAGAATTTCAAGAAAATGAAAAAAAAAAATTTTAGTTGGTTACTTTTCTACACCAAAATCCTCTTTTTGATTTTGTTTGATTTTTACTACCAATTTAATTCTTCCTGGAGTATAAAATTGACAAACGAACAAAAACTAGTTCAACTACTTACTTTTATATACCAAAAATAAGTTTAAACTTTCCAGCTCTGGAACCGTATTTTGAATTTTACTGATTTTCAGTAACAAAATATTTAGAATGACCAAAGCCTCGAGCTTTTCTTAGCCTTTGGAAAACCAATTTGACGGGTAGACAGACGGACATCGCTTATTAGATTATTCATAAGGACCCAGAATTGATACATATATACTTTATGGGATAGTATATTAATATTGTGGAAACTACATAACCTTTTCCCAATTTTGGGAAGGGTTATAAAAACTGAAACTTTTAATTCAAAATTAAATTTTGTCTTAAATTTCACTTTTTTCTCTCAAAACGTATTAATGAAATATATAAATTTTTCTTAAAAATTTTTGTTAACTTTTATTGTCCTTTATTTTGTTATATTTATTAAGCTCGAAGTCATTTTATAAAGTTATTAAAATTTTTCTTTATTAAAATTCAATATTTCGTTAACAGTTTGTTAACATCTCTCAAGAATAAGTAATAGAAATTTTAACTTTCCTGAAAAAGTGTAACTTCGTTATCATTTGGTGCAAATTTCCTTATCAATTAGTATAACTTTTTTATTGAGCATTTTTAATTTCTATCTTGAAAATGTAGTTTATTTAAAAAAGATGCAACTTTTTAACTCATAAAAAAATTTTATTTCTTTTTAAAAAGTATTAAAATTTTTTACTTAAATTTTTATATACAACTTTTAGTTTTTTGATCATAGATGCAACTTTTTCTTAAAAATGTGACTTATTTTAAAAAAGTGCAACTTTTTCTTAAAAATGTAACTTATTTAAAAAAAGTGCAACTTTTTATTAAAAAATTTAAATTTTTATTAAAGTGTAACTGATTGTTAAAAAGTGTACTTTTTATTTTTAAGTGTAACTTTTTTTTAGTAACGTTTTTATTAACCATTTTAAATTTTTATATACAAATTTTAGTTTTTTCATTATAGATGCAACTTTTAGTAAAAATGTAACTTATTTAAAAAAAGTGCAACTTTTTCTTAAAAATGTAACTTATTTAAAAAAAGTGCAACTTTTTATTAAAAAATTTAAATTTTTTCAATAAGTCTAAAATCTTATTGATAAGTATAAGTTTTTCTTAAAAAGTGTTTGTTCTTCTTCTTAAAAAATTAAATTATTTTTTATTTATTTATGTTTTTACTAAAAAATTTAAATTTTTATTAAACTTTAACAGCTTATTAAAAAGTGTAACATTTTATTGAAAATTTTAACTTTTTATTAAAAATGGGACCACTTAAAAAAAATTCAACTTTTTATTAAATACAACTGTTTGTTAAGAAGAGTAAAAATTCAATAAAAACTGCCACTTTTTCTAAAAAAATGGGTAAAAGTGTAAAAAAATTTAATTTCTATAAAAAAATTTATATGTTTATCAGCAAATTTTAATTTTTATCAACAAATTTAAATTTTTAATAAGAAATGCAGATTTTTATTAAACTGTAACTGATTGTTAAAAGTTTCAACTTTGTATTGAGACTTTTTATGAAAAGTGCAACTTTTTATTAAATATTGAAACTGTTTGTTAAGAAATGTAACCGTTTGGTAGAAGCTTATACTTTTTCTCAACCAGTATATCTTTTATATAAAAACTTTTGTTGATTTGTTTTTATTGACCTTATCAGTTTTTATTGTAATATTAATCAAGCTAGTGGTCGTTTTTTATAAAATTTAAGTTCTTATAATTTTTATTCAATATTTCGTTAACAGTTTGTTAACATCTTCAGGAAATAAAAATAAAGTGTAAGTTTTTGTTTAAATATGCATACATTTTCTTAAAAGGTGTAATATTTGATCAAAAAGTGTAACTTTTCTAAGATACTAGAAATTTTTTATATGCCCCTCTGAGGATTAGTGGTCGCAATTTGGCCATTATATCAGTTTTAGTTGTCGTAATTTGGTCATTACAAAAAAAAGGAGCCGCGTACACATATACCACTAGTCGCAAATTGTGGGTGAGGAAGTCCCCTTTCTTGCACAAAAAGTCTCATATCTGAAATACTTTGGAACACCCCCTCGGAGTTTAACTAGAAGTATATCGGAAAGCATATTTTTTTGCAAAATTTTCCAAGAAGCATTTGATTAAAAACACACAGGCCATCAAATAAAAGAAATTTTTAAAGAAAATTATCCAAATAGATTGTTTTTGAAAGATGATAATTTGAAAACAACAAGCACTTGGGCACCCTGTTGTTACTTATAATTTATACTTCTAGATATTCACATCCAGATTAAGCTGGCATTATACTTATGGATATCACTGTATTTTTGTGTACCCACACAATCAAACATCTTTGCATTTTGTTGTCATTATTTTTTTTTATAAGTAATTAATTTAAAAACTGCATAAAAATTTGCAATTGGAAGCAATTCAATATTTACAAACGGATGCAACTTTTTTTTAGGAAAAACAAAAACACAGACTTTAAATTAATTATGTCATGAGGGTGGGAAAATGTTCATAAAAATACAAACAATAAACAAAATGTACTCGGTATAAAGACACATGAATATTTGATGTGTTGCTTCTTTTTTTTCTCTCGCAAAACAGCCAGCTGCAAATTGAAGAAGACATGAATTGCCGTGTTGCCTTTCCAAAAGCAAATGAAAAAATTTGTCCGCATTTGAAATGCAGATGCATTGTTTGAAGCAAGTGTTGCAATCGTCAGCAAGTTTAATGAAGAAACTACTTGATGCGATTAAATTGCAGGCAGGGGGTGGTTGGAAGCAAAAGTTTCTTATCTTGGTTTGGTGGGCGGGTGGTGGAATGTTTTCCATTTGTTTTTTTTCTTTCTTTTTGTTTAGAAAAATTTTCTTTTTACCTTTTTCCTTAATGCAAATAAAGTAAATTTTTCAATGTTTTTTCTCTTTTAAAGGAAAAGTTGGTCTTTTTCTTTGCTAGAGAAAAATATACGTTTCATATCTGTGCGACGAATGTTGCATTTTTTTTCAGATTTTCGCACGATCTTAAAGATACGCTAGTAAAAATTATATTGTTTTCACTTCATTGCAATTGTGCTAAAAAGAAAAAAAAAACAAAACAATTCGTCTGAGTTGTGAAACTCTTTCGCTTTTTAAGCGAAATTAATATTAAAAACCGATGAAATCGTAATAAAACGCATTTTCTCAATTGCATGCAACGAACACATTTTTTTTTTATTTATTTCTAGTTAAATTTTGAATTATTCGTTTGTTCTGCTTTTTTAAGTACGGAAAGTTTATATTTCTAACAAGGAAAATACACATAAAAATAAATTTGGACTCTTTGAATGCATTTGAATAATTTTTAACGATTAAATAAATTATGTAAATTGCAAAAGAGGAAGGAGTTTTAAAAAAGTTGTGTATAAGACACAACGTAACATTTTCATATTTTCAAACCACAATAATGCTTGCTGCTGTCTGTTTATTCATAACACATTAAAATGTTATATAATTTCATTTATTTAAATATCCAAGGGGGAAGTCAACAATACGTAAACAAAAAATGATAATTTAAAACAAAAGAAGTTGGTGAAAAATGTCAAGTTGCAATGAAATGAGTCAATTAGTTCTTCTTATACGGTCCAAAAAAAAAATTTTTTTTAGGGTATATTCACATTGTTATTCCGTATGTAACGCAGCGAAATATCCCTCTAGGTTAGGTTAGGTTAGAAGGGCTGTCCGCCATAAGCAAGAGAAACACTCGGAGGTCATAAAGGCCCATTGTGATGCCCAGAGGACTACATCCTGCACAATCCTTTCAAAACGAAGTAGTGGTTCCTGAGGCAGTCCAGATCTCGCAGGAAACGTGAGCCTAGATGTCTAAGCCTACGCTCCTGCAGGGCAAGACATTCACAAAGGAAATGCTGTACTGACTTCTCTTCCTCCTCATTAAAACAGCTCCTGCAGCGACTATCATGGGGAAAACCCAAACGCCCCGACATGTGCTCAATTGCACAGTGTCCCGTCAAGACCCCCCCCAGGAGTGCCAACGACTTCTTCTCAAAAGTCAGAAGCTGTCTAGTCCTACCTCTGTCAAGCGAGGGCCATAGAGTTTTGGAGACCCTACAGGTGGTAATACTTGACCACCTGCCTGTCACCTCCCTCTCTGCCCACTCCTGAATCCAGCTCAGCAGCTCAACTGAGGGAATGTCAATATTCCTACGTGAGGCTGCCTCAGCCAAGGCCAAACCCGCTCTAGCGCATTCCTCCGCCATCTCATATCCCTCTAAGACCCTATAAAGTTTTTATATAATTGATCAGGGATGAAATCCAAGACGATCCATCCATCCGCCCGTCTGTGGAAATCATGATACAGTCCAAACTAAAACAGTCAGACCCTGGAAATTTGCTATAAATATATTTTGAAGAATGGCACAGTTCAAGTTCAAAAATGGGCTGAATAGGGCTAGAGGAAAAAAGTTCCCCTAAGAAGAACTGAATCAACCTCCAAAAAACCACATAATTTTTAAAGTTTTTTTTTTGGTAATTTTGTTAAGCAAATGATATATTTTTATGTCAAAAAAGGTTCAAAGCGTTTAATTTAGAGCCAGAAAATCCACTTTTGGACCCCGCCTTCTTTAGTGGGCGTTGGAGTAACATATTACTTGGAAAAATTGTGCAAATATTTAACAAATTCTTAAAAATTAAATTTTAAAGCTGTTATGAGAGAGCTGAGATATTCTTTGATATTCACTTGCCCTACCCTCCCCTTCCCTCGGTGTCTCCTAAATGACCCTACAAAAAAAAAAAAAAAATTTTTTTACATTAAAAATCTCAAATTTTAACTTTTTTTGTTTTATGGCAAAGGTGAGATGTCTCCCCCACGGCCCCTCCCGGAGTGAACCCTACAAAATAGAATTTTTGTTTACTAAATATTAGGAGGTTCTTTAAGATTCGACCCGGTCGAATATAAAGTTCTTACTTGTTATAATTTTTTTTTTTTAACTTTTTCGCCAACAAAATTTTTAATTAAATTTAAATTTAAATTTTTTAATAGTATTTTAAATCTCCTAGAAAATATGAACCTTGTGCTTAAATTGTTTCTATAATTATTATTATTTTTTTTTTAATTCGGTCAAACGTTAACGTTGCATAAATGAATCATGCAGCACGATTTTACGATTTATGGAACAAATTTTTCTTCATTTGCATGTCATCTGCAACCCAATTTTTCTTAATTTTATTCCTTACTCTAGCCTGTTTCTTTATACTCCACTTACAAAATTGGAATTTGTTTCACAACATCTAGTACAAGAATATTCTTCTGCTTTTGTTTTACTTTGTATTGGAAAATCCAGTTTGCTGCTTCTCATCAATCGAACGAAGCGACCCATAAAAAATCAATTTATTAATAATATTAATTTTTGTATTGAATACAAACTATAAAAACGTTTACACACATTTTATACATGCCATGCCAATTGAGGCCAAAGGCAGACAACATCGTCTAAGAATAGAAACACACACACACACATACATACACACAAAACTTTAAAAGGAATTTACATTAATGATTTTATACAATAAATTGGCAGTAAAGTGAATTTCTTGTATAAAAATCTGAAATGCTTTTTGTTTTCGCAAAGTGTACCCTGTCCAGAATGGAACATGATGGTAAGCAGCTTTTAGAAACCTGCCAGCAAGAGACATTCCTTCAAGCCTCAACAAAATATTATTTACTTTTACACACATCACAAAACCAGGAAAAATAACTTAGATAAGTGGCACACAAATTGTGGCAATAGGATATGTGAATGTAGCCATTTACACTGTTTTTTAGTTAGTCAACCTGATTACGAGTTCACTGTAGGCATGAGCACCAAACACTTCAAGCCAAAACAACATAAAAAAAGTTTTCTGATTACATATCTCCGCAGCAATTGTTTGCCGCTTTATAAAAATCAGGAAGAATTTTTTCTTTCCAATAACAATTGCAAGTTAAGGCTTTAATTACGCCTAAAATTTACTCGTACATTAGCCACCGAATTATCTGTTATCGGCAGCAAGTAAAAGGAATCAAACATGTTTGTTGCACACTACGAGCGAGCGAGTGCATAGTGATTTGCAACAAAATTTCATCAGACGGACAGACGTAAATAGGCGATTATTTCAAACATAAAATTTTGTATGATTTAATACAAGAAAAACCAGAAGCAGACCACGACGACGACAACAACAATCTCATCATTATCCCGATTTAAAAGCTTGAAAATAGAAAGAAATCTATGATTGAAAAGCACTTGCCAAGATGGAAACAGTGGGTATGGAAAATTATAAAATCTGTTTTTTTTACCACTTTTTAGTCATTTAATTAATAGTTTGATGTATAAAAAAAACATTATTACAGAAAATTTTCTGCAAGTGGCATAAAAAAGATTAAAAAAAATCTGCTAATAAAAAAGCGTATTTTAGGAAGAAAATATCAGTGCAATCACTAATATTCCCAAGAACTTCTTTCCCAGGGAGGGACTTATTTTTCTCTACAAAAAATCCCTGCAATTATAAATTTCACGAGTACGAAAACATTAAAAAGTGGCATCACTGGAAACGCCAAATTCATTGAGATTATTGCCTTTATCTATTCTTTATTTTTAGAAGCTTTTATTTATATTGAATATTTAGGCTTTCAATGCTACAAGAGTTGCTGGCTTGCCGGTATAAGAGTGACAAAAAGTAGTTCAGAGGTGTTCAATCGCACGAACTAGGGGGCCAGTGAATAGAATCACTTCTAGAAATGAACTTGTCTTCCAGTTGACTTTGCAATAAATCGGTTGCTAAGCCCGCTCTATGGCCAGTTGCAACGCATTGTGTTCATCAAATATCGTTGATGTTTAGCTGATTAATTTTTAGAAACAAAAATATTAAAAAGTGGCATCACTGGAAACGCCAAATTCATTGAGGTTATTACCTTTATTTATTCTTTATTTTTAGATGCTTTTATTTATATTGAATATTGGCTTTAAAAGCTTCAGAGGTGTTCAATCGCACGAACTAGGGGGCCAGTGAATAGGATCACTTCTAGAAATGAACTTGTCCTCAAATTGATTTTGCAATAAATCGGTTGCTAAGCCCGCTGTATGGCCAGTTGCAACGACTTGTGTTTATCAAATATCGAAACAAAAAATTCAATCAGCATCAGTGGAGGGCATTCGTAATTCGTAGTAAAGGCAGCTACTTTTTTCACCCTACAGCAACAATATAATTTTCGATGAACACATTTCTTTGTCTTTTTTATGGTTTTTAAATGGGAAGATAAAATCTGTGCCTAAATGATCAATAACTGCAAGAATTACTTGCACACTGGGTCGATGATGTTGGCCGCGAAATGAAAGAAGTGCTCCATGGCCTTTGAGAACAAATTTATTTTATTTATTATTATTATTTATTTATTTTCTTTTTTTTCAAAATAAATTATCGCCATTTGGAAGTTTTGTTCTGGCGTTAAAGCATACATGAAGAGTTGCCAACCTTGCTGAACAGAAATGTCAATACAGTTTGACAGTCTCAGCTGACATGCTCAGCTGTGAAATAATGGTTCTCAGCTAAAAATAAAACCTCGTTACTTAGGTATGATGGAACAAAAAATTCAGAAAAATGGGACATGAAGAAAAATAATGAAACGGTAACACGGGTATTAAAACAATAACATGTTAACATCAGCTTGATACAGTTCTCGGATTCTTTTTCACAATAAAATTTGTGTAAATAGGAACTGTTATCACATTCAACTAAGCCACCTAACAAGTGGTGGCAAATACAATACACATGAGCACTGATGATGACAGGGCTGCGTCTTTCGAAAACAGCTGTTCTGCTCTGCTGTGTAAGTTGAATAACAAAAACTGATGTTGACTTGCCTTTGTGCCTTGGAATATTTATCATGTCTTTCTGAGATTTAAATTAAAAATTTCGAACAATTAGCCTATAGAATCTTAATTCAATTTAATAAAACCCCGTTACTTTTTTGTACAGTTTTTAGAAGTTATGAGCGCCAGAAGTTTTACCAGTACAACCTACTGTCAATTTTAAAACTCATTCTTTCAATTTTGCAGCAAAAATTGTTTAATTCCAAAAAAATATAATAATAATAAAAAGAATTTGGGATTAAAGTAATTTTTCGATGTGTTTATTTTAAAATGTGAAATTAAAAAAATAACAAATAAAAGATGGCATGCCAAGGAAGTGGTTTAGCAATAGCGTGTCATTGGCCATCAATATCTAAACTAAACGCAACTTTATGAGGAACTAATATTTATTTTTTTACTCAATAACATTTTTAGTTACTTAAGAAATTATAATCAAAATATAAACCACAACAAAAAATACAAATGAATAATTTTTAGTTCATTTGGTATTTAATAGGGTTACAATTTGAAAAAAAAAACCCAACGAATAAACGTTCACAAAGTTCGAATAAAATGCCGTGATTATTATGTTTTTTTTTTTTTTGGGAATATAAGCAGACTGTGGCAGCTGCTGAATTTTTACTAAAACATCATAATTTTAGGCCAAAACTAGCACCATGATCATCGTTCAGCCACCGCAATTAATAGATTTCGACCCTTAACTTTTCTTGTTCTTCAAAGTGCTATGAAAAAAGAAAAGGAATATGTGTCCGCGATTGTGGAGACAAAAACCGATTCAATATCACATCTACTTCCAAAATGGGTAAAACGTTGGCACAAATATACTATACTTGAAGCGAACAAAACAGAAATTGATGAAGAAATAAATATTTTTTGAGAAAAATTTTTAATATATTTTTTTTGGAGTTCATAAGTCGGCCAAATGAATTTGTGGTGCACTTTTATGTATCTTATCGTCCAATAATAGCAACGAAATATATATTATTTATAATTATTTTTTGTGTAGATATGCACAATATGTATAGTTTACTAAATTCTTGCCATAAATTTAAAAAAAAAATTATATTTAAATTTGCTTGAAAATCAACAAAACAATCCTTCCTTTTTTTAATTTTGTATTTGTATTGTTCAAGTCTCTATATACAATTTTTTAGGACTAGTATAAAGAAAATAAGTGCTTCGTGATGTTCTGTTAAAAATCTATGTCTTGCGAATAGAAGAAACTATGAGAGGCCATTTTAAATTTTTCTTAAATTCCAATAGCCCTAAATTTGAGAAAGAATGGCATACACATACACATTTATATACACACGAGTGTATATATGTATGAAAATTTATTTATAGTATGTATAATTGATTAAAAAAAAAGTTTACTTAAGTACTCGTTGTCGACAACAATTGACTACTGTTGACAGACACTGTCTACTTTAAATCCTGGAAACTAGCAGACAGGCGCCTGTTGGTAGCATGAAATAAAATTATTTTATGAAATTATTGTATTCTGATATTTTTAAGCTTAATGCTAGGAACACAACTGCGACGAACGACGAATTTTTGGTCGCGAATATTCGTCGCCAAAAATAAAACATATTGGTGTATATGAAAATGCACACAATCGTGGCGTTGGGCGAAATTCGTCATACTCAGCGAAAGTTGAAATAGATTTATTTCTAATTGTTTCGTCAGCGAACGACGAACAAAACAGTACGAGGTGCCCAGGTTTCAAATACTCAAACTGGTTTTTTATAGAAAACATGGTTCATTACTGTAATGTTCCATGTAGCACGAACATTTTTAGTGCATAGTAAAAATGCATTCACCAATTCACAAAAATTTATCATTCCGACGCCTTTTTATTCATTTTGAACACTTTTTATAAAATATTCTTTCTTCCTATATCCTACATTTTCATATGGTCACCCCATCAGCTGTTAAATGAAAAGAATAATTTATTTACAGAAAAAATGTTTAGAAAATAATTACAAAAAGGAATTTGTTCTGGAAAAAATGGACACCACCGGGGTAATTATTGAATGTTTAAAGAATCTGGCATCAGAGGATTACAAAGATTTTTAACAAAATTTACAATTTTTTTGTTCATTATTTTAATTTACTCGTCGTTATTGTGTTTCATACGACGAATTTATAGAGCGAATTTTTACGAACGAATTCGTCGTACTGAACGAATTTCGTCGTTCGTCCCAGTTGTGTTCCTACCATGAGGTCTCTTTATTTTAGTTAAATTTTTAATTTCAATATTTCGTCACTCCTTTGTGTGACTTCTTCAGGAAATTAATTATTTTATTAATTTTTAAAATTTTCATCTAAAGCCTAGTATTCTGTTCGAATTTGTGGAAAATGTTGCGCAACAACAACAGTTATTTCAGTTTCAGTTTTTTTTCCTTTTTAATTGAAATTATGTTTTTCATTTTCAATGAGAAAATTTTTAGTTTCAAAAAATTATCGTACGAAATAAATAACATTCATGTTATTTTACATGTTTTTTACAATTAAAACAGAGTACTAGTCTAGCAACATTTTCTCACAAATATTTCGATTGAATATTTTTTGTATGGGTTCTGTCAGAATTTCATATGAAATTTTAAAACAAATAAATAATAAAAATAACGATTATTTTTCCCGACTACAATTTATAATTTGCCCTTGGCCCAAAACTGAGTTGGCTTTCTTTTTTTTAAATATGTATTACTTCCCATCATGATAATTTCTTGGTGGTATGAATAGAGACAATGTGGGCATATATATAAATAGTTTAGCAGCGTTTTTTTGGAAAAATAAATAATAATAATCATATACGAAATATATCGAGTTGCCCAATATATATTTCTATAAAAGTCTGTATTTCATAGGTTGTCTTAAATTTTTTATTACAAAGAATACATCACCAAATAGGTGCCCTTGCTTAACTGACTGTCTATTCGTCCATCTTTTTGTTTCACAGTATTTTTTAAATAGACCACAGCGAAAGCCCTTTTGTTAAACAAATTATCGGCAGCATATCATGAATTTCATCTCTTAAGCGCATAAATTAAAAATACAGACAGAAGTTTACATCATCTACTACTGATATTTTGAATAAATAAAATTTTTGTTCTATAAATTTTTCAAAAAAAATATTTTAGAACTGTTTCAGTGAAAAATAACATTTAAAAATTTGCCGCCATACAATTTATTAAGAATTTATTTCATATAAAATTAACATAAAAAGAAGCAAACCAAAACGTATTACGCATTATTAGAGTTCTTTAATATTCATTCTGACTTTCGGTTCTCCAAAACCCACTGTGTGGTGATGGATGTATGTTTGCATGCATGAATGTATGGGTAACCGCACACATGGGCTTAAACATATAAAATGAAAAATAAGGTTACTTAACGGATCATTTAAACAAACATGCACATACACACACCTAAAGAGTCATAACACAAACAGAAGACTTAAGCGACAAACATGTTTGCAATAAAGCCCACAGAAAGAAAAAAGAAATAATGGATTAAAAGTCCGCACTCTCTTGTACACAAAATAATAAAATAAAACTAACTAACACACACACACCCATACACACATATCATACATAACATCCAGTCTGGAGTTTCAAGTCCAAGCAATTTTAGTGCAACTCATCATAGATTTCGTGGAACTTTAGCAGACAGACGGCCACAAAAACATGACCAAGTCCAGTTTGGTCAACAAAATGATTCAAGTGGAGTTGTGTAGTGCACATGAGACAACATTATACACTTTAATCGTTTTTCTCACAAAATGTTTTTTTTTGCTAATTACGACAGCAATTGAATAATTAATCTGACGTCCTTTAGTGACTGCAATGGAAATGAAAATAAAAATCAAAACTTTTGACTTGCCTTTTACCGTGTGTAACATCAGCAGTAAAATCAATAAACTGCCGAAGCAATTAAGCGCTTTTATATCCACAAGCAGAATAGGAAAATGCATTTTCATTGAAAAATATTTGCGGTTCAAATTGCAAATGAAATGTAAAGCTGCGCTGCAAATGTAACCAGACGACAAACCACAATTTTATGGTTTTAAGGTCGTTGTGCCTGCCTGCCGTTGTTGATGTTGTTGTTGTGGACACAGCACAGCTGGTGTTTTTTTGTTGCTGTTGTAAATCCTTTAAAAGGCAAAGTGGGTTAATAAACTTGACCCACACACATTAAGCATGCAGCAACATGTTTTCTGATCATTTCCAAGGCACTTTTTATATGACACTTTTTTGTGATAACTTTTTCATTTAGCAGTAAAATCAATAGTGATTTTTGTTTGTGGTTTTCAATTTCTCAAATTTCAATAATTAATTTATTTTCGCTTCTTTCTAATTTTAGGAGATTGACACTCAATTTAAATACGGGTTTTATTTGTTTAAAATTTTTATTATATTTTTGAATAAAATTTTAGATTTTGTACATCTTTTCTTTTTTTGTTTTTTTTTTGTTTTAACCGCTTAACACTTGCAACACGAACCGCACTCAAACATCTACTGGTGTCTGGTTTTAGTTGCAAAGCTGTTTCAAGCCCGTCTTTGAGATTTAGTTTTTCCACCAAACAATAAGCCAGAGAACTTGTTAAGACCATTGAAATTTGAAGAAACAACACTGTAACAAATAAAAATCAACAAGTTAAGCAAATAAAGTGCCCACTGGAAATATTATTTGGAGCCAAAAAGAAGCAAAACCATTTCTTTTTAATATTTCAAAAATTTTTTAATGTAACTTTTTAAAAGGCTGCCTAAGTTCACAAATTAAGTAAACCAAAAGGTAAATTTGTGTATGAAAGTGCTTTTTAAGAAATTCTTACCCCAAGATTATATGGAGAGAAATAAAGAAGCAGAGTTAGCAACTCTCATTTAGTTGCTTAAAAAATTTTTAGAAGTACTACATGTTTCGCTATGCACAAGAAGAAATGTTACTTGCATTTAATTATACCATCTCTAGGTGATCAGTTTGCTTACCAAGTGCCGATTCTGAACCTATTAGCCGCTTGCTTTTGCCGCAAACGTACAACTAAGAATTAAAGAGTTTATTTCACTGGATTGTTCTGCTTGTTCCTGTAGTTTATTTAAAGCGGTACAATTCGGCAGAATTCTAAACTTGATTTTAATAAGGAAAGGACCAAAATTGTTTATAAGTGAATTTTAATTGATTACCAGGTGAATTTCCAAAAATTTAATGTTTTGCGTAAATATTGTTTTAACATATTCGTTTTTTAAAGGACACCTCTTTACAATGGACTTATCTGAAAAGGTACTTTTTTGAAAAGGTACTTTTCTAAAACTGAACTATTTAAAAAGGTACTTTTTAAAAAAGTTACTTTTTAAAAATGTACTTTTTAAAAACGGTATTTTTTAAAAGAGGTACTTTTTAAAAAAGGTACTTTTTAAAAAAGGTACTTTTTAAAAAATGTACTTTTTAAAAAAGGTACTTTTTAAAAATAGGTACTTTTTAAAAAAGGTACTTTTTAAAATAGGTACTTTTAAAATAGGTACTTTTTAAAAATAGGTACTTTTTAAAAAAGGTACTTTTTAAAAAAGGTACTTTTTAAAAAAGTACTTTTTAAAACAGTTTTTTAAAAAGGTACTGTTTAAAAAGGTACTTTTCCAAAAAATAAGTTTTTAAAAAAGTACTTTTTTAAGAAGGTTATTTTTTTAAAAAGGTACCTTTTTAAAGTTATTTTTTTAAAAAGGTACTTTTTTAAAAAGGTACTTTTTTAAAAAGGTACTTTTCTAAAAAGGTGGTATTTTTAAAGGTACGTTTTTAAAAAGCGCTTTTTAAAACGATACTTTTTTAAAAGGGTACTCTTTTAGGTACTTTTTTAAGAGGTACTTATTTCGATAAGGTGCTTTTCTAAACAGTATATCTTCTCAAATAAATACAACCAAACCATGATTTTGTTAAAAAAACACTTTATTAATACGAAGTTAAACGTCCTTGTGAAATAACTATTGTTTTTTTTAATATAGTGTTTCACATGAAAATTTTTTTCCAAGAAAAAAAAACAGATATTTTTGCCAAATATATTTAATCATAAAAAATTGTGCAAAATATTTTTACAGAAATACAGGTTTTTAATTAGGTAGTTTTACCGTGTGTAGAGGTAAATTTTCAGGGTAATGTTGTTTTTGGCTTAAGGTCATGTACCTATATAACAAATTAATTACAAAAGGCTTATTTCTATTTTATTATATAAAAAATTTTTTAAAAAGTATTTTTTTAAGGAAATTTTATTTTTTAACAAACTATTTAGTTGAAGAACAAATTTTATTAATAAGGTACTTTTCATGGTACTTTTTTAAATAGTACTTTTTTATATAAATATATTTTATTGCGATCTGTTTTTGCAGTAGGTACTTTTTGAAACAGATACAAAAGAACTTTACGAAAAACTTTTTGATCTCTCCGTTCTATAATTCCGGCACAATGTTTTGATTGCATGAATTTGAGCCATTACCTGAGTGCCGACGATAGATAATTAACACAATTTTAGGATTTATTTTTATTAGTCGTTTTTCAGCAATAAAGCACATTTTTAAAATGGTATTTCTTTAGAAGGTGTCGCATTTTAATAGGGTACTTTCATAAGGATACTTTCCTTTTTCCTAGTTTTCTATTTTTTCCGGCAAAATTCATTTAATATATTATTTAAAATCGAACAGTGGAGCCGATAATTATTTCTGGAAAATGAGAAATTTACTCAGAATCGGTTTACAGAATATGGCTGCCCGGGGTACAAAGTACCTTGCACAATCAAAAAGATTGTTATAAGTTTTTATGTAAAAAAAAACTAGTCTCCCTTTTGCCTCAAAATTTATTTTCCTACCGGTTAATTTACAAGTACAATGAGCCAGCCGACTGTTTCCATCATACATTTTAAAAACCGTTGAGCGTATGTGTGGAAATATTGTTTAAGAAGACTTGTTTTCTTTTTTATTTCTTAGATATTGTGCTGGGAAATTGCATTCATTTTTTTATTTCATTTCTAAAAAAGAAAAAATTCTGCTGTTTAAATAGAAAGATAAACAGCAGACATTGTTTTTTCATCATACAGTGACAAAAAAATTAAGAAATAAATATGTCTCATGTCATGCCTTGGTTAAGGTAACAAACAAAAAAAAATAAAAAATTATTTTGCCACATGATTGACGTGAGTGGATACAATACGAGTGGCTGTGGAGTTTTCGCTGCCTGTTAAGAATTTGCATGATCTAAAGTAGCTGATTACTGCAGCAGCTGTCAAACTTAATTGCTGACAAGTGAAAAGTAATTGGAAAAATAGGTTAACAAAATATTGGCAATTTTAATGTTAAACGAAACAAGTGAACTTTTAATAAGAAAATGAGAAAAACACCTGTAAGAGCAGAGTTAAACTGAAGTTGTAGCTCAAGCTTTGAGACTAAGAAAATTTGAAAGCATTAAAATTTTTTTTAAACAAGTAGGAGTAAGTGCCGTTTTCACTTTTAGTTAAGTCACTTGTAGTTTTATGATAAATTTTTTTAAAAAGATCAAAAACTTTACGCAATCAATTGCTATAGATAATAAAATATTATGAGATTATTTTCTTTGATAAAATCCTAGTTTTTTAAAGAACTTTCTCCTGACAAAAATGTTTTGCTGTATTTCCTTCAATATTAATTTACTTGTAGACTAGGTGCTACAAAAGTTTTTATTAGATTTAATTTCGCTTTAACTTACAATATCATTTTTATATTCCTTTACAATTAACAAAACAATATTGCAATAGTTTTTCATTATTTGTTTATTTTATTTATTTTTTCATATAATACTCGTGTTTTGATAAGAAAAAAATAAACATTTAAAGTTAAACGCACTGAACTCAACAGAAAACTTCGTCAGTTTTACAAACACGCAATCAGTTTCAATTTCGAGCCAACAAGTGCGTGTTAAAGCATTGAAGAATGAGTGAGTGTTGCTTTTGTAAAGTGATAATTTCAAACCATAAATTAAACTGACTTAATGAAGTGCAATTAATTTCAGACTACAAAATAAATTATTTGAACTTTTATTACTCAAAGGAAGTTTATTTCTCGTTGTGTAAATTTTTCTGTTTGTAAATACATAAAATATGTTTAACAAAACTAATTTTGTTGCCATTCGAATAAAACTATTTCCCTGTTTCTGGAATAACACAAGTCAGAACGTCATAGTCGAATCTTAAATAGCCTCCAAGTATTTTTTAAATGAAAACTCCATTTTGCCATAAAACACTAAAAAGTAAATTTTTGGGGTTATTAAGTGGGGAAGGATAGGACAAAAGAAGGTCTGAAAATATCTCAGCTTCATCACAAAACCTTAAAAATTTTAGTTTTAAGAAATGTGGGCTTAAGGAATACAGTTTTTCATGTAATATCTTACTTCAAAGCGCAAAATGAAAGAAGAGTACAATATACAAAAGAATTTGTTGTTGCTTTATAACAATATTTAAAATTTTATGCTGCTTAAATTTAGAAAAATTTATATATACAGTCGCTTTACTGGAAATAACCAAAACCCAATTTTTTCAGTTATCCGATTTTTTTCTCTAAAACGTACTTCGGATTACTGAAATTTTTTACAGTTAAGCGTACTGCTCAAAATCACGGTGTGGCACAAAAAAAAAGATATCCCAACTAATACAATCACTAACATATAATTAGACATTTTTACTGAGCCTAAGTGCGAGTATGAGAAGTGCATAGTAGGCATTTTGACGGAAGAATTCACAGTGTGGCACAAAAACAGAAATCGAATCTAATACAATCACTAACAAACAATTAGATATCCTTACTGAGTCTAATTGCAAGTATGAGAAGTGCATAGTAGGCATTTTGACGGAAGAATTCACAGTGTGGCACAAAAACAGAAATCGTATCTAATACAATCACTAGCAAACAATTAGAAATCTTTACTTAGATTAAGTGCAAGTATGAGAAGTGCATAGTAGGCATTTTGATGGAAGAATCCACAGTGAAGGAATTTTGATGAAGTTTATTAGCTAAATGCTTTGTAATGCTACGGACTTGTATTGTATCATTGCAAATGTAATTACGTCTACGGTTTAAAAACTTTTTCAATTGAATTGCATATTTCGACTCCGCTTTACTGGAAATAACCAAAACCCAATTTTTTTCAATTATCCGATTTTTTCTCTAAAACGTATTTCGGATTACTGAAATTTTTTACAGTTAAGCGTACTGCTCAAAATCACGGTGTGGCACAAAAAAAGATATCCCAACTAATACAGTCACTAACAAATAATTAGAAATTTTTACTGAGCCTAAGTGCAGGTATGAGAAGTGCATAGTAGGCATTTTGACGGAAGAATTCACAGTGTGGCACAAAAACAGAAATTGAATCTAATACAATCACTAACAAACAATTAGAAATCCTTACTGAGTCTAAGTGCAAGTATGAGAAGTGCATAGTAGGCATTTTGACGGAAGAATTCACAATGTGGCACAAAAACGGAAATCGTATCTAATACAATCACTAGCAAACAATTAGAAATCTTTACTTAGATTAAGTGCAAGTATGAGAAGTGCATAGTAGGCATGTTGACGGAAGAATCCACAGTGAGGCAATTTTGAAGAAGTTTATTAGCTAAATGCTTTTTAATGCTACGGACTTGTATTATATCATTGCAAAGGTAATTACGTCTACGGTTTAAAAACTTTTTCAATTGAATTGCATATTTCGACTCCACTTTACTGGAAATAACCAAAAACCCAATTTTTTTCTTTCAGTTATCCGATTTTTTCTCAAAACGTAGTTCGGATTACTGAAATTTGTTACAATTAAGCGTACTGCTTGAAATCAGTAAAACAATACTTTTTATATCAAATGTCTAGCCACTTGCATTGACAATATAATAGAAAAATAAATTACGTCAGGGCAAAAATCACAAATACATTTTGCCATTTAATTTTTTAACGGACAAAATATGCACAATCTTTTCAGCCTTAAGTTATGCAATCGATTCGATGTTATTGTTTATTTTTTCACTAAAGCGAAGTAAGTTTCATACCAAACGTAGTTGTGGGCTTGCTTTTGGTTTTCAGTAATACGATATTTTCAATAAAGCGATGTTTCGCTAAAGCGAAGTGAATAAGACTAGCTGCATTTAAAATCAGTGCGGGGATTTGTATCGCTTTCAGTAATCCGATATTTTTCAGTAAAGCGTGTTGCGCTAAAGCGGATTCGACTGTATTGTGCATTTCTACATAAAAATGCCTTTCAAAATATGTAGATTTCATAAATATTGGTGGGAAATTAAATACTTTAAGTTGTACCACAAAATAACTTTAAACCATTTATTTATATATAAAAATTACAAGGCTATGATTCTTATTTACATTTTTGGTTCTAATTTAAATTTTTTAAATAACTTCTAAAGCTCTATTTGATTTCTGTAACATGAAATCTTAGTTAGTTGTTATTTTAATTTATTTATTAAACTTTATTTAGCCAATTTAAGCATCCAATGTAAACTAACACACCTCAAGTTATTTCACGATTTGGAAAAAGTATTCATTTTATTTGTTGTTAGACATAAGAAATTTCTCGTTAATAATATCTCTTGCCAACAATTTTATTTTCATTTTAAACCCAACTCTAATTGCAATAACCCCAGAAATTATATAATATTTAAAATTTAATTAGCACTCATAATTTGCTAAAATTCTTGGTAAACTTGCTACCAACTTGGTAATTTTCTAGGTGCAAAAACAACAAAAAGGTGTGAACTACTTCCCTAGCTACCATCAATATTGAACAATAGGCTTTTTAATTTCATATTTACATTTTTTTACATTGTTGTTTTAAACAAATTAACATTTTTATTCTTTTCGATTAACGGTAAAATAAAAATTTTGAATTGTTACAAAATTATGCAGATTTACATAAACTGAATTGAAATTTTATTGAATTACTTAAAAAAATCGAAAGAAAAATATATAAAAATAAAAGCAATATGTGATATGAAAAAGAAAGAAAGAAGAGAAACCGCATTACACCTTGAGCAATGAAATTGATCTTCATCGAAATCCACAACAACGAACATACAAAGTTAATATATGCAGATCAAAGAGAAGGTTGTGTTTTTCTTTCTTTTTTGGTATTACATTTATCAACTAACAAATTCAAATCAAAACAAACGGCAAACAACAACATCAACAATAATAATAACAACATAATAACAATAGAAAATCGATGATAAAATATATTTGAAAAAAATAAAATAAATTAAATAATACAAGTAAGAGTATGAAATGGTAAATAAAATTGTGAACTGCATAACAGTGCATTTCTAATTGATATGGGCAATTTTTTTTTAGAGAGTCTGTGCCCAGAGAAAGAGAGAGAGAAAGATTTGTGCTAGAGACACAATGCTATTTCCCATGCGTAAACATATTTGATTGAACGCAATGCGGTTATAAGCCGAGAGGTTATTGTTAAAAGATACTCGCTGGTTAAATGACCATAAAACATGCAACAATATAACAGGCGCGTACACATAAACAAACAGCCATTCATTCAGTCATACAGTGATCAAACTGTATTGAAATCGTTAAGATAAAAATTTTTAATTACAACTACAGCACAGTGGCAAAAACGAAGTATTTCAAACGGTTAATCAAAATGGTTAGAGATGTTGAAAAAATATTTCTTTTTAACAAAATAAATTTAAAACTGATTCTAAAATTTTGCTTTATAGCTAAAGATCGTAATACCAATTGCTTTGTTACCAAGTGTTACTAACAAAGCGAACAAAAGGGTATTTTTTGTGGCTAGTTTACAAATTTGTTTTGATACATACATATACGTTTTGAAATACAGAATAATTGTTTATTTTAATAAAAAAATAAAAGTCTTTTTCCAAAAAGCACTATTTTCACTTAACTTTTTTTAAATGTATACATACATACATATGTATGTACGTTCACTTAAAAGTACATGTTTAAAAGGTATATTTTACGAAAAAAAATTTTTTTTTTCATTTGATCAAGTACCTTTTCCAAAAAGTACGTTTTCGAAAAAGTACCTATTTAAAAAGGTACCTTTTCGAAAAAGTACCTTTTTGAAAAAGTACGTTTTCGAAAAAGTACCTTTTCCAAAAAGTACGTTTTCGAAAAAGTACCTTTTTGAAAAAGTACCTTTTCGAATAAATGCCTTTTCAAAAAAGTGCCTTTTCGAAAAATTACTTTTTCTAAATGTACTTTTCTCATAAAATCGTTTTCAAAGTACTGTTCGAAAAAGTACTTTTTCCATGAAATAGTTTTCAAAGTACTTTTTCCTAAAACTAGCTGCTAAAAGGTGCACTTCTTTTAAAAGCAACTTTTTAACTAAAATACTTTACCTAATAGTCCTTTTTTTGAAACAATACTCTTTAAATAAAGTACCGTTGTTCAAACAGTACATTTTTCAAAATGTTCATCTTTTAAAGTGTATCTACTATAAATCATATTTTTTTAAAATTGTAGTTTCAAGAATCATATTTTAAATTGTTAAAAATATTTGCAAAAAATTTACTATTTAAAAAAAAACATTTCACAAAAGCGCCCTTTCCAAAAATTAAATTAAAATAAAAAAATATGTAAAAAAATTAAAATAAAAATAGTTTAAAATAAAGTTTGTTTTTGAAACAAGTACTTTTTTGGAAAAGTACGATTTGCGAATAGTAACTACTTCTTTCAAAACTTCCTAAATAATTCTTAAAAGTACATCAGTCAATAATATTTAACTCAGATTTAAAATGTTTTATATATATAATTTTTCACGAATATTAAATTTTAAGCACATTTTTCCCGTATTTACCCTTTTTGCTACCGTTTTTGTCCTCTTCGTTAAAAGACACATCTTATTTTATCAACTTCTTTCTACT
Organism: Linnaemya tessellans; assembly: GCA_951800035.1. Taxonomy (NCBI): domain Eukaryota; kingdom Metazoa; phylum Arthropoda; class Insecta; order Diptera; family Tachinidae; genus Linnaemya; species Linnaemya tessellans. Next base: position 155,825,661 of record OX637532.1, on the reverse strand, counting down.
GAGTGCAAGTCAAAAGTATTTATTTTACACTATATAATTAACAAAAAAAAGTACCAAAAAAGTACAATTTTACGAATTTGTAAAAAGTGTCATAACATATTCCACATTTTTTGCAGAAGAATAGAACGCCTGCAAAAAGATTTCTGCTATTTTCTATAGTTCAGAAAATATAAGGAGTTCAAAAAAAGTACCAAAAAACAACTCTAATTTAACCCTTAAAAGCACATATAATTTTAACAAAATACATTTTTCTATGAGAACTGCTTGCACGATTCCAGTTTGTCAAAATAACTAAGAAATTAATTTTGTTTTTCAATAGATTACAAATGGTCTTGTCTTATGAGATCATCTCTTTGTTAGAAATTTCAATAGATTTAATAATTCTTGAATTCGAAATTTCTTTTAGATGTAGATTTTTTATAAAATGTTGCTGATGCTTCTGTTTTATTAATAATTTATTGGATTTCGTGGCTTAAATTAAATATGTCGGTGTCTTTATTGTGGGATATTAAAAAGTTTTAATTGTTTTTATCGGTATTTTTTTTTGCGAATTTCAGATTTAAACACTAACCCCCATATTCATAAAATTTAAAACGGGTTTGAAACGTATTTTAGTCAAAGTTTTTCATACAAAATTTTCTTAAAATAGATTTCAAATACATTTAATTTTTTTTATGAATATGGGGGTAAATCTCCAATATTAATTAATAAAATTTTTTATGAACTTTAACTTATATTTTTGCAAGATATAATCAACAATTAAACTTTTCTCTAAAATTTCGTAATACATATAAAACACATTTTTAATATATTTTTAATAACTTTGAATTTCATCCACTGTCGTTCGGAATTCCTATTTGGCTGTTTTGAGCAATTATTTGCTAAAATTTACTATGAAAGCAAATGATTTTAATTTTTAATTAAATAATAGACATGGTTTAAGTATCGCAGCAATGTAATTGCAAAAATACATAATGATGTGTTTGTATGTGTGTGTTTTTTGAATAACTATATATAAATAAATTCAAATAGTTTGTGTATGCGAGTAATAAATCATTCTTGCATACCGGCAGTCTGTAACAGCCAATCATGGGTTACAATGAAAGGAAATATTTTGCGAAATAATTAGCCAAGACACATTAAAAAGTGATGGAAGTATGAGACACCATGATCTGGTTATAAAAATACTCGTAAGAGTGTATTTATTAAAGCATGCGTATTATCTTATGTAATTCATAAGAGTTTGTGAATAGCCTATCATTTCGATAGAGGAGGAATAATTCCCATACAAAAAAACTTCCAAGTCTTCTGATTTGCTATTGTGAATATTTCAATTGCGAAAGTTTTTGAGAGTGAAGCTTAACAAATATGGCATCTCTAATATTTATTGCTGGGAATTATTTTACAGAATAAATTCACAATAAGTGGCAATGGGAAAGAGAAGGGTTCATTTGTAACATTTTTATTTTATAACAGCAGTAAGGAAACACATTCCAAACAACAGTTATTTAAAGATAATAAAATAAACTGGAAATTAAATTAACCATCAATTTAGGGCATTATACACTTACAAAACTTTTAAAGTTTGCCTCGAGATTTTCCGAGGGCGGTGTGGTCGACATTAGCATACGGCATTTTGTACATTGCGCAAAGCCAGCATGAAGCTATTACTTTCTTCAAAATGTGTATTATATTTCTTACACAAATTTTTGTAAACAACTAACAGATAAGGAAATCACAATAGAAACTATTATTCGCAAGCAATTCACAATAGTACTTTTGCGCTCACAGCATTCACCATAGCAATTTGTTGGTCTCTTCTCAAATAACTCTTTCCCATAATATTCGCGATTAACATAAAATATTCTAACAATTTTTGAAAATTTTAATTTTGATATTTGAAGTTTAATAAAAATTTTACAGTTTGTCTTAATATTCATATTTTTTTAAAAGTGAAATATTAAAAATATTTTTTTATAATCATCACACTAGCAGAACGCATCAGTATTGGTGTCGAGTCGATTCTCTGTTCATTTATTTTCTACTTTTAAATAAAATACGAATAGTTCCATATAAATTTCAACAGACCGAAGTGACGATTTTCCAACCACATCTGGCAACTCAGTTTATAACGAAATAACTGCTCTAAATTCTTGCTTTTCTCAATGTGTTTTTTTTAGCATATTTTAAAAATTAAAATAACAAATAAAAATATTTCAGAGGCATAATGTAAAACTTGGAATACATTTTGTATAATATTATATAATTGTTGAACATAAAAAAAATAGTTTATTTACGTGAAAGTCTTTTTTTTTAATTCAAACGCATTTAGTTACTTTAAAATTTTTTATCATTTTATTTTATGCCGTATATTGGGAATTTATTTTACTTTTAGTATAATGAAATCGAATGTGGCTAATTAAATTTAATTAATATCTATCTATTTTTAATATTATACGTAAACTTTTTTTAATTGTAATTCAATGAATAATTTAATAAAGTGATCATTTTTAAAGAAGGCGGTTGAAATGAAATTGGACCACGGAATGAATTTGAATAAAATATATATGTGATTGTTTATGTTTTAATATTTATTTTATGAATTTTCTTTTTTTTTTGTACATGGAAGTTGGTTCAAATCAAAATTGATATGAAACAGTTGAACGATTTTTGAACGTGCAGAGATTTCACTTTGACTTAAGTTACTGCTGATATCAAGCATACTCCTATTGAGGTTAATTTGAATTTTAAGATATCAGGGGAAAAGTGGAAATAATCAAAATGATGATATTAACAAGGGTCCAAAATAAAAAAATATTATATGTTTGCCTAAATCACATCGCACATGTTATTTCTGTATACGTGAAAATTCTTTTGTGTATATGACACCAACGTCAAACACATGTGCACGGACTTGATGTCAAGAATTTTTAAAATATAAACGATTTGATAAAATATCATAAAAAAAGTTCCTTTGGTCGCAAACTGCCCTTGCCTCCAAACATCAATAGATTTCCATCTAATTATCCAAAATATTACAAAGTCTCAGAGTTTCTGCACAAACTTCCAAAAACCAATTGAGAATTACAGAAAATAGATAAAAAATTTTTAATTATTATCAATAGATTTCCATATAATTATCCAAAATATTACAAAACCTCAGGGGTTCAGTACAAACTTCCATAAACCAATTGAGAATTACATGAGAAAGAGTATAATTTTTTAATTATTACGGCAAAATTTTTTGTCACTTATTTAAAATTTTTTTTAGGCTACTAATTTAATATTTATTATAATTTTTTTTTTTTAATATTGGAAAAGTCTAAAACTGGACGTATATTCGGGAATTTGAATGCGAATATTCGCATATCACTAGCACTAAAAATAAAACGATATATAAACGTTAGAATGGAATAAAAGAGAGAGGGAAAGGATATTATACAACAACGATCGTCGTTTCTGCCATACATTCAGTTCCAAACAGCAACTATTTAACCGGATATTTGATAGAAATTAAGTACGAAATAAATCACGCTGTATTCTTGTTTCTTTTTGGTTTCGCAATCTTGAGTGAAGATTTCTTAAATAAAAAAAAATTCATTTAAAACCAAAAATCAACAATTAAAATAAACAACTATTTTTTTTTTGATGTCATAAAGAAATTGTTTGAATGCTACAATAAAAATACAAAAAATGCTGCCTCATTAATCTCCACAACCATTTTAGAGTTTTTAATTTCATTAAAGCTTAAACAAAAATTACCACAATTTCAAGTTCAAGAGTATGTGTACTTTGCAGTGAACATGTGTGCTTGCGTGTGTGTGTGTTTGTGCATTTAAAATTACAACGCTTTATTTAAACTGTCAGCAGTTGCATTTTGTGTTGCAATGACACTGCCACTGTCACTGCCAAGTAAAAATTTGTTTCAATTTATGCTTGAATGAGATATTCAGCAAACAGGCAATTTTTAAATGTTGCAAATGTTGAATTACCACAAACGAAATAATGGCACAGACATACACATACACACACACTTGTACTTTAAACAAGAGTTCATCTTAAAACTTTCGTTAACAAAAATTTCACCCAAAATAAAAATTATTTTAATTTTATATACTCGCACTCGTACCGACATGACATCTCGTAACAGTTTCGAAAGATGCTTTTAATTTCATTTTTTAATTTCATCTTTTCTTCTCTTAAGATTGGTTTTTAATGGCCCATATTTTAACAATAAGACATGATGACTGTTCCTAGTTTTAAGGTCCGAGTTGTTGTTAAAATGTTATTGTTGGAAAAAAAAACAAAATACATTTATTTCCAACACTGCTGTTGTATGTACTCGTATGACATGATATTTCTTTCTTGTATACAATTTTTTCTTATTTATTTGCATGTGTTGTTGTTAGTGTGTCAGCTTTTTTTTAATTATTCTTGTTTGGTTAACAAAATGAACTTTTAACATTAAAACGAAATGACTGACGGTGCCTTAAATGGGGTCAATAGAATTTTTGGCAAATTTTAATGCACTTTTTTTCCTGTTTAATGTTGTTCACCTGCAAATGAAGTTGTTTTGTGAAATTCATGATATTTCTTTTGTTCAGTGAAATTATATTGAATGAAAAATTTATAAAACTCTTTTGGTCTTTAATTTATTATACTACTAGCTTCTACCAGCGACTTTGACCGCGAAGAATGTGTGAAACTTCAGCTAACGTGTATGTTATGTCAATGATGTGTTGTATTTGCACTGTATTTAAAACGTTTTTAGCTTTCAGTTTCATATATCTCCAGAAGCTCATAAAGTCATTGCCAAAAAGAAATTCAGTGTTAAGTCAACTGTATCAAAGTTTAAAATATTCATAGTTATCAGTTTAATAATTGCATATGCCCATACAAATTTTCGACCACCCATGGCCATTTAATAGCATCATTTTCAAAAACAAAAACTACCCTATGTTATTCCTCGGATCTCAAAATACCTCTATGTGAAATTTCCTCTAAATCGGTTCAGCGGTTTGAGCGTGAAGAAGAAACAGACAGATTTGCTTTCATATTTATTATATTAGTAAGGAAAAAATGCAAGTCATTATAAAAACTGCAAGTCATTGTAAAAAGTGCAGGTCATCATAAAAAGTGCAAGTCAATAAAAAAGGTGCAAGTCATTACAAAAAGTGCAAGTCATGGTAAAAAGTGCAAGTCATTGTAAAAAGTGCAAATCATTACAAAAAGTGCAAGTCATTACAAAAAGTGCAAGTCATCAAAAAAAAAATTCAAGTTATTGTAAAAAGTGCAAGTCATGGTAAAAACTGCAAGTCATTACAAAAAGTGCAACTCCTTACAAAAAGTGCAAGTCATTGTAAAAAGTGCAAGTCATCACAAAAAGTGCAAGTCATTATATAAAGTGCAGGTCATTACAAAAGTGCAAGTCATCACAAAAAGCGCAAGTCATTATATAAAGTGCAGGTCATTACAAAAGTGCAAGTCACTATAAAAAGTGCAAGTCATTGTAAAAAGTGCAAGTCATTGTAAAAAGTGAAAGTCATGGCAAAAAGTGCAAGTCATAAAAAAACTGCAAGTCATCATAAAAAGTGCAAGTCATTGTAAAAAATGCAAGTCATCATAAAAAGTGCAAGTCATTAAAAAAGTGCAAGTCATTACAAAAAGTGCAAGTCATTACAAAAAGTGCAAGTCATCATAAAAAGTGCAAGTCATTGTAAAAAGTGCAAGTCATTGTGAAAAGTGCAAGTCATGGCAAAAAGTGCAAGTCATAAAAAAACTGCAAGTCATCATAAAAAGTGCAAGTCATTGTAAAAAGTGCAAGTCATCATAAAAAGTGCAAGTCATTAAAAAAGTGCAAGTCATTACAAAAAGTGCAAGTCAATACAAAAAGTGCAAGTCATTACAAAAAGTGCAAGTCATGGTAAAAAGTGAAAGTCATTGTAAAAAGTGCAAGTCATCATAAAAAGTGCAAGTCATTAAAACAAGTGCAAGTCATCACAAAAAGTGCAAGTCATGGTAAAAAGTGCACGTCATTGTAAAAAGTGCAAGTAATTACAAAAAGTGCAAGTCATTCATTACAAAAAGTGCAAGTCATTACAAAAAGTGCAAGTCATGGTAAAAAGTGAAAGTCATTGTAAAAAGTGCAAGTTATTACAAAAAGTGGAAGTCATGAGAAAAAGTGCAAGTCATTACAAAAAGTGCAAGTCATTACAAAAAGTGCAAGTCATTATAAAAAGTACAAGTCATCATAAAAAGTGCAAGTCATTATGAAAAGCGGAAACTTACCAGCATACCAGCGTATATGAAGTATTAAAGCAGGGTTTGCTTTCGGAGTCACAATATGGCATAATGAAATTTATGGAAAATCAACAATTTCACTGCAACTTATTTAATAAAAAATTTCATAAGTAGACGAATTTAAATGTTTTCACATTGAAACTCAAAAATTTGTAGCATTTGAAAAAAATAATCCCTTTTTAGTGGCACAATTTTTTATTTATTTTCTACAGCCGACAATTCTGGAAAAGTTTCAGACGTGGACTATGATAGCCAGCGCCCCGCTATTGGAAATGAACCTTATTAAAATTGTATTTTTTAAAACCAATAATTCAAAAATCTCCACGTTATTGTTGCTGTAGATTTGTATCTCTTTCCATTCCTAATATATTTCGCTTAAACACTTATTTGCAAAAAAAAAAATTGTTACTTTATTTATCAGTCGCGTAACTAAGAGTAGCAGTTTTATGAGATCTACTAACCACCAGAGGGCGGCAATTAAAAGTGTGGCGTTTACTAATGTGTTTGTGAATATGATTTAATGTGTGGCCAACTTGATATTAAAAAAAAGGTTGTGGGACGTGCTATTTGAGGTTTTTGAGACAAACTAGAGTGGTGGCATCACAAATGCTTCTCTACACGGAAGTGAGAATAATAATATTAGAAACCTGTAAAGCGTGTTTTTTATAGAGTGACACAAGTTTAAATCATAATAAAACAAGGAAATTTAATTTCAATATCAATAAAACGGGCTTTATTGAAAAGAAAATTTTCTAATATCATTGTTTAAATATGATTTCTGCGATGTGGCCGCCACGGCTAGTGCGTAGAAGGCGCAATGTGGAGCACCAATATTCAACAACTAAGAAAATAGTTCATAAAGTTGAAGGACACAACCCCAATTGCTGAGAACGGCAACGAATTGATTAATTGCCGCTCTGAAGGACGATTATGTACGCCATAAAATGGAAGAAGTGCACAATGAATTTGACGAATAGAACAATTATTTTGATTAAAAATTTCAAAAATTTGCACGCGTTGTGGCTGGTGTTGTGACACTCTAGAAAAACACGCTTTACAATACTAATACGTAGTTTAATTTAATTTGTTTTTTGATAATTAAAAGAAAATACATCTAAATACTCTAAAATAAATTAAAATAAAAAAGCCATCTTAATAGTAATTGATTATCATTAACGTAGTCCTTCAAAAGGATTTTATTTGTGATACGCTGCATAATTTGCTTTTCTTTTACAAACGATTTTAATGAATTTTGTTAAATAAATTCCAAGCCAAGGAATAATTTTTCAAATCCATTCTCTTACCAAGTGAGTTACCTCATTTTTAAGATATTTAGACGCGAAAGGAAAACTAAGCCAATTTTGCACGCTAATTGACATGGTATTACGAAAACTTTTATTTCCAAAAAAATCCACAATAATCCAGGAGAGTTGGGGAGTATTAAGTATTCCTTTCTTATTGCTCTTATATATTTGCTTTTAATTCCATTACCAACTAATCGCATTGGTTACTCCCTAAACATGATTTATAAACTTTAAAATTCTGCAGACACTTATAATCCCAAATAACACAAGGATCAGCACGAGCTTTGCAGTTTGTCGAAAAACAAGACAAAAAATAAAAGACGAAATAATTTTGCACGATTGACAAATTTTTCAACACAATAACAGCAACAACAACTACACAAATCAGGATATAAAAACTTAATAGTAAAAAAAAAATTAACGAAAAGTCTAAGATGAACTCCACATTCGTACGTGAACATGACAAAAACAGAAACAAAAACAAAAAGTATATTTTGCCACTTTCAACTCGAAATATGGAAAAAGGACTAGAAGCAGAGTTCAATTTGCTTGAAATGACAACTTGTAGCAGCAACATGTTTTATTTGAACTAGAAAAACAACAAAACCAACAACATCAGCCAGCATCACCAACAAATAGAAAAAAAACGAGATACTAATCCGCTTCCTTTTTTTCATACAACAATTGCAGACGCGACATGTATTTTCGTGACAAATAAAACGTGAAATAAACTGTAAAAAATAACTGAAAAAAAATTAAATACAACTAAAAAATATCTGTCTGCCACATTTGCACATTCACACACACACACACACCCACCCACCCATATCCATTGGCTTGCAAGGCAACATTTGTAAAAAATTCAAATATGGACTGTTGGTACAACAACAAACAGACAACAAATAGCAAAATTACTCCCCAAGCTCATAAATAATGGCCCAATACGAACGAGCCAAGTGTCCATTTAAATACTTTCAATTATTAATCACATCCAAACAAACACTTAAAACGGAAAAACCAAACTGCCCGCTACCGCACACGGTACAATTCGCCGAAGGAAAAACAATGGCAATAGTGTTGCAAATACAACTCGACAAACAACTACAACACGGCAAAGACAACGGCGGCAAAAGTAAACTTTAAACTTAAAACAAACAGCAACAACAACAACAACAACAAAATACAAAGTAAGCAAAGTAGAGTATGAATAGCAGGATATAACAAGGCTGCTTCTTTTTTATGAAAGGGCATGCACATGTGTGTGAGTGTATGGGTGTGTGTGTGTGTGACTCCACATATGTTACTTCTTATTCGATGTCATATGAAAAAGAATGCTCGTCCGAGATATAAGTTCATGTAACAAAAACAAAAAAACAAATAACCGCTTTAACTTTATTAAAATATTTTAAAAAGACGCATTCAAGCAACAACAGAGGCAACAACACACAACAACACGGCAAGTAAATATGAAATAATGAAAAGCAAAGAGCTGACAAATCTTCAGGAAAAGCACTTTGTTACAAAGATTTTAAAGCAGTTTATTAATTTTCAAATAATTTATGAAGGGTAAGTGGTCTTGACCACAGGATTCTCATGTCTCGGTGAGCGTCACGATCCTGGCGTTATCTCATTTCGGTGTTCATATCGCTGAAAATTAATTGGCATTAATTATGGAGTTGCAAAATCACTGAATGGAATTCTCTGGAAATCGAATGATTATAGAGTAGAAGTCCAACCTTCAGAATCTTGTTAAATGAATTCTTTAGCTAAATCGCTGTTATTGAGGGCACCGGAATATGATTGATTTATTATATTTTCGTCTGCCATGGAAAATGCAAATAATCGCCAAAACGGCTATGACAATGTCGCTAGGATGCAATTTATTCTATTTAGCTTAAGCTCGCTGCAGGCTGCTACATTTTAAAACACTTTAACAAAGAAGCGTTGCCATATTTTTTTAATTAGGACCAGCCTTAGGGTATGACCAAGCCATATGGAGTGCCGGAAGTAGGAAAGGAGGTGAAGTATTGAGAGGACAGATGAAAGTAGATGAGAAGATTCAAGAATTTTTTTTAACTATTTTAATTTTGAGTTCGCCGATTTCTACTGCAGGGGCCGATGTTGCCATATTTTTCACATTCAAGCAAAGCGAGAGGGAGACTTAACATAAGTAAGAACGTTATATTCGACCGTGTCGAATCTTAAATACCCTCCAAATATTTAGTAAATAAAAACTGTATTTTTATTGTTTAACCTACTGGGCCAGAGTTTCCTTAAGAAACATTTCTGTGCCCAATTCTAAAATTATATTTTGACAGGATCAGTCCGGGAAGGGCCGTGGGCAAGACATCTGACCTTTGTCGTAAAAACTTAAAACGTAAATTTATGGGGCAATTAAATGTAGAAAAAAGGTCAAACAAGCTTAAAAAATTCAATCTAGGCGTAAGTAATACAATTTGATAAATATTTATACTATTTATCTTACGTCAACGCCCAATAAAGGAGACGGAGTCAAAAAAATTAATTTTTCTGATTTTCTGGCTCCAAGTTCAATGCCTTGGACCTTTGACCCGATTCAGCCCATTTATGAAATTGACTTATCCTTCAAAATTTATCTGTATCAAATTTCAAGTGAGTGGCGCTTTTCTTTTGTACTGTATCGCGATTTCCATAAACTTACAGACAAAATGGTAACAAGACAAGGGAAATCCTAAGATTAGGTAGGCCAGCACTAGGGAGATTGATTAATTTAATAACAGGACATATAGAGTTAAGGAACCACCTGGCGCGCATGGGTATCGTTGACGATATAACATGCCGGGCCTGTCAGGAGGATGACGAGACACTAGAGCATTACTTCTGCTACTGTCCAGTTTTTAGTCAAGACAGGAGACAAACATTTAATCAAGAAATTATACAGGAGATGGCATTTCTTAGGGTTTCTAATTGGAGAGACTTAAGAAGATACATTGAAGAAACTGGGTTCTTAACGTAATCAAATTCAAAGGTTTCTATGGTTTTTAATTGAGTCTCCCTATAACGCAATGGGAACTCCTTATAATAGAGCGCACAACAGGCTTATGAGGGAGGCCTAAGTGTCATCCTTAACAGATTTTTTTTATTTATTTTTTATTTGTGGACCACCTCTCAGGGGATGACCTCAACGTATGCAGTGCATTACGCCGGAACTAGAAAGGAGGGGATAGTATTGAGGTGACAGATGAAGAAAGATGAGAAGACAGAGAATTTTCTGTAGCTATTTCAACCTTTTTACTTTACCGGCTAATTTTTTTTCTACAGGACCGAAGGAGAAGGGTGCTGTTACTCCGCTTTTAGTTCATAATCATGTCAGTCGCTGCCAATAATTGTTCAGTGACCAGTGACTATGCCTTCATCATTGAAACAGGTTGGCAACAACTAACACAACCACGCACTAATGCTGATCAGAAGAATTCAACACAATATTTCATGACTCAGCGCGGGGTTGAACTCAGGACCCTCCGCTTCATAGTCTCGTGTTCTAGTACTTCAGCCAACAGCACCCCCGGGACGGCACTTTGCTTACGCCCCCTTTCTTCAATCTAACCTAACCTAAATTTTTAGAATTGTTTCAAATGTAGTTGTAAGAAAGAAAGAATTCTTTCGACATTGTGAAATAGGCAGTTATATTTAACGATAGGAAGCGCTTAACCCATATCGTCCCAGAGATATTTTTTTTTCGAATAAGTTTATAAAACTTCGTAGTTCAATTGCAATTTTGGTCCAGAAAATACGAATTAGATGTCCAAATTTAAAAAAAAAAAATTTTATTTTTTTTTTAAATTTTCATTAAAAAAATATATGTTTTTAGTTTTTCCTAAGTCTCGGTTCGCACTATGAAATTTTATTTCATGAAAGTTGCAGTTTGTTTGTTGGTGAGAGGGGAGAGAAGAATGGTGTCGGGTACACACTTTCATGTTCACTGAAATTCTCTTTTGTATTGTAATTCGTAATTGATTTTACTTTATTTTTATATTCTTTATGTGAAAGTAAACAAACAAAAATATTAAGTTTCATGAAATTAACTTTCAGTGTGCAGACACGAGTGAAATTTTAAAAGAGAATTTCAGAAATTTCATGAAAGAAAATTTCATAGTGCGAACCGAGACTAAACAGAGAAAGAAATTTGAATTTTTGAAATTTACTGTTCGAAAAATCGAACAGTGGGAGGAAATGGGTTAATGAAAGACACTTTGGGTTACTGTGTAAAGGCAGAAAGGATTTTCAAGGGAAATACAAAGCGAATTAAATTTTCTAAAAAAAAAAATTTTACACAAAAATCACTCAATTGTCATACTGCCCTCGTTTATTATAATATTTATCTGAAACTCTGGCTAACCGGATAATCGTTTTTAAAATGTTAGATAAATATATAGATACAATAATCTTATAAATAAAAATATTTAGTTTTTTCTTGTATAAAAACTATTTTAAAAAATTAGAATTTGATACTCAAGTGCTATTATTTGGCTGTCAAATAAACACTCCATGAATAGATTTATTTTTTCATCACAATTTAGAAATATTCCACATGCGATTTGTTTAATAAAATGGAATAACTCTAACAAAATATGTGCAGCATTATTTAAAAATATTTCATAATCAACAACAACTCCAACAAAATACTAGTCAAATGCAGCTGAAAGGGATTTGCATTGACGAAAACATGTACAAGCATTTAATATCACTTGAAAGATACACTGGCCTCTCTGCTAACATAAACACCAATAAAACAATATTTATAGAAATCCTTTGGAATCTCTGTTTCTGACACGTACAATACTTGTGTTAAATAATTTTTCCATATTTTTCATATTTTTTATTTTCAGAAAATAACTCACAACCCACAATAAAAAGAGAGAGAGAGAGAGAAAAAGGAAAAACTAGAAGAATTAAGGACACTAATTGCGACATTCCTTTAGTAAATATTAACAACAAAGTGACTACACAAATCTGTTGTCACTGTCACTGGTCACTGTCACAGTGTCAAATATGCATTACTATTGTCACAAACTATTTTTTGCAATCATACGTGTCCTGGTGTTTGTAAATCAAGTCATTGTAATGTCACCCTTTATTTACTTTAAAAATTCCCAAGCAAGATTTTTAGCCAGAAATTTCCCAGCCAAATTGACGGTTAATTGGAGTTTTCGCACCCATCGTTGGGTTACCGCCTTGTCAATATTTTTATTTATTTTCTATGTGGCTGCCTCCCCGTTTTTGGTTAAAATGGCCTCCGATTTGTATTCGTTAACACGACGTCAGCAGGATAATCTATTTATAATTATAGCCAAATTCACCATGACCATTGATGTTGTCTGTTCGCTGCTCATCGTGGCCACGCACATTTGGCATCGAGAAAATATTGTGAAAATTTTAAATTCATTTAATGAAATACTTTTAAGGACCGAACAATTGCAAAACCATCTTGTGGATTTTAAAATACTTGTGGCCTTGCTGTTTAAGATGACCTTAACCGCTTATGATTTGCTATCGAGTTTGCCTTTTCTATTTACGGCCGCTCGCCGCTTAACCACCCCCAATGTGGTGGCCTATTTGTTCACCCATTACCTGCAGGGTTTGGCAAGAATTTTCGAATTGAACATCTTTACGTTCCTATTGCTTTTTCTCATTTGTTACCATCAATTGGAAAAGGAGCTGCATGACAGCCGGCCTCTAACCAGTGAAATGAAAATATGCGACTTGATAAATTTGCAAAAGTCTTTGTACCATCTGGTCATCTTGTTCAAAAACGCTTTTCAATTTGGCATGTTTTTGACAATTTTATTGTATTTCGTAACGATTCTGTGCAACATTTACGCCCTGCTGGATTTTTATGTCACCACCGGCCACTTCTACAGCACCTTCATCATTTACTTGCTCAGCCAGATCGTGGGAGTGTACACTGTGATATTGGCCACCTATTTGTGTGAACGCAGTCAACGCAGGGTGAAAGATTTGTTTTTGCTACGCGAAGAATTGTATTTTTTGAAGGTACTTCATATTTAAAATGTTAGTTTTAATATGGGATTCTTTTTCAATTCTCTTCTTTTTCATATATAATAATTTATTATTTTGCAGCCCCCAAAATCTTTATCCATTGTGGAGACGGATGTTTTGTGGCCCCAAATAAGTGAATTTCAGTTAATGGGTTTATTCACCGTCAACAATCGCTTTGCTTTATATCTTTTTGATTATTCCATAAATTTTATTCTCTTCATATTGGAATTTGAAATTAATAAAGCGCGCCAATAAGAAGGTGAAAAAATAAAATTTAGTCGAATCCGCTTTAGCGCAACACGTTTTATTGAAAAAAAATCGGATTACTGAAAGCGATACAAAACCCCGCACTAATTTTAAACGCAGCTAGTCTTATTCACTTCGCTTTAGCGAAACATCGGTTTACTGAAAATATCGTATTACTGAAAAACAAAAGCAAACGCACAGCTACGTTTTGTATGAAACTTACTTCGCTTTAGTGAAAAAATAAACAATGCCAAATTTATTTATTTATTAGAAATCGATTGCATAACTTAAGGCTGAAAAATTGTGCATGTTTTGTCCGTTAAAAATTAACTGTCTGGCCCACGATGTCACTCGATATCGTTTTCTCATATAAATATATTTAAAACAAAAACAAAATTTTGAAATTTGTTTTTGTTTTAAATGTATTTATATGAGAAAACGATATCGAGTGACATCGTGGGCCAAGCAGTAAATGGCAAAATGTATTTCTCGTTTTCGCTTTTACCTTCTTTATTGTATTTTTCTATTATGAAAATTATCTGATTTTAAGCAGTACGCTTAATAGTAACAAATTTCAGTAATCCGAACTACGTTTTAGTGAAAAAAATCGGATAATTGAAAATATTGGGGTTTGATTATTTCCGGTAAAGCGGAGTCGACTGTAAATTAATTATTAAATGCACTGCAAAATTAAAGCACTTAATTAAATAAAATCAGTGATTTAAAGAAAAAAAAATTTAATTCTATTTAAAACTCTGACTACACAGAAGAAAATTATTTGTAAATACAATCTTAATATAAATAATAAATAGAATTTGAACAAATTCATTTATTAATAAAATAATAAAAAATCATTTGCAGTCATGCAGATTCGAACTTAAGCCCGTTGAAAAAATTAACAATTTACATAAGAAAGTTCGACTAATAAAAATTCATACAAAAATTAAATACAATTAACTTTTTTTGTCAATACAATTAAATTATTAATTGAAATTGAACCTACAACGATTTTTTGTCAATACAATTATTAATATTGTAGGATGGATGTCAAGCTTTAATTCACTTTTTTTATTAAAAGAAATTGAAATTTTTTTATTATCCGCTACTTCGATATCCTCGGGATATATTCTTGAGGGCAATAACATAAACTTTGCTACAAGTGTATTATATTTGAGGGGAACTATTTTGAAGGGGAAAAATAGAAATTGATGAGTTAAAATTAAAATTTACTTGTTGTGGAATAGACCTCGTATATTTATTTGCATCTCAAGAAATGAGCAGCTGGATAGTCGCAAAGGCAGCGAAAAGCTTTCTAGACTATAAAACCCGAAGATTTTGTAATTGATTCAATTACAAAATTAATTGAAACTAGTTTTCATTCTTAACAAATTTTATTAATTGAAAATATCATATTAGGGGAATGTTTCCCTTATCTATTTTCTTTCGCGTGTTAAAGTTTTTTCACATTAAAGATTTATTTGCAAAGATTATTAAAAATTCCAACCCAAAAATTGATTACACAAAATGTTTAAAAATTTTCTTAAATATCATATTGGGAACACAATAATCAAAACGTAGACAGTGAAGCAACAACAACTGTAACACATCCAATTAACACATACTTCGAATCAATTAATTGAATCAATTGATATTTTTGGAAAAGTTTTATTACAAATATTTTTTTAAATACTTCCGGTATAACAAAAAAACAAGAGGAAATTTTTAAACATACAAAAAATATATATTGTGAATACAAGTATTTGCTAACTCTGTGCGTCTATTGGAGCCACCCTAACATGTTTATGTATGTGTGTGCGTCCACAAAAGCCACCATAATATATTTTGAAAATAAACGATTTTAACAAGGAAATGACAAATGATGCTGCTATTTTTATTTTCTACAACTTTCGATTTTTTTTTTGTTTTTGCCCTTTTGCTGATGTTTGAAACATTAACCACCCCGCGATTCATTTTAGCAACAACATGCTGATTAGCCGGCTCAAAGGAAGACGAAATGATTGATAGAAATCTGATTTGATTTAAACAACGCAGACAGACACTTAAACAAATCAAAATAAACTTACAAATAAATTCAGCAACGCCTTTTTCAGACAGCAGACAAGCATTTCAGTCTTGTTCTGTTTTTTTTCGAAGGGGGGAAAATATCTATGAATATTTGTCAAAGCGTTTGTGTTCAACAAACGAAATGATGTCAGTCCGTTTGTGAGGATAAAAATGAAAGCGCAATTTTGTGAATAATTACAATTTAACCGACGAATAAATTAAATAAAATCTCTGCCGTTTTCTTGGGAATGTCTATCTCAACTTTTTTTTTTTTAATTTTTATTATTTCTTTTCTTTTTGTTGTTGTCAAATATGAATTATAATCAACATCCTTTAAACATTTCTAAATGCTTTTGTATAATAAAGTTGTTGCAAAACAGCGGAAACCGGATATGGGAACGGATGCTTTTTACAAACATATCAGAGCGAAAAAATCAAATTGGTTGCCATTTGAAAATTACTCTTAAAAGTTTACAATTACAAACGACGTAAAAGACAATTTTCATTGAGCAAAACACACACGCACACACACACACACACGCACATAAAATCATAAACAGAGAACTCGTAAAGCTGATATCACACAAAATAGTACTCGTATGTGAGCTCATATGTGTTTTTGTAAATATTCTCAAGAAAATCCAAACAAAACGTTTCATGTTCAAAGAGACCGAAGAAAAAAACCCAAGAAGCCCATAAATATGTAAACAATTTATGCTGCTGCCTTGATATCATTCTGGCCAAGTTAAAGCAACAATTGTAATGAGAACAGTTTGTTAAACGCAGACTAAACGAAAATTCTAAAACAGGCGAAGAGAGTTTAGCAGGAAAAGAGAACACGTTTATCGAGGTGAGAGTAGCAACTAAACGAGTGATAGATTTGTTGAACAAAAATATATTTAAGTGCTGCCACTGTAGTGTTTATTTTGAAGCTTCATAACAGTTTTTATATTAAAAACATGTAAAAGCATCACTGTGACTTTTTGAATTTTCCCTGCAGCAACTTTAAAAGCAACACTTTCAAAAACTTTTAGAAAACACAACAAACAAAATTTATTCGATATAAAGCTATTTAATTTTTCTACCTCTTATGGTTTAGCTTGTGCAATTCTCATTTGATTGTTGTGAGTTTATGCATAAGCCGAGAGGTTTCGTTATTTTTGAAATTTAGTTGAAGTCTAGTGATGATTTGCTGTAAGAGCTAATGAAATTCAGGCATATAAACATGCTAAATCAGTTAATTTAATTATTCAGATATTTAATAATTTAGAAAATGTCTTTAAAATTTCTCAAATAGAGTACAATTAAAGGCTTAAATAAATTTTAGTATTAAAAATTTTAAACTTGAGGTCTTTTCATACAAAAAAAAGTTTTTTAAAATATTTATAGATATTTTCAATATTTCGCCATTTCTTTGAATGGTTTCTTCAGGAAAATACTGCTTATCTTTTCTTCTTTTTCTTCAAAAACAATCATAATAAAAGAAATTATGTAAGAAATTTTTTTAAAAGCATTCATGTTGCTACATTAAATTCAACTAAGATTTAAAGGCTAATTGTGGTGACAAACAAAATACACATGAGTACTGATGATAAAAGAGTAGCAGCTTTCTAAAACAGCTCCTCTGCTCTGCTGTGTAAGTTGAATAAAAACTGATGTTGACTTTCCTTTGTGCCTTGGAATATTTATCATGTCTTTTTGAAATTAAAACAATAATTTCGATCAATTAGCCTATGAATCTTAATTGAATAAAAAAATAATGTTTTTTTATGAATTTTTTATCATTTTTTGTTGTTGTATTTTATTTATTACACTCGAGGCATTTTTATAAAATTATTACACATTTTATTTATTTTATTATTAAGATAATAATTTTTTATTCAGACTCAAGTTCAAATTAATTAATTTAATAAAAACTAATTTCCAGTTTTGAACGTGAGTGTGAATAAAAAATTCTTATCTTAATAATAATAATAATTAATAAGTTTGAGAAATCAAAATTTTAATTCAATTTAATTTATTGATACACAATATTTCGACAACAATTTGTTTACGTCGTCTAGAATAAGCAATAGAAAATTTCTGCCAGGCCCACGATGTCACTCGCTATCGTTTTCTGTAATAAATATATTTAAAACAAAAACAAAATTTTAGGATTTGTTTTTGTTTGGCATGTATTTACACGATAGAACGATATCGAGTAACATCGTGGGCCAGGCAGTTAGTTTAAAATAAAAAATTAATAAGTCAGAACAAATAATATTTCAAAATACAAATATTATTTGTATTTTGAAATATTATTTTAAAGGCCAAAAAAAGTTAAAAGAAATTATTGTTTTCGGAAAAAAATAGATAAAACATGAAGGAATATTGATGAATTTCTTTGTAGTACGTATTTTTTTTGAATTAAGATTTTATAGGCTAATTGTTCGAAATTTGTTTTTAAATCTCAGAAAGACATGATAAATATTCCAAGGCACAAAGGAAAGTCAACATCAGTTTTATTCAACTTACACAGCAGAGCAGAACAGCTGTTTTCGAAAGCCGCAACACCTTCATCATCAGTGCTCATGTGTATTGTGTTTATCACCACTTATTAGGTGTGAATTTCTATTTTTTTATGTAAATTGTATTACAGGACTATTATTAAAATTAGCATCCTGTAATACAATTAAGGAATATTTTTCTTAAAAAGTCGCCCAAAGAAGTGGCGAAATATTGAATATAGAAATAAATATTTATAACTTTTTGATGTGTTAACATCTATACGCGCGCCTCTAAGGCAGTAAACTATCAGTTTCAATACATACGCAAGTGTAAGTGTAAGAGTTTGTTTGTTCGTTGCTTGGCAGTCGGTATTGAAAGTGATTATTGGGCGATTTTCATATAATTTTCCCACGCGATTTTCTCCGGAAATTCATAGCCGATTTTATTAATTTTTGGATTAAAACGCTAGTGCGGGTTTCGACGAAGAGTTTAGGCCAAAAATTAAGCCGATCCGATATCGGCGAGCGGAGATTTAAGTGTTTTAATTCGGAGTATTAATTTGGAGTAATATTAAACAAGTGTTTTATGTTGATCTTCGGTTTTGTCTTATGCATAGCAAAGAGAATAGTGACGTGGTTATACGTACATATATAAAAATGAGATAGCAACACAGCAACGTATGTAGCTTATGTACAAACATAACAATGTATGTACATATGTACATTTGTCTGTTGCTTTGCATTCTCTTTGTTTTTTGTGGGTTTAATATAAAATAAATAAACAAAAAGGTGTTAACACATCGCCCGTGAGTTCGAACACTCATTGATTTGTTTTACATAAAAATTATTCCTAAAATAATTCTAAGAAGTCAAGAATTTATATAAAAATTATTAATTAAATAAACTTGAAGGTTTTAATAAAAAAGTGCAAAATCTGATAAATTCTTAAAATTATCATTTTCATTTCTTGAATTTTTGTCCAGACTTCAGTTGTATTTGGATTAATTTCCGAAAGCTTTTCACTTATGTACGCCTACTGAATTTATATATGTAAATTTTTTTAAGAAGTCGAAATGTTTTAGGAAAATTAATTTATAAAACAACAACAATAATTATAAAGAAAATTGCTGAAATAGTACTTTTTGGAAAGTTCGCGTGCTAACTGAGAAAAACTTCAGAGCTTCCAATTCGAAGAACAATAATAGATCGTTTTCGGACCACATCTACTGTTACTGATCATGTGAATTCCCTGAGACGCCGGACAGTGCGTACTGAAGAAGTTGTAGCCGCTGTACAGGAAAGCATTGAAGATGATCCTAATCAATCAATTTGTCGCCGTTCTCAACAACTGGAGCTGTGTCCCTCCACATTATGGACGATTTTTTTAGTTGTTGAAAATTGGTGTTCCACATTGCGTCTTCTATGCGCCAGCCGTGGCGACCACATGGCAGAAATCATTTTTAAACATTAATTTCATGAAATTTTCTTTTCCATAAAACCCGTCTCATTGATATTAAAATATATTTCCTTGTTTTATTATGATTTAAACTTGTGTCACTCTCTAAAAAAGCCCTCTTTACTAAGGAGCAGAGTAACTGCACCCTCCATCGTCAGCCCTGTAGCAAAAATTAGTCGACGAAGTAAAAGTTTAAAATAGCTGCAACAAAATTATGTACCTTCTCAACTTTCTTCCTCAGTCCTCTCAATACTAGTTCTGGCGGAATGCAGAGCATATTTAGGGAACATGCCTTGAGTGTTGGTCCTTCCAAATATATACGTGAATTTGTTGCTATTGAAAATTATTTTACAACTGGGTTTTAACTGTTTAACATGTCTGTTTCAATTCAAATTCAATTTATTTATACGATTAAAAAAAACCGCTAAATTGATAGCACCAAAAAGAAGCAGACGTTAAAATATATTGGCTGGAAAAACTCAACACTCTTGTGTGAACCAAACAAATCCAAATATTTCAGTCTTTACGTGTCCATTGAAGGCATATAACGTGTTTGTTTAAAGTTTCATAACGTTTACGTATATTTTTGAAAAATTACACACAGTGGGGTGGTGAATAACTGAATCTACTAAAAAAGAAAAGAAACACAACATAAACAAGTGAGAGCAACAAGACTCACCCAAAGACATTTTTCGAAAAACAAAGCATCACACTCCAAAAACAACCAGTTGTTGTTGTGTTGTAAGTACATTGTAGAATGCGATGATGAACGTAGCACGGGTTCTGAATTCAGTTGCACGGTGACTTGCACTAAAAGCGGGTCTTGTTCTAACGCACTTCGAAAGAAAGAAAAAAACGCGTACGCGGCAACAACACAAACGACGGGCAATTTAATTGAAAAAGAAAAAATTTTACTATACGATTTTAAAATTCTATTTTCATGTGGTACAACAAATAAAAACGCGTGTGTGAATGTTGTGACAAATGAAATGAAATAAAAAGGAAGGAAGTTGTAAAATAATAATAAATTTAAAGCAACAAAATTAAGAGATATTGTGAAAAGTAAATGTTTTCAAAAGTTCTGTGAAAATTCTATACAAAAAAATAAATGCAATACAACGAAAAGGAAAAATGTTGAAAAAAGGTAAATTTCAATTAAATAAATTTCAAAAATAGAAAATGAAATGCTTTTAAAAAATAAGCCAATTCCAAGTTGAAAGTTTGCAAAGTTTTTGTGCTGGTGTTTTGCAATCATGTGAAAACGAATTGTGTGATGAATTTATTGTTGTGTAATGAAACAAGGAGAGAAGGATAAAAACAACAATGAAATCCTTGTTGTATATAGTGGCACACACACACACCAAACAGGGTGGATTACAAAGAAGTACAATGAAATAAAAACAGAAAAACAACAACAGCAACAAGAGCAGGCAGAAGGAAGTTTATTACTTATTTACTATTACTGCCACGCCACATTAAAAACAATAAATATAAAGCGGAATTAAAAAATGGGAAAGTTGTTTGTGCCTTCGAAGGAGTTTCAAAAAGGAAACAGCTGATATTTTTATTGACTTTTATTATGCGAAAGTTATTTCAATATTTATTACTCGTAAAAAGTTTGTGTAAAATTTTAATTCATTTCAAAATTTCTGCGTAATAGGTCGCATAAAATTTGCAAGAAAAAAACAATTTGTTTTTCTAAAACAAACTTTTTTTCCTAAAGACACACACACACTCACTCATACACACACACACTTACTTAGTTGAAAAGTTGTTTTCCTATTTTAAGTTGAGATAATTGTGCTGCTGCCGCATGTGATACAAGCATCCCGTCAGTCAGTCAGTCAGTCATTCAGTCATTGAAGCAACATCAGCAGCCACTTCAGCACTTGCAACATCAACAGCAAATTTTTTTTTTGTAGTTTTAATTTTTTTTTTTTTTTTTTTTTGCAAACATGGCAGGCAGCACAGTTGCCCAAGTGGCTGACAATGGGCTTTTTTGTATGTTCCACCATTCCTATTCAATGAATTGTGTTTCTCGTTTTTATTTTTTGTTTTAGCGGGTGTTACTGAGGTTCAGTTAAGTTTGGATATATATATTGTTTTTCTTTTTTCCTTTTCATATTTTGCAATTTTGGAGCGGATGGTGTGGGCGCCATATGTACGAGTGTGCATTTTTGACTGAATTGAAAAATTTGTGTGTTATAAAGTTTTGGGTTCTTTTCAGATTTTTATTTCGTTTCTATGAATTTAATATATAATTTTTTTCTTCATTTCATTATTATGATTACAAGTGTTAAAGCCACTTGATTTTAAAGAAAAAAAAAAAACTTTTTGCACAAAAGTACTTCACAAAGTGTAAGTAGCGATACTGCATGTGTGAATAAGTGGTTATTAAAATCTGGGATAAGAGCCACAATATATTAAAAGCAAAATATCATATATTTAAAAAAAACACCGAGCAATATTAAAAAAGTTGATGGGATGGCGTGTTGATTGAATGTGGCATAATTAATAAACACTGGGTAACAGAAAAACAGTAACCAGGTGCTGCTGTGGCTGACTGGTAGCATTGTTAGTCTATTAGTACGGAGGTCGTGGGTTCAATTCAAGCCAAAGTCCTAGGAGTGTGACGTTTTTAGGTAGCACAATGGGACCTACTGGGACCCAAGTAGACTGCATTTGTTAATCAAAACTTGCAGCCTCTATAATGTAACTTAATCCAAACCAGGTTCCCATGACTGAGCTAAAAATATCCCATTTTGATACAGTGACTCAACTGAGGAAATCTTATAAGCCTTACGATTTAAAAATGTGTTCAAAACTTTTCAGTAAATCTGCCAACATGTAACAGCTTTTTATTTATATTTTTTTTTTCTAAAAATTTCTAGTTAAACTCAGTTTGAAGCCCAAAATTTATTTTCTTAGCAAACAAATTTAAAATTAGTTCACTGTTTTCAAACCACATAATACGGCAATTTTTCTGTAAAAAGTGCAATAAATTTTGCACTTTTTGTAGAAAAGTGCAATAAATATTGCAGTTTTTGATGAAAAGTGCAATAAATATTGCACTTTTTTGTAGAAAAGAAAACATCATAAATCTTTTTTTCCTCTTATTTTTAGAAGGACTATAAGGCACCAGGGAGATCACTCTTAACAATTGATCTGTTGTTCCATTATAGGTGAACTTTTTATTTACCAGACTCTATTTGAGCCCTAAAGTATACAGCAGCCCACCTGTTCCATATCAGACCTTGCATATTCTAAACCATGCTCGTTGGGGCCAGACTGTCACAAAAAAGTAAAATAAAATTTGGTGAAAACTAATGCCGTTTCCTTTTTCTATAACAGAACGCTACAGTTTTTGCACTTTTCGAAGCAAAATTGGAATATTATGGCATTTGGAAATAATGAATTGATTAGAAATTTAGCTATAGGGTGTTTTTTTATAGAGTGACAGAAATTTAAATCATAGTAAAACAAGGAGATATATTTTTAATATCAACGAAACGGGCTCTGTTGGAACTAAATTAATGTTTAAATATGAGTTAAGTGTGGCTGCCACGGCTGGCGCGCAGAAGGCGCAATCTGGAACACCAATTTTCAACATCTAAAAAATTTTCTATAAAGTGGAAGGACACAACCCCAGTCGTTAAGCACGGCGACGAATTGATTGATTAGGATCAACTTCAATGCATTCCTGTACAGCGCCTACAGCTTTTTCAGTGCTCACAGTTCGGTGTCTAACGCGATACACGTGATCAGTAACAGAAGATGTCGTCCGAAAACGATCTATTGTTCTTCAAATTAGCCGAATGAATGAATCCTATTCTGTTTCTTTCCGTATTACAGTTTTTTTAGATGTTTCGAAATAGTTTCTCCACATCTATAGCAGACTCAGACTTACCTTTGAAACACCCGCAGTAGAGAGCAGAGGTTACAAAAATTTGCTTAATATAACTAATTTTTAAAATCTTTTCTTAGACATATTGCCTCAATTAAATTAGTGCTTTTTGTTTGCTATTCGGTCTACATGCCTTCATTTCATTGATTCTTACACCAATCATCAGTTGACTTTCCAAAATAACAAAACCTCTTAGCTTATACATAAACTGCCAAAAATTAATTGAGAATTACACAAACAAAACCATAGAATTTGAAATTTTAGAAAACACAATAAACAAATTTTATTCGATATAAATCTATTTGTATGTAGTAAGAATTTTAACGAACATTTTGCTATATTAAATTGAATTAAGATTTTATAGGCTAATTATTCGAAATTTTAATTTAAATCTCAGAAAGACATGACAAATATTCCAAGGCACAAAGGCAAAACTAAATAATAACTAAAATTTGCCTAATATACATTTCATACACCTGGTGCATTTTAGTTGCCATTTCAAAAAATTTTTAATAGAAATTTATGTTAATAAACACACTGAGTTCTTGTTTCTCTCAATCTTTTAGTTTTGTTTGTTTGATGTAGAAACTTTGGAAAATTTGTTGAAAGACTTTTTTTGTTTTGAGTAACGACATAAAAGTAACACGAGTGCAAAGAACATCATTCATGTTCATGTTCATGTCAAACAAATTTCGTGTTTAATTACGTAAAATTATTCGCACATCTGTGCGTGCGTTGGTGTGTGTGTGTCTGTACGACTATGTAAAGAATTTTCAACAAACACTTTAAATCCGTAAGTGTGTCAACCTGCCTTAAAACATGTTGAATTCAAATAAACTTTTTTATCTCTACGTACATCCTTGACTACCGACCGGCATTTTTTATTTAATTTCTTTTTTTTGCTTTATTCAACATTTATTACACTCTGTCATTTGCAAATTTAATTTCTCAAATTACAATCTTTTATATTTTCATTATAATTCTTTAGCGTAAAATTCTCTTTAGTTGTCACAATGTTGAGTGCATGCAGTTGCCACATGAATCTGGTAAATTGTCATTACATTTTATGCAAAAAAACGAGCATTAAAAATGCCTTTGAAATTTAAAGAAAAAGTCTGTAAACATTGAAGATTTTCTTCTTTTTAGGGGGATTTGCAGCGACGGCAAAAAAAAAATGCAAGAAAAAGAAAACACAAATAACATTTGGGAAAAAGCACACTGAAGATAGCCGAAACCGGTCTGTTTGCGCACTAAATTTGATGCGACTAGAGGAAGAATCATTGCGAATTCAAAAACGAACTTTACAAATTCCTTTGAAATGTGCAACATGACTCACATGACGAACGAACCATTTATTTTAAGGCCCTGTTTTCTTATCTTCAGTTCTAGTTTTTATTAAAATCGTCACATCTTACAAATAAAAATAATCGCCAAACCCCAAAGCCTGGCTGTAAGCACAAGAGTAAACTTGTATTACGACTTGGCAGGTATTTACAAACTTGTACACAAACACGCACACACACTCACCAAAATATATTTATAAATGAAATCCAGCTGTGATTTAATTGTCCTCTATAGAAAAATTCGCAAAAAAAGCAAGAGAATTGGAATGTGTAAAAACACACACAGAAACCTTCACTTGTTTTAATAACACTTGACAGAAATTATTTTAAATAATTGTCTGATTGTTTTACATTTTCTTTAGCGTTCATTATACTCGTACAATACGAGTGTACGCTCATTCATACTGTCGTATTTCCTACAATTTCCTTTCACACAAACTCAGTCGCACACACACCTCCGAAATATCACAATTTGTAGCCACTCTTTTGCAGGCAGTGCTCTACAAAAGCTGTGCTACGCCAACGACAACACCAAAGCTGATGAAGATGAGGCAAAGTTGTAATGTTGTTGCTGTGTTTTTTTTGTTATTCTTTTTCACTTGTTACTGAAATAATTTACCTAAAATGTCGCGTATTCTGCTTTTGGAAAATTATGCTGCTTTACAAATAACGAGCAAAAATTTATAGCAGATAAAACGAATACGAGTACAATGCAGACAAGGAACGAGTTGAAAACACAAATTTTTTTTTATTTTTTTGACACAGATTGCAGTGTGTCATTTATTATATGTATTTATATCAAGCCATTATATGTTTGAATTAAAAAAAAAAAAAAAAACAAACAAAGTCGAACACAGCACGTAAATAATACAAAAAGTATGGAAAAATTAAACCAGAAAAATTCACTTGATTTTGTTTTTTACAGCACTTCACTTATACTCGTAGCTACTTTAATCTTTTAAATGTTACGCATCGAACGAGAATTAATTTTTGTTAATTTCAGGGGCTCTAAATATTGTTAATTTGTTTTATGCAAAAAAAATCTGTTCCTTATTAGATAATCTTAGAATTCGAAAGTTTACATTTAAAGCTTCAGGAAAAATTATTGCAACAATATAAAATATATTAATTATTAGAAATAAAAATGTAAAATTAGTTCTGTTTAGAGGATCTAAGTCCATTCAAAGCATCCACTTAGTGTTCCGATCGTAAAGCGTCAATTCGGACCACTTTTTCCTATCGTTTTCTAAATGTCACTTTTTGCACAATTTTCAATACGTTTCGATTTCTATGTGTTCCTTTTACGCTAAATTATCACGTTGGCAAAACTTGCCCCTTTTTGGCAAAATTTGCCTATTTTTTAAAAATTTGCCTATTTTTGAAAAATTTGCCTCTTTTTGAAAAATTTTCCCCTTTTAGCAAAGTTTTATCTCTTAGTACCATTTTTTTTTTTGGAAAAATGTGCCCTTTTTTGGCAAAATTTGCCACTTTTTGCAAAATTTGGCTCTTTTTGAAAAATGTGCCCCTTTTTTTTCAAACTTTTACCACTTTTTGCAACATGTTTACCCTTTTTTGGCAAAAAGTGCCTTTTTTTTGGAAAAATTTTTCTCTTTTTGAAAAATTTGTCCCTTTTTGTCAAAATTTTATCACTTTTTAGCAACATTTTTCCCCTTTTTTGTGCAAAAAGTGCACTTTTTTTGAAAAACTTTGTACCCTTTTTGGCAAAATTTGCCTTTTTTTGAAAAATTTGCCTTTTTTAGAAAAATTTGCCCCTTTTTGACAAAATTATACCCTTTAGTGTCATTTTTTTTTTGGAAAAATGTGCCCTTTTTTGGCAAAATTTGCCACTTTTTGGCAAAATTTGGCTCTTTTTGAAAAACGTGCTCCTTTTTTCAAAATTTTACTACTTTTTGCAACATGTTTACCCTTTTTTGGCAACAAGTTTCTTTTTTTTGGAAAAATTTTGATCTTCTTGAAAACTGTGTACCTTTTTGGCAAAATTTTAGCACTTTTTAGCAACATTTTTTCCCTTTTTTGTGCAAAAAGTGCACCTTTGTGCCTTTTTTAGCAAAATTTGCCTTTTTTTTCAAAATATGCCCTTTTTTGGCAAAATTATTTAAGATACTTTGAAAAGATTTTTACACAATTTGAAGCAGGATATGACGATGAACTCCAGTGTGTAAACTCAAAAATCTTAGTTCTTGAGTTGTGATGTTGTTTGAGTAAATGAACCATTTGTATTTACGTATGAAAACAAGAACCAATAGTATAACACACTCCCAGAGAACTACGGTGACTCAACATTTATTTGTACCAATTTTTTATAATTTTCTAAAAATTCAAATGAATGGCAAACACTTAGTTTTGAGGAAAACACAATTTTCTACAAAAGAACATTTAAATCCTACTATTTTTAATTTATTTATTTATTAATTTTTAATATTTGTTTCGTTCATATAATTTTATTATTTGTTGTTGTTTTTAACAAGAAGGTTTATTTCCCTTAAAAGAAAAATAATCTTTACCATGAATTTCTTATAGTAAAAATTTACATCGATTAAACGAATTTTAAACAGAAATTAAGTAAAAATTTCTAAGAATTTCATTCTAATTAATTTCATTCGCAAACGTCATAGAGAGGCCACAAGCAGCATTTGGCAAAGTGAACAACAACTACACAATAGGAAGAGCAACAATAGTAAATAATTTAAATCAATGATAATTGTTGTTGTTATTTTGTAAGAGTTGTTGTTGTTGTTGCTTTTAATGAACTTTAATGAATGAATGCTGGCTGTTAAATAAATTGAATAACTCCAAGATGGTGTTGCTGATAATGACGACGGCAACTACGGCAACGATGTAGATGACTTTGATTGCAATAAAGACAATGAAATATGGCGATGCTGATGATGATGATGATGATGATGATGACGATGGCGTCAAAAATCATGGCACAGTTAATTAATGTTTATTAAAATGAAAATAATAAGTCTTAAAACTTTATTTCAAATTGTTTTCATAATATTTTAATTTTGTATGTGATATGATTTCCCCTTTTTTGCTCTGTCGCTTATTTGTTTCGTGTTCAGTTCTCTGTTGTTTTTTTCATTATTTTGCTGTTTATGCCAGGGAAAATAAACTTTTTGCTTTAATATCTTAAGGGATATTAAGAGAAATTTATCTGTAGGGAATTTTTGCAAATTAGTTGCAAATAAGTAGGAGAATTTTTGTATAAACGATGATAAAGTTGTAAGTTTGATTACAAAAAAATATAAAAAATAAATATATATATGGTATATACATATAAATAAATGAACAACGTAAAATAATAAAAACGATGATGAGTTGGATGGGGGATGCATTTGATTTTGGTAAGAGTAAATTTTCAATTTATTTAAGTCATAGAAAAATTAATGTTCCCATGTAAAAAATATGCAATTCTTCAATTTGCAAAATATAGCAGAAAATATGCTGAATTGGCAACACTGGTTAGTGTTGCCATATGACATGCAGCTTTATTCTGTTGAAGCCAAATCTGGCAACGCTCAATATTGTTGATTATATAAAAAATAATAATTATTGGACATGCAGCGGTAATGATCTCTTCAGTCTTAAGTTAAATTTTTTTTTAAATAACTGCCCATTATGCCACTAGGAAATAAACTCCACAAAATGATGAATTTTTCTGGATATAATGGACTCTCTTGGTTTTGTTTGTGGATTGATCTCATTCTACATAAGAAAATAATATATATTACGAAGTCGTTGAAGCCAAAAATGAGCCTAATCGGGGAGTACACTTATTAGAAAGAAGATGGGAGGATCAATTTTCAACTGTTCTACAGTGCAATCCGTCAAAGAACGATTTGTATAAGACGGTCTAGTAGCATTAACTCCAGCAATAGAAAAATTTAGGTTTGGGTTCTTACGCAAAAATTTCCAACTGCCGACTTGGCAGAGAGCCCTATTACCTGCCACCGACGACGAATAGATAAATTTGGATTTTCTTGCACACTTTTATCGTTTACAGCGGCGATTCCTTTGAAGAATTCATATCGAATTTTTCTACTTTGCATTTAGTGCTGTGTTGTGTTAATTGGCCACCACATAATAATGAACATGTTTAACGCAAGTATATCGTTAGGTAAAATGCAAAAGGGTGTAACTAACAAAACCAAAATTTTTGCAGGAGAAGCAAAAAAACTTTATAAAATGAAAAACCCTTAACATTTTACGCCCTTTTGTTTTTTTGTTAATAAAAGTGCCATTTTTAATCGCAAAAGTGTAAAATTTTGTCAAGGCATGTAGTTTCATGACATTCATAGTAATCAATTAGAAAGTCGATTTTGAAATTTTTGTTAGTTACGCCCTTTTGCATTTCAGCTAACGATATAATCAATAGCATCCTTCATCCTTGGAATTGTAGTAAATTTGATGGCGAAATAACATAATCACCCCTATCGTGATTAACAATGGGAATTTTTGTTCACATGAAATTTTTATTCGACTCGAAGGGAAAAATGGTATCGTGAATCTCCCGTGAGAAATTATTCCCGCTATCAGTTCTCAGTGAATGCAAAAAATAGAGAAGAAGTCGAAAACAACATGAAAAATCAAAGAATTTGTGTTGAAAAATTGAAGTTTATGCAATAATTTAAAACAATTTGAAAAAAGTATGGCTAAATATTTAGTAATAAAATAATTTGGATAAATTTTGGAAACCGGAAAAAACAAATTAAAAATATTCTTAATGTTTAAAAGTTTTACAAAGACGCAGGCAATTGATTTGTTGCAAAAACATAAGTTTGTGTCTTATTAACGGGTCTTGGCACTAAAATAAAATTCGCAAACTCTAATATTCGAATTATAATAGAAAATACTTACATTTTCTACTCTATTCCCCACCAAAAACTAGGTGCATAAACTAAAGGGAAAAGTGAAAAATCTCGCGGGATAAAAATCATTCACGATAAGGGGAATTTATTGTTAGCGTGAAATCATTCACGGGGAACTTTGTCATGATTGCAATTTTAGGGAAAAGGGAAAAATTTCAAGGGAAAAATTATTCATGATAATGATGAATAAATATAATAATATTTCATCATGCTCCATAATATCTCCTGTCTATAGTGCAGCCACAATGCATTGCACGAGTGGAGGCTATCAAATAAATTATAAATCTGGATAATTTGGTAGCCTTGTTCAAGCTTTCAATAGAGGAAATATAAATCAAGACAGACGTTCAATTAAATTAGGTCATAGCACCAACGAAAGTATTTCATTTATTGATTTCTATTTATTCTTGACCTTTCCATATTATTTTAGTAATAATTCTTTGAGCCCGAGGTCTTATTTTTATGAAGTTTATTTTTTATACGAATCACTCTGTTGTCTGACAGCTGTTTTGACAGTTTAAAGTGACGTCTCTACTCAGTATTGTTTGGCAAATCATCATGAACAGGTTCAGTCCAGAACAACGCTTCCAAATCGTGGAAATTTATTTTCAAAAACAGTGTTCAATTAAAAATGTTTATCCGCTTTTTTACCGCAAAATTCTCTTCAGTGATGAGGCGCATTTTTGGTTGAATGGATGTGTCAACAAGCAAAATTGTCGTATATGGAGCAAAGATAATCCACATGCCGTTCAAGAATTACCAATGCATCCCGATAAATGTACTGTTTGGTGCGGTCTATGGGCTGGTGGAATTATCGGTCCTAATTTCTTTAAAAATGAGGAAGGACAACGTGTTACCGTGAATGGAAATCGATACAGAATCATGATCAATGAATTTTTGGTGCCAAAACTTCAAGATATGGATGTAAACGAAATGTGGTTTCAACAGGATGGTGGCACTTGTCATACTGTGGGCGAAACAATGGACTTATTGAAAGAACATTTCCAACGACAACATTATTTCGAGGAATGGACCGGTGAATTGGCCTCCGCGTTCGTGTGATTTGACGCCACTCGATTATTTTTTGTGGGGATACCTGAAATCATTGGTTTACGTGGATAAACCAGCAACGACTGACGCTTTGGACACCAGTATTCAACGTGTCATTGCTGAAATACGCCCTCAAATGCTTGAAAAGGTGGTCGAAAATTGGACCTCCAGAATGATCTTTGTGCAAAATAGTCGTGGTGGCCATATGACCGAAATTATATTTAAATGTTAAATTATCTACTAAATAAAATTTTTTTTTGGCCATTTCATAATTTGGCATGTGTTTTATTTAAATTTCAAATCAGCAAGCTGTTATAAAAACACCCTTTATATAGCTATTTTAAAATTTTTTATATAAAAATATCTCAAGCTTCAAATTTATTACTAAAATAGTATTTCATTTGTTTGACGAAGTTGTCATTAAACTGACTTCAATGAAGCTTGTTTCATTAATCCAACGAAGCGTGACATTGGTTGAATTTTAATGAAATTTTTCATTAGCTCAATGTCGAAATTCATAGAATTTATAAAAAAAAATGTTTCACTGTAAAAATAAATTTATATTTCATATTTACTGCCTTTTTCTCATTTTATTTAAAACAAGAACAAAATCGTATAAATTGTTTTTATTCGGCAATGAGAAATAGGCAGTAAATAAATTTCACTTTCTTAACGTGTTTAAAATAATATTAAGACTCTTCTTTTGCTTTCCATTATTTTTACTCGATTCCTTTACTTTTTCCCGCCTCCATTGCAACGTAATAACTCTATATATACATATTATTAGTGTAAAATACTCAAACAGAAATGGTCTGTCTGCCTTAAAATAATTAATGCTTCCAAAACCTGTAATAAAAAAGCTCATGCTGCCACGAAGAGCCTTCACTTATCATAAGCTTTAGGAAAACTTTTCAACAAAATGCTATAATTATCTAATTGATGCTTTAGTTTATTAACTGTAATCGAAAGGAGAAGAAAAGCAAAACTTTTTGCAGCCTTGTGATTATTTATTTAAGCAGATATCTTGATTGACT
Source organism: Linnaemya tessellans (assembly GCA_951800035.1). NCBI lineage: Eukaryota > Metazoa > Arthropoda > Insecta > Diptera > Tachinidae > Linnaemya > Linnaemya tessellans. The sequence continues at coordinate 155,793,540 of OX637532.1, read as the reverse complement.
TAAAGGTTAAAATTATTTTCCAAAACAATTTACTTCTCCACGGCAAACAGCAAGCAGTAAAACAAGAAAGAAAACTAAATAAATATTGAAATTAGGATTAATTTACGTATTTATCCATCAGATAGTCTCCTCTACACACATAAACAAATAAATAGAAATGAGAAAAAATAAATAAATAAATAAAATGGGTAGAAAGATCTATAGACATTTCTTATCTCAGCTGTTAAATGCTTTGCTTTTACAGTACAACCTGATACTACAATTCAAACAAATGCAGAAACATTTTCAAGTTAATTCCTCTGAAATCAATTTCAACTGTGCGCTGCTCCACATCTGGTTGGTACGGGTAGCTAGACAAAAGCAAGAGGGCGGCTGCATGGGATGTATGGCTGCATGGAGGTGGAAAACCCCACACTGTGGCACAAAGCAAAACATCAAACAACAAGTGCACAATTTAATTTTTAATATTTTCTTCTGCTGCTTGTTCTTCTTGTGCTTCTCGTTCTTCTTGCTCTTCTTCGTCTTCTTCTTCTTCTTCTTGTTTGTGTAAATATTTACCTACTTAAATCATTTATAGTCACAGTCGTGTTTTAAAGTACACAAAGTCTTTGTTTTTTTTTCTGTTCTAGCTGCTTATCAAACATCATCTTTTAATTTCACAAAAATATAAAAAGCATTTGAAGCAAAAAAAAAAAATAACAAAAAAAATATTAATTTTTCTGCTTTCTTTTTCCTTGTTTTTGACTTTGTGTATTTAAAATGCTGCTTATTATTAGTTGTTGTTGTGTTGTTGGCATACTGTTGCTACTGTTGCATGAATGAAATCGTAAAATTATGTTCTTGCTACAGCAAAAGAAGATGAACACAACAACAACAACAACAAAACAACATTTTTTATTAAGTATAGAAAAATTTACATCTCGTAATTGACTTTTGAAATTAAGTCACTGTAATGATAACTTCTCAAGAGCCCTGACAAAGAAAAGCAAGAATGAAACATTGTAAGAGGACCCCAAGGTAATGAGTGCTCCTGTAAGAAGCTGCTGTTAACTACTACTACATGTAAAAACACACACACACACACAGATACTCTTACATACACAAATATTCTTACACAATATAACATTTAATATAAATTATGAAGCAGCAGCAGAAAAAAAATTTAAATAAAATCAAGATGTAATAAAAGTAGAGAATAAAAAAAAAACCAGAAAATCTAAAATGTACTCAAGTACTTCATTAAGGTCTTTTAATGGTTCTTCAAACAAACAAATCTTTTATAGAGCGCAAGGGAAGTATCTGAATGTTTAGCTTCATCTGGATGTGGAGCAGTATTTGAATGCAACAAACAGCAGGGGGAGGGAGGCTAAGCCTTATAAATCTTAATACTTTAAGTGTTTTTCACTTTAGCCATCTATCCGTAAACACATATCTCTGCTGTTTATTCTATATTTAAATTTTATATGAATTTTAATTTCTTTGCTGCTGCTGTTGCTGCTGCTACTCTTGCTTTCATTGGCAATATGAACATTAAACTCAAGCAGACACACACACACCTACACCTAGCGAAAGCATAATAAAATCAATAATTCCTAGAAGTAACTTCCTGCCGATCTCTTTAAGTAGTTAATTGTCAAATGTCATGCTAGAAATATTATTGCATATTCACTTTAATTAAAATTCAAGAAAAATCTCTTCATTTTCAGAAATCAGCAAGATTTTCCTTTTTTTAAATAATTCTTAGAAATAGCGTCTTGCCGAGCTCCTTAAGCAGTTAATTTTCAACTATCATAACAGAAATATTATTACATATTCATATTAATTTTATTTTTTTATTTAATAAAAATTTTGGAAAAATGTCTACACTTTCAGAAATCAGGAGGTCTTTGCAATTCATATTTTAAAACTAAATTTTTTTTAATTATGATCGCTGACACTATTCTAAACGAATTCAAGAACCAACCTGCTCAAAAAACATTCACTATCGTAAATTTCATAAAAATGAACTGATGCGATTGTTGTTTGAAAAATGAAACAAAATATTTTTTAAACTATTGACAATTCGATTTTCTGTACTCATTTACTTTAAAAACTATACCGAATGACGTAAAATTTTTATTTAACGCTGATTTATTGTTTCGACAAAGACTACAAAAAAGATATAATCAATGACATTTCTTTACAAAAAGACCGAACAACTTGTCATACAACGAGCTTAACAGTCAGTATTGTCAACTCGAAGCTTTTTGCACTAGTTTTGGTGATTTTTTAATTCAACGAGGAGAACAAATTTTAAGTTAGAGATGGGTGCAGTTTTGATACTAATTTCAATTATATGTTTAATTAGCAAACTTTAGCTCACTTTTTTTATAAAAGAATTTTTTTATTCTACAATATTTCTATATAATCTGGATATCTTCTTCACGGCAAAATAATTAAAATTAATTTAACAATATTTAAAAAAAAAATATTTAACAGAAAAATGATTTTTTGCTTTTTTTGTTTTTATTTAAAATTGAGCAAAATATTGGTAAAAATATTCAATTTCTTTTATAAACAAGTAAAAACGTTATATTCGACCGGGTCGAATCTTAAATACCCTCCAAATATTTAGTAAGTGAATTTAAAATGTTTAACTTGGTGGGACAGAGTTCCTTTATATAATATCGTACGTCAACGCCCACTAAAGGGGGCGGGGTTCAAAAATAGACAACATCATGTTTTCCACAAACGAACGTATGTGCATTGCTAGACCGTCTTAAACTTCATCACTAATCAAGAATATACATATTTACTTTATAGGGTCCAATTCTCTTTGGAGGGTATATAAACTGTATTTTGGCGGGGTCGCTCTGGCAAGGGCTGTGGGGGAAACATTTCACCTTTGTCATAAAACTCTAAAAATGAATGCTTGGGATAATTATATACAAAATTAAAATTTTTTTTTTTTATAGGGTCATTTAGAGGGCAAAGGGGGAGGAGGGGGTAAGGCAGAAACAGGCAGTCATAAAACTCTAAAAATAAATGCTTGGGAAGATTACATACAAAATTAAAAAAATTTTTTTTTTTTTTGGTAGGGTCATTTAGGTGGTGAAGGGGGAGGAGGGGGTAGGGCAGAGGAGTACCAGGTATCGTCTCAGCTTCGTCATCAAAGCTTAAAAATTTTATTTTTAAGGAATGTAGGCTTAAGTAAAACAATTTGTTAAATTTTTAGGCAATTTTTGCATATGATAACGCCCACTAAAGTGGGCGGGGTCCACAAATAATTTTTTTTAATTTTATGGCTCCAGTTTAAGGCGTTGGACCATATTTGACATAAAAATATATCATTTGCTTAACAAAAAAACCAAAAAACTTTAAAAATTATGTTGTTTTTTCTGGGTTGGTTTAGTTCTTCTTAGGGGAACTTTTTTCCCCCTTGCCCGATTTAGCCCATCTTCGAACTTCACCTGCTCTAAGCTTTAAAATATATTTATACCAAATTTAAAGAGTCTAGCTCTTTTCATTTGGACTGAATTGTGGTCTCCACAAAAAAAAATGTATAATATTTTTTTGTAAAAAAAATTTTTTCAATTCATATACGCAAGAACTATTATCACATTCAACCAAGCCGCTTAAGATGTCCTTAGCAGACAAGTATAACTAAATTTCTTTGCACATGCGAAAACGGTTTAAAGAACTGAGGTGATTGTAGTAGGAATACATTAGTACTGATGATGGGAATATAGTGGCTTCCGAGAACTTCCTTTTTCTCTCGTGTTAAGTATCTTGGGATCTTTAATATCTCCACATTTTGTATTTTGCTTTATAAAAGGTTGAAATCGATTATTTTTCATATCAATAATGTCTAAAATTTAAGTATCATTTTAATTTTAGTTAAAAATGTTTTTTTTTTCAAACTATTAATTAAATTATTATTTTTCTTTTCATAAAATTAAACATTTTAAACACAGTGCTTTTTGCAAATATTATATGCTTTTTTTCTTGGCTTTACTGCTGGTGGAAATTCAAAAGCTGGCAACGCTGTTAACAATAAATTTTTGATAAAATCAATTTGGTGACAATTTTATTTCCTGATGTGTTTCTATAAACTATCCTCTACATTTGACCGATTTAATGATTCTGTAATAAATTTTATGGGCTATGCAGTCATTAGTTTTTGTCGATAAACCAGCCCCCCCTCTTTTAGGACTGGAAGATAATATGCAAACCACCATTGACTGCCAGATTTATTTTATTGAATAAAATTTAATAAATAAACAAATAAATAGTCAGAAATTGGACTGATCGAATATACTATGTAACCCGTAGACGCGGCCGACATATGAAGGAAATCATGTTTAAACATGTCCGCGCACATGAAATTATCTACCAGATTATATAAAAAAAAATGATTTCAATAATATTCCCGTCTCGTATTACTATATTAAGCTCTCATGAAGCTAAAAAAGCACCCGATATATAACAAAAAATTTTTAATTAAAAAATTTAATTAAATGTAATATTACCTTTAACTAACATTTTAATTGAATCAATTATTCAATAGCAGAATACAACAACAACTCATAAAGTTGTGTAAAAATGTGTAAATGATTTTATTAAGTGAATACAATAACTTGGATTAGAAAATCCTCTCAACTTTCAATGATTCGGATTTAAAAAAAAATATTAAATTCGAATTACATTGCCAACAAACACAAAATGGAATTTTAATAAAGGCAAAGCAAAAAATACTCCAGCTTCAGGAGGAAATCTTAAAAAAAAATTAAAATAACTTATGGACCTCTAGAACAATCACAACCTAATTTTGATTTATAACAGTAATAATTTTATTTTCAATTATATGGGAGTTTTTTTATGGGCACATACAGTGAATCTACTTTTTTTTTTTGTGAAAGCAGAGGGTTTGAATAACAATTCAGTAGATACAATCATTATAAAAAGGATGAGCTCTTGTTACCTAAAATTCAAAACCTGGCGTATTTAATCTTTTCAACTTCAAACGAATACACTAGAAAAAAAAAAAGAGATTTGACGAACAAGAAAAACAAAACAATTTAAATTTTTAAAATTAAAAAAAAAGGTTAATTTTCCATTTAATGTATTAAATGATGAGACCAGATAGAAAAATCTCACATTACACTCATGCATACAAACACATTGCCAAATGCAATCAGAATGAATGAAGCCCTGCAAACAATTTATAAAGCGGACTTAACTTCGAAGTGATCTCGATATGATTAAATCATGCCATTGCAGATGAAATGTCCTCCCTAGGGAATTGAACTTGGCATTATGACAACTGACATATTTGTGGCATCCTGTGCAAGAAGCAACATGATTTTTATAATTCTCACACTTCAACATATTCTTACAAAAAAAATTTTCAAGTAATTTTTATCACTTCCCCAGAAAACATTTCTCCCAAAGAGATCACATTGTTGTCACTTCTTCCGGGCTTAGCTAGATATTTGAATATGTTTGCAGGGTGCACGCGACAGCAGTTGCCACAAAAATCTAGGGGTGGCAAAGTACCAAAGCCAACCATAATAATCACTTACTCGTATAGTCGAAATTTTAAAAACAAACCCTCCAAAAAATACTCTTAGGCAAACATTCTCCCATGAACAGCAGCAACAACAACACCCAAAAACAATTTACTTTTTTACGAATCTTGTGAAAAGTTTGAATCTGGAAAATAGAAACACTAACACAGCAAAAAATATATCATCGACAACAACAACAACAACAAAGCAAATAAGACTTAACACACAATAATAACACAACAATAGCGCAGGCAGCAGCAACAACAACTTTGGCATCAACAGCAACAGCAACAAGATTTAACATCAATAGGAAATAATTGCGTAGAGGAACGCGTTGAGGCGTGTTGAATGAAATGAAAAAGAGCCTTTTTTTCCCGTTCATATCTCGCCACAGAACACATGGAAAAGTGCAGAAAAAAAACACATTTTGACACAATAGATTGAAACCAAAGCGGGGGGAAACATTGAATGAATTTAGCTGGACTGGCATGTAAATAAATAATTGTAATGAATAATGAATGGGAGGAAACAGCAACAACTACACAAAAGTACAACATCAGAACAACAACATACAGAACATTAAGCAATTTTAGCTAATATGATTAAAGGCTTAACAAAAAAAAGAAACAGAAAAAAAATGGAAGAGAGGACCATTAAAACAAAACAAGTAACCAAAATACTTAAAAAGTAGAATTTATAAAATTAATTTGCATTCAATTTAAAGCTGAAACTTTTATTCAGTGATCTTCTAAAAAAAATCGTTAAAATTGGTCATGCGGAGTAACAATTGTAATCCATAGGTCATTTATGGTGTCCAACCGAACGTCAAAAATGTTATGTGCTAGTATTGCTGCTTTTGCGGCAAATACGCATTTCTATATGCTGGCCTTCAACGCAACTCGCAATCGGTTGCCACCGATGCCATTGACCAAATTAACGCATACGATATCGCATGAAATTTCATTACAAACTTCTATCAATATCGAATGTCGTATGCTGCCACCAGGTCTTTGTTTAAAAAAATTTTTCCCAAAATCGCCAAATAGGATTTTTTTTATTTGGGAAATAAGTAAACAGCACGTTTCACAATTATATTTGTTAACGACTTTGTTTATTCGGACTCAGGGGTGGCACTTACTTACGCAGTGCATTGCGCCGGAACTAGAAAGGAGTTGATTAGACAAATTAGGAAAGATAGAGAACTTTTTTGTAGCTATTTCTATATTTCGCCGATGTTTTTGAAAGCCGCTACACTTTCATCATCTGTACTCATGAGTATTTTTTTTTACCACCATTCATTAGGTAATTGCCTTAGTTGAGCACGATAACAGTTTTTATTTATAAAAATTTTATAAGGAAATTCCTTACGAGAACTGTAGCAAAACCACTTTTATTTAATAGCCAGTCGCAAAGCAGCTCTGAGTCAGTTAACATCAAGCCTCGTTGGCAATTGTTTTTTAAGTGCAGCCAGACCACTGATTGTTTACTCTCTTTCGAGAGTTTTGCGTCTCACTCGCACTAGTTAATTTCAACTCCTCAGATAACTGTATAGTTTTACAGTTCTTCTGAGGAATATTCCGTGGTTAACTACGTTGCTACTTCCTATGTGAAGGCATAGGTCGTGTACAGTCAGTCACAGTAACAGAAGCAAATACGGGTTAATAACATCGCCGGCATATGGTCTAAGTCACTCCGTCGGCATCTGTGCACCAAAACTTTGCAAATTTACTTTGTAAAGTATTTCAACATACAAATACAAATTTAATAGCCGATGTTGTCGTTTGATTATTTCTAGAGTTGTACGGCTCTTGAATGAATTAATTCAATTGAATCATTCATTTAATTGAGTGAGGTGAATCTTTCACTTTACTGAGCGTTTTCAGCTCAGTTCTTTCACTTCTTTCAGTTCTTTCTGTTCTTTCAGTTGTTTCAGTTGTTTCAATGGGCCTGTCTCTTTCAGTAGCTCTTTTCAATGTTGTATGTCAAAATGTATATGAGAAAAAGGAATTAATTCACTTATATGTGCAGATACATACATGATGTGGTGCCTTATATTATTAGAGTTGCCAGATGAAAAATTTTCAAACAGCACTGCCATGATAAATATTTCAGTACTTATTAACTCGGTGCACTATTTATATGTATTTATTTTGAAGTCAGATATCGGATTGATTTCTATTATTGTGGTAAAGCTAACGATCATTTAAATATTTATCCCAATTTATCATTTTCATATAAGAGCAATTATTACTTATGTTGATTTAATGTCTTTTATATTACATATTAACGAAAATATAAAAATGCATAATTGGTTGTTGTATTAGCTAGTCTGATTCTTTAATTTTCTTTCATGACATTTGCAGTTCATGAATTATGACTGAGCTAAAAAAACCAACTGAGCTAGTGAATGAACTGAATGAATTAATTCAGTAAAGTGAGCGGAGCGGAAAAGAGCGCTCACTCAAAACAGCTGTTTTGTACAACTCTAATTATTTCCTTCATGTTCCATGTATCTGAATTTTTTGTTTAATTATATTTAAGGCAATAAACCTATTTGGTTTGAATTTTATTTATACTTAAGTAAGAAAGGGATAGTATTGAGAGAACAGATAAAGAATGATAAGAAGATAGGGAATTTCTTGTAGCTATTTCAAGTCTTTGCCTCGCTGGCTAATTTTTTGCAACAGGTCTTATGAAAAAGGGTGCTATTCCTCTGCTCTTTAGTACATGATTGTGTCAAACGGTGTCACTTATGTCAAGCAGGCCGATAACAAGTAACATAACCACACCCAAATGCTGACCAAAAAATTGTAAGCCATAGTCACGAGCCCGGAGTTGAACTCGGGACTTTCGGCTTCTTAGTCTCAAACTTGGGGATATATTAATTCTTTACCTGTTTTTTTTAGTTTTTGACAAATATTATATATTTTTTAAATTATTAAAAATATTTTCTATAAATCGTAATAACTAAATATGTCACAAATCCTTCAAATTCGCATAAAATACTAAAAGCCATCATCATATGTATTTTATTTAATATAATTTCGTTGAGCGTTAACAAGTTTGTGGGCGCTGTTGGCTGAAGTAGTAGAACACGAGACTATGAAGCGGAGGGTCATGAGTTCGAGCCCGCTCTGAGTCATGAAATATTGTGTTGAATTCTTCTGATCAGCATTAGTGCGTGGTTGTGTTAGTTGTTGCCAGCCTGTTTCAATGATAGTCACTGGTCACTGAACATAATTGGCAGCGACCGACACTATCATGTACTAAAAAGCAGAGTAACAGCACCCACCTTCGTCGGCCCTGTAGCAAAAATTAGCCGGCGAAGTAAACCGTTAAAATAGCTACAAAAACAAATGTCTATCTTCTTATCTTTCCTAGAATGTCCCCTCAATACTATCTCCTCGTTTTCAGTTCCGGCGCAATGCATTGCATATATAGGGGCCATCCCCTGAGTGCTGGTGCAAGATAAAAAAAAAAAAAAGATTTAACCCCTGCCAGGAGTGCCAACGACTTCTTTCTAAAACTTAGAAGCTGTCTAGTCCTAACTCTGCTAAGGGACGGGTAATTGTTGACCACCTGCTAGTCACCTTCTTCTCTGCCCAGGCCTCTATTATATTCAACAGCTCTCCCTACGTGAGACTGCTTCATCCAAGGCCGTACCTGCTCTTGCGCATTAGTCCATCATTTCAGTTCCCTGAATGCCTTCATGCCCTGGAACCCAAACGTCATGTACCCTTAACATCATGTCTTTTAAGTCGACCCAGAGATTTAATTCATGCCAGTACACATTTCGATTTTATCATCCTCGAATCCAGGGCCCTAATTGCTGCCAAACTATCTAGACAAATGTCAACAGTTCTTGCCTCTAAACTGAGCTCATTAATCCTTAATGCTGCGCGGTTGCATTACTTCGAGTTGCAGAGTTCTCCATTAAGTCCTTTCTCTCAGGGAATGCAACTGAGAAGAGTCTATCAAAACTCATGACAAGAGTCATATAATCAGTTTGTCTCTCCAGGAGCTGCTCTGCCAACTTGTGTAGGATAATGCAATGTACCGTACGCTCATGCCTGATGTTGCCTGACTCAGTGAGCCTAAGAGCAGATCTTGCAAATATGTACTTGATATAGACCTCAAGGGGAGCTCAATGAAGCAATGTCTCTAGACTGGCCTGAGGGGCCAGTTATATCAAGACATGTAGAACTCGTACTTTGCCCTGTATAGAGAGATACGACTGATTAGATCTAAAATAATCAGTCTTTTTTTTATTTTTGATAGCGATTTCTTATAAAATCATATGCGTGCAGGTATAATTAAATAGGGAACATTTTGAGTTGGTGCTTAATTATTCATTGTATTGGAAAAACTAGTACTAAAAAAGTACCACGACTTACAACTTGATTAGTGTTTTCATACCTTTAGTCCTCTGCATATTTCATTACAAGCATGCAAATGTATGCTGCTGCTCTTATGAATATGAATATTATTTGCTGTATTCAAAAGCAAAAAGGGGTAAGTTTCAGATATTATGCATGCATTTGGATGCTGATTATGAGCAGAAGAGTTGATCGCATTAATTCAAATGATGGCTGCTACTGAACGACAAAAGCTGTTGATTCCTTTTATGATGCTATGCAATTTTGGAGTGTCGAACAGCATGTGTTTATTATCCCTTCAGTGTCAGAGGCTATAAAGCAGGGCATTACACGATAATCTTATGAGCTGCAGGGTTTTGAAGGTGGCATGTAAGTCATAAAAATACGGAATCAATTGCCTTTTCCTAAAAGAAGCGAAATCTGTGAATTGGCAGAATATATTTCAAATATGGTTTGAATAGAACTCGTATTTCTGTGAAAAATTTTAACTGACACACACACAACTGCAATTATCTTCAGAACTGCAGGGTAATTTAAGTATTTTATAATTCTATTGATTCGTCTAAGGCAAAAGCAAAAGCTGGAAGGCATTAAAGCATAAGAAAGTAAAAATAAAACACTCCCGCTTTTGCACAACATTAAACAATGAAATGACGATTATGATGTTGCTGTTGAATAGCTTTGGTGGCAGTGGTGGTGACAACGCCATCGACAATTGCTCTCTGTTAGCGCCCGTGTGTGAGTGGCAATTGCAAAACTTATAGTCATAAATATGGTTGAATGAACAAGCAAACGTTGTGTTTAAATGACCGAATATCTGTGTCCGTCTCATGGGCGGACTAACAACTGAAGAAATTTATCTATACAAACAATCAAGTTCTATAGCAGCAGCAGCAGCAGCAGCATCATCAGCAGAAGAGGCATATTATTATCATAATTATTATTGTTATTATTATGCGAAATCATAATCGTAATAATACAGCAATAAAAGCAGCCAAACCGACCAAATAATATGTGCAATATTGAATCAAAATTAATGTAAAAGGAGAGAGGGAAAAAGATTTCAGTAACCAGAAAGGCATGGCAGCCAGTAGGCCACTTTACCAGCACCAGATAATTACAAAAAAATTAAAAATTCCGTAATGATCGGCTCACATACCAGAATTTTAGTATAAAATATGCACAATGTTCTGGAGTTCCTAAAATCCGATAGCAACAATAATTTCTTATGGCATTTAAGGAAATGGTTTTGAGTTTAATTTGGTGGCTCAGCTACAGGACCCCAAAGTGGGAACACCGAAGTTATAAAAAATTCCCTTCCATGCCAAAATAAATTTTCTTATCCGAGAGCTATTTTTATGAGTTTCCGTTTGCATTTTAGGAGATATTTAAATAAAAAATTTAGCTTTTCACTTACCTTGATCCACTGTTGTTGCTAATAGAGTCGTCAAAATTTATCCGGTTGCTGTGGTAGATTAAAAACAAAATTTGATAAATAACTGATCCATTACAGTGGTAGTCTGCTTTGGTATTCCACCTGCAAATATGCACATAAAAAAAGGGTAAAAAAATATAAAATCGATTTCAACTTTTGGGAACTGCAAAATAATTTCAGTTTTTTTTTCAAAATCCCCCACTGTGGCACGTTATGAATATTGTGGGGCAGGAAAAAGCAGGAATCGCGAATTGGAATGGTTTTTAAGTGAAGAAATCCTTTGCAGCAGAAGGCTGAGAAAAAACCCATTCAAAGTATGAAAAAGGCGTTGCACCCAAGAAAAGAACATGATTTTTCTTACAAACGCATGTTTTTTTTCGCAAATTAGCCTTTTCTGCACTTTTCGAAATAAAAACTCTTAGACAATACATACATGACTACACAAGTGATCAGAGTCGGTTTAGGTGATCTTAGGATCTTAGGATGTAGGCGATCCTGTCAGTGACATTCACAATATGATACCAAAAAGTGAATGTTTTCTAGTTTTTACCACATATTCTTATTTTCTCTAAAAATTTTTGTATCAAAAGTTAAAAAAATCTCTGTTGTATTTTATTTTATGGACGATTAAATAAATCTATTTTGGAAAATCTGGCTGTTAGTAAAGCGGACGACACACTATGACATTTTATGACATAGAATTTGTGCTGTCACATGAAAACTTATAGTGAAGCACAACGAAATTTGCGCAAAAAGACTGCTGCTAGACACATTATTCTGTTTGCTTGCGATTTTATAAAATGCCATAGTGCATTCTCAGCTTAACTGTATTTCTGAGTTCCAAAACGTCAAAATACACTCTTTGTAAAGTGGCATCACTGGAAAGTATTTTAATGTTTCAGCCTATTTCAGTCACAAAAATTAAGATTTACGTGAAAAATACATCGATAACTATATATAGGAAAATTTTTTTATTTCATTTAGATCTGATATATCCACCCTCCCACAAGTTTTTTTTTCAATAATAGGTGCGCCTTTTTAACATAAAGGCAATTCCACATAACCCTTGAAAATGCAATACCAACTGAAGAGAAGAGATTTTTTTTTAGTTGCAAAAAAAAAAACAAGTAAATAAAAATACAGCACAATACAATAAAAATATTATTCAATCTGTTATGCCGGGTGTTATAAAACTTTCTAAAAAAAAATTTTTTTTTATTTATAATTTCCTAATTTTCACCTTCCGCTACACACATACACACACACACAGCAATCACACGATATAACACGCCATGTTTAACGAAAATTCACAGCCATCACACAAAATATTATTCATTTTAAAAAGCAATTTCTGCAGACGTTTAATGTACCCGTACAACATCATGATTTTTTTATTACAATTCTGCAAAATATGAATAAATATTTGCTGCATTAAATCCAACCAGATACAACACAATAAAAAATACGAGTACAGTTCGTTGGTTTGTTCAGTCGCTGCTTATTCATTCATTATTCATTCATATTTTTGCCGCGTATATAATAATGTGACATTTATATGATTCTGACTTTGTGTTTAAGTTTTATGATTTTATTTTTTCAAGCATCAATGAATATTTCGCACCACCTCAGCAAACCACCAAAAAGAATTTCATCCAAAGAAAGCAACAATAAAAATGCGCTCTGTTCTGCAAGGCGAATTGGTGAAAATGTCTGGTTCTCCAAATGCTCTTACTCTAAAAATTAATAACAGTCGAAAAAAATAAGGTCCTCTAAGTGGATATAAATCAATTGTCTGGGCCCACTATATCAACAGAAAATTTTGTTCGTACAATTTAAATGTATAAATTTTGTTCTTGTTGTATAAATAAATTTCTTGCGATATACAAAATCCATTAATATTGAATACCCTAAGTTGGCCACTTGTCGAAGGACCACTAAAACTGATTTTTTGAAATCTCAGTTAAACTAGGTTCAGTTAATCTGAATATAGATTTCTGCCGCTATTACCAAGCTTGTTTGTAAAATTTTAAAGGAACTGCTTAGTTTTGCTTAAAATGTTGCGTTTTAATAATAAAAAAAAAAGAAAAAAAGAATTTCAAACTACCTTAAACTAAATTCAATTACTTGAACATAAATAACAAAGAAGCTTAAGCAATCAGCAGCCGATGGCTCTGGAAAAAGCGAAAGAGATACATGGAATATTGGGAATATTAATCGTCAGGGTTGGGGAATTTCGTACTAACCAAAAATGTAATAACTTAAAAATATGAATGTGGGAACTTCTCGTATTCAATTTTCGTTAAAATATTGGTTAAATAGTTGATATTCCTACTCACCAGCACCACTTGCAAAAAGTGGAAAAATTGAACAAAGAACGCTGATGAGATGGCGTAGCGGCCTCGAAATCAGTACTGATCCGTTCTGCTGGTTTGATGATTATTGAAAATATTCTTAATATTCCAATCTTAATATAAAAAATAATAAATAGAATTTGAACAAATTCATTTATTAATAAAGTAATAAAAAATCATTTGCAGTCATGCAGATTCGAACTTAAGCCCGTTGAAAAAATTAACAATTTACCTTAAACTAAGTTTAAACTTAATCCGCATCTCATAAACACGACCTAAATTATACGATTTTTAAAAAGCGCTAATATTAAAATCGCTGTGTTTTCATGGAATAGGGGAAATATTTTGCAATTCCTTTTTTTTACATTTTTTGCTGTTGCTGTTATTACCGGCCATTAAAACTGTTTAGTTGATCTTTAATAGACTTTGGATTTTTCGTTTATGGCAGGCAACAGGCAGCAGCCATATCATCAGCAGCACCGAAAAAATTGAATTACAGTCAGCTACAAGCGGTTAAAAGTGTACGGAATTGTAATAATAAATATTTTATTGTTATTTTGTGAGTATTGAAAGTTTTAGTAACTCTTTTCCTCTGCCCACAACATCATGTTATGAAATAAAAGCACTGTAATCATCAACATCATCATCGTCATCATCATCGGCATAAAACTTTTGTATTAATATGTTTAGCTCTGTCCCCTCGGCTCCGCCAAATTGTTTCCGTATTTGTAATTTTCCTTTTATCAAGTTCTGTACATTTTTGGTTTGTTGCATGCTGGCCCAGTTGCCGTTGATGAAAATAATTTTGATGATTATGCTTGCGCTTCGATGGACTTTTATTATGATTATTGGAAGCAACCATAAAAAGTTGATGGTTGATGTTTATTGTGACTACTATTATTGCAGTTATTGTAGATGACCGCCCAATCAAAAAAACAAAACAAAAAAAAGAAAATAAGAATGTACAGTTATTTAGTGAATAGTTTCAAATTGGTTGGCATTTTCAATAAAACTCAGTTCGGATGAATTCACATTGAAACTCAAACTCAAATACAGCAAAGGAAACTAAAAGTTGGTATGTAAACGAGCACCTTTTCGTAATAAGTACCTTTTGCATTTTATGCAAAAAAAAATATGAGAAAGAAGAAACATTCAAAAATTGTTTTAGTTTTCGTAATTTTTGCATTAAGCATCAATTTGTATAAAAGTACATTTTGTAAAAAGTACCCTTTCTAACAAAGTAGCTTTTGTATTAATCAGTAACTTTTCTGCACTATTATCACTTGTCTGATAGTACCTTTAAAAAAAACCTCTGTTTTATTAGAAAATACTACTTTTATTAGAAAATGCTCTCTAAATGTAAGTAAATTTTGAATAACAGGTTTTTCAGATTAAATGCACCATTTAAATATGAGAAGCTTTTAAATAAAAGTAAATTTGAATAAATAAACTACCTTTTTAATAAAAGTAAATTTTTAAGAATAGCACCTTACGATTAAAAGCACTTTTGAAACAGTAATACCTTTTTGTTATAACCTGCTATTGAATTAAAGTCCCTTTTGAATAAAAGTACCTTTTGAATAAAAGTACCTTTTGAATAAAAGTACCTATTGAATAAAACTACATTTTGAGTAAAAGTTTCTTTCAAATAATGATACATTTTCAATTAGAGTACTTTTTGAAAAAGTACCTTTACAACAAAAGTACTTTTTGAAACAAAAAAAAATGCATTTTGAATAAAAAATCATTTTGAAAACAGTAGTTTTTAAATAGCATTATATTTTGAATAAAAGTGCCTTTTGAAAAGAAAAGAAAGTACTTTTTGAATAAAAATAGTCTTTGAATAAAAGTACTTTTTAAATAAAAGCATGTTTTGAATAAAAGTACCTCTTGAACATATGCACCCTTTAAATAAAAATAGCTTTTGAATATAAGTACCTTTTGAATAAAGGTATCTTTTGAATAAAAGTACCTTTTGAAAAAATTACATTTTGAATAAAAGAACATCCTGAAAATATTACCATTTGAATAAAAGTACCTTCTGAATGAAAGTACTTTTTCAAAAACTTATTTTTTGAAGAAGAGTACATTTTGAAAAAAAGTTCCTTTTGAATAAAAATACATTTTGAATAAAAATAAATTGAAAATAAAAGTACCTTTTCAATAAAAATACCTTTTTAATCTTTTGAATAAAAGTACCTTTAGAAAAATTACATTTTGAATAAAAGAACATCCTGAAAATAATACTAGTTGAATAAAAATACCTTCTGAATGAAAGTACTTTTTGAAAAATAGTACTTTTTCAAAAACTTATTTTTTGAAGAAAAGTACTTTTTCAAAAACTTATTTTTTGAAGAAAAGTACTTTTTCAAAAACTTATTTTTTGAAGAAAAGTACATTTTGAAAAAAAGTTCCTTTTGAATAAAAATAGATTTTGAATAAAAATAAATTGAAAATAAAAGTACCTTTTTAATAAAAATACCTTTTTAATAAAAAATACCGTTTGAATAAAAAGACTTTTTATATAAATGTACATTTTGAATAAAAGTGTCTTTTGAATAACAGTACCTTTTGAATAAAAGTACCTTCTGAATAAAAGTACTTTTGAATAAAAGTACCTTTGCATGAAAGTTCCTTTTGGATAAAGGTACTTTTTGGATAAAATTACATTTTGATTAAAAGTACCTTCTGAATAAAGGTACCTTTTGAATAAGAGTATCTTTTTAAATAAAACTACATTTTGAATAAAAGTGTCTTTCGAATAAGTGTACCTTTGGAATAAAAGTACCTTCAGAATAAAAGTACCTTCTGAATAAAAGTTTTCTTGAATAAAAGTATCTTTGAATAAAAGTACTTTTGAATAAAAGTACATTTGCATGAAAGTACCTTTTGAATAAAATCTCATTTTGAATAAAAGTACCTTCTGAATAAAAGTACCTTTTGAATAAGAGTATCTTTTTAAAAAAAAGTACCTTTTGAATAAGAGTATCTTTTTTAAAAAAAGTACCTTTTGAATATAAGTACTTTTTATACATAAGCAGCTTTCCAAAAAAAAGTACAGTTGTCTTTACTAAAACTATATTTTGCAAAAAGTACTTTTGTCCAAAAAATTACTTCACTGAATAATAAACTCTTTAAGAACACTTTGTTATAAATAAAAATCACGTCATGTCTGAATATTTGTATGTACATAAAAAGCGAACATTAATGGGTCAACATACAAGCAAAGCAAATAATACAACAAAATAATCATTTTATTGCAAGTTCTTTTAAAGATTGCAGAAATCGTAAAAAATGAAATTCAATTGAATTTCTTTTATTGCCTTTTTGGCATCCGAATAACCTTGAAAAGTCAACAACCTGTAAAAAGTATATCACAACCGAATAATCAGCCAGCTGGACCGTATCAGTTAAATTGAAACGATCCGTTTTGGTCGTGCCATCGAATGCTGCTGCTAATACTTTTCCCTCATCAGTTTGTATTATAACAAAAAAATATCTTGAAAAAAGAAAGGATTTCATTTAAATTAATTTGAGAAAATAGTATGAAAAAAAAATAAATAAACAAAATGAAACGAATTTCACACACACACACAATTCAATTCAATTGGGACAAATGAAGCCAATAAACAATGAAAGACGAATAAAAATAAAATTGCAAAAATAGTTTTGGAAAAGCAAACAGCATTAACAGCAACAACAATAGTTTCTATAACAAAAAGAGCGACAACAATGTACAATGCAAATATTGCTATAGTGCACACAAAAGCAACAATAAAAACCAAAAACAAGAAAATATCAAATTGAACTTTTGCACTTGAAACTCCTTAATAAAACTAATTGAAAATTTTATTCACAATTGTAATGCATTCGCTGATGTTTTTCCATTCTGTATTTGTTCTTTTTCTTTTGTTGTTGTTGTTGTTTGCTTTGCTCTCTCCTCCTCCCCTTTTCCGTTTGCACATTTAAGTATTTGGCTTAAGCACCCTGTAAGTTTTCTCTACTTTAGTTAGAATTTTAATGGCTGTTTATTTTTTATTCTTTTTTTTTTTTTTGTAAATTGCACAAAATGTTTGTTGTTTTTTTGTCTAGCTTACATTTGCAAATATAGTCATTGAGGGTCCTTTAAAAAGAATGCGAGGGAAGGGGGGTTGGTGGATTGACTTGTTGTTGATGGTGGACAAGGGCTCGATTTCGGGTGGTTGCTAAAAGAACAATAAATTGCTAAAACAATTGAACAGCCACATGCACATTTCTGATAACAACGATTTAATAATGAGTGAATTTTTAATTAAGTCACCGACGACTGTATGCCAAAGAGCGCAGGATGTATTTTTATTTTGTAATTAGAAATGCATTTAACAGTTCGAAGGACTATTTGCTATTCAGGCCAATAAACTTTTGAAGATTTTTGGAAAGGCTTTGGACAACATCAGTAGGGACATACACACATTCTAGTATATAAACTCCAATCGACAACTAAATTTGTCTACTTAATTAATCCAACTAAACATTTTTCAAATCACTCGAAACGATTTGTTAATTCACATGGTTTATCGCTAAAAACATGGTTAATTTTTTTATGCGCTGCTGAGCAGAGTCTTACGGAGATATTAAAATATTTTATTTTTCTACCCTCCAAAAAAAAAAAAAAAATTAGAGGGTATATTCACTTTGTTATTCCGTGTGTAACACAGCGAAAAATCCCTCTAAGGCCCCATATAGTATATATATTATGAAATCTAAGACGATCTGGCCATACCCGTCCGTCCGTCTGTGGAAATCTGAATACAGTCCAAACCAAAAGAGCGAGATATTTGAAATTTGGTATAAATACATCTCGAAGGATAGTACAGGTTAAGTTCGTAAATGGACTGAATCGGGCCAGCGAGAAAAAAGTTCCCCTAAGAAGTACTAAAGCAACCTGCAAAAAACAACATAATTTTTAAAGTTTTTTTTTTGTAATTTCGTTAAGCAAATGATATATTTTTTTTTATCAAAGAAACTCCAAAGCGTTGAACTTGCAGCCAGAAAATCAGAAAAATCCATTTTTGCGCCTCGCCCTTTTTAGTGGGCGTTGAAGTAACATATTACATGGAAAAATAGTGTAAATAATTAACAAATTGTATAATTTAGGTCTACAGTCCTTAAACATTTTATTTTAAAGCTCTTATGAGGAAGCTAAAATGTTCTCTGATTTTCCTCTGCCTTTGCCCCCTAAATGACCCTATAAAAAATATATATTTTTTTTCACTTAACCTCAAAAATTTACTTTTTAGAGTTTTATTTTCTAAATATCTGGACGGTGTTTAAGATTCGAACCGGTCGAATATAACGTTCTTACTTGTTCAAATTCGGATAATTTTTAGATCCCGATCAGTGTTGCCATATGTTTTTTTTTTACAAAAACTGGCAATTCCGAAAAAAATCTGTTTTTTTTCGAAAAAAAATCTGCACCTTCAAAACCAAATTAAAGAAATCTGAATACAGTCCAAACCAAAAGAGCGAGATATTTGAAATTTGGTATAAATACATCTCGAAGGATAGTACAGGTTAAGTTCATTCTATTGAAGAAATAAATAAAACAAAATATTTATAAAAAATTTATAAATATACAAAAAATGTATAAAATTAAAAGTAACAACAGAGATCATACCCTGCAGGAGGATAAGCGTTAATTGTCTTTAAGCTACTGGAAAGATTACTAGTGTAGCAAGCACTAGTTCAAAAGGTGATTGAACATATACAGAAAAGTACTAGTACTTCAAGTAGTTCATTTGTAGATTGATTTGACTTGTAGAATTTCATATTACTTTTTGATCATGTTTTAAAGCGAATTGCTAGTTCGCATTTTCATCTATTTTATTTTTAATTGTTACAATTTTTAAACAAATTCAAATTTGAAACAAAGAATAGTATTAGAAGACTTTGCCACCTGCATAGCCGCAGTTTTTTTTTGTGTGTTAAAAAAGTGACATTTTAAAAAATAAATAAAATTAAAAGCAAATTTTAAAATCTTTTAAACCTTTTTTTTAATATGTATGTTCATATGTAAAATCAGCGATCTTTTTTAAAATAATAAAAAGTGATACATGTATTGTATGTTCATTAGTGTTTGGTATATGGTGGAGTACCAAACGTAACTCAAGTTGTACAAGGTGCTAATGGATTGAGTGTGCCCTGAAGGAACTTTCCATTTCCTCTTATAAACTAAGAATTGATGAACTAGAAATTGCTTGTGAAGACAAAGACTTAACAAATTTCATTGGGTTTAAAAAACCAATAAATTTAGGGATTTTTTTTTATATATAAACCAGTTCTTAATACAGACTGATTGTACTAGTAGCCGACTATATGAAATTATACTAGTACTCATCTAGTACTAATAGTACTAGTATCCCCCTAGTTTCCATCTAGTACCAATGGTACTAGTACTTTTCCAAACACACTCAATGTTAATTTGAGCATTAACATGGTATAAGAAAGTTCACAGTTGGGAACTAGTACTGGTGATTTTTGTACTAGTGCAATACTAATTTGATACTAGTTCGATCTATTGCAGGGTAGTTAATTATTTAATTACACATATTTATGTATTAGTTTTTTATATTCTTATTAAATTTAGTTTCCATTTTTGGTTCGCAAAATTCGAGACAGAGTAGAAATAAGTAAATTATTCCCTATTTTGTTTTTATTTAAATTAGTTTGAGAAAATATCCTCAAAACTGTACTGATATAAAAAAATTTTCAATTGTTATTCCTGATGATGTCAACAAATTGTTGACGAAATATCGAATAAAATAGAAAAATTATAACGATTTTTACAAAAACGACCTCGAGCTCAATCATTCTAAAATACAGATTTAAAAAAACTGTTTTTTTGAGTAAAAACCTGGAAGCCTGTTTTGCACTTAAAAAAACTGCAAAAAAACAGATAAATCTGCACATTTGGCAACGCTGATTCCGATATTATAATAAAAAAATCCCATTTCTACAATATTTCTCTCTTATGCAACAAAAAAACCACCTCATATTTCTCAAAGTTCAAATTTCCCTAAAGCTATATAAATATTTTCATGCATTATTTTAAAAATTTCAATCATTCATCATGACAGATTTTTGTGGCAATATTTTTAAAACAAATTTAAATGATCAAAAATCAAACAAAAAAATATTTCTTTTTATCGATTTATTTAAATAGCGGCAAAATGTTTGCATTTTGTTCATCATTTAATATTTTTCAAAAACCAATTGATTTCCAATTAAATTAATGACAGTTATATCTTGTCGTATGTCGTATCATGGACAATTGCATTAAACAAAAAATAAAAATAAAAATTTACTTAATATTGTTAATACTACACACGCAGTCAGTTTAAGAGTGTAATGAAATTGTAATAGTATTTATTACTCGTATGCTTATACTCGTATGGATGTATCCAGTATCATATAATTGGTGGCAAGTGGTTGGAGATGGTGGCAAATAAATGGATAATTCCACACACTCAGTCACACATAAATACATCCATCTACTTGTGCGGTAGAAATGAACAAACGAAAGAGCGAACCTAACGAATGAGTGTAATTTTATGTTGCGTTCAAGTATTATTTGGCATTGATGATTGATTGATTAAATTATAGTATTTCAAACTCTGATGTACGAGTGCTTTATAAATACATAAAGTACATAAATACACTGCATTGGAATCCCAATGTTACGTTATGTACAATTTGTTCACACATAAATACAAAAATATGTGCATTTACACGAAATTACCACTTGATGTGTGTGTTAAAAGTCACTTAAAGGTTAAATGTTTGAGTTGTGGGTGCTGTTGGCTGAAGTAGTAGAACACGAGACTATGAAGCGGAGGGTCGTGAGATCGAGCCCGCGCTGAGTCATGAAATATTGTGTTGAATTCTTCTGATCAGCATTAGTGCGTGGTTGTGTTAGTTGTTGCCAGCCTGTTTCAATGATGAAGGCATAGCACTGGTCACTGAACATAATAGGCAGCGACTGACACTATCACGTACTAAAAGCAGAGTAACAGCACCCACCTTCGTCGGCCCTGTAGCAAAAATTAGCCGGCGAAGTAAAAGGTTGAAATAGCTACAAAAAAACTGTCTATCTTCTCATCTTTCCTCATCTGTCCCCTCAATACTATCCCCTCGTTTTCAGTTCCGGCGCAATGCATTGCATATGTAGGGGTCATCCCCTAAGTGCTGGTCCTACTCTTAAAAAAAAAAAAAATGTTTGAGTTAAATAAAAATAAATAAAATATATAGAAAAAATATACGAAATTAAATGAAACAAATATGTGCCGAAAATTGTTATTTAACTGTTTCTGTAAACGGTTACAAAATTTTGAAAACTTGTGGAA
Source organism: Linnaemya tessellans (assembly GCA_951800035.1). Lineage (NCBI taxonomy): Eukaryota > Metazoa > Arthropoda > Insecta > Diptera > Tachinidae > Linnaemya > Linnaemya tessellans. The sequence continues at coordinate 155,771,451 of OX637532.1, read as the reverse complement.
AAAATTATGTGCTCTCGTACACACATAAAGTGTTGTTACACAATGTTTCATGAACGAGACCAAAATAAACAAGTAAAAACGTTATATTCGACCGGGTCGAATCTTAAATACCCTCCAAATATTTAGTATTTAGTGGTGGGACAGAGTTCCTTTATATAATATCGTACGTCAACGCCCACTAAAGGGGGCGGGGTTAAAAATATACAATATCATGTTTTCCACAATATCATGTATGCCACTGTATTTTGCGGGGTCGCTCTGGCAAGGGCTGTGGGGGAAACATTTCACCTTTGTCATAAAACTCTAAAAATAAATGCTTGGGATAATTATATACAAAATTAAAATTTCTTTTTTTTTATAGGGTCATTTTGAGGGCAAAGGGGGAGAGGGGGTAGGGCAGAAACAGGTAGACATAAAACTCTAAAAATAAATGCTTGGGATGATTATACACAAAATTAAAAAAAAATTTTATTTATTTTTAATAGGGTCATTTAGCGAGCAAAGGGGGAGGAGGGGTAGGGCAGCAACAGGTAGTCATAAAACTCTAAAGATAAATGCTTCGGATGATTATATACAAAATTAAAAAAAAAATTTTTTTTGGTAGGGTCATTTAGGTGGCGAAGGGGAAGGAGGGGGTGGGGCAGAGTAGTACCAGGTTTCGTCTCAGCTTCGTCATTAAAGCTTAAAAGTGTTATTTTTAAAGAATGTAGGCTTAAGTAAAACAATTTGTTAAATTTTCATGCTATTTTTGCCTATAATAACGCCCACTAAAGTGGGCGGGGTCAAAAAATATTTTTATTTTATTTTATGGCTCCAAGTTTAAGGCGTTGGACCGTATTTGATATAAAAATATATCATTTGCTTAACAAAATCACCAAAAAACTTTAAAAATTATGTTGTTTTTTCTGGGTTGGTTTAGTTCTTCTTAGGGGAACTTTTTTCCCTCTTGCCCGATTTAGCCCATCTTCGAACTTAACCTGTTCTAAGCTTCAAAATATATTTATACCAAATTTCAAGAGTCTAGCTCTTTTCGTTTGGACTGAATCGCGATTTCCACAGACGGACATGCTCAGTTCGTCTTAGATTTCATCACTGATCCAAGAATATATATACTTTACGGGGTCTGAGATGGATATTTCGATGCGTTACAAACGGCATGACAAAGTGAATATACCCTCCAAAGTCTTTTTTGGAGGGTATAAAAATATGATGAATTTAATGCATTTCTTATATCCTTTTGACTTGCAATACAAAATGTAATACATGATTTTTTGCCTAATTTCTTTCACTTGACAGTAATTGGATCAGGTGATATGATAGCAAGAATATTGTTTGCTTATTCGCTTTGTCCTTTCAAACAATGCAAGTGACAGGAAATATCTCCCTCTCTCTCTCTTTGCAGGGAATTTTTTTGTTGTATATGAGAATAATACAAATGAAAGATTTTTCTACGAACGATACAGACATGATTCATCTGCCATTACAAACGCCAGGTAATGAGTTCCCGTAAGGAACGTGTGATATACGGAAACGTGAGGATATTCAAAAATTTCATACAACACATTCCAATACAATAGCGATAGAACTAAGAACTATAATCGTACACAGCATTGGACTAACAAAGCGTTTAGCCAATTTAAACTCTTCTATTAGCAGGAAAAATCATGATCAAATTGCAGCTGTAGTGTACAAGGTGTCGGGTTTTCCTTAATAATACCATTTAAAAAACTATTAGAATTTGTAAAAAACATTCAAAATGTGAGCCCATATGAAGACTTTGTTTCCGAGACGATATAAAAAATCCATATAAAAAATCCATACCAAATATTCAAGGATCAAATCTCACTCTTTAAACATTTTGCATTTTTTTGTCACATGAATCAAGTTATAATTCAAATTAAATTTAATACAAAATAAGCGGAAGCAAAAGTACCTCCAAAGCAGCAGCAGTCGTACTTACTGCCGCAGTAATAAATGCGAGCGAGGAGAATGGAGAGCATGTGGCAGGAGGAAAGTCATAAAAAAGATCACTAAATCCAAGAGGGTTAACACCTTAACTTAATTATTTTGGCCCCAGCCAAATGCAACAAACAAACGACAATGTCGCCTTCGACTAAACCACCACCATGCCAACACATTGTTCTCACTACCAGCATAGCACTAGTCCTAGTTGACACACACGTACACACACACAAAAACACACAGCTCCAAGTTAATGTTTTAATAATGAAAACGCTGTGCGTTATTGTGATTCCAAGGATTTTCCATAGCTGCTGAGTCAGAGCCAGTGTAATTTGTATTGGTGTATGGGTACAATTCTGTGGCTACGTATTTCACGGCTCGTACGAGTACTTTATGGAGGAAACATTTTTTTCCGTTTTCTATTCCAAAGTACTTAGATTTCCTTGCCTCCTTGCCTAGCAAATGTTAATCTACAGCGTCATTTGAATTGAGTTTAATGTGTTTGCGTAGAGTTACCTTTTTTTAAAATAAAAGATTGCAGTTAAAAATTAATTGCTTTTGCACAAAAGCCAAAAAAAAAGAATAGAAACGAATTACTGAGAAAATGCAGAATAGTAGTTTTTATATATTACGATTTATAGTCGCTCCTTTTTCTGCTTTGCTAGAAAATTACGCAAGTTGAAACTAAATGAAGCCAAATAGAAATAAAGAAAATAATCCTTTTAATACGCGCGTCACCACAAATCATGCGACAACACAAGACAATAAAAAAATTAAGGAAATTTTCTTGCAAGACACACGACACGAAGTAAAACATGTATTTAAACAAATGACTTAAGTGACTCATAAAAATTGAACAAAGTTGTATGCACCGAAAGAAATTCAATTAACAATATCTAAAACTTTGAAAAATATTGCAAATTCTCTTAAATTGCTTACGATCAGTATTACAACTTCAAGTTATTAAAAGTAGGATTTATAATATGAATTTCCCTTGGAAAGGAAATTTTCAATATTGAAACATTTACTTAAAAAGCGTTTCTATAAATTTTATATAACATTTTCGATTTTATACAGGCATAGTAAACACATTTTATTAAAATTTAACAAATTTCCCAAAAATTTCCCCGGACGGGAAATTTTAGTTTTTTCTTTAATTTTTATTGAAACAATTACAATTACTAACTATTTAAGAATACGACCAAAATTTTTAATATAAAAAATTTTTTGTATTAAAAATAAATTTCCCAGATAGAAAATTTACTCTCTTTACCATTATAAACTTAAAAAAATTTTTAGTTAAATGCAAATTAACGAAAATATCTATTTACAGAAAACTTATAAAATTTCCTTAGAAAGGAAGTTTTGCAATTTTGGGCTGTTCATTTAAAACATGGCTTTTTCCTATTATAAACCGTAGAATACTAAAAAATATATTTAAATTTTTTATATTACATCGAAGTCAAGAATTTTGCAGGAAGGGAAATTTATTTTTTTCATAAAACTGTAATAAAATTATCAACAATAAATGGTAATTTTAGAAAAATTAAGAAATTTCCTCTCTAAAAAAATTCCACAGATTATAAAACTTTTACTTCACTTCATAAAATATTTCCCTAAAGAGGCATAATTTTTGGGTATTTTATTTGAAAAAATTTATGATTTTTTATGATTTTCATCATTTTATACATGTTTACTACAAAATAGCATTTACTTTTTTTAAATTGGACAGCAATATAAAAATTTCCCTCGGAAGGGAAATTTTATTTTTTCTTGGAAATTCAATAAAACAGCTGCTATTTTGCTAAATACTAAGACCAAATCGGAATATTTCAAATTTAAAAAAATTTCCCAGGTTAAAAAATATTTCCCCGGAAAGGAAATTTTAAATTTTATAAAATTTTCATAAACTCATAATTGGGAATTGTTTTCAAGCAGAAATTTTTTATTTTAAAAAATTTCCTTAGTTGGGATATTTGAATTTGATAAAGATATTTCCATTTTAAGTAGGATATTTGTAAATAACTGAATTGGGATATTTTAATTTGATAAAAAAATATCTATTTGAAATAGGATATTTTTAAGTAATTGAATTGTTATCATGAAACTATATTTTTAGAATTGCTAAAAAAATTTCCCTTTCCGAAATATTTTTGTTAAACAACTATTTAAGGTACTTATTTGACTTTTCGCAATAAAGTTCTATTACATATTATTTTTTGGGAAATGGAAAATATTTTAATATAAATTTTTATGTTGTCATACACCCATGTAATTTGTTTACAACTTAATCTAAATAAACTTCTGATGTTAATCATTGGAAGTTGTAAGAAATTTTCCGCAAAATTGCACATGACTTGTTTTGTTGGCACACAGTTACGATATTTTTTATATCAAGTGACATAACACAGGGAGCTGCCATAGCCCTTCCTACAGAATCCCCTTTACTACTATTCCAACCTCATCTTTATTTCTTTCTAATTTCTCTGTGTATGCAAACGTTCCAGTAGTTGCCAAAGAAACACATTACAAGAAATTAAACTTCTCAAAGATTTAATGTTGTCTGCCTTTGGTTATTTGAATGGCTGACTAACTGAACGGTTGGCTGGTTGTTTGGCTGCTTTCCGTCTTAATATGGCTGCCAGTCTTAAAAGCATTTTAACTGACTTGACTGTGGATTTTAATTCACTTACTCTACATATAAATGACATTTTGTCAGGTATTAGTGTCGCCTGTTATAATGTCACATACTAAGATACTGATGCAGAGCATTAAAAAAATACAAAATAAATTTTTTTTTACAAAACACAGCAATAAATAGCAAAATTCGTATGCAAAAAAGGAAGCAAGGACAAAGGAGTAACACAAAACTTCAGCATAACCACAGAGCAATTATGCGAATACAAGCGAGCAAAGAAAAACAGCCAAGTAGTTGTACTCATTCGGGTACTGAATGTGGTAAAATTTTACAATAAACTCTCATACAAAAACATTTATGTGAAGTGTACATACAGGGGCATGCAAACGTAAGCCACGGCTTATTAACAAAAAAGTTAGCAAAAGACAAAAACACAAGGGAAACAAACTATTTGAAAAAAAAAGGTTTTTATGCGGCCAACAGGAACAAAAAAGGTGAAGTAAAAATGCTTGGAAATAAAACACATGATGATGTTGTTGTTGTTGCTGTTGCCATATATTTTATGGGTTAGGTTGCATGCATATTGTGCAGCAACAGGATGAAAGAACACAGACACCCAAAACCAACCAACCAACCAACAACAACAACAATAAACGACAAATGAGCAAATTACTTAAATGCTTAAACAAGAACAAAACCAATTTGGCTTGCTTCCTTCTTAATATGCCTACACTTAACAAAGGTAAACACAGTGTGTGTGTGTGTGTATGTGTGTGTGATTGTTACACTCTCAGCGGCCCCTGGCCTTTGGGTCTGAATGTTCGCAATTTTGCTGTTTCTTCTTTCTGACTCTAGTTCGTTTCTGTTTTTATTCTTGTTTATATTGTTAAACTTGACATCCCACTGCGTGTGTTTATGTTTGTTTATGTCTGTTTTAATTTACTTTAAACGACCCACTAGTATCCCACCTTTTCCTATACGTACTTCTTAATCTTAATGCCAGTTACACGTTCTACACGCAAAAAATTATACTAGTATCTTTGTATGTTTAGAATATAATTTGATGATTTTCTTTTGCAAACAAATAAATTAATGACTTTAAGTTAAGAATTTTAGCCATGGAGAATTTATTTCAAATGCAGGCTGTTCCTTTTCCCCTTAGTTCCTTTTTGTGTTGTGTTTCAATATGAACCTTAGCTGCCGATATTCCCTTCATAATTTTCCTAGATTTTAATGATTTCAGATTGTCTACTCCCATTCTTTTTAAAATATCTGTTAAGTCGTTAAATTGGTCTGCCCGCTTTTCATTGAAACTTTAAATTTAATTAATTTTCCCACAAAAATAATTAAGTTTACCGAATTTATTAAATACGCGTAAAATGATGTCATTTTATTTTCAATAATTGTGGGCCCCATATTTTTAAAAAATAAAATATTTTTATAATTTATTTTAAAATAATTTTGTATGAGAAATTTTTAATAAAATAAATTTCGAACTCATTTTTAATGTTATGAATATTTTTAAAAGAATGTAATTTTCATTGAAACTTTAAATTTAATTACACTGTACAACACAAAAAAAAATTACAATGTCCAAACTATAAATTTTGATAGAGGAGACAAAAAAAAAAGACACGTGTATCGGCGTTTTGAAAGTTTACATCTGAATTTCATTTGAGGGGGCATTAAAGTTTCCCAGCTCTGGCACATTCTTATTGTTAATCGGTATAAGAATCCATGTGATCCTTACATTTAAGGTATAAAATGTGTTCAGCAAATTTATGTAAAATGTTACGGAGAACATTTTTGTAGAATATGTTAACCCTCTAACTCCTCAAATTATGGCTCTTTTTTGTCCTTCTTTTAAAAAAGAGCAAAAACACCATTAAAACAGGTATTTAAGGAGTTAAAATGTTTCGCAAAAATATTATCCGTTACATTACAACAAAAACAATGAACACATTTGTTACCTAAAATGTAAGGATCACATGGATTCTCGTACCGATTAACAATAATAATGTGCCAGGGTTGGGAAACTTTAATGCTCCCTCAAATGAAATACAGATGTAAACTTTCAAAACGCCGATACACGTGTCTTTTTTGTTGTCTTCTCTATCAAAATTTATACGTCGGGCCTTGTAATTTTGGAAAAAATTTGATTTTGTTGTACAGTGTTATATTCCATTCAATTTCAATCTATTTTTAATTTATTTTAAATAATTCTGGGCCCCAAATTCCTAAAAAAATAAAATATATTTGAAATTTATTTTAAGAACATTTTGTATGATAAGTTTTTTAATGAAATAAATTTTAAACGCATTTTTAGTGTTATGAAAATTTTTAAAATAATGTAATTTTCAAATCCGCATCAAAATTTTAAAAAATATTTATTAAAAAATAAAAGGATAAAATAAATAAAAAAGTTTCGGAACGATTCGATATCGTGAGTCATATTGGGTATGAGAACAGACCGGTTTCAGCTATAAAACAGTCTCTTTCATTGCTCTCTCCCTCTCTCCAAATTCGAAAAACTAGTTCAACGGAAACAAAATATAGCAATAAACTAAGGCTGCTCAAAAATTCTGCATACTTTCAGGAGCGGTAAATAAAAATTTTAATAAAATTATCATATTGAAAGTTCTGTATTTAAAAACGAATTAAAACAGGCAACTAATGTGATGGAAACTTGAATAAAATAAGCAGAGTATGACGACCGCAATGCAGGTACCGAATTAAAACTATTCCATTGGGAATGTGTGACTTGCCTGTATAATTCCTCAAAGTATATTTCTTACATTTTAAGAGGCCACATAATAGCATCAAACAAAGTCTTCAGATGTTTTGTGGTGTCGTTTATTAAAGCATTTAATGCCACCTATTTAATTCTGTTACATGTTTGGTTTTTGTTCAAATAAAAAAAATTAAAACACACGCACACACATACAAAATATTCAATTCAACATGTAACCAGTCACAGTTCTTAGCATAATGTCCCTTTTAACTTAAGCTTCCTTTAAGCCTTGTTATGTCGTCTGTCTATTTCTTTTTTTTTTTTATTTGTTTATTTCATTCTTGTTTTTATATCTTCTGCTGTCCATCCAAACCAACTGCGAATTGTGTTCGAGTTCAAATGGTGTAGTGAGTGTGGCGGCAGCAGTTTGGCCTGTTTTTGTCTCTTTTTCCTGTCTGTTTAAATTAAATATTGAAAAAAAGGAACACAGCAAAAAGTACACAAAACTATGTCTTTTTTGGCCTTTTAACTTGTTATTTTATGCTTCTTTTTTTCATTGTTGTTATTATAATTTCCATTTTTTCTTTGTTTAAATGAGATACATGTTTTGCTGTTTGTTAAGGAGCCATTATTATATATTTTACTGTGGTTCTTGTTGCAACATATTTTTTTTTTCTTCTTACTTTTGCTCAATTTGTATGAGAGTAGGGAAATTCATTCAGAAAAAGTAACATGTTGGTTTTCTGTTTTTATTAAAATGAAGGTGGGAGACATGTTACGGAGGGAGGCCAGCTGAAAATTTAACAAGCTTTAACTATTTGTGTGTCCTTTTGATAGCAATTTCATGTTAAACGTATGAAGATCTATTTTTCAACGTAATACTCGTATTTAAGAACCACATTGCCAAAAAATCCATTATGAACGATTTCTATTTTACATCGAATCCACCCTATGAAAAAGAGGATTCTATAGAACTGAATAAAGTGGGGAATTGTGATCTGAAAATCCTCTATGACCTTTTTAAAGATCATTAATTTCTATGACCTTTTTAAAGATCATTAATTTTTAAAGATCAATAATTTGCAGTTTCGCAGATTTGAACTTATAACCGGTTGAGAAAATTAACATCCTGTAATACAATTTACATAAATAAAGGTTCACTATTAAAATAGAAATTCATTAATAATTTAATTTCTATTTTATTCGAACTCTGTAAAAAAGGAGGCTGGTAATGAACCCAATAAGAGGACCAATTTGTGATCTGGAAATATTGGAACTTTGGATAATTTACGATTTTCATTTGCTCTTATTCTGAAGAAGATCGGAGAACATTTCGGCGTCGTCATAAAAGCTGGAAAAAATTTAATTTTTAAGAAATGTAGACTTAAGGAATACAATTTGTTAAATATTTACACTATTTTTCCATGTAATATGATAGTTAAACGCCCACAAAAGGAGGCGGAGTACAAAATATATTTTTCTGATGTTCTGGCCAAAAGTTCAACGCCTTAGACCTTCTTTGTCATGAAAATATATCACTTTCTCAAGAAAATTAAAAAAATAAGTCAATCCAAAAATTTTCTTAGTCGAACGTTCGTATGTAAATTGTTAATTTTTTCAACGGGCTTAAGTTCGAATCTGCATGACTGCAAATGATTTTTTATTATTTTATTAATAAATGAATTTGTTCAAACTATTTATTATTTTATATTAAGATTGGAATATTAAGAATATTTTTCAATAATCATCAAACCAGCAGAACGGATCAGTACTGATTTCGAGGCCGCAACGCCGTCTCATCAGCGTTCTTTGTTCAATTTTTCCACTTTTGCAAGTGGTTCTAGTTCTGCTGGTTTGATGATTATTGAAAATATTCTTAATATTCCAATCTTAATATTAAAAAAAAATAATAATAAATAGAATTTCAACAAATTCATTTATTAATAAAATAATAAAAAATCATTTGCAGTCATGAAGATTCGAACTTAAGCCCGTTGAAAAAATTAACAAAAAATTTTCTTTTTAGCGGAACTTTTTTCCCTCTGGCTCGATTCGGCCCATTTAGGAACTTGATCTGTGCTATCCTAGAAAATTTGTCCATACCAAATTTCAAGGGTCTGGCTCTTTTCGTTTGGAATGTATCGTGATTTCCACAGAGGAACGGACGGACTTGGCTAGATCGTCTTAGATTTGATCACTGATCAATAATTTATATACTTCATAGAGTCTTAGAGGAATATTTCGCTGCGGAATGAGAAAGTGAATATTTCGCTGCATATATTTTTTAGAGGGTACAAAATAAGAACTGTTAATACCCGCTCCCCATAAACGCACTCTTTGGTGTGAATTATGGACCAGTGGCATCTTCATTCCAAGACGACGGAGGCAGGAACTTTACCGTGCCATAATTGAAAAATTTGCTTTCTTCCCAAAATGAAAGAGCTGGATTTGGTTGACATGTGTTTTCAACAAACATGCGGAACAATGACACAAATGAGAGGCGACTTCGGTCAACAATTTATTTCACGTTTGGGGGTGGCTCCTTTGGCCGCATAGATCGTGGGATTAAACGCCTTTAAACCATTTTCTTTGGCGCTATGTTAAGGTTCATATCAATAGGAGCAAATCAGCAAAGGTTGAACGGACTAGAAGCCATTATGGAAGAATTAATTGATGAGATACCGGCCGATATGTAGGAGGGCATATGCCTAAAGTGGACCCAGGGTATGAATCATTTGAGGCGTAGCCGCGGTCAACATTTATTTGAAATCATCTTTTAATATTGAATTATATAGTTCCTTCTACCGACTTAAATAAAGATTTCATAAATTTCCCTAATTTTAAATATTTTTGTTTTAAATCAAAACCGAAAGCATTTAAAAAAATCCCCCATTACAACCCATTATTCCATACAATATATTTTTGATCCTTGTGCTGGCCACTCTTGTTTCTTACATTTTCTCCGTTTCCTATTAATACTTGGAAAACCATGTGTATGGTTCCTCGTTACCATTCTGCTTGTTGTAGTATGTGTTTGGTTTATTTTTGTTAGTATTAGCACACATTGTTTTCCATATTAGCAAACAAATTAAACTATTTGTGACATGCTTATGGTTTATTTTATTTTTTTTTTTTGTTATATCAACATTAACAACTACATACTGGGATATATTAAATATTTTATTATATAGTTAATAAACAGATGCATATGTTGGGACTTAAATATACTGTTATATGTTGCTGGATAAAAAAGCGGTTCACTGACAATTTGGAGACACTGTATTTTGAATTGTAGGGGATGGATGTCAGTGCTAAGCAGCTGGATTTATTATATAAACAACTTCTGTAATATTAATTTTATGTTATCAGTAGATTAAGGCAACCAAATTTTGCCGGCACAGCGGTTTATTAAGTTATTTACTGTGCTAATAACTGACTATACAATAGAGTGAATTTCACTAGCCTACTAACTAATTTAACCACATAAATATACATACTCGTGTGCATGTATGTATGTGAATAAGTGTTTTTATTATTTAAGCCAAGTGCTGCATGTATAATGAAAAATTTATTAAATTTTGTAGGGCAAAATGACGGAGGAAAGTGAATACAATCGTAAAACTGTCTTAGAAATCTATACTAATTTGTGACTAAAAAGCAAACGGGAAGAATAATAGGTCGAGAAAGAGAGAGAGAGAGAGAGATTGAGAGAACAGGAGAAGTATTTTAATCTGAACAAGAATCTGTAAGTAATTATTCGAACTTAAAATAAATTCAATTAGTAATCAAGTTTAACTTCAAACCCCCGAATTCATAATTTACTAGAGCAGCGCCAGCTTCAAAAGTGGAACAATTAAATTAAAAACGTCTATAAGACGATGGAGCGCGCTCGAAGTCAGTACTGATCCACTCGGCTGGCATAATGATTGTTAGAAGTATCTTAATTAAAAAAAATCATAGTGAAAAAAAAATCATAGAGTACTGATGATGAAAGTCTAGCGGCTTTCGAAAACAGCTCTTTTGCTATGATCCAGAAGATTAAATTAAATCAATGTTGGTTTTCTGAACTATAAGTCTTTCTGAATTATGAGTCTCAACCTTAAAAAAAAAATCATGATATTTACTCATGTCTTTAAATCATGGTATGAATTTGTTAGCACTTTTCCAATTTCATTTTCTTTGCACGTTATTAGTTTCAATCACGTTAGAGCAGTCGTTAGCTCATTTTATAAGTGAATGTCTATGATCTTTTTCTTATTGTAGGGAGTTTTTTATTGCAGCAACATTTTTGTTACAAATCTAATTCATGACTTTCTGGCTTCAGCGGGCATGAGATAATTATTCATTAGCTTTTTATGCTTATAAGACTTAAATGAAACTATTAAGCAAGAAGCTAGGCTGGGATTACCTAATCATTCAATTCAAAATTTTCCTAGCATTCGGCCATGTGATAGAAATCACTTATTGCATGACATAAAGCGTTTTCGATTTGAAGTCACAAAATTGGTGTGCTGGAGGTCGCAATCGCTCAAAATCGTTAAAAAGAAATTTACGTTTTTCAAGTCGCATGTGATTCGACAATCGTGCGATTCATAGCACATACATGATTATTTAATTTTTTATATTTTTCCAAAAAATTAAAATTTTTTTTCTTCCATTTGCACGTCCCACTGTGCTACTACTTATTTCAAATTAATTTTAGACAATTTTAATCCTTACACAATCATAATATTTACTTAAGTACTCAATAATAGAAATACCCTTAAGGCAAGAAGGTTGCATGACAGACACAGAGCCAGACAGACAGACACACGGGTAAACATGCAGCATGTTAGTAGTGAGATACATACACTCACACTTAAACACACATTCTCTACATGGCATAATTAGCAAGTCTACATGCCAGCATAGCAAATTCCAATCCAAAGTGAGTTGAAATATGTGTCAAAAGGATTGTTGCACCAACTAAAATTCCAAGGGAATTTTCACGTTCAAGCAAAAAATAAAATAAAATAATTCTAGTTTTAATGAGTTTCAAGAGGAATAGAAAAGTGCTTGCTTTAAATTAAACAGAAGCTGAAATTAAATAAAAGCTAAAATTAATATAAGCAAAAAATCGAGTTTTTGGTATTCTTTTGTCTCGAGGAAATTCTCTGTATGCAAAACGGTTGCCAAAATATTTTCAACATTATTGCTGACATTAAAATAATAAGCGGGCAAAAAAAAGAAGAAAATTAGAAAAAAAGTATTTTACATATTTGGTACTCAACCAGTCGTCGGAGAGAAAAACAAAACGGTTAAATTTAAACCCACACAGGCGCAAGTGGCATGTGCCACAAAGCACTTCATAAGCATATCCGGGATATTTGCCATAAATACTTTGCCAACTATATGCAAAGGATCTATTGACAACAGGCGGCAAACGGCAGCACCAACTCCTTAAACAGTAGTATTTATGAGGAGAAAACTATCAGCGTGTCATGATTATCTTCATGTGGCTTTCAACATGGTTTTTTAATAGAATCATTTTCCCATCTTATTTTGTTGTTAAGAATAATATTCAAGTAAAATTTAAATCAATTTGACTTTCCTAACGTTGCACGCATCAATTATTTGCTGTCTTAAGTTTTTGAAATGGGTTTATAATGTGAGTTTTTTTCTGTTAAAATGTTGTGGTGTATGTGTGTGTGAATCTCGTTTTAATTTTAGATTCAGCAATAACGGAAAAAATTATAGCTACAACATGTTTAATCATGCACGTTACATTGCCAATTACTAAATTTACGCAATTAAGGGCCTAATTGAGCTCAATTTGCAGTAAATAAAAAAAAAAAAAAAACAAAATAGATTTATATCGAATAAAATTTGTTTGTTGTGTTTTCTTGAATCTCAAATCATATGGTTTTGCTTGTGTAATTCTCAATTCATTCTTGAGTGTTTATGTATAAGCTGAGAGGTTTTGTTATTTTGGAATTAGGTTAAAGTCTACTGATGATTTGGTGTAAGAACCAATGAAATGCAGGCATATAGACATACTTGACCGCATAACAAACAAAAGCACATATGTAAATTAAATAATAAATTGAGCAATTAGATCTTAATTGTTTCATAAATTGAATAAATATTTTTATGCAACCCTTGTAAAGTATGTTCAGTGTGAAGAAATTTTTAAAAAATATGTTTATATTAATTTTAATTATAATTATTGCCATGACGAGGATATCCAGAGCATATGGAAATATCGGATAAAAATAATTTCAATTTATTTTATAAAAATGTGACGATAAAACACAGATAATTAAAAATCGAAAGTTCGAACAATCAGCAATCAAATAATGAAAAATGCTATACAATTAAAAAATTATAGGGTATGAAAAACCTAAGCTGTTTTGCTCTTAACCCATTTCATCCCAGTGTTCGATTTTTCGAACAGTAAATTTCAAGCATTTAAATATTTTTTTCTCTGTTTAGGGAAAACTAAGAAAATATAATTTTTAATGAAAATATAAAAAAAAGATTAAAAAAATTTTTTTTAAAAAATTCGGACATCTGATTCGTATTTTCTGGACCCAAATTACAATTTAACTACGAAGTTGTATAAACTTATTCGAAAAAAAAACTCTGGGACGATATGGGTCAATAAAAGTGGACTTTTTATATATTCAGTACATCCCCTAGTACTGAAAATATAAAATATTGTAAAAACATTCATTTGAAAAAAAAATAAAATATTTTTCTGGAGAAGTTTTCGGTCATTGTGAAAAAATGGGAATGGGTATACCACTATATACAAATGGTGGCCCAGGTTGCAGAAAAAGTCTTCTATCTGAAATAATTTTTTAATTCGAATAATATCAATTTAAAAAAGCAACAATTGTTTAACCCATAGATTTTTTAACCCAGAAATTTTTTTACGAATAAGTTTATAAAACTTCGAAGTTAAATTGTAATTTGGGTCCAGAAAATACGAATCAGATGTCCGAATTTTTAAAAACTTTTTTTTAAATTTTCATTAAAAAAGATATGTTTTTAGTTTTTCCTAAACAGAGAAAAAAAATTTGAATTCTTGAAATTTACTGTTCGAAAAATCGCACACTGGGACGAAATGGGTTAATGTATTTTTTTTTTACTAAAATCGTATGTGTAAAAATTTCTAATATTAAATTTTTGCTATAATTTCTCGCTTCATTGTCCTCTGCATTGGCAAGATCATTATTGTCTGGTCTTGTATTTGCGGTAAGAAAAACTTTGATGAGGAAGGACTGGCCAGCAGTTTGGGTAATGCAAAAGCATGAAAGGCGTTACTTTTCATCTAAAGGGCGTTATTCATGTGTGGTCGGTTGTTGTCTTTGTTGTTATTTTAGATAATATTGTTGTTGTTGATGGTCGGGTTAAACTTTAAATCGTTTGACTTGGTTGCTGTTGCTTGCCAAACGATAAATGAATAAAAGATTGAATGAATGAAATGAATACTTTCACATGCATGTAAAAAGACCAACAAAACACACAAGCATTTATACCAGAGCATATCGTGTGTATAGATTTAAATTAAGACGATATCGAATAACATTAACAAAACCCATGTGTGGATGTATGTGCCAAAAAAAAAAGAATCAGCACACAACAAAAATTTATACTCCTGATCAGATAAAATGTACACTTGTTGTGGCATACAAATCAGACAGACCCCAACAGCTCTGAAAATTATCCAGACCTCCAGACGTTTTTCGATTAAAATAATTAAGTAAATTGTATTACAGGATGTTAATTTTCCCAACAGGCTATAGGTTCAAATCTGCGAAACTGCAAATTATTTTTTATTTATTTTTTATTTTTATTTTAATAAATGAACGTGATTACATTCTATTTATTATTTTTTGAGAGTGGAATATTAAGAATATTTTTCATAGTCATTAAACCAGCAGAACGGATCAGTACTGATTTCGAGGCCGCTACGCCATCTCATCAGCGTTCTTTGTAAATAAAAAATAATTTGCAGTTTCGCAGATTTGAACCTATAGCCTGTAGGGAAAATTAACATCCTGTAATACAATTTACATAAATAAAGGTTCACTATTAAAATAATTAAGGTTTAGCCTTATAAAGTGCAAACAGTGTCTGTAAATTATTGTAGAGTCGCCCTCAATCTCAACCATGGAAAGGAAAATTTTGACTCGAAAATCATCATGATAAACGCGGCACTCAGGGGATGACCCCTACATAAGCAGTGCATTGCGCCGGAACTGAAAAGGAGGGGATAATATTGAGTAGACAGATGCAGAAAGATTAGAATTTTTAAATTCTTCTGGTTTCTTGACCTCTTTTTAATTATTATTGTATTCTGATATTTTTAAGCTTAAGGTCTCTTTATTTTAGCTTATTTTAGTTTAATATTAATTTCCTGAAGAAATCACACAAAGAAGTGACGAAATATTGAAATTAAAAATTAAACTAAAATAAAGAGACCTTAAGCTTAAAAATATCAGAATACAATAAAGATTAGAATTTTTGTAGCTTTTTTCAACCTTTTTACTTCGCCGGCTAATTTTTGTTACAGGACCGACGAATGAGGATGCTGTTCTTGTGTACATACAACAAGTGCTTATTAGGAAATTGCATACGAGAATTGTATCAACCTGATGTTAACACATTTTTCTTTTAATACAGTTCACGTATGCAATTTCCTAATAAAATTTATTTAAATAAAAACTGTTATCATATTCAAGTAAGACACCTGATAAGTGGTGACAAACACGATACACATGAGCACTGATGATGAAAGCGTTGTGGCTTTCGAAAACAGCTGTTCTGCTTTGCTGTGTAAGTTGAGCAACTAAAAACTAATGTTGACTTTCCTTTGTGGCTTGGAATATTTATCATGTCTTCTTCATATCTTCTATATAAGAAATCACCGAAAATATGTGAAATGAAGGATCAAGGAATGATTCATATGTGCTAGGGAATGCTTGAGGAGAAGATGTAAGAATATTCGTATCTATCTGATGTCTGATAGCCAGGCAGCGCTCAAGGCCATAACCTCGTATGAGATCAGGTCAGGGGTTGTTATGGACTGTGTTACATCGCTGATAGAACTGGGCGCTCAGAACAGGCTGACGTTATGCTGGGTGCCTGGCCATAAGGGCCATGATGGGAACGAACGGGCTGACTGTCTAGCGAACAGAGGAGCCCATCGTAGATTCATAGGACCGGAACCCTTCTTTGGCATCTCAGGAGGATATGTCAAAGAACAGAATGACTCCTGGGCTAGAGTGGAGTTTAATCGCCACTGGAAAGCCCTTCACGGCCTAAGACAGGCAAAACGTTTCATTACGTTATCTCGGAACAAATCCCAAAATTTAATTTTGATGGACAAGAATGACCTCAGATTATTAACGCGTTGGTTCACCGGACACTGTGGTCTCAGACGACACCAGTTTACCATGGGCAATTCTGAGACCAAAGCATGCAGACTCTGCGAAGCAGAGGAGGAGACACCGGAACACGTTCTCTGCGACTGTCCGGCAGCGGCGTCGTGCAGGAGGAGGTTCCTCGGAGGCAGTTTCATGACTCCAGGCGAGGTGTACGATATCTCACCGGGTAGAGTAATTGGCTTTATTCGCAGCCTCAATCTACATCAGTGAACACTTGGGCTGCACAAAAGATCCTTTGGGTCGCGGTGTTTATGGCCTCATACAATAATAATAAATATAATAAATAAGGAATGATCCCTACATACGAGTATGCACTACATTGTATCGGAAATAGAAAGGAGTATTGAGAGGATAGATGAGAAGATAGAGAATTTTTTCCATATTTTAGTTCGCCGGCTCCATATTTTAGTTTTTTGCTAGAGTACCAATGAAAGAGTTGACTTCTATAGGCTTCCTGCCATATTCATAAAAACTGTTTCTGTGTTATAAAGGGTTTATAAGAATTTTGTATGGAAAACTGTTTTATAAACCTTTTATAAATTAAAATATATTTTTTATCCTTTAAAATATTTATTTATTGTCTATAAGTCTGCAATTCGTTCCACTTCATCACTGTATCTTGGACCATCAACTCCAACTTGCATTGTCAACTCCAATCATCTCAGTTGATTGGCAGCTAAAACATATTTGCAATACTTTTTATCAGAACTGCTGGATTAAAAAAAAAATTGCACCACAAGAAAAGGTACAATATGTCCCACACACAAACCCATACATGCACATTTATATGCTAATGTGGTTGGTAACTGTTCTTTTAGTGTGTAACAGAGAGAATAAAAGGCAAAACATCAACCTTATCTTTTTTTTTCTTCTTCAGATAATAAAAACTGTGTTTATGTTTCAATGTTTGTTTGCATGCGTTTGTCTTGTGTGCTGTAGAATATTGAATACATATTGTAAAGGATTATTGGTAGTTATTTATCTGCTAAATTTATTCTTTCCACACAACTACACAAGATTACCAACATCAAAAAGAAGACGTTCGTTTATAACAATTACACTTTTCTTGGGTTTTCTTTTCGCAAACTGATTTCAATATTGGCATTTTTCTTTAAGTGAATAAATACAAGGGAAAGGAAACTAAGTTATTATAGGTATTTATTGTAAACGATTTTCAGGGACAATTAACATACAATCTTTGCACTCACTTACGAACATAATCTCTTGCAATCAAAGATTTGGCTTGGGGAAAGGGAGGGAATATAAGAAAAGTTTGAGGTTTTCCTTAATCTTAAGATGAATTGTATTAAGGAGGTCTACACAGTCTTTAATTTGTTCATGATGTGACCGATTTACACTAGACAATACGCACAATGCATTTTTGAAGAATACAACATTTTAACTGTTTTACTTATTTATTCATAAGTACATACAGGTATTTTATATGTCGCTCTGCGAGTTCTACTTAGGCAACCACTGATTACAACAGAACAGGTCCTCTTTTCATATTATAGTCTTTAAGTGCCCACTTTGTTGCTCTATGGCGACACTTTAGCAATTCTTGAAGTATTGGGAGTCAATATTCACACTCTTTACAGAGGACTACCGACCAAAACCTGTCAGACAGCAAGTATGAACGTTATATTCGAATCTTAAATACCCTCCAAAGGGTATCAGTATCAGATAACTGCTCAGCTTCGTCATAAAAGCTTAAAGTTGCAGTTTTTAAGGGAATGTAGGCTTAAGTAATACAATTTGCCCACTTAAGGGCGGGATCCAAAAATAGATATTTCTGAATCCAAGTTCAATGCTTTGGACCTTCTTTGACATAAAAATGTATAATTTTCTTAACACAACAACAACAAAAAACTTCAAAAATTTTGTTGTATTTTAGAGGTCGGTTTAGTTCTTCTTAGGGGAATTTTTTCCCCTCTGGCCCGATTCAGCCCATTTACGAACCTGGCCTGTGCTATCCTTCAAAATGTATTCATACTAAATTTCGAGGGTCTGGCTCTTTTGGTTTGTGAATATACCCTCCAATTCTTTTTTGGAGGGTATAAAAACAAATATTTGTAGAATGATTTTTTAGTTATAAGAAATGAGGTTGTTGTCCGTGCTGCTTTTGTGGTTGTAGAGCAGACATAGGCATTGTGGGTGAGCGCGCTTCACATGTACATGTGGGTGCTGTTGGCTGAAGTAGTAGAACACGAGACTATGAAGGGGAGGGTCGTGAGTTCGAGCCTACGCTGAGTCATGAAATATTGTGTTGAATTCTTCTGATCAGCATTAGTGCGTGGTTGTGTTAGTTGTTGCCAGCCTGTTTCAGTGATAAAGGCATAGTCACTAGTCACTGAACATAATTGACAGCGACTGACACCATCATGTACTAAAAGCAGAGTAACAGCACCCACCTTCGTCGGCCCTGTAGCAAAAATTAGCCGGCGAAGTAAAAGGTTGAAATAGCTACAAAAACAACTGTCTATCTTCTCATCAATCCTAATCTGTCCCCTCAATACTATCCCCTCGTTTTCAGTTCCGGCGCAATGAATTGCATATATAGGGGTCATCCCCTGAGTGCTGGTCCAAGATAAAAAAAAATCGCTCTTGAGAGTCACACGTGGTTGTAGTTACTCACAAAAATTGTGGTTCGCAATTCAGTCTATCACAAGACGGTCGTTTGGGCGCTTGTTGAAAAAAGTTATTTAAGGGTGGGGAGAATGCTCGTTTGTTTGCAAAATTTCTCTCACACACACAAACTCAAAATGTTGATGTGTTTGTGCCTATGTCTGTTGTAGAGATATTAAACTTATTTCGAGCGCTAATGAGCGAATGCAATTGTTTTGTTTTTATCTTATTTTACAAAAAGGAAGACTGATTTTTTTTAGCAAATTTATTTCTGGCAACACTGGTTTTTTTGGCAGATCAGCTGTTTTCTTATCACCTGTTACTGTTAAACATGTTCAGTTTGGTCTATAACGGAATTGTTTATTGCATGTTATTTTCAAAATTTATTCTCTGTTAAGAAAATACATCCTGCACTACTTGTGTTCAGTGACGGAGCTCATTTCTAGTTGAATGGACACGTGAACAAGCAAAAGTTTGGTGTGAAGATCCGCTAGAAACAATGCCACTGCATTCCGATAATTGCACTGTTTTGGTGCGGATTATGCACAGGTGGCATCCTTTTCCAAGACAACGGAGGCAGGAACGTTACTGTACAATGATTACAAGTTTTTTTACCCAAAATTTAATATCTGAACTGGGCTGACATGTGGTGAAAGACGGTGCTGTAGAAAATAATTATAGGAATAATTTCACACAGCATAGGAAATAATTTCCTTATTAAGAGGCGAGTTCCATGAACAGTTTATTTCACGTTTGAGGCCGGCCAATTTGACTGTTGATATCAGACGATTTAACGTCTTTAGATATTTTTGTGCGGCAATGAAGAATTTATTTGTGAGACACCGGGCGATATTTTAGGGAAAGTATGCCAATATTGGACCTAGCGTGTGAACGATTTGAGACGTAGCGGCTGTCAGCAGCCGCGGTTGATAGTCTATGAGAATCAGTTACGTCACCTGTCTTATGGCAGGTTACCTTCCATCTGGGGCAATTTCTGCATAAAAAGACGATTGCCCTCCTGGGAAAATTTTCGAAGATTTTTATGGAAAATGTCTCACTCAATGTGTTAAGTAGTAGAAAATAAAAATTTTAAGTTAACAGACATTGTTGTCTTATTAAAGTAGAAGCTCATACGCATTTTTTTTTTTCTTAAATCATACATGAACAATTTTGTGTGAGAATATAATACCTTCAAGATGAAAATAAATGAAGAATATGAGCTCTGACGTGTTTTTCAGATAACTTTAAAACCACTTTTCTGAACAAATAAATTAAAAAAAAATGATTTTAAATGTAATAAACAGCAGAGTTCAATTTGATTATAAAAAACATCAAACTTCGGTGGTTATGCACAAACTTTCAGAAACTAATTGAGAATTACATAAGAAAATTCATTGAATTTCGATATGAATGGTTATATAACCAGGGGATTAACTAATGATTTGGCACTAGCATTAGATTACCTTCAGCTACAATTTAGAGGATTACAAATAAATATCATGGTTTTGAAAATAATTAAAATAAAAATTTAATATTTTGTTTGTTTAATAAATTGATGCTGACACAATATCTCAAATAAATAACAATAGAATAAATTAAAAATATCTGGATTTTCTGCTAAAGTCTTAGATTCAAAGATGTTGTACCTCAATATTTTATATATTAAATATTTTTTAATAAAACTAATTGGCTCTTAAGTTAATTAAAATGCAATAGCTTAAATTTTCTCAATCGATTTGCATTTTTCCACTCGCAACTCCTTAAATCGATTCAAGTTTACATATTCAACAATTCTTATCCTTGCCCGTACATCGTTACCACCACGATTTTGATGTGTGTGTGTGTGTGTGTGTAAATGCTAATGGAATGCCAGTCGTAATTTAAAATGCCATAGAAGTTCGTTTGCAACCACTTCATAAACGCTTGAATACATTTAGAGATTAAACTAATACATAAATTAAACATACGCAGCGTTATATATGCGCCAACGTTGTCTCACTCATACGAGTTCACGTAGCTGGTGTATGGCAAAACATCCAATATTCTTAATTCATTTCGCAAATTAAGTAAAAATTTAAATTTCCTGTTAAGCCAATTTGTAAATGAAGAAAAACTTATTTCTTGGCATACCGAAAAGATGCTTCCTTAAGCAAATAAAACTTAGAAGGAAGCAAAAAAAAAATCTTGGAAAAATCCCTAAACTAAAACAATGTTATAAGTGGAGAGTGAGCAAATAAAAAAAAAGACTTACGAAATTCATTTAATCAAAATCATGCTTTACACTAGAGAAATCCGTTTTTTCTCGTCGTTTTTTTTTTATGGTACTCAATGCAGTTAGTTGTTGTCTTTTTTATGGTTCTTTTAGAGTAACAAGAACGAAAGGATATAAAAAATCTTGTAGTAAGTTGTAAATCATACAGACACTTTGCTACGTACAGCCAGCCACTTCTGCTGCACACAACTACCAAATGAGACGAACTTTTACTCGCACATAAAAACTTCTTTTTATAACTGCATCTAATAATATGGAATTGAAGCTCATTTTCATGAACACCATCTTGTCTAGTCAAGTCTCGTAAAGTTTACAAGACTCTTCGTCTAGCAGCACAATACAACATACAAAAAAGAAAACAAAGTCGTACCAACTAACAATGTCGGGGAATTCAGTTTAGTATATTGGTACTTTTACGGTACTATTTATAGGAAACGGTACTTTTTTAATTATTGAAGTTATAGTGGAACACAATAGTAGCCATGGTATTAGCTAATGATATACATACATACATAAACACACCGCACGTGATTGGGCATGTCCGATCAAAGCAAATCGCGCCAAAACGTGCATTTGCATACAAATAAAATTAATCGCTTTGCTATTAAAAAGGGTGCTGTTGCTGAAGTAGTTAACACGAGACTACGCAGCGGAGGATCCCGAGTCCCGCTATCAGTCATGAATATTGTGTCGAATTGTTCTGATCCTGTTTCAGTGATGAAGGCATAGTCCTGCTCACTGAACAATTATTAGCAGCGACCGACATTATCATGTACTAAAGAGCAGAGGAACATCACCCTTCTTCTTGGGGCATGGAGCAAAAAATTAGCCGGCGAAGCAGAGTTGAAATATCTACAAAAAAATTCTCTATCTCCTCATCTTTCTTTAGCTGTCCTCTCAATACTTAAGTATAACAAACAAATTATCATGGAACAAAAAATGCAGAAAAATTTAATATGAAGAAAATAATCAAACGGCAACACGGGTATTAAATAAAGGGTGTTTTTATAAGAGCTTGTTAATTTGAAATTTAAATAAAACACATGCCAAATTATGAAATAGCCAAAAAAAAATTTTTATTTGGTAGATAATTTCTTGTCATTTAACATTTAAATATAATTTCCGGCATATGGCCACCACGACTATTTTGCACAAAGGTCATTCTGGAGGTCCAATTTTCGACCACCTTTTCAAGCATTCGAGGGCGTATTGCAGCAATGACACGTTGAATACTGCTTTCCAAAGCGTCAATCGTTGCTGGTTTATCCACGTAAACCAGTGATTTCAGGTATCCCCACAAAAAATAATCGAGTGGCGTCAAATCACACGAACGCGGAGGCCAATTCACCGGTCCATTTCTCGAAATAATGTTGTCGTTGAAATGTTCTTTCAATAAGTCCATTGTTTCGCCCGCAGTACGACAAGTGGCACCGTCCTGTTGAAACCACATTTCGTTTACATCCATATCTTGAAGTTTTGGCACCAAAAATTCATTGATCGTGATTCTGTATCGATTTCCATTCACGGTAACGCGTCGTCATTCCTCAATTTTAAAGAAATAAGGACCGATGATTCCACCAGCCCATAGACCGCACCAAACAGTACATTTATCGGGATGCATTGGTAATTCTGGAACGGCATGTGGATTATCTTTGCTCCAAATACGGCAATTTTGCTTGTTGACACATCCATTCAACCAAAAATGCGCCTCATCACTGAAGAGAATTTTGCGGTAAAAAAGCGGATAAACATTTTTAATTGAACACGGGTTTTGAAAATAAATTTCCACGATTTGGAAGCGTCAATACTGAGTAGAGACGTCACTTTAAACAGTCAAAACAGCTGTCAGACAACAGAGTGATTCGTATAAAAAAAAACTTCATAAAAAACACCCTTTAAAAGTAATTTACCATCGATTTCATGCAGTTCTCTGAAATTTTCTAATAAAATTTGTATAAATAAAAACTGTTATCATATTCAACCAAGCCGCTTTATAAAAAGTGTCAAACAAAAATAGCCATGAGTACTGATGATGAAAGTGCAGCGACTTTCGAAAACAGCTGTTCTACTCTATTGTGTAAATTGAATTATTAAAAACTGATATTAACTTTCCATAGTGCCTTGAAATATTTACCATGACTATCTGAATTTAAAACAAATTGTCGAAATTAGCCTATCAATCTTAATTGAATTTAATATAATAAATAAAATAATTTTGTTATATTTTTATTTTTTACTTTCCTACTAAAATCACACCGATTCATGCCACTTAAGCATTCCCCGTTGTACTCAATAATATTTCAACTAAAACTTTTATTATTATTAGTACTGCAATTATTTTTAATTATAATTAACTAAATAAATTTAATCAGTTACGCTGTGATGCTATGCTTTGCCATTTGGTACAATTTTGGTTTGGTACTATTTCCAATGACAATGTCTGATTCACACACATTTTGGTGTTAGAGAGAAATATGAATATAATAAGATTTTTAGATGCTAAAACAAAATAACAGAAAAGGACAAAAAATATGAAACAACAGCCAGCAAGAACAAAGTTCAACTATAACAATGTACATTTTACTACCGTCTCTTTGGCGTTGACTGTGTTAAAATCGGTGTAATAAATTCGGCCTTTCGTTTGACTAACAAAAAAAAAATTTTTTTTTATATACAAATTTAAAAGAAATTGGAAAGATTTTCATTGGCCGTATATTCAAAATTTATTATTCAGAAAGAATTGGAAATGAAATATATATTGCAAGAAAAAAAAGCGGCAGTAAACGATCAATTAATTCCCAACAACGCACTAGAAAACAACAATGGCGCTTTCTCTTCACTGTCCGTCAATTTTGCCCATAAACATTATACTTTTTCTAACAATTACAAATTTATTCAGCTGTAAGGATTTCCAAATTCGCCTATAGCTTTAGTAATTTTAAACTGGAAACAATAGTTAAGCATAAAATACTGCTAATAATATAACAGACTTTCTATACAAAAACTCTTTAAAGAACTGAATCTCATTTAAAGAAAAAAATCTTGGAAAAAAAAATGTATACACAAAATTTAATTTATTTAGCACAAACACAAGCTTTAGAGTTGCAAAAAAAAAAGAAAAAAGACACAAAACAATATTTTAAGAGTTGAGGAAACATTTAAAAAGCCATTAAAATAAAATTAAATACTTTAGAAATTAAAGCATAAAATTATTCAATTATTTAATTTTATATTAAAATAGTGGAATTGGAAGTTTTTGTTCCGCCCACAGAATATTTATAGCAATTCTAATAATTGTAATAAAAAATAAGTAAATGGAAATAATGCTTTCGATTTCTGCACAAAAAATATATTTTAAATATTCCACCCTTATTTCACCTTAAATATTTTAATTGAAGTTAAATTCTTAAAATTTGAAATTAAGTCACATGAATAATTTTCAAACTTCGTAATTTAAGGCCTAAAGCCTAGTACTCTGTTTGAATTTGTGGAAAATGTTGCGCAACTTCAGTTATTTCAGTTTCATTTTTTTCCTTTTTAATTGAAATTATGTTTTCCATTTTCAATGAGAAAATTTTTAGTTTCAAAAAATTATCGTACGAAATAAAATACATTCATATTGTTTCACATATTTTTCATAATTAAAACAGAGTACTAGTTTAGCAACATTTTTCCACAAAACTTCGATTGAATATTTTTTGTATGGGTTCTGTCAGAATTTCACATGAAATTTTAAACAGAGTACTAGGCTTAATACGTTGTTCAGACAAACACCTTAATTGAGTATATCCCAATAAATAGATTTATTGAGCTCAATTATCATTAGAAAATTGCGATTAATTATTGTTATAATATTGTGCAAAATTATAAATGCAGCACTGCTAAAAAGTGTGTTTAGTGAGCAACACACAACTCACTGAACAAAGTTAGCAGAGACTTAGTACCCAAACCATTAGAAAAGTGAAAAAACTCATGTTAAAGTTAAATTATTGACTAAATTTTTTATATGTGAATAGGAAGATAATTATGACAATAAAGTGAATATCGACTCAATTAAAAATGCATGTCTGAGCACTATACAATTTCCATCAAGGCCATCAGCATTAATAGCAAAAACTAATTCGAAAAAATACTTGCATTAAAAATAGGTAGTTTTATAATTTCTAAACACGATTAACTGCACAATATTATATGAGGTTTCCACGAATAAGATCAGGTCAATAAGAAAACTGCAAAGACAAAAAGGGCTTTAGAATAAAAGGAATTTGTTATTCCGAAAACTGAAAGCCCAGTCAAGCGAAATTTTCTGAAATCTCTTCTCTGATTTTTTTTTTGGGTCTAGAAGAGCTCTTCTGGCTCCGATGATAACTTAAGGTTACTTTTGTATGTAGTAAGAATTTTAACGAACATTTTATATTGCTATATTAAATTGAATTAAGATTTTATGCACTAATTGTTCGAAATTTTAATACAAATCTCAGAAAGACAAAAAACTGATGTTGACTTGCCTTTGTGCCTTGGAATATTTATCATGTCTTTCTGAGATTTGAATTAAAATTTCGAACAATTAGCCTATAAAATCTTAATTCAATTTAAGGTTACTTTATTATTGACCTGAACGTTTTTGAATGTGTCTCTTTAACGGATCCATGATTTGTGAATATTCAGCTCCTGAAGTCAACGCACTACCAAATAGTACGGAAGTTCGTAATCAAAGTAATAAAAAGCTAAAAAATTTTAAAGAGTAATAGAGTAATTATATTCGTACAAATATCTTCTACAGCAGCCAAAGCGGAGAATATCTGTAGGTGACAAGTTTTCAAAGCCCAGAGTGCAAAATACTTGATTCCAAATTTAAGATATTTTGCTGTTCCATATTTTCTTCATAAAACCCATAATATTTCCATTTCAATCTTATTTCTAATCTCCGTTTCCTGCAGCAGCTTAATATGCTAATGATAGGCCATATTGTGTATCATCACACGGTGTTCTGCACAACTTCCATATCTCTCCTTTTTTTGCACGATAATTTATTCTTAATGTTATTAAATAGTATTTGCATACTCCTCCACAAACATTTAAATAATACTAATCAATAAATTCTCAAAAGGTCGTTATTCATAATTAACTTCAATCACATGCTATTTGCGTCAAAGACATTAATCTTTGGCATGTATCCTCTCAAGAGACCAGCCGAATATATATATTCCTTTGTTTGATTGAATCCACCACTAGCATTACAAAAGCTAATTATTTCCATTGGGATTACTTCCTCAAAATTGTTTGCTCACATTTGGCCCAAAGTAAAGTGAATGTAAGCAGCAAAGACTGCAGCAAACACCATCCACACATTTAACCCATGTGTGCAAATGAACTACATACGAGTACATGAGCAGCTCACTGACTTTAGAGGAACTTTAGTGCCTGCAAAGCAGCAGCAGGAGTGGGTGTGTAAAAATGTTAGTTAATTGTAATTCCTGTTTTTTAGTATTTTTACAGCTTTTCCTTTCTTTTTTTTTTCTTTTTTTGTTTGTTTTTTACTTGCACTTAAAGTTTATTAAACAATATCCACCTCAGAGTATGTGCGGATGTGAGTGAATGTCTGACTAAGTTTTTTAGTTTAATATTTTTGCCTTTTTTCAAGTTTATACACTTTCAGTTTTTCGTGTTGTTGTTGTTTTTGTACGAGTAACTTCAAACAATTTGTTAGTTTTGTAAATTTAAGGAAATGAAAAAACTAACCAGAGTGCGTGCTAGAATTCCGGAAATTGCCAAGAATAAATACAAAGAACCGAGAAAAAAACCCACAAAAAAACAAACGAAAATTATATACAACATGAAAAGGTTATTGCTTTTGGCAATAAAAAAAAAAATAAAATAAAATAAAGAAGTGCAAGTAGAAGGGTTGTTTGAAATTAGAACTTTAGATGTTTTTAAGTGTTAGAATCTGTGTGTAGGGTTGAGTGTATTGGGCTATTTTTTTCTTCTCTCTGCAGTGAAATTGAAATTCCTACCAAAAACAACAACCTAAAATACAATATTAAGTAATTTTCCCTAGAAATTTTATGTAGGTAGAAATAAACACATGCACAAGTGCTACTCTGGTCTGTTATAAGTTTCCTGGAAACGCGTGTGTACAACACGAACACACACACACACACACATTGTTACAGACGGAAGAAAATAAACAAAACGTATAATCTATTGGGAGTAATCAAAGCAAAATTTGATAAGGAATTGGGAGAAAGTATTTATTTTTATGGCAAGACATGGTCAAGCAAAACGATCACAATGTGTTTTTTTTTCAAGAACTTTTCTATATGCAGTTTTTTAAAATTTAAAAAACAATTTTATGGGAAATAAATTTAAAACTATTTTTTTTAAACGTGAATGAAATTTTTTATTTTCCAAATTTGTTAATTTATTATTAAAATAAGAATTTTTTATTCACACTCAAGTTCATATCCACAAATCGGCAAATTATTTTTTATTAATTTAATAAAATATTAAAAAAAAATTTATCTGCATATTGCAGATTCGAACTTGAGTCTGTAAACTTTTAATTTTCGTACTTGTGAATTTATTATTAGGATAAGAATATTTTATCCAAACTCAATTTCAAATCTGCAAATTATTTTTTTTATTAATTTTGTAAAAATTCTTGAAAAAAAATATCTGCAGATTGCAGATTCGAACTCGAGTCTGAATTAAAATTTTTATTTTAAGAAAATAAATAAAATTTGTAATAGTTTTATAACAAGACCGCGAGCGTAATAAATCAAACACAACGAAAACAATAACATAAAAAATTAATAAAATATATATAACAATTTAATAAAATATATATTAATTTTTATTATTACTAAAAATTTTTGAAAAGAAAAAAATTAATAAAAAATAAGCCATATTTTCCTGAAGAAGCCTCCCAAAGGAGTGGCTAAATATTGAAAATATTTATAAATATTTTAAAAAATTTTTTATGCAAATTATTTTTCTAACAGCCATACCTAAATACGGGCGTAAAGCGGAACATTTTTTTCCGCTGAGCTTTAACGCCGAAATGCTATACCTAAACAAAAGCGGCAGCGTTATGTAAAAAAACAATAAAACCAGGGTTATCAAACAAACAAATTAAACAACCCTGATTATTTTAACAGCTGGACGGACGTCATTTGTGATTTTGTTATTGAAATTTTGTACAAATTACAAACGTGCATACATGTGTATGTATATAATCATATTGTAAATATTTTCTTACCTCCATTTTCTAATACGAAGTGCACAAATTTTTTCTTTTATTATTTATTTCACTTTTGTAAATTTTTGCTTTTTTTTCTCTGGTTACAATTGTTTTCTTTTGCAACTAACTTCATTGGGAAACGATCTGTCAAAATCGGATTTTCCAATAGCAAAGTGTTGCCGCAGCGTTGCCGCCGCGTTATTTCGGTATGCTCCATACAAAATGTATGGACATGAGAACTTTTGACAGAAAGTGAAAACGCTTGCCGCCCGTATTTAGGTATGACTGTAAGAATTTGTATTAAATTCAAGTTATTTTTATTAAGAATGGAATATTTAAAATATTTAGAATTATTTGCTGATTGAAGATTTTAGCTTGGGTCTGAATAAAAAATTCTTATCTTTGTAAAATAAATAAAATTTATAATAATTTTATAAAATTACTTTGATCATAATACATACAATATAATGCAACAACAAGAATAATAAAACAGTTTTATTCCTGTTATATATATATATATATATATATATATATATATATATATATATATATATTAATTTTTAGTATTACCACTTTTTATTAAAGAAAAGATAAGCAATATTTTCCTAAAGAAACCTCCTAAAGGCGTGGCGAAATACTGAAAATATATCACCCCCATCATGAATAATTTTTCCCTCGAAATTTTTCCCTTTTCCCAAAAATTGCAATCATGAAAAAATTCCCCGTGAATGATTTCATGCTAAAATTGATGTCCCCTTATTGTGAATGATGTTTTTCCCCTTAAATTATTCACTTAGTTTTTCGTGGGAAATAGAGTAGAAAATTTAAGTATTTTCTTTTATAATTCCAAATTTTATTTTAGGGGCAAAATCCTTTAATAAAACACAAACTGATATTTTTTGCAATAAATCAATTGCCTGCGTCTTTGCTAAACTTGTTACTCCAATTCTAAAAATTAAGAATATTTTTAATTTATTTTATTCGGCTTCCAAAAGGTATTCAAATTATTTTAAAACTAAATATTTAATCATACTTTTGTTAAATTTTTTTTAAAATTATTACATAAATATAAATTTTTCAACACAAATTTATTTGATTTTTCATGTTGTTCTCAGCTTCTTTACATTCACTGAGAACTGATAGCGGGAATAATTTCTCACGGGAGATTCACGATAACATTTTCCCTTCGAGTGGAATAAAAATTTCACTTGTTATTCACGATATGGGTGTATATAAATAATTTAACAATTTTTTCTACGAAAATCTTCAAATAATTTTTCCAACAATTTTTATTAAATTCAAATTATTTTATTAAGAGTGGAATATATAGAATATTTGGAATTATTTGCTGATTGCAGATTTGAACTTGGCGCTGAATAAAATATTTCTTAATAATGAATTTTTTTGTTGGTTAAAAATAAATTTCTTAAAGACATGGTTTATAAAAAAAGTCTTAATAAATACAATAAAATAAATCAAGTAGAGGTCAATAAAATTTAACAGAGATTTCCTATTTAATTTTACCAGACGGTCTTTCTAGTCCGGTCAATTTAGACCAAAAAATGAGAGTGAAGTTACATAAAGTCCCAACAAGCTGAATTTCAGTGAAATCGTTCAAAATATAATTATAAACAATGTCTAGAAGTTCCCCATCATTCCCCTGTAAGGAACAAATTTAATTCAAGGTCAAAGGTCAAAAAAATGAGTTTTTCGCGATTTTCAGCAAAACGGTAAGTTTTATAATAAAAGTACCTCAGATAAAAATTGTAGATCATAAAATTATCTATAAAAAATGTATCAATACTTTTTTTCTTACGAGCCACTGTTTCTGAGATATAACGATTCAAAAAGTATATACGTGGCGTACTCATGCATATTATGACAATAACAACTTTTATAACTTTTTGAAACGTTATATCTCAGCAACGGTTGCTCGTAAGAAAAAAAGTATTGATACATTTTTTATAGATAATTTTATGATCTATAATTTTTGTCTCAGGTACTTTTATGATAAAACTTACCGTTTTGCTGAAAATCGCGAAAAACTCATTTTTTGACCTTTGACCTTGAATTAAATTTTTTTTCCTTACAGGGGAATGATGGGGAACTTCCATACATTGTTTATAATTATGTTTTGAACAACTTCACAGAAATTCAGCTTGTTGGGACTTTATGTAACTTCGAATGTCTAAATTGACCGGACTATTCGTTCCAGCGGTTTATTTTATTATAAATATTTTTGTGGCCTTACAAACTGTGAGGCATATGCCACACAAAGGAAGTGAATTAATAATTAGAATTTATTTTTTAAATCTCAAATTACAATTTCTATTAAAACCGGCGGACCTTGAAAGTGTCAACAATATCAGTTGATAGTTGATTTATTTTGCCTAAAAACCTTCGAAGCCTTTAAAGTTCTTTAAAGCTAAATCAAGCAAAAGACCATCTCCAGACTTTCAACTTTAATATTTTATGTGCTTTCTTATCTCTAACATTATTTAATATTTCTTTCTCTTCTTTTTTTTCTTTCCCCCCCTGCAGACTAAATTCGCTTCTTAATACCCAGAATGTAACGAAATATGTGTACAAAAGGACGCCACTTGAACAGGTCTTAAATTAAACAGAAAACAAAAGGCAGCAGCAGCAACAGCAGCAGGAAGAAGATAAAATAACATGTTAACGAAAAAAGTTAAAATAAATACTTACAAGATGACAACGATTGGTGAAAAAAGCAACAAGAATAAGAAAATTCATAGTGACAAATAAAACATACGAGTACATGGTGCTGCTAAAAAGCGTCTCAGATTAAACTGAGAAGAGTGTTTAAAGCGTACAGATATAGAAACACTTAGACAGTTTAACTTAACAAGGACATTGCGTCAGAAGGACACACACACATTATGGTTTAAGATTTACTTGCAACATTTTCTAGATGTTTGTTTAATATTTTCTGTCTTATTTATTTAAGAAATTGTGAAAAAACAATATGAGAAAAATGCTTTTGTTTAATATACAAGAAAATATTTAGAAGACATTATTTTTGTGTTTTAAAAAAGAACAACAAAGACAAAAAAAAATAAGAGAAGGAAAAAACGTTTCTGTCAACTCCATTATCAAAAGAAGAAGCTGCTCCATCAACTGCTGGTTTCAATTCCATTCGCCTTTTTGTTGCTCTTCTATGCTGTTCATTTGATGTGATGCCCCCAAGGAGTCTGCAGTTAGAAATAGTTTATATTTAGTTTACTTTTACATGATTTGACAACAAAAAGGACATCATATTGTCACAACAGGATAAAAAACAATTACCTCATAAAAGCCAGACAAAAGACCAAAACAGAGAAAATAATAGTTTCTTTCACAAACAGACAGTTTCAAAGAGGTGACTGTTGTGGTGACCATCTTTGGTGACTTTGAGCCAAGTGACAGCAAAGAGTTATGAGAAGCATAGACAAGGGTGCTGAGCCACCCTCAACCGCAAGGATTTTCACAAACAATATGCTGGCACAGAGCTCATCAGAAAAAGTACAAGAGCAACAATTTCCCAGAAGCAGCAACAACAGCCAAACGCAAGCATATCAGGAAAATTATAACAATGAAATGCCCTTGAAAGATTCCACAAAAATGTTGCCAGCAGCAACAACAGTATTTTCAACAACGAACTATAATCAACAGCAACCACTACAAATGTCAACAGCACAAGATGCAGCAATAGCTGTAGCAGCAGCAGCGGCAGCAGATGTAGCTGCAGCTACTAACCAACAACAACAAACTAGTCGCCTTGAAGGACTTAATCACACAAATAAAAGTCCCTCAAAGAAAATCACAAACAACCTTCAAGAACATCATCAACCACATCAGCACCATCAATATCCACAGCATCAGCAGCAGCAGCAGCAGCAGCTCAACACTCGGGTATATAAAAAATGTCCTGTAGTAATAGACAGCAAAACTTCCTCAACAACAACAGCAGCAGCAGTAGCGGCAGCAGCGGCAACTACAACAAAAAAACCTCCTTCATTCCATATAAAATCTCTAACCAGCTCCTCGTTCTTAACATCAGCCATATGTCGTCCTTCTTCCTCCGCGTCTAGCAAAGATCCAATAGCAACAGCAGCAACAACAACAACAACAACAACAACAACAGCCGCAACAACTTCACTATCATTATTAAATTTATTTTTCTACATCATGTGCGTCACATCGTTGTGCTTCTCCTTGTACTGCAACGTACGACAAACGCACACGGAACGCACCCTTAGACATTTACGGGAATTCGATGAACGTCTCATGGATCTGGAGATGCAAGTGCAAATGCAGCAACAACAATTGCAACATGTCAGCCATACACTGACGCAACAACACGAACAATTGTTACGAACAACACACCGCAACAGCAACAGCAACACAGAAGACGACGACGATTTGGATGATGACGAGGATGTTGATGCTGATGAGGACGACATGGATATGGCTGATGTGGACTATACCTCGCGATCCCTGACTGCTGCCGCCAACGGTGTGGGAAATTTGAATATTTTACATTTGAAAGATGCCAAAGATGTTACGCAAGCTGTTCGTTTATTAACACGGCAAGTGGGTGAATTACATCGTCTAAGGCGTGATGTCTCCCAGCTGCAATTGAGTCGTCGCACACAACATCGTCGCCAGACGGGCATGGGTGGTGGCAGCGGTTCCACTTCGCACGAACGTTTAGGCGGGGCAGGTGCCAACGAATGCGGTTGTCAAGCAGGTTAGTTTGTTTTGAAAATTTACTTAGACTATTTTCGCATTTTCTGTCTCGTTCGTTTCTTGTTTATGCAAATTTAGTTTTAATAATTGCCGCCGTATTTTTATTTCGTTTAATGATGTAATTTTGTGGTGGCTAGACTTCTTTAGGAGTTAGAGGAGGGAAGGGGAGGGACGTTTCAGCTGGTTGGTTATTAGCCAAAAACTAAAACGAGCAGCATAATAATTGCCAAGTTTATTATTTGCCTTAAATAAAGCGGTTTCCTTTAGTTTTCTTAGGCAAATTTTAAGTGGCAGGTGCAGAGTTGGTGTTAAACATTTATTTCCACAGCAATATTTTATTTTTAGTGAGCTGCTTTGTTTACCACAAAAACAACAAGTATGATATTTACTGTTTGTTTGTTTATTTATTTATTCAGCCTTACAGGCTGGCTAAATTAAAATGATTACAATATTTTATGTATTTATATAGCATTTGGAAATTATTGTGGTAATCTTAATTATTTGATTACTCTCTAAATTTGATAGTAAATTATAATTAAATTACAAAACTGTTTGTATATTTTGGGTGCAGGATTATTGAGCATGTGCTTTAGTCCCAGTGAAGTGCGCAAAGGCACTGGCTAAGCACGTTCAAGAACCAATTTCCATGTATTTTATGCAATAGTAGAATAAGAATGCTCCGGAAATTTATATTAACTACACTATGTTACAAGAAATTTCCAAACGTTATTATCTTGCTATTTTGCAATTAAAAGTGTAAAAATGCTGCACTTTTCTAGAAAAGAAAACACCATTATTGCACTTTACGCCCTTTTTTAATCAAGAGTATTGATAGCGGAAATTTCCAAACGTTTTTATCTTGCTATTTTGCAATAAAAAGTGTAAAAATTCTGCACTTTTCTAGAAAAGAAAACACCATTATTGCACTTTACGCCCTTTTTAAATCAAGAGTATTGATAGCGGAAATTTCCAAACGTTAGTAGCTTGCTATTTTGCAATAAAAAGTGTAAAAATTCCGCACTTTTCTAGAAAAGAAAACACCATTATTGCACTTTACGCCCTTTTTAAATCAAGAGTATTGATAGCGGAAATTTCCAAACGTTTTTATCTTGCTATTTTGCAATAAAAAGTGTAAAAATTCCGCACTTTTCTAGAAAAGAAAACACCATTATTGCACTTTACGCCCTTTTTAAATCAAGAGTATTGATAGCGGAAATTTCCAAACGTTATTAGCTTGCTATTTTGCAATAAAAAGTGTAAAAATTCCGCACTTTTCTAGAAAAGAAAACACCATTATTGCACTTTACGCCCTTTTTAAATCAAGAGTATTGATAGCGGAAATTTCCAAACGTTATTATCTTGCTATTTTGCAATAAAAAGTGTAAAAATGCTGCACTTTTCTAGAAAAGAAAACACCATTATTGCACTTTACGCCCTTTTTAAATCAAGAATTTTGATAGCGGAAATTTCCAAACGTTATTATCTTGCTATTTTGCAATAAAAAGTGTAAAAATGCTGCACTTTTCTAGAAAAGAAAACACCATTATTGCACTTTACGCCATTTTTAAATCAAGAGTATTGATAGCGGAAATTTCCAAACGTTATTAGCTTGCTATTTTGCAATAAAAAGTGTAAAAATTCTGCACTTTTCTAGAAAAGAAAACACCATTATTGCACTTTACGCCCTTTTTAAATCAAGAGTATTGATAGCGGAAATTTCCAAACGTTATTATCTTGCTATTTTGCAATAAAAAGTGTAAAAATTCTGCACTTTTCTAGAAAAGAAAACACCATTATTGCACTTTATGCCCTTTTTAAATCAAGAGTTTTTATAGCGGAAATTTCCAAACGTTATTATCTTGCTATTTTGCAATAAAAAGTGTAACAATTCTGCACTTTTCTAGAAAAGAAAAGACCATTATTGCACTTTACGCCCTTTTTAAATCAAGAGTATTGATAGCGGAAATTTCCAAACGTTATTATCTTGCTATTTTGCAATAAAAAGTGAAACAATTCTGCACTTTTCTAGAAAAGAAAACACCATTATTGCACTTTACGCCCTTTTTA
This sequence comes from Linnaemya tessellans, assembly GCA_951800035.1. Lineage (NCBI taxonomy): Eukaryota > Metazoa > Arthropoda > Insecta > Diptera > Tachinidae > Linnaemya > Linnaemya tessellans. The sequence goes on along the minus strand of OX637532.1, from coordinate 155,735,736 downwards.
AATCAAGAGTATTGATAGCGGTAATTTTCAAACGTTATTATCTTGCTATTTTGCAATAAAAAGTGTAAAAATTCTGCACTTTTCTAGAAAAGAAAACACCATAATTGCACTTTACGCCCTTTTTAAATCAAGAGTGTTGATAGCGGCCTGTCAATTAAGTAAGTTTTCTTTATATTATATGTATTGAAAAATTATCCTCAGTTCGATTGATCGTTGGATCAGAGGGATGATTATGCGCGTTACATAATTCACGAAGTTGTCGTACGTTGTCTAAATTTCCAAATAATTCACAATAATTTGATAGCGTCGTTTAAGTGTCAATTTTTTTTATGTTGACTTGCCAGAGTATAGAGATCATAGATGTAAAAAAGTGAAAACGTTATGATCGTTAACCATTTAATAAAGGCTTTTGAGCTTAAAACAAACATCCTTCATAAGTTTTCCATCCCTGACAAAAACATCTATATAAATTAAATATATCAAATACGTGAGCAGAAGCTATTTTTAGCAGATAATAAAATTAAATATTTTGTTAAAACTCATATCACAGTGTAACCAGTCACCCGATATGGAAAATTATTCTCAGGGTCGATGAATGATATTTTGCAACAGAATCAGACAGATTTCTTCAAGGCTATTCTGTCCCAATGTCTCCTTAATATGACTTGACTCTAGGCTTGTTGGCAATTATTTTTTTTAAGTGCTGGCAGATCATTGATCGTTTATTGTTTTCCGAGAATTTTGCGTCTCACTCGCACTGGTTGATTTCAACACCTCAGGTTTACGGTTCTACTGAGGAATTATCTGAAGGCATAAGTCGTACACAGTCAGTCACCCCATCGGCATCTGTGCCCCGGGTACAGATGTGTAAAGTGTTTTAACAATAATAATAATAATAATAATAATAATAATATATACAAATCTTATACGAGAGGTTTGAAGCACAGGCGTTTTCATCGAATTGTTTATTCAACGAATTATTAGATAAAGTTCTGAAAAATTCAGATCACAAGTGGTCGAAGAGGAATTTTCATTTGGTGGTGAGATACGGCGAGCAACTGTAGTACTTATCTATAAATTTGGCCCCTGTTAACATCTGGAACATAAAATACTTAAGTATTCTTATACGAGGTCTGTTCAAAATATTAGGAAAATTTTCTATATTAAATTCAATTAATATTGATTGGCTAATTGTTCTAATACTTGTTTTAAATTCCGAAAGACATTATTATTCAACTTACACAACAGAGCAGAACAGCAGTTTTCGAAGGCCACTACACTTTTATCATCAGTATTCATGTGTAATTTTTATTTTGTCGCCAGTTATTAGGTGTTTTAGTTGAATATTATAACTTTTTTTATTCATAAAACTTTTTTTTAGGAAATTACATACGAGAATTGTATCAAACCGATAGTAACATATTTTCATAGGCTAACTTAATTAAAATTTATGGGGTAAATCAGAAGGATATGATAAATATTCCCAGGCACAAAGGCAAGTCAACATCAGTTTTAAACTGTTCAATTTTCGTTTTTTTTAAAAAAAATATTTATTTATTCATGCATTTATATTTTATAACCTTCAAAGTAGTCCCCCCTCAGACGTAATCCATATGCCAGCATTTTTTTCCAATTCGCTTGCATATGTTCTTGATCTCTCTGAGCGCTTCGAATTTTATTTGGATGCCTCTGTGGCTGATGGGTAGTAATGCTAGCCTGTCGGTCCAATGGTCGTGGGTTCGATTCCCGCCAAAGACCCTGGGTGTTTTCCGCAGACAAGCAAATCTCTTCCTGGTCTAAGTTTGTTACTAAAAATAAATAAAATTTTCTCAATCGTCGCAGAACAGTGGCCTCGGTCTCTAAAGTCTTTGGAATTGGCAAAGTCCACTGAGAGCAAAATGTGGTGAATGCAGAGCCTCAAGCAAATTTACTTTGTAAGTTATTTTTCAAATAAATAAATGACTTGATCCTACCAAAAAAAAAAAAAACAAACCATTTCGAAATGTATCGGCACTAAAATAATATTTATCGTCCACTTCTAAATGCTTAATTTATATGCCAAATATTTTTATTGCTTCACAAAATTGAAATACCAAAAAAATATATATATATATTTTTTTTTAAATATTTAGTTTGAAAAATCCCCAATCAAAATATTGACAGCTTTATATGATAATAATGATGATAATATATATAAATTCATTTAAATGATAATGTGGCCACTTTTCAAGAATCCCTTCAAATTCTAAAACTAAAATGTCGACCGCAAAAACCGTAGACATGGCGACACACACGTACACATTCACCTACACACCGAGTGGGAGGAAAGCCATCATGATTAAAAGAAGCAGAAAAGTTGAAAATGAGTAAAACAAATAACAATTTAACCAACAAATGATGCTAATGTGTACAATGAACACAAGCACACAACACTGAAATGAACAGTTTGGCAACATCAGCACGCATACACACAGACGCACCCACACCCACACAAACAAAGAACATTCTTATAAAAGAATTTGAGTTTAGGAAAGAACGCAGATGCTGGAAATAATATTTCAGCCATAAACTGAACACACACACTCAGACAAATAAATTGAGTAGCATGCATGTGTGTAGGCTTGTGTGAGCGAGTACAGCACAAATGTCCTTTCCACATGCACACTTTTACTCACTCATAGTGATTTATAATTGTTTTAGTGCGAGCAGCAAGACAGCAAGCAGTTGGTAAAGAAATCTCGTTTTATGAAGTACAAAGTATCTTCCAAATGTTCAAAGTTTTGTTTTATGCATTAAATGTTTGTAGCAAGTCTTTCACTCATTCATTCATTCATTCATGCATTCGTTCATTTGTGTAATCCGCTTGGATTATATGATACCCATAATATTTACTGCTGCTCCCTTTCCTGATGCCCTTCTTTTGATTTCTTTTTTTTTTCATAAACATTTTTCAAGTATATTTTATTATGGCTGTTGCCGTTGCTGTTGTTGTTCCTGCTACTTTCAATTCATTATATGTTTTTGTGTTCATGTTGTTAATTGTTGGCAAATGTCAACACCATTTGCCTGCCTGCCTTTCAGCCCCCATCCACACACACACACACACACCAAATTGTGGAAAAGTGGCAAATGCCGTAAAATTTTGTGTTAATATTCTAATGCTTAAAGAGAAAAGTTTTCAGTTCTTTTTCTGGTTTTTTTCTCGCTCTCTGCATTCGGTTTGGTGTAAATGTGAACATGTTAAGTATTGTTATTATTACTTCTAATACAACAACAGCAATTTATGCATATTACGCACGCAACATGTTGCCAACAAACAACATTTAATGGGAGAAGGATTGCTAACTTACATACATAAATAGTATGCGGTTAAGCAGAAAGAAGGTGAATAAGTGATTTGATTTCCTACTAATAGCCCTATTCATAAAACTTGTGCAATTGTACTGTACAACAACAAAAACACATTCAAGATGCTCTCAAATACCCTCTCAATTTGCAAATGTAATAATGGAATATCATTTGCAGGAGATTGTGAAGAGGGCTTATATTTTCAATTTGTTGCAGCCAAAAATTGTAAAAAAATTTCTTGGGAATTTTTTTTAATTTTTTTGTTAGTGCACATTTCCATTGAATCTATCACAAGGGAAAACTTTGCAATAAACATATTTTTTTTTTAGCAAAAGTGGTTCCTTTTTTGGGCAACACTGTAAAATTAATATGTAGTAAGAATTTTAACGAACATTTATATTGCTATATTAAATTGAATTAAGATTCATAGGCTAATTGTTCGAAATTTGTTTTTAAATCTCAGAAAGACATGATAAATATTCCAAGGCACAAAGGAAAGTCAACATCAGTTTTTGTTATTCAACTTACACAGCAGAGCAGAACAGCTGTTTTCGAAAGACGCAACCCTTTCATCATCTTAGGGGAACTTTTTCCCCCTTTGCCCGATTTAGCCCATCCCCGAACTTAACCTGTGCTATTTGATATACATATTTATACCAAATTTCAAGAGTCTAGCTCTTTTCGTTTGGACTGAATCGTGATTTCCACAGACGGACGCACGGACGGACGGATATGCTCAGATAGTCTTAGATGTCATCATTGATCAAGAATATATATATATATATATATATATATATATATATATATATATATCTTATAGGGTCTTAGAGGGATATTTCGCTGCGTTACAAACGGAATGACAAAGTGAATATTTTCTCCATATTCTTTTTTGGAGGGTATAAAAAATAATATACACATGAGTACAGATGATGAAAGTGTAGCGGTTTTCTAAAACAACTGTTCTGCTCTGATGTGTAAGTTGAATAATTAAAAAACTAATGTTGACCTTGCCTTATGTCTTAGAATATTTATCTTGTCTTTCTGAGTTTAACCAAAAATTTATTTTTATATAGAAACACAGATTTTAACTGTACCGGCTCCCTTTTAAATATCCTTGTGTGGCACAATAGTTAAATGACCATGTCCACCATTGGATAAACTAGAATATTATTTTATTATGAGGGCGACTACTTCGAAGAGGTGAAAATACAAATTAATGAATATATAAATAATTTTTGAGAAAAATCAAAATTCACCTTATTTATGAATAGACCTCGTATGTAGAAGTACCAAAAAAGCAAACAGATAATTTTCTCTAAAAACTCTTTAAATATATGTTTGTGTTATTCGGTATAAAAGAAGATCATCTATCTGATTCTTATAAAAAATTCGAATTTTAACAAGTAAAAATGATATATTAGTCCAGCTTGAATCTTAAATACCCTCCAAATATTTAGTAAATAAAAACTATATTTTCTAGGGGTTACTCAGGAACAAGACGCAGGGGAGACACCTCATTTTTCCCATAAAACACAAAAAAAAAATGTTTTTAGTTTTTAGGGTTATTAATGTAAAAAAATTTTTTTGATTGGGTCATTTAGGTGACAAAAAGAGGGGCGGGGGGGGGGGGGGTGTAGGTCAACTTCGCCATAAAAGCTTAAAAATTTTATTTTTAAGGAATGTATTTGAGAATTTGTTACATATTTACACTATTTTTCCATGTAATATGTTACTTCAACGCCCACTAAAGGGGGCGTGTCCAAAAATGGATTTTTCTAATTTTCTGGTACCAAGTTTAACGCTTTGGACCTTCTTTGACATAAAAATATATCATTTGCTTAACAAAATTACAAAAAAAAATATATTAAAAATTGTGTTGTTTTTTTAGAGGTTGGCTGAGTTCTTCTAAGGGGAACTTCTTTCCCTCTAGCCCGATTTAGCCTATTTAAGAACATGACCTGTACTAGTCTTCTAAATATACCTATACCAAATTTCAGGGGTTTTTATACCCTCCAATTCTTTTTTGAAATTTGAAAATGCCCTGTGGCAAATTACGAAATTCGATATCGATATAGAAATTTGTATTTAAATTGAATGTGGCAATTTGGCCCTAGTTCCGATTTTATGAAAAGTCTAGCAAAAAAAGAAAATATATATTAAATTTGAACCAAATGAATTTATTATAAATTTAAAACAACAATTTTCTGTCCCCTACTTAAGCTTTTTAAATTTGCTTTCAATTAAATTTATATATATATATATATATATATATATATATATATATATATATATATATATATATATATGTTATCCTTGGGCATACTTCCCCTTTTATATTAGCAATAAAATTCTGCACATGAGAGCATAAATTTCATCTCAAACCCACTAGCAGCAGCAAACTGTGTAAAGTATTCCGTATGTTGAAAGTTCTAATCTAAAAAGTAATCAAAGTTTTGTGGTTCCGGTACAACAAAAAAAAAAAAAAAAAGAAAAAGAAAAAAAGAAAAATTGTATAAAAATCAAATACTAGAAATATTAAGGCATATGCACGTCTTATAACTTAAACAAACATTAGCATTTATAGACACACACACACATGCGTGTGTCTGTCTGTATGTGTACGAAGAAGAAAAAAGTTTATCTAAATTCCTTTTTATTCTTTATTTTCTTTCCATCTCACGTTATTTTAGTGGCCATTTTCCAGAGTACGACTATTTTCCTTGTGTAGTCATCTTAGTCGCACTCAAAATCTGCAGTAATTTTTCCAATTAATAAAATTTCCCAGCAACTATAAATTATTTGCTGCCACATCCACTTGTATTGGTTGCTATTCAAATGTTAAGTTGTAACACACACACACACACACACGCAGCAAAAGCCTAAGAAAAGGGAGATTTATATCGGGTTCTGTTTGCCCTTAAAACAATTAGTTAAAGGAATTAAGGTTTTAGCTAAATGTTTAATTTAAGGGTAGAATATGTTGGCAATTCGGTGTTTCTTTTTGTTAGTTTTGTTATTGTAGCCAAAAGTTGCCACAGGGGACCACCGACCAATGTGACACTTGTCGTGCGGTTATTTACCACATAATATATGTGACATAATAAGTCCTTTAATTTAATTTCATCTATTTTGTGTGTGTGTGTGTGTGTGTGAGAACGTGCAGAAATTGTTGGTTGTATAAATTTATTGATTTATCACGAATTTGTTTGGGTTAAAGTTTTTGGGAAAGATTGAAACTAACAAGAATGTAACAGTTTAATATGTGTATGTGTGTGTGGAAAAATTCAAGTTTTGTTATTAGAAATTATTAGATATTTGCAATTATTGTTATAATTGTTATTATCTTTTTTTAACGACACTCAAGCGATGATGGCTTGTATTTATGCAGTTCATTGTCTTGTAACAAAGAAAGGTCATTAAAATGATATCCATGGAAAAAAGTTGGCCAGATCGAATTTGTTGTAGAGGTTTCATTTATTACTAGCATCGCCCATCAGTCCAAATTTTGGGAAGCCAACATTAAAGACACACCATTGATGCCATACAGCTAGATTTATGGGAAAAATCAACTGTACTGATCGAATAGATAATGTAACTCGTACCAGAACCGGTCAAATACCGAAAATAATCCAAATTATTCTGTAACTATTTGCCAACATCACATCAAGCCAATATCAAAAATAGGACACTTACGAGGGCGGTTCGGAAACTTCTTAGCCTAGCACAAAAAGCGCGGTATAAACAGAAAAAAGTTAAGTGTTTTGGAAACTTCCATCTCTGCTATGAACACATGTTAAATTTTGTTTCGATCTGGCAACTCCTTCATATAGAAACAGGTGTTCACAAAAGACGCATCCGCGATTTTTTAACAATGGAAAAATTAGAAATGCGTGGTGTCATTAAATATTTACATAAAAAAGGTTTATCGGGACAAGAAATTCACAATGATATGGTGAAAGTGTTAGGTGAAAGTGCTCCTTCATATGCAACAGTAAAAAATTGGGTTGCTGAATTTAAACGTGGTCGTACAAGCATTGAAGATGAACCACGTAGTGGACGTCCAAAAACAGCAACAACAATAGAAATTGTAGCCAAAGTGCATGATATGGTATTAAATGATCGACGAATAAAAGTTCGTGAAATAGCTAATATCATGGGCATCTCAAATGATCGAGTCCATTTAATTTTGCATGAAGAACTACAGACGAAAAAGCTTGCTGCAAGATGGGTGCCGCATTTGTTAACACTCGACCAAAAACGCATAAGAATGAACATTTTTCAAACTTGTTTGGATCGTTTTAAGCGAAATAAAATGGATTTTAAGCGTCGTTTCATAACTGTTGATGAGACATGGATCCACCACTATACTCCAGAGACAAAAGAACAATCCAAACAATGGACTGAAGCTGGAGGAAGTGCCCCAAAGAAGGCAAAAACAATTCAATCGGCTGGTAAGGTTATGGCAACGGTTTTTGGGACTTCAAAGGTATTTTATTGATTGACTATCTGCAAAAGGGTAAAACAATAAATTCAAAGTACCATCGCAACCTTTTGGATCAAGTAAATGTACAAATTCGAGAAAAACGTCCTGGCTTGCAACACAAAAAAATAATTTTTCATCAAGACAACGCACCAGCGCACAAGAGTGTTTTAACAATGGCTAAAATTAACGAATTAAAGTACGAGTTGCTTCACCACCCACCTTATTCTCCTGATTTGGCTCCCAGTGACTTTTACCTGTTCCCAAATCTAAAAAAATTCCTTGCTGGCAAGCGTTTTACCTCAAATGAAGATGCAATTACAGTTGTAAACCACTATTTTGAAGACCTTGAGGAAAACTATTTTAATCACGGGATAGAATTGCTAGAAAAGCGTTGGACTAAGTGTATTGAAGTTTCAGGAGATTATATTGAAAAATAAAAATATTTTCGAAAAACTAACTATTCTCTTTCATTGATAGGCTAAGAAGTTTCCGAACCGCCCTCGTACATACTTTTTGTGAACAACAATTAACTACTTCTCACAGCCTGTGACTACTCTCTATGGCGCGCCATGGCCTTGAATACAGCAACAAGTTGTTAGAAATTGATAATTGTTGAATAGAATGTGAGTACAGAAGTGTTTTAACTTTAATATTGCCTGGACGTGACGTTGACAAATAGTTACAGAATAAGGGAGATTATTTAAAAAATAAATTATCTTATGATTATAATTAATAATTATGATAAAAACATTTGTATCATGTAATTAAACTATTTTTTCAAGCTTCAGGTCTGAATTATATTCAGTTTTTTTCAATATTTCGTAGCCTTCTTTGGAAAATCTTAAGTTTTTCCTTTTTTTATATTTTATATATATATATATTTTTTAATATATAAAGTAAAGATCTGTTACCGTGCTCAGACATACACCTTAATATTGACCTTTTCCCAATAAATATCATTATTGAGCTCAATTATCCATATTAAACCTCAATTAATTATTGTTAAATAAATATGAAATTGTTATAATGTTGAGTAAAATTACAAATGCAGCACTGCTAAAAAGTGTGTTTAGTGAGCAAAACACAACTCACTGAACAAAGTTAGTCGAGACTTAGCACCCAAAATGTGAAAAAAGTAAAAAATAGAAAATTAAGATAAAAAAAACACAAGTCAAAACGTTATATTCGACCGGGTCGAATCTTAAATACCCTCCAAATATTTGGAAAGTAAAATTAAAATGTTGGACAGAGTTCCTTTATATAATATCGTACGTCAATGCCCACTAAAGGGGGCGGGGTTCTAAAATGGACTACATCCTGTTTTCCACAAACGTCCGTATGGGCATTGCTAGACCGTCTTAGACTTCATCACTGATCAAGAATATTTACACTTTATGGGGTCCAATTCCTTTTGTAGGGCATTAAAACTGTACTTTGTCGAGGTCTCTCTGGCAAGGGCCGTTTGAGAGACATTTCACCTTTGCCATAAGACTCTAAAAATAAATATTTGGGATAATTAAATGCAAAATTTATTATGTGAGTGAAGATGAATATGCCGAACTAAACATGTTTTGACGTAAGCAGTTACGAAACATTGTATTTAGCTGTGAAGTTAAATATGTTATGACGTAACGAAATGGCAAACAGTGAATCTTTTTTTTTACGAAAATCCATATTTAATAAACTTTTGAGTATTTTGTGAAAATATTTACAGGCCATGAGAGTGTGTGTGATCTTGGAGGGATTTTGCCCCCAGTGGCCAAATAAGGAGTTGGCATGCATTGCCAGTATATACAACATGATGTATGGGATAGAAGCCACTCCCATAATCAGTTTGTATATAAATATGGACTTTCATGCAAAAAAAAATTTCTCTGATTGCAATTTCGTTACGTCATAACATATTAAACTTCGTAACTGCTTACGTCAAAACATTATATCCTCGGCATATTTATCTTCACACACATAAATTTATTTTTATTCATTTATTATTATTTTTTTTTGAAAAGGCCATGTAGGTGGCAAAGAAGAGGAGAGGGTAGGGCGGAGTAGTACCAGGTTACGTCTCAGCTTCGTCATTAAGGCTTAAAAATGTTATTTTGAAGGAATGCAGACTCAAGTAAAACAATTTGTTAAATTTTTACACTATTTTTGCATATAATAACGCCCACTAAAGGGGGCGGGGTTCAAAATTTTTTCTGGCTCCAAGTTTAACGCGTTGAACCTTCTTTGACATAAAAATATATATTTAACAAAATTACAAAAAAAATTTAAAAATTATGTTGCCTTTTTAGAGGTTGGTTTAGTTCTTCTTAGGGGAACTTTTTTCCCTCTTGCCAGATTTAGCTCTTCTCCGAACTTAACCTGTGTTATCCTTCAAGATATATTTATACCAAGTTTCAAGAGTCTAGCTATTTTCGTTTGGACTGAATCGTGATTTCCACAGACGGACGGATATGCTCAGTTCGTCTTAGATTTCATCACTGATCCAGAATCAGCGAAATATCTCAGATGGATATTTCGCGGCGTTACAAACGGAATGACAAAGTGAATATATGCTCCTCCATATTCTTTTTTGGAGGGTAGAATAATAAAAAAAGATCTCAGATTTGAACTTGAGGTCCTCATGAATAAGAACAATTTTTACTTTTTACGTTAATTGAATTGATTAAATTTTGTATACGTGATTAGGAAGATAATTACGGCAATAAAAGGAATATTGACTCAATTAAAAAAGGATGTCTGAACACCCTATAAAGTTTAAACAAATACATTTACATAAAAAATTAAGTCGTAAAATAAGAAGAAAAAATCTGCTAAACATGAATGTAAATTTTATTTGTCGAACTTATTAATTTGATTACTGAGATAGAAATTCTTTATTGGATTTAAAATATTGTAATATTCCACTCTTAAAAGAAATTACTTGAATTTAATAAAAATTTATAAAAAAAAAATAATCTGCAGATTTGAACTTGAGTCCAATCAAGAAATTCTTATCTCAATAAAAGAAATATGTTAATCATCATTATTTTATTAACAAAAACTAACATGTCAAAATATTCCTAATCTCCCCTGTTACGAATAACGACATCGGCGTCAAATCCATACGACAAAAATAATAAATAAAATTGTCAGTTGCCTAGTCTTTGTCGACAACGACTGCCTGCTATTGACATTCTCTGCCAATATTATATGCCTTATGGAATAGTAAGGTATTGTCAGCCGCAAGTAATTGTTGTCGAAAAGTAACAATTTTTCTTTTGCTGTCGACTGGAAGTGACGTCGACCGTCGTCATTCATAATAGGGAGTATTATTATTCCTCATGTTTTTCTATTAATTCTTTTTAACTTGCTGTTGTCTACTCTTGACTTGTAACTAATTTTCGAAACACTTCTAACACTGAAATCTTTTGCCATAAAATTTAATTTTTTTGTTGTGTTGCCGTAGCTGTCAACCACTGCTGCTGCCGAAAGCAATAAAACATGTTCAAAATTATTTTATAAAACAAACTGAGCAAACCGTACTTTTATCATGTTTCACCAATATAAATTATTTGCCAAAAATAAAAGCAAAAAAAAAAAAACCCGCTTCCAACAAAATTTTGTTATTGTTAATGGTTATTGTGTATCTCCAGAACACACTGTCAAATGTAAAACTAGTGTAAAATTTTTTTTTCCTATTTTGTTTGACCATGAGACCAAAAATCGAGTAGACAGTCAGCAAATGAAGGTGACAAGTTAAATGGGTGTGCTATTTCCAAAATCCAAATAATAAAACTACATGGAGTGTAAGAGAACTATTTGCATATGTTTTTCATACACGCAACTGCTATGAAATAAAAAATTATATTGCAAAAATATTTTATATAGGGGACAAATAATAACCAACTAAGCAAACAGCCAACATTAAATCAAGCCAAAAACCACACCAACCAATTTTAGTTTAAAGGGAAAACTCTGAAAGTGAATTAAAAATTAATTCAAAGTTTTTCTTTTTTCAATTGTTCACCAGGGTAAACTAGTTACTGTTTGTAGAACACACACACACACTATTTACATACTTTTTGTAAAATTGTTATTTCCATAGAAACCCATAAACGGGGCACAAAATAAATGACATTTTTAACACTTAAAAATAAAACAGTAGGACCTTCAAGGATACTCCTATCAAATGATATGAAATATTCTAGAGAAGCAATATCTTTTCAAATTCAAAAATAATCTCACGTCACAGAATTCATTTCCGTTAGGAAATGGAATTGATGAAGTATTTTGGTTTCTCAGAAGACGAAGAAGAAAACAAGTTTTCGGAATGAAAATCAAAATACGAAATTAGTTTCGTTAGTTACATATACCGAGAAATCTCCTTCAGCTAATGCGAAAAATAATAATAATTCATTAACTTTGAAAATTTCTTCTTGGAAATTGTTGCTTGAATTAATTTTCTGATAGGCGCACTTTCCCTTAAGCAGCTTTGATAACACTGTACAACAAAATCAAATTTTTTCCAAAATTACAAGGTCCGACCTAAAAATTTTGATAGAGAAGACAAAAAAAAAAAAAAAAGACACGTGTATCGGCGTTTTGAAAGTTTACATCTGAATTTCATTTGAGGGTGCATTAAAGTTTCCCAGCTCTGGCACATTCTTATTGTTAATCGGGATAAGAATCCATGTGACCCTTACATTTTAGGTACAAAATGTGTTCAGCAAATTTATGTAAAATGTTACGGAGAACATTTTTGTAGAATATGTTAAACCTTTAAATCCTCAAGGTATGGATCTTTTTTGTCCTTCTTTTAAAAAAGAGCAAAAAACTCCATTAAATCGGGGATTTAAGGGGTTAAAATGTATCGCAAAAATATTATCCGTTACATTACAAAAAAAAAAACAATGAAAAGCAAAATCCAAACAAAAATCAAGTGCACATTCTTGCCAGAGCTGGGAAACTTTAATGCACCCTCAAATAAAATTCAGATGTAAGCTTTCAAAACGCCGATACACGTGTCTTTTTTTTTTGTCTCCTCTATCAAAATTTTTAGGTCGGGCCTTGTAATTTTTTTTTGTGTTGTACAGTGTAATTTGCTAGTAGACAAGAATACAATTAATAACAAATTAATTTGCAAAAATTATTAATTCTTAGGCAAAAATTTTTCCTCGGTTGTAAATTTATTTAACTGCAATATGCCTGCAGTTTGGCCATGCCAAAAATTATTTGTGGTAGAAAATGTGTTCTCCGCTAGTTTTTGGATTTCATGCAGATTCTACCTAAAACCTAATTGTGAAATTCTTTTGGTAACTAGAATTACGGTCAAATTGGACAACAAAAGCGACAAGCAAAACAAAAAAAAGTTTTTTTTGTTTCAATTGTGTGTACTTTTCAATACTATTTTGTTATGCTGTATTGTATTTGTTGTTAGAGCAAATGTATTTATTGGATTTTAGCATGATGACCGGAAACGGAAATTCAATCTCATTTTAAAAGGAATTTATAGTGAGACGTATTAAATTACTTACCCGCTATTGAAACAGCTGCTCGATGACAGTTTTGAAGCTGCAAATAAAAAGATAAATATTTTTACTTAAGAAAAACGATTTAAAAATGATTTAAAGAATTATAAGAAAATGAAATTTTAATAAAATGAAAAATTAAAAATTGACTCAATGGTGGAATTGTCTTAAAATAATTTCACCTATAAATTACAAAAAGAAAAGTTTTTTATTATTGTCACCACAAAAGTGTGTAGTCATTGTAAATCCATATACGAGGCCCGTTCAAAAAACAAGGCCAATTTTAAAATTTCAAGGGCTCAGTACATTCGATTAGCATTTTTTATACCCTCCAAAAAAGAATTGGAAGATCCTTCACATTCATTCCGTGATATATAATTCTAAGACCGCATATATTCTTGATCAGTAATGAAAACTAAGACGATCTAGCCTTGCCTGCGCGTCCGCCCATCTATGGAAATTACGAATCAGTTCAAACGAAAAGAGCTAGACCCTTGAAATTTGCTATAAATATATCTTGAAGAATGGCACAGGTTCGAAAATGAACTGAATCGGGCCAGAGGGAAGAAAGTTCCCCTAAGAAGAACTAAATCAACCTCTAAAAAATAACATAATTTTTAAAGTTTTTTTTTTTGTAATTGTATTTAGATATATTTTTATGTCAAAAAAGGACTTGGAGCCGTCAAATCAGAAAAATATGTATTTGGACCCCGCCCTCTTTAGTGGGCGTTGACCTAAAATATTATGTGAGAAAGTAGTGTAAAAATTTAACAAATTGTATTACTTAAGCCTACATTCCTTCGACTTCGAAGCTTTTATGATGAAGCTGATCGACCTCTGTCCTACCCCTCCCTCCCCCCTTTGCCACCTTAATGACCCAACCAAAAAAAATTTTTTCTACACCTAATTACCCTAATAATTTACTTTTGAAATTCTTACGACAAAGGTGAGATATGTCCTCCACGGCCCTTCCCGAAGTGACCGAGTTTTAAAATTGGGCACAAAAATTTCTTAAAGGACCTCTGACAGTTGACAGTAGCATGCGGTGATGGTAATCCGAGTAAGAAAAAATTTTGGAATTAAAAAAAAATTGTCAAAATTGCACGTCCTGGATGTCCAAGCACGTCTACAACCGACGAAAATGTTGAGAAAGTAAAGAAAATGCTTGAGAAGATTCTTGTCGAATCACTATTAAAGAAGCTGCATAGGATATAAGCATGTCGATTTACCCATACCAAGCAATTTTTTTTAGCAAATTTTAAGCAATTCCGGCAAAAAATGATCTTTTTATTTATTTATTTACTTTTTTTTCCAAAAACAAAACCACAAGTAATTATGTCTCAGTCTATTAATCGCCAGGTTTGGACCCCTACGACTTTTTCCTGTCCTGCACAGAAAAAAGTTCTGTGATCAGTTTAAATTTCATTTAAATATTTTGAAAAAAAAACAAATTGTTAATTTTATCAACGGGCTTAAGTTCGAATCTGCAAGACTGCAAACAATTTTTTATTATTTTATTAATAAATGAATTTGTTCAAATTCTATTTTTATTAATTTATATTAAGATTGGAATATTAAGAATATTTTTCAATAATCATCAAACCAGCATTTATTAATAAAATAATAAAAAATGGTTTGCAGTCTTGCAGATTCGAACTTAAGCCCGTTGATAAAATTAACAATTTACATAAGAAAGTTCGACTAATAAAAATTCATACATAATTTAAAAAAAAACAAATCTTAAAAATTAAAAACTGATATTTAAGATATAAATAAATAAATATCCAGCCTCTTTAAAGTTAGTTCAGGATAAGATTTTATCAAAAATTTTATTTCAAACATATTTATTTTAAAAAATTTTTAGACGAAATTGTCGAAGGAAGATCTACAAATACAATGTCATTGTGGGAAATAATATTAAGGCTTACAGGTCAAATTAACATCCTGTAATATTAAATTGAATTAAGATTCATAGGCTAATTGTTCGAAATTTGTTTTTAAATCTCAGAAAGGCATGATAAATATTCCAAGGCTTAAAGGAAAGTCAACATCAGTTTTATTCAACTTACACAGCACTGATGATGAAGGTGTTGCGGCTTTCGAAAACAGCTGTTCTGCTCTGCTGTGTAAGTTGAATAAAACTGATGTTGACTTTCCCTTGTGCCTTGGAATATTTATCATGTCTTTCTGAGATTTAAAAACAAATTTCGAACAATTAGCCTATGAATCTTAATTCAATTGAATATAGCAATATAAATGTTCGTGAAAATCCTGTAATATAATTTACATAAGAAAGCTCGACTAATACAATAGAAACTCATACATAATTTAGGTCAGATTAACTTCAAAATAACTGATTAGTTATGCTAGAATTTAAATAAATTTTTTTAATATGTATTTTTATTTTTTTCATATATTT
Source organism: Linnaemya tessellans (assembly GCA_951800035.1). Classification (NCBI taxonomy): domain Eukaryota; kingdom Metazoa; phylum Arthropoda; class Insecta; order Diptera; family Tachinidae; genus Linnaemya; species Linnaemya tessellans. Next base: position 155,719,973 of record OX637532.1, on the reverse strand, counting down.
TTTTACAAGAGAAAAGCATTCACTTGTAAACTGAAAATTTCCACCCAAAATTTAAGTCGAACACCACAAGCAATATTTTTATATTAATAATTCTTTAAAAAAATATATTAATTTGTTTTTTAAATATATTTCAAATAAATTCCCTTTCAAATATTTCCATTTCGAACTGGAAAATTGGAACAATTTTGACACGAAAGTTTATTTTATGACCAATTAACAGTTCAATAAAACGCTAACAAATTCTTTAATAAAAATATTTTTGAAAAAATTTGTTACAAAATTATACAAAAAAAATAGTTTTCAAAAATAAAATCTAATTTCCGTTATAAAAATTTTATGGGGCACTTTACAGTTTTCCAAATATTATTTTCCCACCCTAAAATGAATTCACCATCTGCAGCTATTAAAATTTATTTAAAATCGTTTATAAGGTTTCAACCGTTTCCACAGATAAAATATAATTATAAGTGACATATTTACTCGATTGCTTGCATTTTTGAGATGTTTTTTCAAAGATATTTTTTATTTTGCTTTTGGTTTTGATCATTAAATTGTCTCACACAATCAAACAATTGAAATGCCATTAACGAACGTATCAACAGGCAACTATTGCCAAGAGTAAACTGTCTTCATTTATATATTTTTTTGAATATTGTATCTTTTTTTTTTTAATTTAAAATATGTGACACTAAGAATGTTGCACTCCCAGCTTAATGTCTTAAACGTAAAATTCTCAGCATCCAATACAATTCATACCAAACAATCAAGCAGCCAAGCAGTCAATACGCCAGACATACAGTCACTCACTCATTCTCAGAATTTCAAAAATCCGCATACAGAATCACAGCACACTTGTGTGTAAAACTATAAATAAAATTCCGCGTGCAACATACGCTGCCGCTTGCGATGCTTGCATACGTTGTCTGACTGTTTTTGTTGTTTTTTTCATATAAACTTCCAATCACAATTTGTTGTCACAGTTCTTCTCCTTTTTTTTGTGATTTTTTCAGTTTCAGTAAACTAAAAATCGGAAGGAATGGGAAATAAATTTGCCATCCACTGCCAGAGTGGGTGTTTTTTAGGGCATCAGTCAGGTTACGTTAAACGTGTAAATATGTGACGGGTCAAATGTGTGTGTTGTTGGTCGTTGTTTATTTTATTAAAAGTTGTTAAAGGCTGGATGGATAAAAATATGGTTGGTTGGGCATGTACAAATTGAATAAAAACATTTTTTTTAGGTAATAAATCCGGGTCATATAATGAAGACGGTATAAACAAATTACTTATTTGTTTCTTTTTATTAACAATTCATTCTAATAAGTAAAATTTTTTATAACAGAAAACTGCAAAATTTCCGTACGACCGACATTTCAATGGAATTTATGTACAAAAATCGATCGCTATCAAATGCCGTAATTTGTGACCTTGTTCTAATTCTCAAAGCCTAGACGCGATTATTTTTCATTCCACTAAAATTTTGTGGTTTCGTTATGTGCCGGTGTGTTAAAAAAGCCAATTCGAACAGGCAGCATGAAAAGTCTTTACATTTCGCCTAAAAGCTTTCTATGGAAATTTTCCATATTAAAAATTTTTGTGTTAAGTTTTTTTAATTTTGAAAATTTTTAAAATAAAAAAAAAAAATTATTGGCAGAGTTTTACAATTTTACAAAAAAAATTTAGAATTAAAAATTTTTAATAGAAAATTTTAAATTAAGCATTTTTATTATCAAGTGAAGAATTCCTCTATTGGACTCAAGTTCAAATCTGCGAATTATTTTTTTTATTAAATTCAAGTTATTTTTATCAAAATGAATAAACATAAAATGAATTTAAGAAAAATTCATAAAAAATTAAATTAGCAGATCGCAGATTTGAACTAGAGTCCAATAAAGGAAGAAATTCTTATCTTAATATTAAAATTAATAAGTTTGACAAATAAAAGTTTTTAGTCATATTAAACATTTTAATTGAAAATTTATTACTAAAAATGACAATTTAACAAATTAAAATTTTTTAATAGAATATTTCAATATTAAAATTTTTTTTTTAAAATTTAAAAATTTTAACAAAAAATTTTTCATTGAAAATTTTGAATAAAAATTGAAATTTGCAGATCGCAAATAAAAATTTAAAATTTCAACAAAAAATTTTGCTTTAAAATTTTCAGTAAAAATTTGAAACAACTTTTTTACAAAAAAATTTCACATTAAAAATTTTTATTGAAACAATTTAATAAATTAAAATTTTTTAATAAAATATTTTAAAATTAAAAAATTTGTTTAAAAATTTTAACAAAAAATTTTCCATTGAAAATTTTTAATAAAAAATTTAAATTTGCAAATCGCAAATAAAAATTTCAAAAAAAAATTTTCCTTGAAAATGTTTAATAAAAAATTTGAAAAAACTTTTTTACAAAAAATTTTTATTGAACAATTTTTATAAAAAATTATATACATAGCCAAAAATTTTACCAGAAGTTTGAAAACTAACAGTTTTTAATGGAAAATTTTTAAATTAAAGTTTTTAGTAGAAAATGTATTTAGCAAAAATATTTAATCTCAAGTATTAAAAGTAAAAGTTTTTATTAAAATATTCTATTGGACTCAAAATATTCTATAGACTCAAATTCAAATCTGCGAGTTATTTTTTTTATTAAATTCAAGTAATATTTATCAAAATGAATAAACATAAAATGAATTTAAGAAAAATTCATAAAAAAAATTAAATTAGCAGATCGCAGATTTGAACTTGAGTACATAGTTTAATTAATAAGTTCGACAAATAAAAGTTTTGAGTCATATTAAACATTTTAATTGAAAATTTTTTACTAAAAATAACAATTTAATAAATTAAAATTTTTTAATAAAATATTTCAATATTAAAAAATTTTTTTTAAAATTTTAACAAAAAATTTTTCATTGAAAATTTTGAATAAAAAATTGAAATTTGCAAATCGCAAATAAAAATTTAAAAATTTCAAAAAAAATTTTCCTTGAAAATGTTTAATACAAAATTTTAAACAACTTTTTTACAAAAAATTTTCACATTAAAAATTTTTATTGAACAATTTTTATAAAAAATTATATAGCTAAAAATTTTAGCAGAAGTTTGAAAACTAACAGTTTTTAATGGAAAATTTTTAAATTAAAGTTTTTAGTAGAAAATGTCTTTATCAAAAATATTTAATCTCAAGTATTAAAAGTAAAGGTTTTTAATAAAATATTCTAAAATTTAATTATAAAAAATATTTTGACCAAAAATTTTTTATTGAAAATTTTTAATATATTGAAATTTGCAGATCGCAAATAAAAGTTTAAAAATTTCAACAAAAAATTTTTCATTGAAAAATTAAAAAATATTTTCATTGACATTTTAGATATAGAAAATATTTGAAATATTTTTTATATTAACTTTTCTTTAGTGGATTTCTAGGCAAATTATTCTTATCAAATATTTTATAAAAAATAATCTAGTTAAAAATTTTAGCAAACAATTTTTAAACTAACAGTTTTTAATGGGAAATTTTTGAATTTAAATTTTAAGTAAAAAATTTCTTTAGCATTAATTTTAAAATTTTAAAAAGTAATTCTAGCTAATAATTTTATTGACATTTTAGACAAATACACAAATTTTTAAATATCTTTTATAACTTTTAAAGCATTTCTTTGGCCAGATTATGCTTATCAAATATTTTACATTGATTTTTAATATTGGTTTTTTTTAATTCTATATTGTATACACATACATATATGCTAAGCGCCTATATATTCGTATATTTTCCAATGAAAACTTAAAGATAACTTTAAGCCATTATATTTAACAATTTATTTATAATGCTTGTGAAACAATAAAAATAAATCGAAAATATTATATAAATTTCTTTAAGATAAATCACAATAAATCAAATCGAAGATAAAAATTTAATTAAATGCAAATTCATTTGCATGATATTCCAATAAACAAAAGACATCTCAATAGCATTAAAAAGACAAAGAGTAGTGAAAATACACAAAATATAATAAATTATTTATAAATGAACAAACAACAACAATAATAATAAGTTCAAATGCTGTGTTTATTGTAATAATCCATGTGAATCTTGAAGGCCTGCAGTTTTGGACTTGAATTAAAATTTAAAACAAAATATCTCAAACGGCAAATGCTAGAGGTTTAGGCCAACACACACACACACAGACACATATACATACTAAAGATAACACACAATAATGCTATTAAATTTACATTATAAACTCGCACAATAAGTAATTCTCAAATGCATGAACTAAAGAATGAACTAATGAGACAATAAAATTTAACATTAAACACTTACAGTGGCGCTGTTGCAGTCAGCACTGCCTTCCAACATTCAATTGCGAAAAGTGTTTTAAGGCATGATGATGATTTCAAGGCTATATTCTTATACAGATCTGTTAGACGCTGCCACAACATCATTTAAAATTAAGGATATGACATGTTTGAAAATAGTTTCAGCAAAACTGGGGCATTTTGAAATCCCGTAGAAAATTTGTCTATTCAAAGAGCAATGGACTCAAAATTTCCTTTAATAAAAAATCATCATGTTTATCGATAAATTTATTTTAATACATTTTTAACAATTTATTTATAAATTACTTATGATTTTCAAGTCCATATATATTTTGTAAAAGTAACTTTGATCATCTTTTTGCACAAACGATTTTTGCGAATAGCTGCCTCATACAATTTCGCATTACATGATGCAAATTATACAAATTTGATAAATAGTTTTGAAATTTTCCAAAGAACACAAATTTAGGAAGATTTTGCGTATGCGTTTAAAGTTTTTTAAATAGTTCAGCCATTGTTTTTTTAAACAAAATAAAAATATAATAAGTAGTTGCGCACATAATTAGCAATTTTTTTCACAAATAATTTGTTCAATCTTTTTCCCAAAATTTTTAAAAAAAAAATTTTAAGTAAAAATTTTTTTCCAAATTTTTATAAAATTTAAAAGTGAAAAATTCAAGCAAATTTTTATACAAAAATTTTAACAAACCTTTTTGGTAACAATTTTAAGTAAAATTTTTTATTAAATATTATAACCAAAGTTTATGATTTACCCCCATATTCATAAAATTTAAAACGAGTTTGAAATCTGTTTTATTCAAAGTTTTTCATACAAAATTTTCTTAAAATAGATTTCAAACAAATTTTATTTGTTTTATGAATATGGGGTTGAAATTCTAAGCAAGTTTTTTAACAAACCGGGTTTTTAATAGCAATTTTAAAAATATTTATTAATAAAAATTTGAAATGATCTTTTTATAAAATGTTTAAGCAAACTTTTCAACAAAAATCATATGCCAGTTTATTTAAGTTCAAGCAAATTTTTTTAATAAATATATCAAGCAATTTTTTTTTATTAAAAATTTTACGTGGAAAAAAGTCGAGTTAATTTCAGCTTAAATATTAAAAAATAATTATTGTGGAAATACTTTTCGAAATTGTTTTAACCAAATTTTTTCTAATAAAAATTTTAGCAAATTGCTTAATAAAAGTTTTAAACAAATTTTTAAAAAAATTCTGAAGCAAATTTTTTTATAAACAAATTTTAGCAAATTTTTGTTATAAAAATTAAAAGACAATTTTTTAGCAAAATTTTTGAATAGATAAGTTTTAAAAAAAAATTTTAAGTACAAATTTTAAAAAAAAATTGTTAAATTAAGATTTTTAACGAACTTTGGAAGCAAATTAAAAAAAAACATTTTTACATTCAAATTATTTTAAAAATTTTAAGCAAACTGTTTAATAAAAATTTAAAAAAAATTTTTTAAATAAAATGTTAGAAAATTTTTTAAAAAAATTTTAAGAAAATTTTTTAAAAAAATTTTAAGAAAATTTTTTAAAAAAAATTTTAAGAAAATTTGTTAAAAAAAAATTTTAAGAATATTTAAAAAAAAAATTTTAAGAAAATTTTTTTAAAAATATTTTAAGAACATTTTTAAAAAAAATTTTAAGCAAATTATTTAATAAAAATTTTGTTATAATATTTTAGGAAAAAATTTGTTAATAATTTTTAATTAAAATTTTAAGCAAATTTTTTAAAAAAATTAGGAAATTTTTTTTAAAAAATTAAGAAAATTTTTTAAAAGAAATTTAAAAAAATATTAAGCAAATTTATTAAAAAATTAAATTTTTTTTAGTAAACAATTGCTAGAGCTTAATACGTTTTTTATAAAAAAATTTCGTATTTATTTGATTTTATGTCTTTAGTGTATCCCTAGATCTTGTAAAGCTTTTTCGGGAATATAGGAAAGAAAGTTATTTGTTGTTTGTTGTTGTTGTTAGCAGAAAAAGTGTTGTACTGTATAATTAAGGTCAAACTTGATCAAAAATTATATAAGAATTTATCGTTTAAGGTTAAGTTCTGGTTGTCTATAACAGCAGAAGTACATATTAAACAAAAAGTCAACTTTAACAACCTTAAAGTACACTTTGCCCATGACTACAATTGTAAGTCTAGCCATTTTATAAAAATTTTTCATATAACGACATAATTTATTTTGGAAAACAAACGTTGTTTATGACACTCCTATTGTGTGTATTTTTCATTTCCTAACATTTCCTACTGTCCCTTTGGCGTAATACCCAAAACAATTTCAAATAAATAAATCACATCAAATTTTCTTCGAAGCAGAAGTTTAGCCCAACTGCCAAACTTAAGATAAATTAAGGACAGGACTCTGTAATAAATGTGGTTTACAACAAATCTGAGGGTGTATCAGATTTTGTCTATGTCAGACCATTTTCTGTAATGGCATGTGTGTTTCATGCCAGCGAGTGCGTTTGTGTGTGTTTGCGTATGTGAGTTATAATAATGTCTGTGTGTGTGTGTGACTTTATATATTTTAAAATTACATGGTGATTCTGCACAATTCAGCTTAAAATTTTATTATTTTTTTTGTTAAAAGTATTAAATTTCCATTGGAACAAGATTTGAAAAACAAAGAAAACTGTAAATCAAATCGAGTTGCAGACTCGATGAGACAAAAAGAAAAACAATATCGAACAAATAATACTGAAATAAAAATCCAACAGAAATGTTTAAAGAATCATTACAGCGGCCCTGAAAAACAATCATCATAAAATCACAGATATGGAAACTCACACATGAGAAGTGTATGTGTGTGTGTGTGTGTACTTACATGCTCATGTATGTAAAGGATATGAATGTGCTTATATTGGTTTCGTAAATATTGTTTGACTATTTGTAATGTCATGGGTGGTTGGTTGCAAGCATGTATCTGCTTCCATGCATCATAAATAGATTTATGATAGAAAATCATACGCATACAATTGGAAAAAAGATTCGTTATCCAACTCACATGCCTGCAAACGTTGTTAAGGATATTTAGCCATATGAGTATATCCTGTGTGTTGTGTTAGTCCATCCGTCCGTCCGTCCATCTGTCTGTCTGTTTGTCTATGCATATTTGCTCATTGATGATACGTTTGGTCATTGATTTTCTATATGAGTTTGATTAAGAGTTTCAGCTTGTAAATGACATTTTTCATTTTTATGTGCTCTTGTGGACGGCATGCCGAATTTGGGAATGAGTAGCTGCCAATGAGTAGTTTGTGTGTAAGTGAGAGATTTCAATTCTATTCGTATATTTAAGTGGTTGGTGGCAATTTTATGTACTTTACTGCCTTCACTCGGTGCCAGTAGCTTTTGTTTTAGTTTGCCAGTGGATTTTATGTGGACATTTGGAATAGATATAACCAAGAGCAGCTGAAATTAATTATGAACGAAACTGGATATTGGGAATTTCCTCCCTATTTATCATGTTGAAAATCATATGCAGTGTAGAGGAGAGAGGTTCCATATATTTTCAATTGACTATTGGCATATGGGCATTTCCACCCAAAAGGTCAGCCAAATTTCAAGTTGTTGAAAACACCTTGTGGTATCATATGTGACAGCACATAGAGAAAGGGACCTAAGGAAAAAAAAACAATTTTCACTTCTTTTTTTTTTTTTGATGTAGACAACATCTGAGCATCGAATGAGGCCGATCCCATGCCCCAAAAGTGTTCCCTCCCAGAGATATGCGCGTTTTATGATGGTGATGGTACACCAAAGATACACGTATTTAAATCTTTAAAATGGCTCTCCTGAACAAAACCGGTTTTTACCCTTAGGGACCTTTCTATTTTGCGCGTCACATATATTCAAAATTATTTATTTATACATGAAAGTAAATTTTTATTTTTTGAACTTATTAATTTTGTAATTAAGCTAAGAATTCTTTATACAGACTCAAGTTCAAATCTGCAATTTGCAAATTATTTTTTTCCGAATTTTTATTAAATTCAAGTTATTTTATTACAAGTGGAATATTTAAAATATTTTTATAATCATCAAACAAGTAGAAGGGATCAGTACTGATTTCGAGGCCGCTATGTTATCTCATTAATTATAGGGTGTTTTTTTTAAAGAGTGACACAAGTTTATATTTATTTTTATATTATATTTTTAATATCAATGAAAAGGGCTTTATGGGAAAGTATATTTTATGAAATTATTGTTTAAATATGATTCCAGCCATGTGGCCGCCACGGCTAGTGCGTAGAAGGCGCAATCTGAAACACCAATTTTCAACAACTAAAAAAAATCTTACATAAAGTGGAAGGGGATACAACTCCAGTTGCTGAGAACGGCGACGAATTGATTGATTAGTACCAATCGATTCTTTCTTGAACAGCGGCTACAGTTTTTTCAGTGCCCAAATGTTCGGCGTCGCACGGGATGCTCATTACCAGTAAAAAAAATTTGCTCCGAAACCGATCTATTGTTCTTCGAATTAGTCGCTCTGAAGGACGATCATGTACGCCATAAAATGAAAAAAGTGCCCGATTAGTTTCACAAATAAAACAATTATTTTGATTATAAATTTAAACAATTTGCACGCGTTGCTCTGCTGCTGTGACACTCTAAAAAAACACGCTTTATTTATTTATAATTTCGTAAGAACATGATGGGAAAAATGTCACGTGCGACTGCCATTCAAATAAACTGAACAAAAAAGTATTTTTGTGTAAAAATTAACACATTTTAAAGACAGACAGATAGTGCATAAGTTTAAAAAAAAAGAACTATTGCTTTAGATTGAAATCTCTTCCTGCTGTTTGAGAAAGAAAAATGGCTCCGAATGAAACTTAGCACCATTTATACGACTTATTCTGATCTCCAGCTGCTGCGCTTGCGCTTATTGTCAAAATATAAATGCGAATGATAAAGAGAGCAAATAAAAAGAGGGGTAATTATATTAGCTTTTGTTTTAACTTTGATATTTTTTAAACTTCTTAATTAGTTGACTAGAAATTTAATTATTAATTTTTTTTAATTATTTGTATTTTTTTTATATATTTGTCACGTCCAGTACAACAAGAAATGATCTTATATTTAGCCTACAAGAAATATTTAAAGTCTTTAAAGTCTTAAAAACCATATAACATTCTTATAAACTTCTTATTTGATGTATTTTTATGCAAAATTTGCCAAATAAGGTTATAAATAATAGTGAAATATTTTTTTAGGCCTTAAGTAAGACGGCAAATAACATATTCCACCTTATTCTGTAGCTGGTAGTCAACGTCACGCCAAGACAAGATCAAAATTAAAACGCTTCTATACCCATTCTCTTCAACAATTTCTCACAACAACTTCTTGCTACATTCAACAACATAGACAGTAGTAAGAGTCTGTCAGAAGTAGTTAATTGTTATTTACAAGGCATATGTAACTGTCCTATTTTTGATATTGGCTTGACGTGACGTTGCCAAATAGTTACAGAATAATGGGGAATATCGGTAGTTTTTCTAAGAGAATTTGTGTAAAACTAGCATAGAAACTAGCTAAAAAGCCGTAAACTTGAGAAAAACAGCACAAATAAACTAAAATTTAGTGTTGAACAATATTTTCCAATAATAAATCTGTTTTATTTTGGCTTCTATCATTTATTAAAAATGTAAAGGGTGGTCACGTTCCACATCATGGAAAAGCCCATATGTAAATATACATATTTTGAAAATATAATAACTTTGGGCTCTGTTTGGTATAATTTATATATGAATTACAATAAAAATTCCCTCAAAATTAGATATGATAATGAACAATGAACAATCAATAAACAATCATTCGTAATATTTCATATGTTTATTAAAATGTCAATTCTGATTTTCATAATTAAAAGTCACTTCAATTTTAAAATGTCATTGAAAATTACAGTGACATGTGAGTTTTGAAAAGTTGCTTGTTTTTGCCAAGCTGTTTATTAAAATTTATGATATTCATGGACGACAAATTTTGGTATAGTAGATTGATTTACACTAGTACAAGGATATATACGGCTCATCAACTAAAGCTATCCGTGTATAATTATCCTAATCAAAGTAAAACCTGGAAGGTAGATCAGAGAACATCTCAGCTTCGTCATAAAAGCTTTAAAATTTAATTTTTAAGGAATTTATTTAAGAATTTGTTAAATATTTGCACAATTTTTCCATGTACAGTGAAACTTCGATATAACGAACTTTGTTAAAACGAAAAACTCAATATAACATATGTTTTATTGAGTCCCTTGAGAAAACTTCTTCAGTGCAAAGTTGTTCATACAAAATTACACTATAGCTATAACGAACAAATTCTAAGCAAAAAAAAACCTCTGTATAGCGAAATATTCTTTCAAATGCCCCAAATATGAGAAAATATAAAAATAGCGAAGTCTAAATGTATTTACAAGCGCATTTGTAAAGCCTCTCTACAGCGAAGTACTCATACAAAACCCTTTATACAACGAAATAAGAATAAAATTATAGCAAAATGAACGAATTCTTAATGTGTGTGCAAAACTATAGCTAAAACGAATTTTTTTCGTATTGCTTCAACTTTCGTTATATCAAGGCTTTGCTGATTATATTTATAGCGAAGCAATGGCTATAACGAAGTATTTTCGGATCCCCTTGGAATTCGTTATATCGAAGTTTTACTGTAACATGTTACTTAAACACCCAACAAAGGGGGCGGGGTCCAAAAATAGATTTTTCTGATTGCCAGTTCAACGCTTTGGACCTTCTTTAACATAGATATATAGAAATATATCATTTACTTAAAAAAAAAATTACAAAAAAGAACTTTAAAAATTGTGCTGCTCTTTAGAGGTTGGTTTAGTTGTTCTTAGGGGAACTTTTTTCCCTCTGGCCCGCTTTTGCCCATTTACGAACATGACTTGTACTATCCTTCAACATTATTCTATACCAAATTTCAAGGCTTTGGCTCTTTTAGTTTGGACTATATCGTGATGGATGGGTTGTCTTATTTTCATCACTGCTCAAGAATATATATGTGACGGCGAATAGAGAAAGGGACCTAAGGGAAAACAAAATAAATTTTCACTTTTTTTTTTTTTTTGATGTAGACAACATCTGAGCATCGAATGAGACGGATCCCATGCCCCAAAAGTGTTCCCTCCCAGAGATATGCGCGTTTTATGATGGTGATGGTACACCAAAGATACACGTATTTAAATCTTTAAAATGACTCTCCTGAACAAACCCGGTTTTCACCCTTAGGTCCCTTTCTATTTTGCGCGTTACATATGTATATATTTTATGGAATCTTAGAGGGGTATTTCGCTGCATTACACACTGAATGAAAAAGTAAATATATACCTTCCAATTCTTTTTCGAAGGGTATAATATATGACTAAAGTCATATATGACTAAATTCATATATGACTAAATTCATATATGATATGAAATGTTTCAACGAATATGTAAAATTATTGGTTTATTCAGCCATATAAGCTGGTCTTAACGAGTTCACTACGAAGCCAGAGATCATGGTATCGATCGCTTACTCACAACAAATTGCATTATGCGCAATTGAGAACACTCTTGGCACTGTAATAATTTTCAACTTTGTAACTTAATCTAAATTAAAAAAATATGTATATATACTTACCCTTATTCTGTAAATATTTGCAAAAGTCACGTCACGTCAAGACAATATCAAAAACTAACTTATCTGCATAATTTTTTTCCTCAGCATTTAATTACTTTTAACATCATATTATTATATTTTAAGCCTGAGAGAGGAGTGAGATCATGGCAGCAGTAATTACTTGTTGCCCACAACCGGTATGTAACTGTCCTATTTTTGATATAGTCTTGACATGACGTTGCCAAATAGTTACAAAATGATGGGAGATGGTCAAACAGTTCTTTCTCTGTGCATGTATTTGAGTAAAACCAATTTCGGCTAATTAAAAGCTTCTCCTTTGTGGAATAATTCTTTTTTTGTTGTTGTTGCTGTTGTTGTTTAGATTTTATTATGCAATCTCCTTTAGCATTGCATGCCACCACATCAACAGTTCGTCAATGTTGTATTGTAAATTAAACGACAAAAATGAAAATCATCATTCAACCGAATAACAGATGAGATGGTGTTGTAATCTGCAAAATTCACATTTACATGCATAAAATGACTCGAAGTAAAACAAACATGACTGACAAGAGTACCGTAATATGTACAAAACATTTGCATCCTTACAATGTCACACCACTACAAATGAGAAGTGAAACGCTCAAGCACACACACACAGCCAGACAAACTGCTGCATGTAGCTTGCCAATTTGTGTGTGTGTGTGTGTACGAGGGTATTTGTTGTGTAAAGTACTACACAAATGTTTAGCTTTTACATGAAAGCAAGTTTGTATGTGTCAATAAATGTTTAGAATGACAAAAATATGGCATTTTCATAAATACAACACATCACATCGACTCAAATACGTTTGCACTTCACTTTACAACAATATGAGTTAGTGTGAGTGTGCGTGTGTGCGAAAGTTTTTGTGTTCACATTAACTATAAAGTTTAGCACACAAACACTCCCGCATTTATGATCCTGTTGATGATGACAACAATAATGCACTCACTCTCATGCACATGATGCTCCTGGAAATAATGCAAAAGTGATTATTGAGAGCACAAGGCATCAATTATCTACAACTTGGCATATTGTATATGAATCTGTGAGATTATGTCCTGGCCAAGTCAGTTTAAACAGGAATGACAAAAAAGCATAATAGATGACACGTGGAAATAGCAGACGTTATGGTTATTTGAGTTGGGATAAATTAAAATAAAACTATAGGAATTATTGGGGTATTGAATTTTGGAAATGATATTGCAATATTTAGGCATGTCACAGGGTGTGTGAATTCCATTGCCAAATTTTAGTTCCTCAGAAAACATTAAACGAATAATTTTTTTCGAATGAAATCATTTTTAATATTATGAACGGAATCAGCTAGTGAAATAAAAATAAAAAATAATTTCAAAAATGTATTTCTTATTATTTTTTTTTTTTGTGAGGAATCAAAATACCAAATCAATTTCGTTTCCGAATGGAATCTGTGACATGGCCGATTGTTATTATGGAAGACGTTAAGCAGCGCAGCCAAAATGATCATGGAAGCGGATTAAGGCAACGAGTGGAAGCAATTATTATACGAGATTGTATATTTCCCTTGGTACCAATAAAATGCACACGCATGAACGATCATGCTGCTGCATGTCTAACTGTGGATGCCATAAATATTGAGAAAATCGATATCAATCGAAATTTAAATTTAAATTTCGATCGAAATTGAATGCTGTAGTTTGGCCTCAGAAGCTCTTTATATTGCTGGACTGATTCAGGTAGAAAGCCTTAAAAAACGTGACCAGTAAACAAAATATATTTTATTGCATTCTGATATTTTTAAGCTTAAGGTTTCTTTATTTTAATTTAATTTTTAATTTCAATATTTTGTCACTCCTTTGTGTGACTTCTTCAGGAAATCAATTATTATATAAAATAATTAATTTCCTGAAGAAGTCACACAACGGAGTGACGAAATATTGAAATTAAAAATTAAATTAAAATAAAGAGACCTTAAGCTTAAAAATATCAGAATACAATAATAATTAAAAAGAGGTCAAGAAACCAAAAGAATTTAACTATTGAAATAATTTGTTTTATTATAATGTTATTCTACTTGTTTTGAAAATCACTTAATATGTATTTTTAAAAATTAAATCAATCATGCTTTTCATTATATTCATTTTTGATATAATTGTCAATAAATTTTTTATTTATTCTTGAATTTGAATCACAAAACAAAAGTTGGCTTTTATTTGTTCAAAAGGTTATGGGCCCAGACTACGTTTTCTAAATTACATTATACATTTTAATACTCGTAGAAGGGCAGAAATAACAAATATATAAGCATGGAGACTGAAGGCAAGATTGAAAAATTAAACGACGCAACTCAATGGTCAACATGGAAGTTTCATGTCAAAATAACAATGATTGCCGCAGACGTTTTCGAATTGGTAACTGGGGACGAAGAATGTCCATTAGAAGACGACGTAAAAATTCGCCAGTGGCGGAAAAAGGATGCTAAAGCCCAGCAGATTATAGGAATTTCGGTAGGTAGTAAGCAGATTATTCATATTTCAAATTGTGAATCTGCTAAGGCTATGTGGACAAAGTTACATCATGTTTTTGAAAGAAAAAACGAGTCCAGTTTACTAATGCTGCATCAACATTTTTTTAATTTTACGAAAAATTCCGATGAGAATATGATCACATATATTGCAAGACTCGAGGAACTAGTTCAACGGTTAAGAGACCTTAAGGAGACTGTGTCGGATGATATGGTCATTACAAAGCTAATATTATCATTGCCGCCTGAATATGCAGCATTCAGTAGCGCATGGGAGTCAGCAAATAAAGCAGAACGCACTTTTGATAATCTAAGGACAAGGCTGGTAACTGAAGAAGAACGTTTAATTTCTCGTGGACAAATTGAACCAATTGAAGCTTTGACTGCATCTAAGGGGATAAAAAGAAGTACAACTTTTAAAAATATGACGAATTTCAAACCTACTGGTCGATGTTTTATATGTGGTAATGAAGGGCACTGGAAACGAAATTGCCCTGATCGGAATCTTACCAAAAATTTTACTGCTTTAAACTCTGATGCATTAAATTTTACAATTACAAAAGACAGTTGGCTATTAGATTCTGGTGCAAGTCATCATATGACAGCTAATCGTGACTGGTTTCACACGTATCATTCAGAGGTAAGAAGTGTTAAAATAGCAAGAGGTACTATTATAGCGCATGGAATAGGAACTATTCATATACAAATATTTGATGGTATTAATTGGACCAATGGAATACTAAAAGATGTTCTCTTTGTTCCTCAAATTGAGACCAATTTGTTTTCACAAAATCATGCGTTGGATCAAAATTTAACTGTCGAAGGTGACAGCAAAGAGACAAAATTTAGACGAAAGGTTGATCAAAAGGTTGTTATTGTTGGCCAACGTCATGGAAATTTAACTGTCGTTTGTATAAAAGTAATAACGAGCAAGGCGTTTTTGGCATCAAATAAAATTTCTTCAATACAACTGTGGCACGAGAAATTAGCTCATCAGAATATTGAACAAGTTCGAAAAACTTTGAAAAATAATAATATAAATTATGTAGATAATTATTTTGAATGCGAAGCTTGCTTACAAGGAAAGCAACACAGAAGTTCATTCAAAAGTCGTGAAATTGTATCAACTAAATGTGGTCAAATTATACATGCTGATGTTTGTGGACCGATACAAGTTAAATCTATTGGTGGATCTAGGTATTTTCTTGTAATGAAAGATGACTTTTCTCATTATCGATTTGTTTTTTTTTTGAAACATAAATCTGAGGTACACGAAAAAGTAAATAGTTTTTTAAAAATGGTAGAGAACTTATACGGTCATAGTATACAAGTCTTTCGTTCCGATAATGGAACAGAATTTGTTAATAAAAAAATGAAGAATCTGTTTGAACAAAGAGGTATACGTCATCACAGAACAGTTCCCTACACGCCTCAGCAAAACGGCAGTGCAGAAAGAGAAATGCGAACTATAATGGAAGCAGCAAGAACGATGATTTATGCAAGAAATATGGAATTGAAATTTTGGGCTGAAGCAGTTAATACAGCTGTGTATGTAATTAATCGGTCTGGAAAAAGCACTATAGCCAACAAAACTCCTTATAATCTTTGGATGGGTAAGAGTACAAAAATAAATTATTTTCAACCTTTTGGCAGCGAAGTTTACTGCCACATACCAAAAGAAAAGCGAAGCAAGCTAGATGCTAAATCGCAAAAATGTATATTCGTCGGCTATGATGAAAATGTAAAGGGCTTTCGTGTGTGGAATCCAAGTAAGAATAAAATTGAGCACTCCATAGATGTTAAATTTCTACTCTTAGATTCATCTGCTCATAACAGTAGTAAAGGCAAATTTCCTTTAAAGGAAAATATAATGTTCCGATTGGGTGAATATGATGAAGAAAAAGTTAGTAACCATTTTGATGCTCAAAGTTCTGAAAACGACGTTTATGAAGACGCTTGTGAAAATTTAGTTAACAATGCTTCTACAAATGAACCATTATTATCTTCAGAATTAGTCGAAAATTTCACAAATAATAATTGTGGGTCATCGGAAAATTTGATTCAAGAGGAAGCGGCTCAAAACATGAAACGATTAAAAAAAAAATCAAGAGAACTTTCTTATTTAAGCGAAAATGATGTAATTGAAAGACGATTACGGAATAAGTCAAAACCTTTTGCTGATAAATCTGATGCTAGCGGATATATGTCATTGATGGGAGATCCCGAAAATTATAGTCAGGCAATGAAATCTCCCAACAGAGCTCATTGGTATCTTGCAATGACTGATGAACTTAAATCATTAGAACAAAATAAAACTTGGACGTTAGAAGATGCTCCATCAGGTAAAAAGGTAATAGATAATAAATGGGTATTTAAGACTAAGTATCGACTGGATGGTAGTATAGAGAGATTTAAAGCCAGATTGGTTGCACGTGGCTTCACACAAGAATACGGAATTGACTACGAGGAAGTATTTAGTCCTGTTGTAAAATTTACGTCAATTCGTGTGGTTTTGTCACTAGTAGCTATTAATAAAATGGTAGTAAAACAATTTGATGTTAAGACAGCTTTTCTACACGGAGATTTAGACAAAGAAGTTTATATGTATCAACTTGATGGGTTTAATGATGGAA
Source organism: Linnaemya tessellans (assembly GCA_951800035.1). Taxonomy (NCBI): domain Eukaryota; kingdom Metazoa; phylum Arthropoda; class Insecta; order Diptera; family Tachinidae; genus Linnaemya; species Linnaemya tessellans. Next base: position 155,702,808 of record OX637532.1, on the reverse strand, counting down.
GTGGTAAAATCTGCAAGTTACACAAAAGTTTGTACGGTCTCAAGCAATCGTCGCGATGCTGGAATATAAAATTTAGTACCTTTATTAAAGAATATAAGCTCGAACAACTAGAATCTGACTCATGTGTGTTTGTAAATATAGACAAATCGCTTATTTTGGCTCTGTACGTAGATGATGGTATAATAGCAGCAACATCAAATGAACAAATTGACTCTGTAATTAATTACTTACGATCTAATTTTGAGATAAAGTTCTGCAACGCTGAGTGTTTCCTTGGCTTAGAGATATGCTGTTATTCTGATTATTCTATTTTTCTTACTCAAACAAGTTATGTTAAGAAAATTCTCAAAAGATTTGGTATGGAAGAGTGCAAAGGAATTTCAACACCAATGGACGTAAACCAGGAATATGAAAAATTTACGGATTCAAAAACATCACAATTTCCATTTCGTGAAGCAGTTGGAAGTCTTCTGTATTTATCAATTTCAACAAGACCTGATATAAGTTTTGCGGTGGGAGTTGTAAGCCGGTTTATGGAAAATCCTAATGAGGCACATGTGAATGCTGTTAAACGAATTTTTAGGTATTTGAAATCAACTGCGAATTATGGCATTTATTTTAGTGGAAATTATCAATTAAAATTAGTTGGATATAGTGATGCAGACTATGCAGGTGATAAAGAAACTAGGCGGTCAACATCTGGTTTCATATTTATGTTTGGAGAAAACGTTGTGAGCTGGGGCTCGGAAAGACAAAAATCTGTCGCTTTATCAACCACTGAATCTGAATATATTGCAGCAAATGTGGCTATTAAAGAATTAATTTGGTTGCAACGTTTAATAACAGAATTAACGGATATGAAAATGTCAGCTGAATTTAGTATGGATAATCAGAGTGCAATACGATTAATTAAAAATCCAGAATTTCACAAACGCACAAAGCACATTGACGTGCGTTATCATTTTATAAGAGAAAAATATGAAGAGAAATTATTCTGCTTAAATTATGTATCTTCTGAGGAGCAATTAGCTGACATTCTCACGAAAGCTCTCCCAAAGTCCAGATTTGAATTATTAAGACAGTTAGTTTATATTAAAGAGAAAAATAATTCATTATAAACAAATAGTGGGAGTATTGAAATAATTTGTTTTATTATAATGTTATTCTACTTGTTTTGAAAATCACTTAATATGTATTTTTAAAAATTAAATCAATCATGCTTTTCATTATATTCATTTTTGATATAATTGTCAATAAATTTTTTATTTATTCTTGAATTTGAAAAAATATATTTTGATTCAGATACGATTTCATATACCTAGAATCCAATATAATGGGAAATTGTTTAACTCAATAAACAGTTGCCTGGTTTAAAAGGTTTTCCATTAGTATTTAGTGGTTACGATTTGTTAAGCAAATATTTGAGCAGTGTGACCGCATCTTTAAACCCAAATATCTTGCACATGATTCAGCATTTTGAAAAGTTACATCTGGTCTTCATGCTCTCCAAATTTTCCTCCTTACAACTTATAGTTTTTTATAAAAAAAAAAAATACGTCATCACAACCAACGTAACGAATCCAGCAAATTTTTAAAAACTTGATTTTTTTTTATTGTTTCTGTTTTCCACTGAAAATCATGTTTCACACTTTTTTACTTGCTCATGCATTTAAGCAGTCGTCGAAATAATAACAAACTTTTTCGCACAAAAAAAAAGAAAATTCGATTCCTTAATCAAACAACACAGTTCTTGAAAAAACTGTTATTGTTCTCTAGTTTTTATATCGACTTTTACAAAATTCAACATAAATTTTCCGAAAAATTCTTTTAGATTTGCAATAATAAATTTCCATACAAAATCCAAAGTACAAAGTTCAAAGAACGGTAAAATTTTGTATCTGTGAAGTTGTTATTTTTGCTGCTTCCTTCTTTCCAGCACATCAAACTGTCATTTATTGGCCTCCATCAACGTGCTTGTAATCACATGTTGGAAAAAATGCAAAACGTTGAAGAAATGAAAACAAAAATTGAAAATAACAAAAAATAAATAAATAAAAAAAAACTTGAAAATGTGCAACGAATTGCAATGTTCTTTACAAAAGTCTGTCCCGCAGACATTCTGTCTGTGTGACTGTCTGTCCATCCGTTCGTCCGTCCGTCCGCCTGTCTGTCTTTGATTTTGGCTTGTGTAGTACAACATGTTGGACATGATGTGGTAAAGTATAAATGTTGTACTTGTGTAGTTGTTACCAATTTTATTGTAAGCCAACCCAAGAAAAAGAAAATACCAACTTTCGACACTCACACACACGGAAATATTCACATGCACATGCAGTGATGGAGAACACGTTCTAAAGGCATGTTTTGAACAATTCGAACTGCATGGATGAGATTTGGCTTTTAAAACTGCATTTCGTTAAGGAAAAATTAAAAGAAAACCATAAACTGTTTTTTTTTGTGTGTGTTAACCTTAATGCTAATGAAAAGCATGGGGCAGTTCAAAAAAAGAAGAAGAAGAAGAAGCAGATAGGGGTATAAACATTGTCAAGCTTTGAGGAGTGGTAGGCATGAAATTGAAAAGGAAAAACCATAACAAAACAGGCCCAATTATTGGTAACTAACTACCAAATGTATGTGCTATTTACTCCATAATACGAGTACAATAGATGCATAAAAAACACACATTCGAACACACAAATAGGTGAACTGGAAGAGTTGGAGAAAAAAACAGCAGAGACAATTGCAGACAATCAGTTGTTAAAGTCAAGTCTGTTAGTCAGTCACTTTGGATGGACTTTGTAGCCAGGTTAACACACAAAAAATGTATAACTTTTCTATCGGTAGTAAACACGTAACTAGACAATTTGTTTTTTTTTTTATTATTTTTTTTTGTAAAGAAACGTTCGTCTGCTAAAGCCATTGAAAAAAAAAATATATATGATGGCTACAATTTGTGGCCGTTTTGGATACCGGTTTGTAAACATTTTCATACAAGTTTAATCCATCACAAAAAAAAAAGAAAAAATCAAAACCGTCTCATTTATTGCATTTGAAAATTTTTGGTACTTTCTTAGGTTAAATTCATTTTAGTCATTGTATGATTGAAGGGTTTAGGCCAGTTACAGGTCGCAGTTTAAAGTTCGTATTGGATTAATAAAATATATATTTTCACCTATTTTTATTACGATGCTTTTGAGTTATTTTGGAAAAATATTATATTTATACATCACCCTTATTATAATTACTAAAAATGGTACTCTTTTGTAATACGTAATCTTAATTTAAATAAAAAGTATTTTCAACGGTACTTTATTATAACACTTTTAGATACATAAGTAAATAAAATAAAACGTAAAGAAGTTTTTTGGTAAAGGTACTTTTTTCCAAAAGACCTTTTTTTAAAAGTACTTCTTGTTAAAAGTACTTTTTGTAAAAAGTACTTCTTGTAAAAAGTACTTTTTGTAAAAAGTACTTATTGTTAAAAGTACTTTTTGCAATAAATACTTCTTGTAAAAATTACTTTTTGTAAAAAGTATTTCTTGTTAAAAGTACTTTTTGTAAAAAGTACTTTTTGTAAAAAGTATTTCTTGTTAAAAGTACTTTTTGTAAAAAGTATTTCTTGTTAAAAGTACTTTTTGTAAAAAGTACTTTTTGTAAAAAGTACTTTTGTTTAAAAACGCTTTTATGGAACGCATTTTTTATAAAAGTACTTTTAAAAACGGGTACTTTTTCGAATAGCGGCTTTTTATAATAGCAGATAGCTTCAGAAAACATATTTATTTATTAAGGTACTTCTTATAAAATATATTTTTATAACAGGTTCTTTTTGTGTAAGACACCTTAAATAAAGGTAGTTTTAATAAAAGGTAGTATTTTACAAAAAGTATTATTTATAAAACTAACTTTTTATGAAAGGTACAAAAGAAACTTTTAAATGAAAGGTTCTTTGTATAAAAGGTACTTTGTAGAAATGCTACTTTATATAAAATATATTTTTTGATATATACTTTTTTTAAAAAGTTCTTTTGCATAGAAAACACTTTTGTATAAAATGTAGATTTGTATGAAATGTAATTTGTTGTATTTTAAGGTTTTTTTTTTGTAGAAAAGAAACTTTTTATAAAAGATAATTTTGGTACTTTTGTATAATATGTAAGATTCTTTTGTATAAAATGTACTTTTGTGTAAAAAGTAATTTTGTATAAAAGATAATTTTATGCAAAAGGTACTTTTGTATAAAAGGTACTTTTGTATAAAAGGTACTTTTGTATAAAAGGTACTTTTGCATAAAAGGTAATTTTATCCAAAAGGTACTTTTGTATAAAAGGTAATTTTACCCAAAAGGTACTTTTGTATGAAAGGTACTTTTATAAAAGGTCCGTTTATACAAAGGTACTTTTGTATAAAAGGTACTTTTATACAAAAGATACTTTTGTACAAAAGGTACTTTTTTGTAAAAAGAGTTTTTGTATAAAAGGTACTTTTGTACAAAAGGTACTTTTTTATAAAAGGTACTTTTGCATAAAAAATACTTTTGTATAAAAGGTACTTTTCTTTAAAAGGTAATTTTTCATAAAACTTATTTATTAATCATAATCTATAAAAGTTATTTTTAAATAAAATATGTACAAGTTTTTATAAAACTGACTTTTTTTAAATCGATCTTTCTTTATAAAATGAACTCTTTTGTAAAACAAATATTATTGTTAAAGGTGCTGTGTAATACAAGGCAGAGATACTCTTGAAAAATTAAATTATTTTTTTTATAAAAAAAAATTCAATTCATTCAAATTATCTCTGACTTATTGATTCCGCCTCGTACGTTAGTAATTACCATCATTACTTGATAGCCCATTAAAAATACTCTGCCCATTACTTAAAGATTTTGGAGGCCTGTATCACATCAGCGTAAATTCTTTTAACACTTGTGTGATGACGTAAACTGGTCTTTAAATTGTGGTTACGATTCCTTAATACATATTGTCATTAAATTTTTTTTTTTGAAACCAATATTTAAATTTGTTCTTCCATTTATCAAACAGATTAACCCCATTGTCTTGTGGTATCTTTCATTCTTAATCAGACAATCATTTATTCTGAAGATTCCATCGTTTCCAATAGCATTTAAGTTATTTTGCCTTTCACTGATTTCCATTTGGAAGGGTGTTCAAACGAACGGCATGAAAAGCGTGAAAGAAATGAAGAAAAAAAAGCAGCCAACCGAAAAATAAATAATGATGACAGTTTTCGTTATTAATTTCGTCACTAATTAATGATAATTAGTTTTCGTGTTTTAACCACAAAACAACGGCGAAACGACAACCAGGTTGATGTAGCAACAACACCACCACTACGTGCCGTAATTGCTTAAGAGTCGGCTTCTGCTGAGGTGGCTGCGGATATTGATAATCATGTGGCTGGCAGTTTTTAGGGATTGCGATATTTTGTGTGTGCATGTGTGTGTGTGTGCGGTTGTGGGGGATAAATGTGAATGATGAATTGAGTTTATTGGCCAGCTATTAGGAAACATTTAAGACTAAACGGGGCGTGACCCACAAATAGCAAAAAAAAAAGAACATTAAGCAATATTAAGAAACATTATAAAATATTAACACTTTAAGGCGACAAATCGTGCCACGGCACGCGATATATGGCTGTTGTTTATTATTTGCTTTGCTTATTCGTTTCTCTTTCGTTTTTGCTCCCTAAAAGATAAACAACATGCAAGCCAGGACAAACTTTAGGGAAATTTATTACATTCAGTACAAATACATGGAATGAGAATTTTCAAATGTAGGCACATATTCATGCAAATGTATTCATACCCAGCTGGCACTTTGTATCATATTTGAAACATCAGGGGCCAAAATACGGGGTACTCTACAGGTGAATCATCTCAAATAATAATTTATAATAAGATTTTCTGCTTAATACTTAGCCAATTTCATCATTATTGGGGAATCCTTTTTTGTGAGCAGAATTCATTACATATATCGACGCTTCCATTCTATAACATTCTAAGTGTACTTTAAACGTTTTTAATGTTCTTGAATTTTTGAATTCTACGTTCTCTAATTTAAATACTGTCAAAATTTGGTTAAGATGGGCCGATCCGTTCCAAAGTTATAGGCATAAATATACTTAGACTACACACAAAACTTTGAGAGCTCGTAACTCAAAACTCACATTTTCGACTTAGAATGTTATAGAATGGAGGCATCGATATGGAAGAATATTTTGAAATGAAATTATTTTTAATTTTATTAGTCAATTCCGTTCCATATGAATCTATTCCCGATTGGTTAAGTGGTACATGAATTTTTAATCATAAAAGCTGATGTGAAAACTTATTTCGGTATTTTAAATTAATTAGAATCTAAATGCTAACTGGGAAACGATTCCACACAAAATATGTTTCTAAAAAAAATTCTGAAAATATGTTCTAAAAAAGAGTTAACACGTGCCTTTAATATTTTTCGTAAAGAATTTATTAGTTAGATAAATGTTTGTGAAAGATATAATATGTTTGGGGGAAGAAAAATATTAAAAATTCTTTTAAGTTTTATTAAATGAAAACGAATATGATGTGAAAATTGTGAAACAACAAACAAATATTGATTGATTGTTGTACTATTGTCGGACATACATAAATTACCTGGCAATCGTAGCTGTATTTTGGAAAAGAGGAAAAGTATACAAACAAAATATACATACAACATAAAAATATTGATACAATCAAAAATATTGATAATTACACAGTTAAGAGTGTAATTATCAATATAGTGTAATTATCAGTATTTTTTTTTTCTTTAAAATTTACTAAAAAAAAGACGAACCACATATTGTATATAAGAAAATTGACGATTTCTTTACAATAATTTTAAAAAAGTTTGAGAATATGTAATTAACGACGACGCTTGGCCTGTACGCCTAAAATTTAATTTAAATGGAATACAATAAAAATTGTGGAAAATAAAAATTCACCTTATTTTTGGAACAGACCTCGTATGTATATTTTTCTCGAATGTGGAGAAAACATAAATTTATGCATAATGGAAAAAATAAAATTCTCCCCATTTTTTGAACAGCCCTCGTATGTACGCATACATAAAAACTTATTTTTTACTTAGAATTGAGCAAAACAGAAATTTATGCACAATGGGAAAAGATAAAATCCACTTTACTTTTTGAACAGACCTCGTATGCACATACGCGTATTTGCTACTTTGAATGGTATAAAACAAAAATTTATTAGAATTAAAATTCACCTTATTTTTGGAACCGACCTCGTATGTACGTATTTACATACATATGTATGTGTACCTACCTGTACTTTTTACTTTTAATGGAGGACAACAGAATTTATTTATAATGAGAAAATTTGAAATTCAACTTATTTTTTGAACAGACCTCGTATGTACATATTCGCATTTTTTACTTTGAATGCAAGAAAACAGAAATTTATGCACAATGAGAAAAATTGAAATTCACCTTATTTTTTGAACAGACCTCGTATGTACATATTCGCATTTTTAACTTTAAATGGAACAAAACCGAAATTCATGGATGGGAAAGATTAAAATTTACCCTATTTTTGAACAGACCTCGTATCTACATATGTACACGTGTGAATTTTTTTACTTTGAATGGGGCAAAGTAGAAATTTATGCACAATGATATAAATTAAAGTTCACAAATTTTTTCGAACAGACCTCGAATATACATATGTATGTGTATTTTTTTTTATTTTTAAGAGGACAGAGCAAAAATTTATTAAAATAAAAATTTACCTTGTTGTTTGAACAGATCTCGTATGTACTTGCATATGTGTGCAGTTAAAAAAACAGTTGAGCATTTTATTGATAAGCAATTTATTTATGAACTATTAATTTACTTGTTATATTAAATTTTTGTTAAATTAAATCAAGATTTCCTTTGACGCATTTCCATTTTTCGTTTGAAAATTTTCCAATTCACTTCAATAGTATCTGGCAACAATGAGCATAATAATATCAATTACAGCGATGAACTGAATGAAAGATATTGCGCTTGCAAGCAGCTGAATTGAAAACATTAACGTTTGCATTGCCATTAATGTAATCGCAGTAGAGCTGTCGAACTTAATTCACAGCCTATGGTGGAAGGTGAGCCTGTTGTATGTTTTACTTGTTTCGATTAAACACCAACGCATTTGGAAAGCTTCAACACTTTCTTATTTGAGGCGTGCATTTATATCGCCTATGCCTGGCCTAAACAACTGAGCAAATGTGTAAGAAACAATGAAAGCAAAAGCTTTAGACATTTACTGCTAAATTTATTTTGTATTGAGAGTTAATTTCTGATATTTCTGTCTGCTGTGGTTTAGTTGCTTAAATGGAAAAATAATTGTTAGATATTTATATAATTATTTGCTTGTAATAAATGAAAGACTTTGATTTAATTGAGACATACAGGGAATAATATAAATTTCTATAGATAATTTTCTTGTTGTAGTTAAAAATACTTTTTTGCTTTCAATATTAAACAAAGGGAAATTTCATGTACATACACATACATATAAATTATTTCTAAATCAAACATATTTCTAACAATTAAGACATGTTGTTCTTGGTATTCACAATGTATTTGAATATTTTGTAATATGAATAAATATTTATTACGATTACTTAAAGCCTTTAATGAGGCAAGATCTTTGGATTTCATACAATGAAAGCATGACTGTTTAGCTTTTAAGTACACAGCGAGGCAGGTGGCAGGACAGACAGACATTCTGTATACACTTCAATTGCAAAATACATTAAATAATATTTGCAAAAATAAATTAACATACATATTCGCTTAAGATGTTGTTGTCTGAAGCTTACAAGGCATTTGCTTATTTACAAAGAAGCAAAACAGTGTACTAAATTAATCAAAACACTCCAAGTTGTTGCTATTTGCAACGTGGAAACGGTGAGCAGCTGCTGTGTAGGATTTAGCAAATTTTCTTAAAGATGAATGTTGAAAGTGTTCACTGTGGGAGTACGAGTAATACGAGTAATACGGTAGTGTGTTCATGTCAAATACTCGTAATGGAATCGAAATTGCTGAAGTTTTTTGATTAAGAAGTAGGTTGTTGTTTTATTTGTAACAACTCAGTATTGAATTTTTGCAAGGAAGTCAATAAATTATTTGCATTTGCAAACATTAATATTAAACATCTTATAAGAATATTTTAATCATAATGGGCTTGTTCATCAATCAGTCTCCGTGCCCTAAAATAGTACTTCGTTAAAATACATGGCACACAAGCAACTTGGCTTCTTTTATAAAAAAAAGCATAAACAAACATGTATTTTAATGAGGCATAGCAGAGATCGATTTAAGATCAGGTCCAATATTATTAGCCCATAAATATTATTTTTCACATATTTTATTTCTATTGAAACAACAATAAATATAAATAATAAAAATGTTAGTCGCAAAGCAGCCCTGAGTCAGTCAGTATCGAGCCTCGTCGGCAACGATCACTGATCGTTTACGCTTTTGCGAGAGTTTTCCGTCTCACTTAAACACCTCAGATAACTGTATAGGTTAACGGTTCTTCTGAGGAATTATTGTGCTATTAAGTACGCTGCTACTTTTTATGTGAAGGCATAAGTCGGGTACAGTCAAAATAGGGCTTAACATTATCGCCGGCACATGGTCTTAGGCAACTCGTTGGCATATGTGCCCTGGTAATTGGCAAAGTATTTTCCCAATAATAATAATAATAATAATAATAATAAAATACACAAATCTTATATGAGAGATTTGAAGCACAAGGAATTCAAAAGCACTATTTTTAAATTGAGTTTATGTATCGAATTGTTAGGTGATGTTCTGAAAAATTCAGATCACAAGTGGTCAAAAAGGAATTTAAATTTGGTGGTGAGATACGAAGGAGCAATTGTAGTATTTTTTATCGAAATATGTACCTGTTAAGCTTGCAACATACACGAGGTCTGTTAAAAAATATCATATACGAGGTCTGTTCAAAAATTCATATACGAGGACTGTTGAAAAATGCATATACGAGGTATGTTCAAAAAATTCATATACGAGGTCTGTTCAAAAATTCATATACGAGGTCTGTTCAAAAGTTCATATACGAGGTCTGTTCAAAAATTCATATACGAGGTCTGTTCAAAAAATTGGGGGAATTTTCGTTTTCTTTAAAAAATATGTATTTCTTCATGCACTTATATTTTATATCCTTCAAAAAAGTCCCCTCAGACGTAATACATGTGCCAGAATTTTTTCCCCAATTCTCGAAGCAGTCCTGATTAGCACTTTTTGATATGTTCTTGAACTCTCTGAACGTTTCGGTTTTTATTAACTCAACCATCGCAAAATAGCGGACTCTAAAATCTTAGGCATTAAAAAGGGCAAATACGGAGGCATGATAATAAAAATTATAATATTTTTCCTCTAAATTTAGCAAATTTTAAAATGATGTTCACTGCCCCACGGTTCATGCTCAAAATGGCCGAAAACATTGCCCAGCATGAGCTCGCCGAGGATCTCGACATCAACTTGTATAATAGTGTCTCGACAGTCCCTAAAAATTTTCTTTACTGCTGAGGTGTCCAGGGCAAATGCCGCCATTCTTCTTGATTTTTTTTTTTTTTTTGTTGTACCACATGTAAACGTATTTCTGACTCAACGTATAATCACATTTCAAGTAAATTTGTTTTGTGGGTGCTGTTGACTGAAGTGCTAGAACACGAGACTATGAAGCAGAGGCTCCTGAGTTCAACCTCGCGCTGAGTCATGAAATATTGTGTTGAATTCTTCTGATCAGCATTAGTGCGTGATTGTGTTAATTGTTGCCAGCCTGTTTCAATGATGAAGGCATAGCACTGGTCACTGAACATAAATGGCAGCGACTGACACGATCATGTACGAAGAACAGAGTAACTGCAGCACCCTCCTTCGTCGGTCCTGTAGCAAAAATTAGCCAGCGAAGTATAAAGGTAGAAAAAGCTAAAAAAAAATTTTCTACATCTCATCTTTCTTCATCTGTCCCCTCAATACTATTCTCTCCTTGCTAGTTCCGGCGCAATGCACTGCATATGTAGATATCACAGATATCACCCCCTGAGTGCTGGTCCAAGATAAAAAAAAAATTTTTAATCACTCAATTACATTTTTGACAACAAATTTTTTACAAGTTGCGTGATCTCTTTTTTTCCGATAGCTGAACTTTCTCGAACACGCAAAACTGCCCATGATAATTCGATATATAAAATCGATTTTGGAAAAAAAAATTGCAAAGACTTTTGTCAACTTCAGTCAGGCTAGGATTTGCATGTACACCTTCAACTGTGGACATATTACTTTTTTGTGAAAATAGTGAAGCCAACATTTGAGCGTAGAATGGGTTTATCTGGCCTTAAACAATTAATGATGACTGGGCAAATCTGACTGAACGGAAATGTCAACACAGTTTGAAATTCTCTGCTGTCACACTGTAATTGTCCACATCATGCACCTCAAAAAAAACACCCGCTATTAAACTTATTACAAAATAACATATATTTTAATTCCTACATATTTTCATTTCAAGTGACTGGTGGTACTCCAAATCCATTATTTATGATTTTTTTAAAATAAAATATCTTCTTTTCCTCTTAAACATGAGGCATTTCTTAGTGTTACAAAAGAAAAAAAAAACGTGCGTTGCAATACGCATCAATGAAAGTGTATAAAGCAGTTTAAAGGTGTAACAACAGACAACAAAACAAAACAAAACAAAACACGTTTTCGTTTTAAAGAAGAAATGAGAAAATAAAGATGATAAACGATTGAGGTTTTAATGCCTGATAAAACCCTTTTAAGACAAAAGAGGGAATAATCATTTTCTACGTCGCTAGAAGTAGTCTTTAGCTAAAGCCGTGGTTAAGATGTTTTTCCAACTCATAAAGTGATTTGCTTTTGGTCACTTGAATACATCAGCAGACGAGAGAAGAAAAACCAACAGTTTACAGATAGATTTTGCACCTTTTTCCAGTTCTTTGTAAAGAACGGCTGCAGTTGTGGGTTGTTGTTTGCATACACACACACACGCACATTACCAGCCATCATCAGAGCTCATTAACAACATCTTCATGCACACACTCATAAATATGTATTTAAGGAATTTACAATAGCATAAATACCTTTTATTTCACCTACATGTTTGATAAGCAAACACTTACACCTCTGACACACTGTCGCACTTCACGCTGTTATTCATTCCTAATAAGAGTTTCTTTCTCATTCATGCCACAACTGGAAAAAATTAACATTTTCTATTCACACATTCTTTTCGTTGTGGTTTATTTTCTTTCGAGTCCGCTTGGCTGTGGAACCCCAGAACTCTTTTTTTTTCTTTTTAATGTTAATTTTGTACTATTTGTCTGTTAATGTGTCTTTTAGGTTTGTATTTTAGTATCCGTCCGTCCGTCCATCCGTCCGTCTATCCATTTATAACACATGCAAATGCCATCATAACAAGCAACTGCTTATACGGCTTTTAATTTAGCAGTTGACTTGTTAAAACCGTAAAATAGTGTAAAAGAACATTGTGGTGCAACGTGACTGACCAAAAGATAAAAAAAAGAAAAAAAGAAAGAACAAACGAAGAATTACGGGCACCCACCCAGCCATAGATAAAGGAACAGCATGTTAAACTATCTGCTGGCTTTAATATAAAATGCAGAGATTTAAAGGACTTAAGACTTTTATTGGGAAGTCCAATGGCATGCTATTTCTTTGCACATTAAATCTCTTTTCCGAAAACTATTTCCGAAAAGCAAACTCACAGCAAGAGTACGGGTAAAACATTTTTGATAAATAAATAAATTTTTTGATAAATAAATTTATGAAAATTTTTTATAAATTGTAATCACAATTGATCTAATTGAAGCTTTAGAAGCGTATTGGGTGATTTTTCCAGTTACAGGAGATTTATCAATATCGACAATTATAGTTTGACAGCTGAGTATGTCAAACTGTGTTGACATTAAAGTTTGACAAGTCTAGCGCCAGAACGGACTGAGCTTCCAAATTATTGAAATTCTGTTAAAATAAAAACAACAAAACTGTTAGTGAATGGCTAATTTTACTCTTCTAGAATCATTAAAACCAGGGACCGGAAATAAGAGTTATTTTTTAATTTTTGAAGAAATAAATCATACATAAATGAACATCGTAGAAAACTTTTAATTACACCATCATGATTTTTAGGCGAAATGCATCTAACATATTGCATGATTTTTAAATTTTTTATTTTTATTTTAAAAATCAAAAGTAAGAGTTATTTTTGATTTTTATTTTTTTAATGCAAAATAAGAGTTACTTTTGATTTTTATATTTTTATATCAATAATAAAAATCAATTCAAAACTCTTATTTATTTGTTGATGCCGTATGTATTATAATATGCTGATTCATTCAAATTTCTATATGAATATAATATATTATGTGACTTATCCATTATCAGCTATAAAAACATGAATGCATAAAAATAGCTTATAAGTTTTGGCTGCCATTCAAGTCAGTGTTAAGAGGTCGTTTTCAGGTGTTCAATTTTACCATCATAATTGATTTTGAATGTTCCTCAGATAAATTATATCTCAAATCTCCCAATATTAATCTGAGTGCTGAAAATGACTTTTCTACACTGACTTGAATGGCAGGTACAGAATGAACAATTAAAGCTAATTTTCGAAGCCATGGAAACCCAAACATATTAACTATGTCACGAATTTTAAATTGATTTTTATTATTGATATAAAAATATACCAATCAAAAATAACTTTTATTTTTCATTTAAAAAAATAAAAATCAAATATAACTCTTATTTTTCATTTAAAAAAATAAAAATCAAAAATAACTTTTATTTTTCATTTAAAAGAATAAAAATCAAAAATAACTCTTATTTTTCATTTAAAAAAATAAAAATCAAAAATAACTCTTATTTTTCATTTAAAAAAATAAAAATAACTCTTATTTTTCATTTAAAAGAATAAAAATCAAATATAACTTTTATTTTTCATTTAAAATAATAAATATCAAAAATAACTCTTAGTTTCTATCTAAAAATATAAAAATCAAATATAACTCTTATTTCTTGATTTTTTTTGATAAAAGTCATAACAGTTACGGTTCCTGATTAAAACTAAAATTGGCGCCATCTTCTGTTGATCTTTTTTCTGAAATATGTAAAAAGCTGCCGTTAGAGTGAACGACTGAATGTGTTCTTTAATAAAAATTAATCAGCGACATTTAGTTCCCACAATATTATGGAAAATCAATTAGGTGACAATTTTATTTTCAAAATCTCCCGCGAATGATATCAATGTGATTGTTAAGGCCGATACACATAGAATCCGTCATACGTTATACGTCGCCTTTTCAACTGACATGAACGTACTGACGGCAAAGGCTGGCACAATGACTACTTTGTTGACGGATATTAAATCAATTGTATGTTCCCCATTTTATTTATTTATGTTAAATTTATATATTTTATAAAATTTTTTTGTATATTATTTAATTTTTCCTGAACACACAATACAAAAAATTAATTAAAACAATTAGAAAAACTCATCGATTTCTGTCAAAGTATTCAATGTGGGTGCTGTTAGCTGAAGTAGTAGAACACGAGACTATGAAGCGGAGGGTCGTGAGTTCGAGCCCGCGCTGAGTCATGAAATATTGTGTTGAATTCTTCTGATCAGCATTAGTGCGCGGTTGTGTTAGTTGTTGCCAGCCTGTTTCAATGATGAAGGCATAGTCACTGATCACTGAACATAATTGGCGGCGACTGACACTATCATGTACTAAAAAGCAGAGTAACAGCACCCACCTTCGTCGGCCCTGTAGCAAAAATTAGCCGGCGAAGTAAAAGGTTGAAATAGCTACAAATAAACTGTCTATCTTCTCATCTTTCCCCTTAATACTATCCCCGCGTTTTCAGTTCCGGCGCAATGCATTGCATATGTAGGGGTCATCGCCTGAGTGCTGGTCCTACTCCTAAAAAAAAAAAAAAAAGTATTCAACGTACGTCAAAAGTTAAAAGTTGGCCAACTTTCGTACTTTGCTTTGACGCAGAAGTACTGCGTGTAACAACTCACATAAGAAAGCATGTATTTCAACTTAGCTGTCAGTTGAAAATGGCGACGTATAACGTATGACGGATTCTATGTGTCTCGGCAATTAGAATGCGATACGAAAAATGTCTAGAAATACAAATTTGAGATTATGACGAGAAGAGCTCTACTTATGGCATAATTTGACTATAAGGACGTGATTTTTATTTTATTTTTCAATATCTTTCAATCTAAACCTTCATTTCTATAAATTTCTCAATTTAATAAGTCAGAGTTGCTTAACGATATTTCTGTGGCCAATTTTAAAACTCTTTAAAGGGTCATTCCGGAAAGGATAGCGGAGGAGGCGGAGTTCATCTTTGTCGTATAAACTTAAAAAGTAAATTTTTGGGGTAATCAAAAGCAGGGCAGGGGAAGATCCGAGAACATCTCAGCTTCATAATAAAAGCTTAAAAATTGGATTTTTAAGAAGTGTACGGTTAAGGAATACAATTTGCTAAAAAATATTAAATATTTTTGTATATGATTTCTTATGTGAACGCCCACTAAAGGAGGCGGGGTTCAAAAATAGATTTTTTTGATTTTATGGCTCCAAGGTTAAAACTTTGGATCTTCTTTGACATAAAAATATATCATTTGCTTAACAAAATTACAAAAACAACTTAGAGGTTGGTTTAGTTCTTCTTAGAGGAACTTTTTTCCCTCTGGCCCGATGCACCCCATTTACGAATTTAACCTGTGCCTTTTATCTATATAAAATGTCTGGCTCTTTGCGTTTGAACTGTATCGTGATTTTCACAGACAGACGGACGGACATGGCTAAATCGTGTGAGATTTCATCACTCATCAAGAATATATGTACACACGGAATGACAAAGTGAATATATCCTCTAATTTTTTTTTTTCGGAGGTTTCACAATAAAATTTGTGTAAATAGGAACTGTTATCACATTCAACTAAGCCACCTAATAAGTGGTGACAAACACAATACACATGAGCACTGATGATGAAAGGGTTGCGTCTTTCGAAAACAGCTGTTCTGCTCTGCTGTGTAAATTGAATAACAAAAACTGATGTTGACTTGCCTTTGTGCCTTGGAATATTTATCATGTCTTTCTGAGATTTAAATTAAAAATTTCGAACAATTAGCCTATAGAATCTTAATTCAATTTAATATAGCAATATAAAAATGTTCGTTAAAATTCTTACTACATATAAAAATTATTACACTGGTTCATCTTTAGTAAAAACTTTATTTAAATTAACAAGTTCTTTTAGTGATTTCAAAATATTTCGCCGCATTCTGCATCTACTTGTCAACGTCATGTCAACACAATACCAAAAATAGGGCCGTTACATTCTTGTTGTGGCCAACAAGCAGCGTTGCCATAACTTTTTCAAAAAAAACTGCAACTTTAGAAAAAAAAACTGGTTTTCAAGTAAAAAAACTGCACATAAAAAATTCACAAAAATATATAGTGTTTTTTTTCATATTTTGTTATTAAAACAAAAACATAACACAACAAATTAAAATTCATTTTAATAAAAAATATATAGGTACATAGGGTTTAAATAAACAAAAAGAGTTCATTATTATTCAGATATAATACTGCCTGTTCCAGAATCTCGACAAGTCGATGTCGTTCTCATATTTATATTGAAACCAAAAATTAAAAATTTAAATTTGTTTGTATGTACATAGAAAAACACAAGGCATATCTATCTAACAGGTACAACCATTTCTACAAAAATAGAACACTTATTTTAGAAACTACCTTAACAGTTGCAAAAATCGTTAAACGACACTACTAAGTTTGACGTTTTATCAGGTTAGGCAAGTGAGTTCGTGCTCCCACCTGCAATATACACCTTGGTAAAATTCAACTTGCTTTGTGGTCAGGGGTGCAAAAAGATGTATGTGATAATTACATACTCATATAAAAAAGTATAGTTAAACCTTGCCACTGTTATATTAAGCAAATGGGGTAAAATTATGGTTTCAGAAATTGGGATTAAAATAACAAAATTAAGAGTAAAAAAGTAAAATGTAAAAACTGCAATATCTGCACAATTTACAGAAAAACTGGTTTTTAAAGAAAAAAACTGCAAAACTGCTCAATGCTTAGAAAATCTGTCAAATGCAGATAAATCTGCACATTTGGCAACGCTGCCAACAAGTGACGTTCACAAGTTGTTACAGGATAAGGGGACTATTTTTAAGATTTAGTAAAAAATTTTTTACTGATTTTTTTTTCTTTTTCTCTAAGGAGCACGATGATAAATTTATGGTATTTATACATGGTTTCCAATCGCAAAGAATTTTTTTTTCTTTTCTTTTTATTAAAAAATTTTTTTTATATTAAAAAAATTTCATACGTGCACTTGCAGAAAAACGGAATATAGACTTTTTTCTTATTATAATTTCTGTTACTTTGAAAATTTTCATATCTCTTACACATGCCATTATTGATATCGCCGCTTTAAGGCTCTGACAAATGGTTGTACATTCATAGTCCATAAAAGCACTATGAAACTTTGTATGTACTCGTAAATGCATAAACTCTTCAGTTTTTTCTTTAGCTATTTAAGGCTCACTGCTTAAACAGAGTTTTTCATACAGGGAAAATCCATGCAATAGTCTGGTTTAAACACACACCAAACCGTACAGTGACTGTCCATTGTCCGGTTTTACAACAGCTCCATACATGTTCTGCTGCGCTACTGCTACTCAAGTATTTCTCTTCCACACTGATGACGATGATGATGATGAAGTAGATGATGGCGATGATGATGATGATGATGATGCTGCTGACGATGTTGCTGATGAGGATGATTGTAATTGCACTCATACGTTTCGGGATGACAGTAAAGTGCATTATATTTAAGTGACAACTGGTTTTTAATGAAAATAAAGAAAAATATTTTCTGTCATACAAATTCAAATGCATGCACGTGCATGTGTTTGTGCGAATACACATTTAGACGGGAGATGTGTCAAACAAAAAAAAAAAAAAAAAAAAACAAAACAAAAAAAGAAGAAGAGGAATAATGAAGCTTTATTGCAAATAAAATATTCGTATGACAAGTGCATATGCCAGTCAACTGACCAGCCAACGCGCCTACACACACACACTTTTCACACAAACGAACATGTTTATTAACTGGAGAAATGACAGTTTTTTTTTGTTAAAGCCAATGACAAAAAGGACGGAAAGGACAGTAGAACTGGATATTAACCATTTTGTAGAGAATTTATATTGACTGTAAATGGTCAAGTGTGTATGAAAGAAAAAAATAATTAGAATGGAATTCTTTAGTGCGTAGATTGTGTACTATGAAGCGTGTAGAGTGTATGATGTGGTGACTGTACCGCCGCACTATTGCACAATTTGTAAGTGAAGTACGAGGTCTGGGCAAAATATTAGGAGAATTTTCTTTCATTTAGCCAATTTAATTTTCTACCTTCAAAGTAGCTCTCCTGCCACATTCGTGCCATCCTCCCTTTCAACTTTCATAACACTTCTGATATATACTTTTTGGAATGTCCTTAAGCTCTCTGGGCGATTCAGTTTTTATCTCCTCAATCGTTGCAAAATGCCTTCTTTCCCTGGGAACAGGAAAAGATCACAGAGAGCCAAGCCAAAAATATTACCGTTTTTTGGTTGAATTTGAGAAACTTCGCTACCACGCGCTTCATATTCAAAATAAATTCTGATAATAATTTTCTTCACTTTCTCAATATCTTCGTCGATTCTTGATGTGCTAAAACGTCCAGAATGAAAGTCGATATTTACATGTTCTTGACATTGTTTTCAAAACTTAAAGGGCATAATTTGTAAACATTTTTCAAATACCGAGCGCAATAACACCGAACAAAAAAAAATTGAAGCATTTTGAAAACTAAAATGTACGATTTTATTTCAAAAATTATTTTTTATTTATCATGAAAATAATAATTAAAATTTTTTAAATAAATATAAAAAAATAATATTTTGATATCGTTTTTTTTTTGATTTAAACTTTTTTGGGTGCAATTCCTTTTTTATGAAAAAAAAGTAGTGGATAAATTTTTTTTCAACAGTACAAAATCGCCAAAGGCTTTAAGCTCATCTAACTTGTAAAGCACTCATGAATAAAATAAACAGGACATTTTTTTTTTAAACTGTGATCATCTATTCGATCATCTAATCGAATGTACGTAGAGCCCGATATATTAAAAATTCACCTTAATTTTTGAAAAGACCTCGTACATTTTAAGGTTATTAGTATTATGTGTAGCTTGTAGTTTAAATGTTCAAGTTTTTGTTTTTTTCAATACATTTACACTTTTTTACTAATACACTACCATATTAGGTAATTGACTATCAACTTGCTTTCAAGTTTTGTTTCAATTTTTTTTCTCAACTATTGAAAGCAACATGTTTGTGTTTCTTTTCAAATTATATTTCGTGCTGTAATAAAAATGTGTAAAGTTATTTCACAAATTTATACGACCTTTTTTATTATTAATATATTACGCTTATTTAAGCGAAAGGTCAATTATTTTTTATTGGAATAAACAGAGTTTATTACAAAAAATTATTATAAATATTATTATTAATATATAATATATTAAAAATTAATAATATTAATAAAAATAAACAGCCGAATATTTTTAATTATGTGTTTGAAGAAGACATATTGAATAGAAAATTGACTATCAACTTGATAGCGATAATAGTTGCACCTTAAGTGAAATATAAGTTTTGCAGGCGTTATGTTTAATCAACTTTAAATTAATTTTGCTACAGGATAATTGACATAGAACAGCAGCATATAGTCTGATTTAATAAAACCCCAGATCGGTTTTACTTAATAAAATACACCAATTTTTTTTATAAATTTAGTCCCATTTCAAAAAGGATTTTTAACCTATAGGATGTACAAGTAATTATTTAAAAGTCTTTAAGGATTTCTCTGACATCAATGAATACTCATTCAAAAAGGAATGCATTTTTTTTAGTGGCTTTTATTATCGATTGTAAATCCATTTTTAGTTGCATGATAATCGGAAAACATATTCGCCCCTATTATGAATGGCGACGTCGACGTCACATCAACCCGATATTAAAAAATTATCCTTGTAAAAAATTATTGTTGTCGATAACAATTAATTACCTTTGAGAAATTTCTTAGCATTCTCTAGGGCATATAATATCGATAGAACATGTCAAAAGTAGTCACTTGCTGTCATCAAAGAGTGTACCAGCGACAATTTTTTACTGTTGTCTTGATACGGTGTCGATGTCGTCATTCATAATAGGGGCTATTATTGTCTTCTACTACGAATGACGACATCGCCATCACATCAATACAACATCCGAAAATTGTCACTTATATAATCTGTGTCGACAGCAATTGACTACTCTTGACGTGCCTTACAGAATACTAAGACATTGTCAATAGTAATTATTTGTTATTTGGCTCCTGTTCTTTCTTATATTATTATGCCTTAACTAAACATTTCATTATCATTTGAAATTAAAAATTTAATTCTTTTTCTACCTTTTCTTTCTAGGTAAGTCTTCAATATAAAATATTTGCACATATTTGATCATAAAACATTCGTAAGTACAAACCAACAAATAAAATTATCATCTGTCTCAATAATCTCTAAACAACATTATTAATGACATGTACTTGTCATTCAATTACAATTTCTATTTAAATAAACCAATCAATCTAAAATAAACTTGAACAAGAAAATAAAGCAGACCAATTAATGATGCCTGTCCCCTTCACAAAAAAATAAAAATAAGATAAAAAAGAGAAAAAGATAATACTAATAAATAAAAAAATAATAATACTACAAGAATTTCAAACATAAGACCACAAAACCACTCTCAGCAATCAAATAAATTTTGTAGTCATTTCTGTTCTCTACATTTTATTTTATTTTATTTGTGGCAAAAATATATTAAACAGACCTACTGGACATCAAAACAATAATAATAAAAATTCATAGACCAAAAACAATACAGATGTCATGTTAAAATAAAATTAATAGTTCTTTGCATGTCCTGCCTGCTGCATGTGCAACAAACATTAAAAAAAATAAATAAAATAAGAATAAAAATTCGAATAAATAAAAATGAAGCCAACAGGACTAAATAAACTACACTTCAATACATCATTTACATTGAATAACAACTTAATTATGAAAGAGCATTTTATCAGGACAAAGAGAACTACTGCAAGACATTTTCTGTTTGTTTTATTATTATTTTTGCAAAGATAAATTTCTAAAATATACATTTATTTTTTATTTATTAAACTCCATCAAATGGCATGATGAAGTGCAAGAAAATACAGGCAGTCAGTCAGTCGTAGTAAAAATATTTATACCAGGCAAACCAAAGAAATAAGTTCTTTTTTTTCCTTCTGTACTCGAAACTGCCAGACAGTCAGCACGACAGACATACAAAAACTTGACAATGATCGATGATTGTCTTGGAAATTTTACGAGCACGAGTGTATAAAATCTAAAAAGCATTAAAAAAAAAGAGACACTCGGAAAGATTGTCCAACGATTGCTTGCAATTAATATGGAACACAAGCTTTCACATCTCACAAAAAAAAAACTAAATGGAAAATAAAACTAAAATTTATTTTTTATATAAAGTTTAAAATAAAAAAAAATTATTAAATTTTTTCCCCAAACCAAAAGAAGAAAAATAACTTCATTTAAAATGTAAAAATGTAAAACGAGATAACGCAATAAAACAAGTAATACCACGAAAATTGATAACATCATCTTGTTATTTTTTCCAGCATTACGCTTCAACAGAAAACAAACTATGGTTACGGACAAAAAAAACTGGTTAAAGTAAAACTTAACAAAAAAAAACTTACAAAAAACACGCTGTAAAGAATGTAATAATTGGCATTGAAAATGCACTCTACAGTATGAATATTTTATTTAAACAAGCAGCGATTAGTCACAGATGTTTGGTGAACCATGACAAATATTTCAAAGCCCATAGAATTTGAAAAGAAAAAATTATATTATTTGAAATAGCACTTCAAAACGACACATTTTATGTATTTTGTAATTTAAAATTAATGGGCATACAAAATGCCCTATCTCAAACTAATAAATAAAGCGTTACTTCCTTAAGATAGAACAAAAAAGATTACCAACAGATCGAATATTCAATTCAGCTCTAGTACACAAAAACAAAATCTAGATATATATTCTTTTAAAATGAACGCAGCACACATACATGTACATTGGCGTTTCAAAATATTTTCCTCTTTAGAACACTTGCATAATGAAGCGTTCTTACTTTCCCATTAAAAAGCGTGCCCTGCAGCTCCCAACCTCCTTAAATTGGTATACTAAACATTTTTGGCAGTAGTAAGTTTTATAAGTTTAGGTTAGGTTAAGAAGAGTGACCGCAAGCCAGCGAGAATATTCGGAAGCCCTTTCTGATGTCCAGAGAACCGCACCCTACACACTTCTAGGATGGGCTGGTATAAAAGTACCTTAGAATCACCCACAACCCAATAGGACAGCCAGTGTTGTATCCTCGAGACAGTCCAGATCCTGCACGAAACAACAGCCTAGTTATCTAAACCTAAAATACCCTTAAACAAAAACAAGGTTTAAAAACAGTACCTTTTAGTATAAATTTACTTTAATAGAAGTACCTTTTAATTAAAGTTGCTTTTAATTAAAGTACCGTTTAACAAAAGATTATTTTACTATAAGTAGCTTTTAATAAAGTACCTTTAAATAAATGTACCTTTTAATAAAAGTACCTTTAAAAAATAAGTAACTTTTAATAAAAGTACCTTTAAAAAAAAGTATCTTTTAATAAAAGTACCTTTTAAAACTAAGAAACTTTTAATAAAAGTACCTTTTTAAAAAAAAGTAACTTTTAATAAAAGTACATTTTAACAAAAGTACCGTTTAATAAATGTACCTTTTAACACAAGTACCTTTTAACAAAAGTACCTTTTAATAAAAGTACCTTTTAATAAAAGTACGTTTTAATAAAAGTACCTTTTAATAAAAGTACCTTTTAATAAAAGTACCTTTAAATAAAAGTTCCTTTTAATAAAAGTTCCTTTTAATAAAAGTAGCTTTTATTGAAAGTACCTTTTAATGAAAGTATCTTTTAATAATAAGTAACTTTTAATAAGAGTACTTTTAAAATAAATAACTTTTAATAAAAGTACGTTTTACGAAAAGTACCTTTTAATAAAAGTTCCTTTTAACAAAAGTTCCTTTTAACAAAAGTTCTTTTAATAAAAGTACCTTTTAATAAAAGTACCTTTTAATGAAAGTACCTTTTAATAAAAGTACCTTTTAAGAAAAGTACCTTTTAATAAAAGTTTCTCTTAATAAAAGTTCCTTTTAAAAATAAGTAACTTTTAATAAAAGTACCTTTTAATAAAAGTACCTTATAATAAAACTACATTTTCAATAAAGTACCTTTTAATAAAAGTTTCTTTTAATAAAAGTGCCTTTTAATAAGAGTACCTTTTAATAAAAATACCTTTTATTAAAAGTACCTTTTAATAAATGTACTTTTTAATGAAAGTACCTTTTAATAAAAGTACCTTTTAAGAAAAGTACCTTTTAATAAAAGTTCCTTTTAATAAAAGTTTCTTTTAAAAATAAGCAACTTTTAATAAAGGTACCTTTTAGTAAAAGTACCTTTTAATAAGAGTACCTTTTAATAAAAGTACCTTTTAATAAAAGTACCTTTTAATAAAAGTACCTTTTAATAAAAGTACCTTTTAAGAAAAGTACCTTTTAATAAAAGTTCCTATTAAAAATAAGTAACTTTTAATAAAAGTACCTTTTATTAAGAGTACCTTTTAATAAAAGTACCTTTTAATAAAAGTACTTTTTATTAAAAGCACCCTTCAATAAAGTACCTTTCAATAAAAGTACCTTTTAATAAAAGTACCTATTAATAAAAGTACCTTTTTTTACAAGTACCTTTTAATAAAATTCCTTTTTAATAAAAATACCTTTTAATACAAGTACCCTTCAATTAAATTACTTTTTAATAATTGTACATTTTAATAAAAGTACCTTTTCTTTAATGTACTAACCAGAAAAAGAATATTTTTCAAAAGTTCCTTTTAGTACATATACCTTTTTCTAAAATTAATTTATGATAAAATTATTCATTGCCGAAGGTACAATTTGGTGTCAAAGAAGACCTTTCGGATCTATGCCGCTCTCCTAACAATAATAATTTAAAAAAAAGTACATGTTAAATGCCTTTTGTTAAGAGTTCGTTTTTAATTAAATGCCATTTTTTACAAATCTAATAATTTTCGATAAAAGAACCCTTCTGTTAAAAGTACTCTTTAAGGAAAGTACTTTCTTATGGAAATATTTTGTACTATGTACAAGTTTTCTTTTGGGTAAAATGACATTTAGACAGAAATAGTTTTTAATAAATTTTTTTATAAATAAAAACTTTCCTTAATAAAAATATCTTTTGACATTTTTTTGATAAAATGAATATAAAAATATAAAATGTATATAAAAATACTTTCTGATATCGCAATTATGTATTTACAAAAATTTCGATTACAATTTAAAGGCTGTTTGAACAAGAAACCTTCAAATTGTAATCTGCCAAGAAACTATATTTTCGTAAGGGATTTTTAAGATAAAACTCAATTTGGAAAACTAAATTTTAAAAATATCAATGCGGCGGAAAAATAGTACTTTGAAGTTAAAAAAATTTCCAAAATACTTCGAGCACTTGAATCAAAGGGCACTGCTACACGTTCAATATATATTAAACGCGATCCAGTATCGCGATATTTATTGAACGTGTAGGATGCAGTATTGATGGATCGCGATCCATATCTCAGAATGGCCTAAAATATGAAATCCAGATCGTGGATCACATGATAAATATTGAACATGTAGCATTTTCATGATATTAGATCGCGATACGTTAACCCTTACTATGCTACTGGTCCCGCAAGGAACCAACCAGGTATTTGTTACATTTTTCAGGTAAATAGAAATTGCGAAGAAAGTTGTAGAGTAAAATATGTTTAGAATTGCAAGTTTTATAACACTGACTTTTTCCTGCCAAAAGAAAAAATCAGGCTATTAAGGGTTAATAAGAAGTGAAATAAAACAAATAAAATAAAAGACGCAGTGCAAAAAATTTAACAAATAAAAAGTAAAAAAGTTTATTACATTTTTGTAGTTTGTTTTAAAAGGGTAATGGCAGAAGATAGCGAAAGCGAGTGGGTTCTGCCGGTGGAATCGGAATTAAGGACCGACAAAATTATTTTGAAAGACTTCATTTTTAATTTAGAGTTGTGGGACGAGTCGGCTAAATCTTTTTTTTTTGGTTTTCTCGTGACATTTTTTTAATAAATGATCCGCACAGTACAAAAATAACAAAAATACTGACGCGATAAATATCGAACATTTAGCATACGCTCGTGATCCATCAATCCATTAAAATGGATCGCCATACAAATATCACAATATATATTGAACGTGTAGCAGTGCCCAAAGGACTATTGTTGCTACGTAAATTTTTTATCCTCTCCATATTTATTCTGGGACAAATAATTAAGCACTCGCAATGAAAACACTCCCTATTTGGGAAATTTATTTTAACGTAACTAATTTTCCATCAAACAAAAACTCTAAAGAAATCATTGAAGTGAATTCCAGATGATCGATTTCCGGAATTCTTTCTGAACTTTTAACGAGTAGCCTGAGTGTTGAAATAAAATTTTAACCTGGATAAAATTGTATAGGGTTTCTATTTTCCAACACAATTTAAAAGAAAGAAGAAACTGTTTCTTCCTTCTTCTTTGGTTCTTAAAAACTTCATATAAAATAGTCACTGGATTGATTTAACTTTTTTTAGGGAAGGGGTTATGTGATACAGCACTCTGTTATTGCTGACAACTCGAAAGAAAAGAAGACGAAAAGAGAAAAATACTAGAGAAGAAATACTTTTTAATAATCCTTGCATAAAAAGAGATGCCAATGAGAAAGTATTGATATAAAGACCATGATGATGATGATGATGTTAACCAGTGGGGAAGAGCTGGTGGCGATGAGTTAAGGAGACAAGTTAAATAAAAGACTTATCAAGAGTTTAACACACAATGAACAAAAATGCTTAAACTGAAGAAATTTGTAAAAGACTCGGTTGATAAATGACGAAAAGTGTGAGGGGGGAAGTGAGCAACAAAAAAGAAGAATTTATATCATTTGTTGGACATATTTGTTGGACATTGGCTTATTACATGCAGATTATGTTACCAAATTGTAATGCATTCAATTTAATACCACATCAGACCGTCTGAGGCATACCTCAAGCTTTTCGCTCTCGTTTGTCTACAGAAGATAAAGACAAAAATATTGATACAATTTTATGTGGCGGTGGTGGTGGTGGTGGCCAAAGAGGCCAATATAAAGTTAAAGCTGTAAGTAAAACAGCCAAAAAAATTTTATTTCAATACGATTGCGTTTTTCTTTTTGTGTGTGAATGTAATAAATACCGATGGGTGTGTCAATTGAATTCATTTCTTTTTTTATTAAAACTTTTTCCAGTTTATTTTAATTTTGTCTTTCTATACGTTGGCAGCGTGTGCGTGTGAAGAACTGATTTTTATTTAATGTTTAATGTTTTAATGTTGTTGTTAAATACAGAGAAGAGGCAGGGAGGCAGGCCAATTTGACCAAGTGATAAATTTCCATTTAAACAGTTTTACACTGGGTTAATTTCCTTTTTGGCCTCGCGCGCCAGAGTCATTAATTAATTGGTGTTTAAATCATTTAATTTATTAATGACTAACAAAAACACATTCAAAATAATTAATTAATTTTTTATTTTTTGGCTCTTTGATTTGCTGTTTATTTCAGTTTTATATTTTAATGGGTTTTTTATTATTGATTTTTTTCTTTTTTTGTCGAACTGTTTGCTTGAAGTTGTAGTTCAACTCATGATGGTCAATTGTAGAATTGAAGATATTGGATATTTTGTTTTCTTTAATGAAAGATCAGAAATATATTATAAATTATTTATGGCTATTAAAATTAATAAAAAGCTGCTATATTAATAGCCATTAATTTAAAATTAATTCATAAAATGTAACACATGAAAAAATTAAGGGCAACGTTTGCCGGCTTTAGTTTCGAAATATGGCGCAAACAAGTTTTACAGAACCGCTTCGTTCATAATTAAGTTGGCTTTGGCTGTTGATTGTTTACATGTGCAGATTGGTGGCTGTCGACTGGTAGTTACCGACCGACATTATCACTACTGAGTTTTAAATTTTAAGATTAAAATTACAAAAAAAATCAATGAGTGTTCGAACTCACGGGCGATGTGTTAACACCTTTTTGTTTATTTATTTTATATTAAACCCACAAAAAACAAATAAAATGTAAAGCAACAGAAAAATGTAAATACATACATTGTTATGTTTGTACATAAGCTACATACGTAGCTGTCTTGCTATCTCATTTTTATATATGTACGTATAACCACGTCACTATTCTCTTTGCTATGCATAAGACAAAACCGAAGATCAACATAAAACACTTTTTTAATATTACTCCAAATTAATACTCCGAATTAAAAACCTTAAATCTCCGCTCGCCGATATCGGATCGCCTTAACTATTGGACTAAACTCTTCGTCGAAACCCGCACTAGCGTTTTAATCCAAAAATTAATAAAATCGGCTATGAATTTCCGGAGAAAATCGCGTGGGAAAATTATATGAAAATCGCCCAATAATCACTTTCAATACCGACTGCCAAGCAACGAACAAACAATCGATGATTTACTCTTACATCTTACACCTTACACTTGCGTATGTATTGAAACTGATAGTTTACTGCCCTAGAGGCGCGCGTATAGATGTCAACACATCAAAAATTTTAAGACTATAAATGAAGGGTGTTTTTTTATAGAATGAGACAATTTTAAATCATAATTAAAAGGAAATATAGGGTCCGCAATCTGACGTTTTTTTTTCAACTAGTGCTTATTTTGTGAATGGTAACACTTAGCTCATGTCTGATTTGACAGATAATTAGTTTTATCCTTCCGCTGAACGAATATGGTTGTGTATACGTTACGTTTTCGCTAAGTGGGCCTGCTATCGACTTACAGAAGATGCCGATTTTGCCAAAAAAATCATATTTTCAGGTGAAGCTCATTTTGATCTTGGCGGGTATGTAAACAAGCAAAATTGTCGCATTTGGGGCACAGGGCCGACGCACCTAAAACGAGTCACTGTTTGGTGCGGATTTTGGTCCAGCGGCATAATTGGGCCATTTTTCTTCGAAAATGAGGAAGGAGTGGCCGTTACAGTCAATGGCGATCGTTATCGGGCCATGTTGAACGAATTTTTGTTCACAAAAATTGAAGAGGAGGATATTGGCAACATTTGGTTTCAACAGGACGGCGCTACGTGCCACACAGCCGAAGCTACACTCGATTTTTTGCGCCCTGTTTTTGAAGATCGCATTATCAGCCGCAGAGCTGATGTCGTTTGGCCACCTCGGAGCTGCGATTTGACACCGTTGGACTATTATTTGTGGGGTGCCGTCGAAGATAAGTGTTACGCCGACAAGCCAGAGACAATTGACGCTTGAAAAGGAAAATATGCGTGAAGCCATTGGTGAAATGCAGCTGCACACAATCGATAATGTGCTTAAAAATTGGACCGATCGTGTAGGCTACTGCATGGCCAGCCATGGCAGTCATTTGAATGAAATTATTTTCCATTATTAACCGGAAGGATTGTACTTTCAAATAAAAAAAGAAATTTGAGAAAATATTCAATATTTTTTTTATAGCATTTAAAAAAAAAAGTTATTTGGCGGACCCTATATATTTTTAACATCAATGAAACGGGCTTTATTGGAAAGAAAATTTTATGAAATTAATCTTTAAATATGATTTCTAACATGTGGGCGCCACGGCTGGCACGTAGAAGGCACAACTTGGAACACCAATTTTCAACAACTAAAAAAATCTTTCATAAAGTTGAAGGACACAAGCCCAATTGCTGAGAACGGCGACGAATTGATTGATTAGGAACATATTCAATGCTTTCCTGTACAGCGGCTGCAGCTTCTTCAGTGCGCACTGATCGTCATCTCACTGGATGCACATAATCAGTAACAGTAAATGTGATCGGAAAACGATCTATTGTTCTTCGAATTAGCAGCTCTGAAGGACGATTATTTACGCCATAAAATGAAAGAAGTCCACGATGAGTTTGATGAATAGAACAATTATTTTGATTAAAAGTTTCAACAATTTGCACGCGTTGCTCTCCACAGAGTCTCATATGGTGTACAACTTTTTATGGCTTTCAGTGTAATGACAGTCAGGGCTGGAAATCTCTAAAGAACACATGATGCTATTTCAGTTCCTTTTTCGAAAAATCGGGAAACATTCGCTCCTGTTATGAATGACGACATCGACGCGTTATCAAGACGACAGTAAAAAATTGTCGCTTGTACACTCTTTGTCGACAGCAAGTGACTACTATTGACATGTTCTATCGATATTATATGCCCTAGAGAATGATAAGAAATTGTCTAGAGTAATTAATTGTTGTCGACAACTTGCAGACAAGTGATAATGTTTTGCTGTCGAGTTGATGTGACGTCGACGTCGCCATTCATAATAGGGGCCATTATTACACTCCTTTATTTGCTTCAACTGTACTCCTGTAATTGAGCTGTTATTC
Organism: Linnaemya tessellans; assembly: GCA_951800035.1. NCBI lineage: Eukaryota > Metazoa > Arthropoda > Insecta > Diptera > Tachinidae > Linnaemya > Linnaemya tessellans. The sequence goes on along the minus strand of OX637532.1, from coordinate 155,672,934 downwards.
TTAGAAAGTAAAATTATTGGGCCACATGAGAAGTTAGTGGCCTCCGACAGTTAATCCACTTTTATTTTTCGATATCGCGGAATTTAACTTCCTCAACTGCAAGGCCAGAATGGCAGTCATTATTTATACAACACAGTGAAATCCATTTACTTGACTATAAATACGGTTTCATTGCTCTTTACTTGACTTTTTAGAAACTTATTTGCCGACCCTCGTTATTTGCGTGCCTACGTAAGTATCGCATGTATAAAAATATCTACACAATGATCTCACTGTTAAGTGTCAAAATTTACAAATTATAGCTTCTCTTTCAAACCCACTTATTGTCCCCATATAAAATACGAGTATTTCTTCCTTAAAACTTCCATAGATCATAAACACACAGTGTACAAAAAGGCGTACCTTTGAACTCACACACAAACGCACGCAGCCACTTACATGTACTTTTTAACTGATATATTACAACATGTAAATCATTCGCACAAAAGACAAACGAAAAAAAAATAAAAAATAAATAGCAGACAAGACTAAAGAAAATCTGAAAATCAGAAAAAAATATATAAAAATAATATTAAAGAATTTTTTTTCCTAATTCGCAAAATTAACAGAAACAAACATGAAACAAACATGAAACAATAACAAACCGGACAATTTGTCACCCAACAATGAAGCCATTTATTATTGCAGCATCATCATCAGCATCCTCCTCAATGCCATCACAATCAGAGTCGGAGTCAGAGCCAACAACAACAGCAGCACAAATTTATCCATAATATATAAAAAGTGAAAAATCTGTAGATGCACTCACTACTGGCTGCTATTAAAATATTGAACAGCAACTTTAACAAAAACAACATAAAAGTTTTATTACTTTTATTAAAAATAAATAAAATAAAACAACAAAAAGAAAAAAGTTGAAGGTTGTCAGAACCGGTGTAATAAATAAGTAAATAAATTAAAATAAAATTGAAATTTGCCAGGATTTGTTTGCCCCATTTTCAAACCGCAAAAGGGTTGGGAAAAAATCGTATTTCTCTAGAAGATTTTATTTTTTTTAGATCCAGCACTCGGGAAAGAACAGCTACATATGCAGTACATTGCGCCGGAAATGGAAAGGAGGGGCTGGTAATGAGAGCACATTTGAAGATATAGGAGAAAATAGAACTTTCACTCCGCCCAGTTAATTTTTACTATTACGGGGCTGAAATCCTTAGAAAATTTGATTGACAAATTTTGAAATTTTTGCCTGAGCTGAGGTACGAAGATAAAAATTATAATATTCATATATCCCTGAAGAAGTTACACATAGTTGGTAGCGAAATAGTGGAAAATAATAAAAAAAAGTTTACGTTTTTTTATGAAAATAAAGTGGATCTTTTTGCTGAAAAAATATTAGAATATAAAAATTTAAATATATAAACATATATTGCTGTACATATAAAAGAATGTACTTTATATTAATAGCTAAGGAGAATACTAGTGTTTGCAATAGATAACAAAATAGCTTATAACTCTCATTCATTGCGTATGATTTTTGGCTTAAGAAATTACCTTTCTGATAGGCATTCTGTTGTCTTGGTGGAAGGAGTGTATTCTAATAGTTTTCTTAATACTTCTGGTATTCCTCAAGGTAGCATATTGGGTCCGTTGTTATTTAATATTTTTATTAACGACATCAATCTTTGCTTTAAACATTCTGAGTTTCTATTATATGCTGATGACTTAAAGATTTTCAAATCGATTTCTAATCTTGTTGATACAGTTAACCTTCAAGAGGATTTAAATAGAGTGAGTTGCTGGGCGTTGAATAATGGATTATCCTTTAACATAAATAAATGCTTTGCTATAACGTTTCATAGATGTTTTAACCCGTTAATTACTGAATATAGAATCCATGGTTCTACGTTGATTTCTGTAAATGAAATCTTGGATTTAGGAGTAGTTTTTGATAGAAAGTTGTCTTTTAATAATCATTTGAATTTTATTATCTCCAAAGGTTATTCCATGCTAAATTTTATTCGTAGAAATAGTGACAGTATGTTTGATCACTATACGAAAAAAATCTTGTTTACTTCTTTTGTAAGATCTAGACTCGAATATGCTTCATTTATTTGGAGTCCTAGTACTCAAATTTACAAACACAGAATTGAAAAAATTCAAGTACAATTTATAAAATATGCTCTTTCTTTCTTAAACTTTTCTGCTTCTCGTACCTCTAACTGGAGTCCCTCTTATGCAGATAAATGCGCACTTATTTCCATGAAAACTCTTGAGGCAAGGCGTAATATTTCTTCACTAAATTTTTTGTACGGTCTTGTTAATGATATAATTGATTGTCCTGAATTACTGAATACTATTAAATTTCAAGTTCCTGCTAGAATTCTAAGAAATAATAATTATTTTTTCCACTTAGATAATCATAGAACAACATATGCTAGGAATGAACCATTAAATAGATCTTTAGCCTTATTTAATTTATATCAAACTCATTTAGATATAAGCATACCTTTCACTGATTATAAAAGAATGTTAAATAATATAATCAAAGAATAGTCTTATATTGTAGTTATTTATTATTTAATGTCCTAGTCTGTAAGGATTATTGTATCCATAGACTGAATTATAAATAAATAAATAAATGATGTGAGAAATAATATAGCAATTGCAACACATTTTTGAAAATATGATGAACATTTGATTGCTTTTGTAAGTTTAGAGCAAATAGCAAAAAACTTATATAATACGAGGCTTGTTCCAAATGTAAGGTGATTTTTAAACTTCGCGGATTACGTCAAAGCTTTTTTTTAAGCGCATTTACTTTGTTTGCTGGAGCCATAATAGTCGTAAGTGTTTCGCTTATTCAATGATTTTACAAAAAAAATTTTAATCAAAGAATTTTTTGTAAAAATTCTTGTAAAATATGATATGAAGCCAAAAACACTAGATTTTATGACCAGCGATTTTTTACTGTTGCCGAGCTTTACAACGATAGAGGTAATAAAAACCTAATTGCTGATAGAGCTTAAGGATATACTAGAAACTGCATATTGAATATTGTACGAGGATTGGGAAAAAACCTTGTATTATATCTGAGGGAGACAACTTTAGAGAGGGCCATATAGAAATTAACAAGTAAATATATTTATTTTGAGTTTGAATTCAGCTTATTTTTTGAACAGACCTCGTATACAGCGTTGTCGTTAAAATAAATTGAAATATGTTAAAAAATTTTGAAATAGCAAAATAATGTAATTAGTTTCTCTAAAAAATTTTTGGGTGAAAGTTCTTTGAATATCTGCACTGGCACCAGCGAAATGCGCGGTTAAATCAAAATTTGTTATTTACATTTATGGTAGTTGCAAAAAAAAACATTTTTTCCGGAAAAAAACTTTTTACCCACATCTTAAGCGAACCGGTTTGATACCAATCAGTTGACTGGAAGGTAAAATATACTTTTCAAACGAAAAAAATATTTGAATTAAAAAATTTTTAGGTAAAAAATTTTGTGTAAAAAGTTTTTTTTCCGGAAACAAAGTTTTTTTTTGGCAACTACTATAACAGTAAATAAGAAATTTTGATGAAAAAAAAATTTTTTGAAAAAACTGACAGACAGGCAGACGGTCATAATTGGAGGTCATGAGTGGAGGGTATAAAAAAGCTATATCATGAAAACAAGAGCTGATAGAGACAAACTGATTACAGATTTGAATTCAGTGCACCCAAATTAACTACAATCAGTTGATAAATTCAAAGAAGCAAATTGAGTGTTGGCCTGTGTAATTTTTCATTTCGTTAGGGAGCACTTTAATTGGCTAATCGTGGGGTTTTTCATATTTTCGTTCTATTTTTATGGTTTTAAATATTTTTGGTGACAGTTTTTTTTTTAACAAAAAGAGCTCCTTTAATCTTGGAAACAATTCAAGGCAAGCAGACAAGGTTCATTTTGTTATTAAGTTTGTAATGTTATGAAAAGCGATTATTGCCAGCAGGTTCGAAGGACCATACATAAGTCGCTATATTACAATCGTTTGGTTTTTGTCTGTTTACGATATAATTCCTAAGCTACCTTGACATCTACTAAATATTTTACGAAATTAGTCAAACAATTCTGTTATAAATTTTTAAAATTTTCTGAAAATATTTTTTAATGAAAAAGTGTGTGAATGGTAAAAAATTCATTCAATTCGTTGCATTTGTAGGGCACATAAAAGACATATTAAAGAAACCCTTGTAAAAAAAAAGTGGTTACGATCATTTCTCCATAAAGGGTGTTTTTTTAGAGTGTCAACACCAAAGCAACGTGTGTAAGTTGTTGAAATTTGTAATCAAAATAATTGTTCTATTCGTCAAACTCATTGTGAACTTCTTCCATTTTATGGCGTTCATAGTCGTTCTTCAGAGTGGGTAATTCGAAGAACAATAGATCGTTTTCGGGCCACATTTACTGTTACTGATAATTGTTTATCCTGTGAGACGCGGAACAGTGCGCACTGAAGAAGCTGTAGCCTCTGTAAGCATTGAAGATTATCATGAGCAATCAACTTGTCGCCGTTCTCAGCTGCTGGGGTTGTGTCCCCTTCCACTTTATGGAAGATATTTTAGTTGTTGAAAATTGGTGTTCCAAATTGCGCCTTCTACGCGCCAGCCATGGGCGGCACATGACAGAAATCATATTTAAACATAAATTTCATAAAATTTCCATTTTAATAAAGAATTATTTTATAATTAAATACATGTGAACGTTTTCAGATTTATTTGCAGTTTCTATTTTAAAAAATTAGCCAATAATGTATTAATATATCAAAGAGGAAAGAAATCAAACATTTAATTATAATATTAATTTATTAACACAAATCAAATGAATACAAATATTCTGCTTGAAGGTGAATCCCATGATAATAAGAAAAAAGGCATTTGAAAAAAAAGTATGAGCTCCATGAGTCTCAATAAGGAATTATGAATAACAAACTGTGATGAATTTAGCAGCGAACTCTATTTAATTTATATATTTTCCTTGGAATCATAAAAACAGCAACGACGAGGAAGGAAACTGCGTATTAATAAATCCATCCACATGTGAGTGAAATGTGTTGGCTTGCATAGACAGGCGGACAGACAGACAGAAAGACCGACCTTTTGTGTATGATGGTGATGATGGTGCTGAAGCTGCTGCTGATGATGATGAATTTCGTTGATTGTTTTTATAAGCAAATGAAAAATTGTAGTATTTTGTCTAGCTTTGTCGGAAAACTCCTCCCGGTCTTGCTGGCAAACGTAACCAACCAACAATTGTTCTTAAGCTTAAACCACCTCATGGTCTTTGTTGCTCCGTTCTTTATTCAACAATTTCTATTATTATTTTTTTTACCATTTATCAGGAGGCCAAGACTGAGTTATTTTTTCCTTTGTGGAGTTAAATAAAATATAGCAAAGGAAGGTACAAAGGCTACGGCATCATAAAATAAAAGCATTGCGAAAGCAATAAATCATCATCTTTCACGCAGATACCAAATCCACATAAACAATCCCGGAGTGAATGGAAAAAAGAGTAAATTTTATTTTTTGTTTGTTTTTTTTTTGCTGTTGTTGTTAAAGTTGGAGGAAATTGCTAGAATTGGTGTTAACATGTACTCTCTCGGACAGACAGACAGAGGGATATCTGGAATGTATTTATCAAGAATTTTGACGACACGTTGGTGAATGTGTTTTCTCGTGTTTGATTATTTTTTTTCGACAAACTTTTGCAAATGACATACAGATGATAATCAAACTGAAAATGACAAACTTTTCTTTCTTTTTTTATTTTTTTTTGTTCCTTAGCAAAACGATGTTTAAATCTTGAAAATGTTTATATGATGATTCAAAGTAAAACAAACAAAAATAGGGATTAGAAAAAAAAGAGATATAGACTTTAAATGATTTTTAAAAGTATGAGGAAATTGTTTATGGTCAAGACAAACAATTAATAAAATTATCACTTCACGTTGTCTAATGAAATTTACTTCTATAGCCTCTTCAATTTTGAATAAATTAACTACACCATTTTTTCGTATTAATTTTTAGTATTTGCAAGATTATGACAACCCCCAGCCGATGCTTATCTATACAGTCGAATCCGCTTTAGCGCAACACGCTTTACTGAAAAAAATCGGATTACTGAAAGCGATCGAAATCCCCGCACTGATTTTAAACGCAGCTATTCTTAATCTCTTCGCTTTAGCGAAACATCGCTTTACTGAAAATATCGTATTACTGAAAACCAAAAGCAAGCCCACAACTACATACGTCTTGTATGAAACTTACTTCGCTTTAGTGAAAAAATAAACAATGACAAATTTATTTATTAGAAATCGATTGCATAACTTAAGGCTGACAAAATTGTGCATGTTTTGTCCGTTAAAAAATTAAATGTCATAACGTATTTGTCCTTTTCGCTCTTACGTACTTTATTGTATTTTTCTATTATATTGTCAATGCAAGTGCTTATACATTTTCGAAGAATTAGTTTTACTGTAAAAAATTTCAGTAATCCGAACTACGTTTTAGAGAAAAAATCGGATAACTGAAAATTTTTGTTATTTTGGTTATTTCCAGTAAAGCGGAGTCGACTGTATTTGCATTATTTATTGTGCAACATTTGAATTTCAAATTGAACAGCAACTAATCGCTCTAGCGATTAACTGTTAGCGGAGCGGATACCCTAGTGCTCATATCCCGTTTCTATTTGAATTTCGTTTTAATTAATTTACAATAACTCAGTTCATCAAACCGGGAAATATTTTCTTTTATTACAAATTGTGTTTTAGTGTTCTCAAATAAAATGTCGTAAAGTGATTTAACAAAAGGAACAACACACTCCTCTACCTGTACCCTTTCCAGCTGTGACCGTCTGAGTAATAACTTTTATAAAACACTTTTTATACGAGTACTTCGTGTGCATTATGAAAGACACAAAAAAAACAATTTCTATTCTTTTTAGTTCCTAAAGTATCCTTCTCAAATTACTTCAGCCGTTGTTGTTGTTGTTTTTTTTTTCTGGAAGACAATATATTGCAGGACCGACCACCTTTAAAGTTCTTTATTTTGACAATATTGAACAGTTTGTTAAGAAGTGAAGACAAAACAACTCTTTCACGTACCTTTACACTAACCACTAAATATTTACTAGTCCCAACTGCAGAGAAGTTTTAGTGCTGCTGAGGCTGGAGCAGCCTGACTAGTGCTAAAAGGGGAAAAAAAGAACAAGAACGGCATGCTGTGTCAATTAACTGATCAGAAACGCGTAAAAACGTTTATAAAAAATTAACAAAAAAAAAAAAAAGAAAAGACAACTACAACAAGAGACACAAACAAACTCTCTAAACAATGGCAACTAAAAATCTCTAGAGTGTTAAAGTGTCAATGCAGTTAAAATGAAAATAACAACAATAAAGAACAAAGTAAACTAAACTCAACTAAACATTTACAACAGATCGTCTGTCCCACAGTAACGTGTGTCTGTCTGCCTGTCTGTCCGGGCGCTTTTCCAACGTATCATCTACCTTCACAAGCACAAACAAACAACAACGACAACAATATAGAATTTCATGATACGGTTTTAGTGTTTTGTTCAAAATATAACAACAACAACAACAACAACAACAAAAATAACGAAGGAATTGTATAAATTGGATACAGACCAGTTGGATGGATGAATGGCTGGCTCTGTGCATGGCTGGCTGTTGGTCCGCTGGCTGGTTAGTTAGTCGGTTGATATGCATATTAACACTAAATTATAACATACTCATCTAAAGTTTTTAATTCGGTTATAGAAAAAAATAAACAAATAAAAAAATAAAAAATAAAACTCATACACTGCAACAAAATTCTCTATTTAAATAATGTTTGGGGCAAGATACATACAGTCAGGCATTTTGAGTTTTTTGTCTTGGGCCAACAACTTTTTGTAGAATTTTTTATTTTTTTGACAAGCCCTTTATTTAAATGAAATTAATATTTATTTAGTTAGAAATATATTGCAATACACTTTTAAGAGAAAAGAAATTTTTTGTTTTTTTTAAAATTGATCTTTGAAAACAATTGTGGTATTCACACTGTAGACATAAAGTCATAAGTCATAAAATAATAGCACTAAAAATATGACTAGTGTGAACAACCCGTCATAACTTAGTGTGTTATTTCAAACATCGATCAGCTGATAAGAAAGCAACACATTTGTAATTAGATATTATCAAAGCAAAAATAAAATCAAGGCAATTGTAATAAAGTTGTTTGAATATGAGAAAAACTCCATTTCTATTTAAAATTATTAAATTTGTCTTCTAGTGCACAAGAATATCTAAATGAATTTGTATATATAAACTAAAACCGTTGCTGGCTTGATATGAGCTGAATAAATTTTTTTGCGGCGGCATACGGAAAAACGTTCAGTGGCTGCCAGCGAGTTAAACGAGAAAGATTTTTCACTTGTATATATTCACCCTTATTCCATTTGTCAACATGAAAACGAAACGATATTGTTTTGCCTTGTTTACTTCAAATTGTCATTCCAGTTGTCGTTATCGAACATTATCGATGACTGTCAACATAGAATTTGCGTTCTACAAGATAAATTTACGGCGATATTGTTTTGAAACGACTTTGAATTTGTCGTCGCCATTTTTCATAACGACTTGAGTTTATTTGAAGCATACATAAATTGAAAATGGAAAAAAAGGAAAAATTTAAAATAACAACTGCAGTCCAGTTTGATAAATTAGTGGAAGAGTTGCAGAAGAATCCCTCTCTTGCAGTGGGATTTCGCAGAGGCACTCTTCCAACTAATTTTAAAGAACAATGGGAAGAAATTGCAAATGTATTAAATTCTCTTGGCCCGCCGATACGTTTAGGAGATGGATGGCTTACTTGGTGTCCGGTAGGTTAAAAATGTCAAATTTCTGTATGAGAAGCTTCCGTTCTATTACAAGGGTTTGTTTTCTTTTATTATCGTCATCACTCGAGTCAGAATTTATATCACAAGTAAAAAACATTTTAATTTTGAATAAAACTTTAGTGTTAAAAAATAGTAAACAAACCACACAGCTGTTTCAAATATTTAGAGATGTGTGTTTGATATGCTGACATAAACGATAAACCGTCAACGTCGTCGTCATCCTGTTATAGAATGCAAAATTGTTATTGAATTGATGATGACGTTGAAACCAAATGATGTTGCCACTAAAATGACGGCGACGTTGACGACGACGAATGGAATAATGGTGATTTAGTTTTTGCGATTTAGTTCTCTTTTAATTTTTTTATGTTATAAAAATTTGATTTAATGTACAGACATTTCGGTATGAATAATTTTTTAGCCGTTTTTAGTTGTAAACCATATATAAGTAACGGCGGCAAACATATACTAGCGCCGTCTCGCCTAAAGATTTTCAACCGTTCGACTCAGATCTCTAGAGCTATTTTATGACAAAACAAAAACATCCCTGAAAGAGTGCTATTATTTTATGACTTTTTTACATGCAGCACAACAACCACTTTTTTAAACTGATCTCAAATATTATAACTTTATGACAATATGACCAAATAGCACAAAGTGTGAATACTCCAAATATGTGTTCTAAGGGCACGGTCACACTTATCAAATATTTTCCCAAAAAAGCTTGACCCCTAAATACATACTAATGAAAAATCCATAATAATTCATACAACTTGTTACAGAGTTAATTAGCTTAAAATAATATTACTGTCCATTATTTGTGTATGAAAATGTTTTACTTAATAAACACGTAACTGAATCGAAATATATTTCATGCCCATTTAGTGGTTACGCTTTTTTGTGCAAATATTTGATAAGTGTGAACGTACCTTAAGAGGTCTTTATGTTTGGCATGCCCAATAATTTTCCGCTATTTTGTTTGTGGTTGCTGAAGAAAAACGCCAACTGGAACCCTCAGACAAGTGGACAAATTACGGCATACGATATCAATCAAAATTTTTATTTAAATTGTATTGAAATTTCGATCGATATGGAATGCGGTAATTTGGCCTCAGAACATTCGATTTTACAATATTGTGAAATTATCTTTTTCCCGGAGCAGGACTCAATGGATGACCCCTCCATATGCAGCACATTGCGCTGGAACTAGAAAGGAGAGGATATTATTAAGAGGACAGATGAAGATAAATGAGAAGATAGAGAATTTTATTTTTGCAGTGAAGGCGGTTACTGTTCCTCTGCTCTTCAGTACATGATAATGTCAGTCGCTGCTAATAATTGTTCAGTGACCAGTGCCATGCCTTCATCACTGAAACAGGCTGACAACAACTAACACCACCATGCGCTAATGTTGATCAGAAGAATTCAACACAATATTTCATGACTGAGCGCGGTGTTGAACTCAGGACCCCCTGCTTCATAGTCTCGTGTTCTACTACTTTTACCAACAGCACCCTGTAGTTTAAGATGAAAAACTATAGGGTGCTGTAGTTTAAGATGAAAAACTACAGGGTGCTGTAGTTTAAGATGAAAAACTACAGGGTGGGCAAATTTGAGGTTAGAAAGTAAATTGGCTGTCAAATAATAAAATGTCAAGAATTGAGCTGTCATCCTTTAACATTTATTTAATAAAAACTTGGGAAATTTAAACAATGGAACTCTGCAATTTTGAAAAAAGAATTGTGATTATGAAAATTTTGCATTAACAAAACTGAACGAAAACAATGAATTTTTCAACAGTTCTCGAAAAACCATTAGATCCAAAGAAAGTTAGCGTATGGTGCGGTTTATGGTCAGGTGACATCATCGGCCCGTACTTTTTTCGCAAATGAGCAAACAAAGAAACGCATTCACCGTGAATAGTCGATTTTTAGTGGCCACAATTAGTATTGATCATAATAGAGTCATAATCATTTTTTACATTGTCACAACACCTGAGCAACGCGTGCAAATTGTTAAAAATTTTTAATCAAAATAATTGTTCTATTCATCCAACTCATCTTTTTCCATTTTATGACTCTTTTTCCATTTTATGACTCTTTTTCCATTTTATGGCGTACGTAATCGTTTTGCAGAGCGGCTAATTCGAAGTACAGTACATCGTTTTCGGACCACATTTACTGTTACTGATCATGTGCATGCAGTGAGATGACGATCCGTGCGCACTGAAGAAGCTGCAGCCGCTGTATAGAAAAACATTGAAGATGATCCTAATCAATCAATTCGGCGCCGTTCTCAGTAACTGGGGTCGTGCCCCCTTCCACTTTTTGGAAGATTTCTTTAGATGTAGAAAATCAATGTTTCAGATTGGGCCCTCTACGCGCCAATCGTGGCGGCCACATGGCAGAAATCATATTTAAACATTAATTTCATAAAATTTTATTTCCAATGAAGCCCATTTCATTGATATTCAAAATATATTTGCTTGTTTTATTATCTTTTAAACTTGTGGCGCTCTATAAAAAATACCCTATAGATGTGAAATTATCTTCTCATATAGAACGATAAATGAAACAATTGGGGTATTCACACTGTGTGCTATTTAGTCATATTGTCATAAAGTAATAATATTTTAGACCAGTTTAAAAAAGTTGTTGTTGTGCTGCATACAAAAAAAGTCATAAAATAATAGCACTCTTTCAGGTATGTTTTTGTTTGGTCATAAAATAGCTCTAGAGATCTGAGTCGAACGGCTGAAAATCTTTAGGAGAGACGGCGATAGTATGTGTTTGCCGCCGTTACTTATATATGATTCACGACTAAAAAATTGTTCACACCTATACGTTTGTACATTAAATTATATTTTTACAACATAAAAAAAAACTAAAAGAGAACTAAATCGCAAAAAATAAATATGTATCTACAAGTGGAAAATTTTTCTCGTTTAACTTGCGCAGCTGGCAGCCACTGAACGTTTTTCCGTATGCCTCCGCAAAAAAAAACGTATTCAGCTCATATTAAGGCAGCAGCTGATCGATGTTCATATATTTCGTGCTATTATTTTATGACTTATGACTTTATGACTACAGTGTGAATCCCCGAAATATATCTTGTGAATTAAAGGTTTCTTGGGGTGAATTTATTTAATAATAATGCGGTAGGGACTTCCCTGGTATTTTTTCTTTAATGCTATTTGTGGCGTATATGTATTGTTAATATTTTCGATTCCTCAGAAGCTAAAAAATCACCCGATAGCTGTGCAAGTGACGAATAAACTTGCATCAGCTGATTTTCTAGATCACCAACTTTTCTAATATCTGGTATATATTGTGCCACTTAGTTGGCCACTGAGTTGCAAGCCCAACTGACCATTAAAGTTTATTTGCAGCCATAACTTTTTTAAGTGTAACTTTAACGACACCCAAAGCCCCTATTGTTTTACATTGCGGTCACTAAAAATCGTAAACACATGTAAATCGCGCCGCCACACAACGCCATACAAATCGTAAACACTTTTTTTTTTTTTTTTTTTGTCTTGGACCAGCACTTAAACATGAACACTAACAAAAAGCGACAGGAAAAATAATAACATTTTTATTTTAAATCAACAAAAGCTGCAACGAAAAATAAAAACACAACAGCAATACAAGTTACAAATAATGCGACTGGAGCAACGTGGCGCAGCAGAATAGAGTGAAATATTTATTTAGAATAGATTCGGTTCTAGATAAGCCAAAGTGGATGGATGAATGAATGGGTCTGGACGCACAGCAGTCGGTCGGTATTTTTAACAGAAAAAAAAGAGACTGAAAACAGAACAACTAAATCATCATGTTCATTGAAGTTTGTACAACTTTTTGTTGCTGTTGCCAGCAGATACTCGTACATATTCGTATTAGTGTTCCATTGTTGTTGACACCTTTTAATTTAAATGGACACTGTGAATTTGAATTTAAATAACTACTCCCTCTTACATATATATTTAAAAGTGTGTGTGTGTATGTTCTTTTTATATTTGATATTGTCTGTTGCCTGGACAGAAGTGTTCTGAATGCTGAAACATAAATTTGTATGTATGTATTTTGTAGCCATCGTCGGTTAGCAGTTTCCATGTGCTGTAAACTACAAGTTTAGTGAGTGTGATTTGATCTGTGGCCACTGTTGCTAAGGGAAACCCACTTAATTCTCATGAGCTTTTATGTTTTAATGGATATTTTTCATCTAGCAGCAACAACAACAGCAACAGCAACATACAAAAAAAGGGAAACATTTGATTATGGTGACATTAAATATGTATCCAACAAACACACATGAAGAAAGTTTTACAAACCAAAATCTAGTCATACACATACGACAACAACATACAACAACAACAACTACAACAGACAACAACATATACTCTATAACAGCCATTTATTAATACAACTTTACAACTTGCAGCCCTGCGGACGGCTGCCCTGGTAGTGATTATGATTTTTGGTCTCTTCATACCGATGCCGGCGTTGGATATCAAATTTAGTATTAATAACATTTCCGTGTACAATCTCTTTTTATACACTCATGACGACGCTGGTATTCGTGCAACGAGTACATTTTGAGGAAGGCATACAAGTGGTTGCTGCAAACGAAACAAAAGTCTAGGGCCATTAACGATAATGAAATAATGACCATTTCACACCATTTAGGGCTGAAGCATGAGGAACTTATTTTCACAACAACAGGAAAAAAAAACACAGATACCGGAGCCCCACACATAAGCAGGAACACACACTCTCATACAAACTCATACCCATCCATCCAGCATAAACTACCATTACGCATCACACTACTACAGCACCAGAATCCGGGTCTCTTGATACACAAAGAAAAAAAGAAGCAAAATAAAGGAAAAAAAAGCCGAGAAACATCTACTGAAAGTAAAATGAAACTGACGTAAATGATACAATTTTAGTATCAACAACTAAATTAATGTTATTTGTTGTTGTTAAACATGATATTTATTAAGGGAGTTAATTTTATTGCTGCCGCCGAGATGTGAATAAACGAATGAATGAGTGACTGAATGAATGACTGAATGAACACAATATTTGTTGTTCAAACAGCACAAACACATATTTTAAGTAAATGAGTGTCACATTGTGTCTTATTTTTCTTCCAGTTGGCATTGATTAAAACAAGTTGTACGAAAATTGACAAGAGTTTTGCGAAAATTAGTTAGATGAAAACAACCGGAGGAAGCGGAAGTGCCTTTATGAGCAATAAATAAATAAATAAATAAACAAACGCCCATATTGTGTATGTGCCAGTTGAATTTGGGTCTACGAGAAATTCTCATAGAATTGAACAAACAATTGAAAGGTTTCTTAATCATATAAGAAAGTGTTCGTGCATACGAGTATGTACGAGTAACTGGCAATACTAGCTTGTCCGTCCGAAGGTCCTGGGTTCGATTACCTGCACACACACGGCGTTTGTTATTAGAAAAATTTTTTGTATTTTTATTTTCTTCTGCCTTAAATAAAAATTTATTAAATCGTTAATTTTTTCAACGGGCTTAAGGTCGAAGCTGCATGACTGCAAATGATTTTTTATTATTTTATTAATAAATGAATTTGTTTCATTTCTATTTATTATTCTTTTATATATAAAGATTGGAATATTAAGAATATTTTCAATAATTATCAAACCAGCAGAACGGATCAGTACTGATTTCGAGGCCGCTACGTCATCTTAATATTCCAATCTTTATATAAAAAAAATATAAAAAAAATAAAAAAAAAAAATTAATAATAAATAGAATTGGAACAAACTCATTTATTAATAAAATAATAAAAAAATCATTTGCAGTCATGCAGATTCGAACTTAAGCCCGTTGAAAAAATTAACAATTTAAATAAGAAAGTTCGACTAATAAAAATTCATATATAATTTAAAAAATTTATTAAATTCATTTCGATTTTCGAATATCAGGGGGCTATTGCGTAAGTCGTCTCGAAAGAAACTACTTTCGAATTACTATGTTAATAGCATACAATTTCGAACAGTTTTCTAATCAAACGAATTACGGAGGGATCCTGTTAATGAGATCATAAAGCTGCATTCACATCTGTGAAATATTTAACGAAATAAGCGTAGCCACTATTTTTTGACAAACGTTTCTTTAATATTTCGCGGGTATGCCTGACAAATGAAACGATAAACGACAAAACCGATTATGTAATGAATTTTTTACCAATTAGACATATATGCTCATTTTAAAAATATTTTCCTAATATTAAAAAAAAAAAATTAAACCAGATATAATTAATTGATTGTGCTTATTTCATCAAATATTTGATAGATAGGCTCAAGAAGCTATGCCAACAATTTTTTGACGATGGTGCCTGTATTAGTCATGTACGATTATTCGTTTTTGAATTAACTAATATTCGCTCATTTTTAGATGTTTATATTTGTATTTGCCATTTAGCGAATTTTTTTTATCTTGGACCAGCACTCAGGGGATGACCCCTATATATGCAATGCATTGCGCCGGAACTGAAAACGAGAGGATAGTATTGAGGGGACAGATTAGGACAGATGAGAATATAGACATATTTTTTTTTATTTCAACCTTTTTGTACTTCGCCGGCTAATTTGTTTGCTACAGGGCCGACGAAGGTGGGTGCTGTACTCTGCTTTTAGTACATGATAGTGTCAGTCGCTAACACAACCACCCACTAATGCTGATCAGAAGAATTCAACACAATATTTCATGCCTCAGCGAGGGCTCGAACTCAGGACCCTCCGCTTCATAGTCTCGTGTTCTACTACTTCAACCAACAGCACCCACTAATATAATTCTCGAATGTTTTATACACCGAAATAATAATGAATTCTTAAGTGTTAAGGAAAATTTGAAGTAAATGGCGTAGAAATGTTGTTGATTAAGATAATCTACTTATTTTCAATTCAAAGAATAAATAATATTAAATCGTTAAAAAACATTAATTTTTGCTATTACAGGGCAACCCGTACCCGTACACAGAAAAAAATAAACTCTTAGTAAATTCAAGTTTTTTCAACTGATTTTGAGGACGAGCTTTACTTAAAATATTTAAATACGAATATTATCAATATGTACTTAAAAATCAAGCACAAACATTTCAGGACAATTTGAAAAAAAAATCGTTTTCAAAGACACTCAACAATTTTTATACATATGAAACACGATACTATGAACATCTGATTTGTCTGTTGTCAGTAAAAAAAAAAAAAAAGAATCAAGCAACAGGTAAATAGAAAAAAAAAGTGAAAAATAAAAAAAAATAGAAAAACATTTTTTTTCTCAAATATATTAATACCGATTAAGGATTGGGAGCGCGGTTAAAATTAAATATTTACCCTCTTATTCATAAAAATTATGAGAGGTTTATAAGAGTGTAATAGAGCAAATTTGATATGAAATTTTGTTTCATTACGCTGTTATTCGACTCTCATAATTTTTATGCATGAGGGGATTAATATTTTAATGATTCGTACTTAAATCAATCTTTCCTGATTTAAGAAAATCCATACCATACTTTTGATGCCTCTTGGGATTAATTTTTATTCTCAGTGTATGAATGTAAAAATTTGTTGCTAAAAATCTAGATTTATTTAAATTACATTTGAAAACATTCGACCTAAAACTGATTGCTATTTGCCTCTAGATTGTGCTAATTTCGGAAGTGGTTCATCCGTAGACAATTTGTATGAAGATCAGCCATGAATATGTTACCGAATATTTTAGATTTGCGAATTTTTGATTGTGTTAATTAATGTTTCGGTGGCGAAGGCATAGCGCAGACCTTTTAATTCTATTGCCTTGTACTTAAGATATTCTATATCATCTCATCTTCCTACATCTGGTCCTTCAAGATAATCAGCTGCTTTCGTAGTTCCATGCATGAGTAGGGTGCATAACCTGAATGCTTTAAAAAAATTCATTGGAAAACACACAACGAATTTCCAAAAAATTAAAAAATTAGTTTTTGTTTAAAATTTCTATGTAAAATATATAGGGTCCGCCAAATAACTTTTTTTCCAATTTCTTTTTTTATTTGAAAGTACAATCCTTCCGGTTAATAATGGAAAATAATTACATTCAAATGGCTGCATGGCCCTATAACGATCGTCATTGACTGTAATGGCCACTCCTTCCTCATTTTCGAAGAAAATTGGCCCAATTATGCCTCTGGACCAAAATCCGCACCAAACAGTGACTCGTTTTGGGTGCGTCGGCTTTCAATGTATGCGAGCGGGTATTCTGAGCCCCAAATGCGACAATTTTGCTTGTTTACATACCCGCCAAGATCAAAATGAGCTTCATCTGAAAAGATGATTTTTTTTTTGGCAAAATCGGCATCTTCTGTAAGTCGATCGCAGGCCCACTTATCGAAGCGAAAACGCATTGGATGGTCAACCATATTCGTTCAGCGGAATGATAAAACTAATTATCTGTCAAATCAGACATGAGCTAAGTGTTACCATTTGAAATTTGGTTTTTGTGTACATATAAATTTCCCTAACGCAAAGTGATTTATAAAATTAGCGGCTAAATGCCTTTAATTTTGAAGTGTAACATTCGTATTCGCGTATATCGAAAATTGACACTCTCAGCATTAATAGTACAAATATGTTTAATAGGGTGGGGCGATTACTATGGAAGGAAAAAGATCTTAATGGGCGCTTCACGTTTCTGATTTTTGGGATTGTACTGAGCAAAAAAGTCCACTAGACCATACGTCTACGGTGAAAATCGAGCTTCTAGATTTTGACTTGCAGTTTTTTCTCAGACTTTTGTCACGTTTTTTTTTTTTGGAATTATTTTTGCCTATAACAGCCAAACCATTCAGATTTTCGATCCAATACTATGACAAAAATTGTAGCCAAGACAATAGTTAAGAACTCTTTAGTACATCGCAAAAGGATTGGAACGCTCCTTCAGGCAGTTTTGGCCTTGTGAAAGTGCAAATTTTTCGTGAAAATATTGATATATTACATTTTTATGATTTTGCACTCTGAACAACAGAAAATGGTAATTTATCAATATTTTCACAAAAAATTTGCACTTCACAAGTCCAAAACTGCCTGAGGGAGCGTTCCAATGCTTTTGCGATGTACTAGAGAGTTAAGGAGTATAGGCCAAAATATCCAAAAAAAAACGTGACAAAAGTCTGAGAAAAAACTGCAAGTCAAAATCTGGCAGCTCGATTTTCACCGTAGACGTATGGTCTAGTGGACTTTTTTGCTCAGTACAATCCCAAAAATCAGAAAGGCGAAGCGCTCATTAAGATGTTCAAATCGCCCCACCCTAATGTTTATGTACATCAGAATTGGGGGGAATATTACAGCAGTCGATTATCGATCCAAATTGTCACTTAATTTGTATTAAAATATCATTCGGTATCCAAAGCTGCAGCAATACTGGCCTGACTTAGATTTCGTGTGATAGTCGAATAACAATTTTAAATAACTTCCAGACATTTCCTCGTATTCTATGCTGCCTTGACCAGAATTTTAACACCATACGTGATATAACACTCTTTAGTTTACTATATTTCTTATCTATAGTTAAGATTTTAAATAAAATAAAATATATAAAAAAAAACATTAAACGTTTCTGTTATTCTAGAGCAATTTAAAACATTTCCTCTGCTCAATATTTGCAAACATTTACAGCCTCCTTTTATTTCTGGCTTTCAACTCATTTGTATTACAATGAAATGGTTTCTAAGAATTTCTTAAAAAAAAATAAAAAATAAAATCTTTACAACAACAATTTTCTTTTTTCGTTAATATTTTAGTTATTTTTTTATTTTATTTTTTTTTTTTGTGTTCAATTTCATTTGTGCATGGGAGTTCAAGCGATTCGTATTCAAGGTGGGCCTTTTGTTTAAAAACCTGAACACAGACGACACCTGAGGCTGAGTTACTTTACTTTTGCGTTTCTAATGTTTGCATTAGAAAGAAGCAAGCATATTTTTTTCCACTCGCACTCATTGGAGCATAGATACATATACGAGTATGTAGATATAAACAAACCGTGTAGTACACACATACGAGTGTATTTTTTTATATTACACACATATTTTTGTTATTTTTTTTCCCCAGTTACAGATTTCCCAGAAAATTTTTACAAAATCCATTGAAAACCCACACGAATCGAATACTGTTTGTTTTCTTATTTTATGTTTTCTAGCAAAAATAAACAGTTAAATTGTATTTATTTATTATGTTACGTTTTAGTTTTTCAATTTAAAATGCGGAGGAAAGTTATACACTTTTTACCTTGAAATAATGAGGAAATTGAATTTTAAATTTAAAGTCTTAGAAATATTTTACAGATTTCTTTGGGGAAGATGAAGTAAGGAGAAAAATATAAAATCGGTGTTGTAAAATGTTTATGTTTATGTTAATATTATAAAAAATTGTATTTTTATGAAAAAAATTTAATTTTCTTTCCATATGACCTTGTGGGAAATCTTGTACCACGACTGGTGAAAATGGTACTAGTACTGTACTAGTTCTTCATATCGAATAGGGATCAGAAAAACTGTACCGAAATACCTTGATTATTTTCATATTAGCAGCAAGTGTAGCTGGCCAAGATCTAATTGATTCTAATAAAACTAAAGGAAACTTGTGATATTTTTATTTTAATTTTATTTCTTAATTTCAATATTTCGCCACTCCTTTGTGTGACTTATTAAACATTAAAATAAAGAGACCTTAAGTTTAAAAATATCAGAATATAACAATAAAACCAGAAGAATTTAAAGGAAACTTCTTGTTATGCAAATTTGTGTCGAAGGAAACAAAAAATTTTAAAACAATAGAGACATCCTTTGAAACGCGATTATCTTGGTAGGATTCGCTGCAGCCCTTCAAACGTTATAAGCGGGTCAGATTATTACACACACTCCCACACACACACACACACACTCTCTCTCACACACACACACAGACATAGTGAGTGCTACTTAGGAGTTGTCACGAAAGCTTCCTAGGAACTCAAAACGTCGAGATCTGTTGGAAACACGATCAAAACGGGTTAAAATCATTAACTTTCCACTTTTTTGAAGATTTTAAATTTTCTTAGCGGGAATTTAAAAATGCCCTCGATTAATTTTTTTCATCAGTTGTTTTCTTTATCTGTCCTTCCTAACTAGACTAACACTCAGGCATTCATCCTCTGAGTGTTAAGTTCTAAACACATAGACGACAGCAGACTTCACAACTTCACGGTTTCAAATGCTGCCGACTTCAAATGCTGCTATGAAGTCAGCGTCATAATTATTTTGAAGACAGCAAGAACATAACAACAGGGATGCCGCATATATATTTTATAATGAACAAAATCAAAGTTATTGATACAAAATGTAATAATATCACGAAAAACTATAAAAACACATAAATTTATGTCTATATTGTATATTTGTAATGCTCTTTTATGTTTAATATTAAAGAAACGTCGTTGTTCTTATTTTTCCAATTTATATATGTAATGGCAACAGTATATTTGTTTATTGCTGCCCGTCAAAATAGCAACAGCAAAATAGCAGCAGCAGCAAATGCTGTTGTGCAGCCCTGCTGCTGTGCTGCCCTCAAAATAATCGCTTTCATTTAAACACATGGAGTTTATTTTTGACATATTGCTGCTTGCTGTCTGCTGTCGTCTATGTGTTTAGAGCTTTAGTCCTACAAAAAAAAAAAAAAACTTAAATAAAATATAGCAAACAAAATCCGGAAAAAATCTCAAAGAATCGGAAGCCATTAATTTAAGGATTTTTCAATTCAAGGATTTTTAACATGGAAATTGCACATGACTTTGTTGTCGATTGCCAGCAAACGGGGGGTACAACTCCCGATATTACAATAAAAAAAATTCCATTTATTTTTCATGTTCCAACCCCTTTTCAAAGAAACAATTTTAAACTACAAAACCATCTCCCCTCAACTTCATCAAAGCTCAATCTTTGAAAAACTTTTCATAATTATCGTAAAAATGAAAACCCCAACTTCCATTGAAATGTTAAAGTGTTAAGATTATTTAAATGGCAACAGTTAAAATGCTAAAGACGGCCATAAACAGAGAAACAAGATTAAATTACAGACAAGTAATTTGCGTTAAATTAAAAGGAACGCAACAAAAAAAAAGTTTTTTTATGTTTTTCCTGCGTCGTTTGAGCTACAAAGACCACACAATCCTTCCACCATAAACAGTTAAAGTTTATTAAAAGCTAACAACACCTTTCGTAACCACAAAACTAAAAGGGGTAAAAAGAAATATTAAATCAAGCTTAAGTTGTGGCATAATCTTATGGGATGGAGATCAGCAGAAACAAATATACTTCAAGGCTTACACAAAAGGGATTTTTCTGTTTGTTATTAAAGTAGACAGACAAAGACAAGAAAAATAAGAAAATGAAAAAATATTATATGTGAACAACAACAAAAGCAAACAAATATTTGCATGACTACAAAGAATTGCATTATAGATGGGAACACTAAGCCCAAAGGTAAGTGATATAGGGGATATTCACAGACTAGCAGCAACTGGGTTTTCCTTGCAACGCTCCAAGCCAGGTTCTTAGGAATGTTTAAATTAAATGCTATTAAAGAAAACAAAATAGAAAATGCTATTAACAATCATTGACTGCTTTTCATGCGGCTCCCTCCTGATTGTGCATTATTTAAATGAGTTGCCACTTTTAAATGTGTGTTAAAGTTCTGCCAACAACTTTTGCTAAAAATAAGTTGCAATTGTTTTTATTTTTTCTTGAAATTGATTTTCTTTTCTTTGCTGCTTTTTTTTGCTTTGCCTTCGTTGCTTGAATAAATGTTGCATTTACTGGTCGTTAAACTGACATTTTCTTGATCTTCTGTTGCTAGAATTTCCACTGCAATATGTTTAAGATAATATTGCATCTCTTTTTTCTATTTCTCCTACAACTTTTACAACTTTTGTTATAATAGTTTTTTCTTTCTTCTCCCATTTTCGGTGTGGTTTCATTAAACCATTGTAATGCTGATTATAGTTTCAACTTCGTTTTCAGTTTCTTATGCTGGATATTTTATTTCAATTTTGCATAAATGCTTAGCATTCGTTTTAAGTGGCAAAAAGTTTTAAATTTAAAAACGATATAAAAAAAAATTAAAATAGTGTGACTTGCTAAAATACATTAAGTTATGCAAATAAAATGTTCATTCAATATCAAGTGATGCACTGTGGTTAGTTTTAGAAAATATTCGTATCACTAAAGTTTATATCGCGTAAAGAATTTAATATCATTATGTTGTCGTATGTCGTATGTACAGTGGAAGTTGTCTTTTATGCATACAATCATCATCATAATGAAGACTAGGCTATTAATGTAATTGGGTTTCTGTTTGCATCCTTTAATCGCTGGATTGTTTAATCGAGGTTTTGGTTTAATCCTTTAATGCATGATAGATCTTGGATTCATAAGTTAAACGGTTGTTAACTATTAGAATCGTCCAAAAATCGACCACTTGACTTGACATTTGCATTTAATATAAATCCTTATATGTGACAGCGCATAGAGAAAGGGACCTAAGATAAAAAAAAATCAATTTTCACTTTTTTTTTTTATGTAGACGAATGAGGCCGATCCCATGCCCCAAAAATGTTCCCTCCCAGAGATATGCGCTTCCATGAAGTGATGGTACACCAAAGGTACACGTATTTAAATCTTTAAAATGGCTCTCCTGAGCAAAACCGGTTTTTACCCTTAGTTCCCTTTCTATTTTGCGCGTCACATATGTAGACATACGCGATTCTTTTTTCAAATAAAATCTACTAAATTTTAAGAAGAATAAAAATTTTTAATATTTCCTGTTATATTTTGCAAAAAAAAAATTAAAAGTACAACAAATTGTTTATTAGGATTTAGATGAATTTCAAACAGTTTTTTAAATAAATTTGTGCTAAAAATTTTTAAAAGATTTTTATAGTTTGCATATCTACATAAAATTACCTTTTAAATCATATATGTTTCATCAATATTAATGGACGATTGAATACTTAAAAGTGTACCACAAAAATATAGGTGGCAAATTTATATGACATAAATTAATTGATTTAAATAAATGCAAACACAGAAACAGTTTTGCTATTTAATGAGTAAAAAAACAATAAAAATTTTTGAACTAAATCAAATATGTATTAATAAAAAGTAAGGAGATTGCTTTTATTAAATAGCTTTTATTAAATATTTTAAAGAAATCACCAGTTGGAGGAATCGAACGCAATCTACAGTAGCAAACTAACAAGTTCTCTGTCCTTTGGTTGGTGGTGGTCTCTCAACATATCAAATCGTTTACAACGTTATTCAGGCAAATTTCATCACTAAATTTTCTATAAAAAATTGATTTTCTAATTACTTATGGAGTTTTTTTTTCTGGTAAAAATGTAACATTGTTTCACTTTATTTCTTAAAAGTTGGAGTTAGGCGGAGTTTTAAGACACAAATTAATATTCCTAAGGGATGACAGTTTATTTTCTAATAAATTCACTATTTTGAAATTATATAATAGTGCCATTTTTCCATAAAAAGTGCACAAAATGTTGCACTCTTTTACAGAAAAGAAAATAAATTAAAAATGTTGATAAAAGTATCGGGTATTTTTTTAACTGCATTAGAATTTAAGGCGGTAATACAAGGCAGAAATATTGTTGGAATGATATTCTTTTCACTCAGGAGATGTCCCCTACATATGCAGTGCATTGCGCCGGAAGTGAGGGAGTACTATTGAGAGGACACATGAAGAAAGATAAAAAGATAGACAATTTTTTTTTAGCAATTTCCGGCTTTTACTTCGTCGGCTAATTTTTGACTACAGAGCCGACGAAGGAGAGTGCTGTTCCTCTGCTCTTTAGTAAATGGCAGTGTCAGTCGCTGCCAATAATTGTACAGTGAGTGTTCAGTGCTAAGCCTTTATCACTGAAACAGACTGTCAACAACTAGCATAACCATGCACTAACACGCTGATCAGAAGAATCCGGCTGAATATTCATGACAGAACGCGGAGTCGAACTCTGGTCCCTCCGCTTCATAGCCTCATGTTAACGATTTCAGGCAACAGCACCCCGCAATAAAATGTTTGCTATGCGTGCAATAATACGTCGATTTAGCTGATTAATTTGTGAAACCAAAAGTTTAGTCGACCATTCGGGGTCTACAACAATACTTCGCACTACAGCAGCAATTTTTCTTCGATGCGCAAATTTCTTTGACTTGTTGATTGTTTTGAATACGAAAGAGTGAAATCGTTGCAAAAAGCTATCAATAAGTGCTCGAATTGCTTGCTCTCTAGTCCGGTGTTTTTTTTTTTTTTTGGTTTTTTGATCGGGTCTCATTGTCCTGGAATTATGAAAGAAGGGGATAGTGTTGAAAGGAGAGATAAAGAAAGATAAAGAAGGTGTTTGTAACTTTTTAATATTTACTTCGCTAGAGAAATTTTGCTACAGTACGGACGAAGGAGGGTAATGCATTCCTCTCTCTCTCACTAGTGTCAATCGTTGCTAGTAATTGTTCTCGAGTTAGGGTAAAATATGTAACCGTACCTGACTAATTTAGGGGAAAGAATTTGCCACGCCTATAAAAAAAATCCCGACCTGATGGAAAAAAACCGAAAACGGATCTGAGTTTAGCGCATCAAAATCCATTTAGTCCACATAGTTTTATTTAAAGGAGGATTTTGCTGCTGAGCAGTGTTATCGATAGTTTGGATGCAGCAAAAAAAAATATATCCCATAATTGAATGGCTGTGCAGTGCAGGGCTGCCAAGTAAAGCCCTATCATAAGTTTTCTTTCCTTTTATATGGTTTAGATCAGACATAGGCACAAACACATTAACATTTTGAGTTTGTGTGTGTGTGAGAGAAATTTTGCAAACAAACGAGCATTCTCCCACCCTTAAAAAATGCTTTTCAACAAGCGCTCAAACAACAGTCTTGGTTGGAAGCAAGGCGAATTCATACCAGGTGACCTTAGTTCAGAAATCGGTGATCAGCTGTTACCAAGGCAAAATTATTGAACTGTCAAAGTGTTCTGGTTTTTCGTGTGCGGCCATTGTTTTTTCCAAAGCATTTCATTTGACAGTTCAATAAATTTTACACAGAGTTGCATAAGTGAGTTCACCTTGTATGAATTCGCCTTGGTTGGAAGCTTGTGATAGACTGAATTGTGAATCACAATTTTTTTGATTTGTGAGTAACTGCAAATATGAGTGACTCTTAAGAGCAAATTTATATACATGTGAAGCGCGCTCACCCACAATGCCTACGTCTGGTTTAGATATACAATTAGAGATATTTGTTTTGCAAAAATTTATATTAAAATAAACAGCTCACTTGTTATTAATTTACTTACAAACAAAAGAAATTATAATTCACAATGACAACAAAAACAACCTCAAGTAGTTTTAATTAATCCATACTTCAGAGTTTTCCTAAGTCATGCTATTGACTTGAATGATTTGTATACTTGTGTTGCTCGTTTTCTTAAAAAGATCAATATTTTTTCAACAGCACAAACGACAAATAAAAGAAAAACACAACAAAACAAACAGCACAATTCAAATTTAATATAGAAAACATTATTAATATGAATTCATTCTTTATTAATGTCCAGTTTAGTCGAATGTGTCATAAGTTTATTTATTGCATGATTTATGTGTTCCATTGAAAAATATAAATTCTTTCTTGCCGTTTGGTGGAAATCTCTTAAGCAGCCTGGAAAAATCGTTGTTGTACACAATTCAGCCTATTATTTTATTTTATAAATTTTTTTTCTTTGTTTATCCTCCAGTTCATTTTTAACAATTATTTATTACTATTGTGGGTCTTTAGTGTGGACTATTGTTTTGGTTTTTTTTTTCTTTTTTCGTAATAGATTTATAGGTCAATAAAATTGATTTCTTATTGTTATTTGAATTTGAATAGTTAGTGGAAGGATGTTTTTTCTTCATTATTTTATTTGTTTCTAATCAGGCAGAACAATGGCTGGTTAAAAGAGGGGGGAAAAATTAAATATTAATTATTTTGTAAGTCTCTTCAGATATCAGGGGCATGGAGACAATTAAATAAGTTTTTAGGAAAATATGGCACGCAATTTGTGAAAAACAGAATTGTTAAGAACTAAATTAATCTGTTTTATTTTTCTGTTAAGTGTGAAATGAATTTTTTAACTTATTTGATATTTATATATTTTTTTTAATTATGAACAACATTTGCAATAGTTTTCCAATTAGTTGCTTCGCATGTTCAGGAAATGTAGAAATATTTCCGGGGAAAATGTTTCAATTTTTTAGTGTTTTCCTCATAATTACAAGATGAAAACAATTTAATTTTTATGACTTGCAAAGAACATCACTTGTATTAAAAGTACAAGGTATTTTTTTTTATACTATAGAATGTATAAGACTGATTTAAAATTTGTTCATTTGTGATTTACACCTAAAGAAATTAAAGCGAGTTATTTAAATGCTACATAGAGTTGGTGTCATAAAGAAAGGCCCTAACTCACAATTGTGATTTTAGCATATTTTTTAAAAATATTTCTTTGTTGAGAAAGTCTTTATTTCAAAAATAATTTAAAAAAAATGATTTTAAATGTAATCGGTAATTACTTATGTTCGCTCGAATAATTAGTTTCGGCTATAAAATAATGTTCGGCCAAATTTTAGCCTAAAAAAAATACAAGGGGCCTGAAATGAAATACTGAATTCTTTAAAAATTTCGTTGTAATATCTAAAAGTTTTTGAAAATTACAAAAAAAATATGTTTAATTTTTATTTGGCCGAAATTTCTATTACAATTTAATTTCAGCTGAATCACAAATCAATCTTTATAACAAATCCTCATAGGCAAATTTACTGACTTTTTAAATCCAATTTTTTTTTAAATAATATTCGAATAATATATTTCTTACTTACCGTTTCAATATTTTAATGTCATCTGTAATGAGAAAGAAAAATATATTATTATAAAAAGACTCATTGAAAAATGTACTTAAAAATTTTTTTTATTTTCTTTTCAGGTAAATTATACAAAACAAAAAAACAAATATGAAATTTCTTTGAACTTCACATAGGAGGTAAGTTCAAAACTCAAGCTGTTGCAACAAATTTCGGTTTCTAGGTTTTTATACCCTCCAAAAAAGAATTGGAGCGAAATATCCCTCTAAGACCACATAAAGTACATATATTCTTGATCAATGGTGAAATCTAAGACGATCTACTCGTAGCCACGACCGTCCGTCAGTGGAAAATACGATACAGTTCAAACGAAAGGAGCCAGGCCTTTGAAATTTGATATAGATAAATTTTGAACGATAGCACAGGTCAAGTTCGTAAATGAGCTGAAGGGGGCCAGAGGGAAAAAAATTCCCCCAAGAAAAACTAAACCAACCTCTAAAAAACAACATAAATTTTTAAATTTTTTTGTAATTTAAAAAAAAAATATTACACATTTTTATGTCAAAAAAGTTCCAAGGCGTTTAATTTGAAGACAGAAAATCAGAAAAATGTAATTTTTTAACCCCGCCCTGTTTAAAGGGCGTTGATGTATGATATATATGGTTTTTGGACCACATTTACTGTTGCTGATCATGTGCATCCAATGAGATGACGATCAGTGCGCACTGAAGAAGCTGTAGCCGCTGTACTGGAAGGCACTGCAGATGATCCTAATCAATTAATTCGTTGCCGTTCTCAGCAAGTGGGATTGTGTCCTTCCACTTTTTTAGTTGTTGATTTTTTTAGTTGTTGAAAATTGGTGGTCCAGATTGTGCTTTCTACGAGCCAGCCGTGGCGGCCACATGGCAGAAATCATATTTAAACATTAATTTCAAGAAATTTTCTTTTCCATAAAGCCCGTTTAATTGATATTAAAAATATATATTTCCTTGTTTTTTATCATTTAAGCTTGTGTCACTCTATAAAAAACACCATTTATTTATAGTTTTTACGGCAGTGTGACCATTTTTATTATTTTAATATATTAAAAAATTTTAAAATTAGCAACTAACAACAAAATTTTATAAAAACTATTATCATATTCAAATCAACCACCTAATAAGTGACGACAAAAAAAAAATACACATAAGTACTGATGGTGAAAGTGTAGCGGTTTTCGAAAACTACAGTTCTGCTCCTCTGCTTAAATTGGATAATTAAAAACTGATGTTGACTTTCCGTTGTGCAGTGGAATATTTAACATGTCTTTCTGAATTTAAAACAAATATTCGAATAATTGGCCTATTAATCTTAATTGAATAAATATTATATTTTGTAATTAAATTATTTTAAAAATTAAAAAATCAAAGTACAACAGTTTTTAAGGTGAAAAATATTTATTAACACTTTTTTATAAAATGCAACAAAACCTGTCATATCGGCCTTCAAAAACATTCACTGTATAAATAATACCAGCCTTCTGCAGAATAATTCGTATTTCGTTTAAACATTTTCAAATTATGCTCTCAATGTTATTAATTAATTTCTTTGAGTGTAACTGGCACCCATGCAATTCCAACCACATGCCATAAACCATAATTGCTCGAGTAATGAAAAACTCTCAGTGAGCAAGTTTTCAAGAAATATAAAAAATCCTCTTAAAAAAGCTAAATAATTACAAACATTTGAAAATGTTGCTGCAGCATTTAATGAACGAGTGTATAATCAACCGCCAAAATAAGTGATAAAGATGTTTAAAATGAAATACATAGGAAATAAAAATAATTTTCCGGTTGTAATTTTTACGATTTAAGCTGTTAAAACAGCAGAGATTTAAAGCGCTATTGTGGACACTTTTACACAGTCAGTGCGGTTAAATGATCCTTTTTGTTCAAAATGTTCCAATAAAAAATAAAAATATAATAATAGAGAAACAGTTAAAGCCCGAAGAACATATTAAAGTTTTATAGAAAGAGAAGAAAAAGAATTTATATACTCGCTAACAATTAAAATCACGACTTCATTTAAAATGCTTTCTTTTTGGTCATTGTGTGATTGAAGGAATATGTTGGTTCTTACTTAACTCTTTTAATACCGATATTTTAAAATTTCAGAAGCCGGCTTTAAACCAAGCAGTCAACAGATTTTTGCTAAATTTTAAACAAAGAAATACTCGAAAGCTATATTAGCAATAGAGTGTGAATACTGGGGCGTTCAAAAAAAATTTAAATATCATTCTTTTCTTTCTTTTGATAAATAGCAAGAGAAAAAAACTCATGTAATTCACACTGTAATAACGGAAAGGAAATGATAGAGAATTAGTAGCGACTTTTTTATATATTATTTTATTTGGTTAACCGATTAAATATCTCACTGATTACATTTTAACCGATTATTTTATAGAATGATTTAATAGTATTTTATAGAATGATGTAAAATACTGCGAGATCCTTCGAATTATTTAGACATCATAGGTCAATAGGGTTCGTCATTCACCATAAATGCAACTCCTTGCTAATTTCGAAAGAATTAAAGGCCAATGATGCCAACAGCATGGAAACCGCAACAAACTGTCATTCATCATTAACGATTGATGATTGCCTCAGCTTCAAATATGTCGCCATTTAACTACAGACCAACTTTCTCAATAATAGCAATTTTTTAATAAAAGTGCCATATGAATTTTGCGAACTGATTTATTTTATTATTATTGTTATTTTTAAACATTTTTCCACTAATTGGAATCGTTCTTCTGCTTCTATACCATTCATGATGAATTGTCAAACGTTATGAAACAGAAATGTCAACACAGTTTGCCATTCTCAGCTGTCAAATCACAGCTGTGGTTATCACTATTTCGTATGCAAACAATTTAAAGTTGTCATTTATTTCTATCATTTAAGTTGTCTGTTAAAGCACTCAACAATTTTCAGCGGAGGACTGTGATAAATATTTTGATGGAATATTTCAATAAAGCGGCCAATAACATTTTTTTTATGTGCAAAATTTTCCAGTTCCAAATATCCAAAACAAATAACTTTTCTGTTAAATCCACTCTTAATATAAATAAATAGAATTTGAACAAATTCATTTATTAAATAAAAAAATTGTTTGCAGTTTAGCAGATTTGAACTTGAGCCCGTTGCAAAATTAACATCCTGTAATATAATTTACGTAAGAAAGTTCGACTAATAAAATAAAAAATTAACATCATCATGAAATAAAAATTAGTAAAATGTTTTTTTTTTTATATTTTAATAATTTTTATTTTCTGAAGATGTTAACAAGCTGTTAACGAAATATTGAATAAAAATTAGACGAAATAAAATTTTATAAAAAACGAACACAAGCTTGATTAGTTGTTTTTCAAACTATTTTTTGAAAAAAAAAACAAATAAAAAAATATACACATTAATTTGTGAACGAAAGGTCAATTGATAATTTAATTAATTTGGGAGCTAAAGGTCAATTGATAATTTCTATCCTGAAAAGGATATCCAGAGGATATCGAAATATCGATAAAAATAAAGATTCGTATTATTTTCTAATAAATTACCACAAGTTCAATCCGCTTTATTACCAGTCTCGATTCGACTCGAGATTTTGTAATAGATTAAAGCAAAATCTTGCGTGTTTCTTTAATCTATTACAAACTCTCGAGTCGATTCGAGAACCGTAATAAGTCCCAATATTCATTTGTAAATTTTAAGTTAAACATTAATATAATTTTTTTAATTTTGTTATTAAGATAATAATTCTTTATTCAGACTCAAGTTCAAATCTCCCATGTGCATATTTTTTTTAATACTTCTTTTTAATTAAAGTTATTTTATTAAGAGTGGAATATCTAGAATAGAATAGAATAGAATATAATGGAATAGAATGGAATAAAATAGAATGGAATAGAATAGAATAGAAAGAATAGAAAGAATGGAATAGAATAGAATAGAATGGAATAGAATAGAATAGAATAGAATAGAATAGAATAGAATAAAATAGAATAGAATAGAATAATCAAACTAGCAGAATGGTTTAGTAGTGATTTCTTAAAATAAAATCATTTACAGATTTTAGATTTGAACTTGAGTCTGAATAAAAAAATCCTTACCTTAATAATAAATTGTATGTTTTATTAACTGATTGACCAGACACTTTTTTATTGTAAATGAAAATAGTTCCTAATCTCAATTTTTGAAAAATTTCATAATTTTTTTTGCGAATTTAACAGCAAGTTTCAAATTATAAGCATTTGTGTAAATTTTCTATAATTGTTCAGTCGGTTTCATTGAATTCTATGCGACCAAATTGTTTCAAGCGGCTAAGCGGAACGTGTTGAACAAAACTCAACGTGGCCACTCTATTTTCAAGATTATACAATTCTAAATACGTGCACAACCCTTTGGGTGAGGATTTGCGTAAAACTAAACGAGTCCATTAGGCTAAGAGCAGCTTATAACGAAAATGTAAAAGTTGCTAAGGAGTGGATTTATTGTATTATTTTCCCAAATGGAAACTCAGACCTAATCTTTCAAAATGCTGAAACACATGAGTGTTCTTAGGATCCACTTTGCCACAATCAGCCCCACGAGTCTAGTTATTATTATTTTTTATTTTTTATTTTTTGTATGTTGTTCAGTATTTATTTTTCGTTTTTAAAATCCTGGTATTACACTTTATTTTTGTACGGCAATAATAATAATTTTATTTGTAAAGCCATAATAATTTGAAAAGGGTAAATAATAATATTTTTTGTGGAGTTCTTTAACTGTCAGAGAAGGTCAAATTCATAAAGAAAAAAAAACAAAGTAAAGTACCAGGCAACAAAAAATAAAATATAAACAAAAAAAATCAAACAACATCACGACAACATAATCGGATCAACTTTAAATGTGACTGACACACCTTTTCAAAAAAAAAAAAAAAAAATCCCTCAAACAACAGCAGCAACAACAACAAATGATGTCTGTTAAACATTTGTTAATGTTAAATTATTGCTGGTGGATGGTTGTTGATGGTTGGATGGACGGATGGATGGATGGATGGATGGATGGTTAGTTGTTTGGAAGCGCAGGGGAAAACCTGCAAAACTGAATGCATGGCTGAGGTTAAAGAGGACTCCAGAGATTTAACACACTCAGCCACACTTAAAATAAATAACGCCAACAATAGCAGTAACAAAAACAACTATAAGAAAATAATAATGTTTAACAAATAAATAGAGTGAGTGTAGCGATGCCGAAATAAGAAGCCGAAAAGTGAACAAATAATTTTGACCCCAAAAGGTTAAAATAAAAAAATATTTATTTAAGATCATTTTATTTTATTTTTTTTTTGTATGACTGAGTAAATCATTATTAATTTTGTTTTAATAGGCAATATGTGTATTTTTGTTGTTTTTGTACAGTTTAATTATAGATTTATCAATTTTCAATTCCTTGAGATTTTTTGTGTTTTTTTTTTAATTTTTACAAAATTTTGTGGCGCACAAAAAACTCTTATTGAAGAAAGTTAATAATGACGTGGATTGTGTTCAAAATTGATTTTCATAAGATTTCCTCTTTATTTTTTTTTTGTTAAAGAGAATAAAAAAAATTCCATTTAAAAGTTACGTGTTGAAAATATAAAAATAAAATGAATGGAAAAAAACTAGAAAACCAATTCGATTTAATTAAATCCAAAACGAAACTAACCAAATAAATGTCATCCAGCAAATCAACTGAACGAGTCAAGCGCACCGTGCCACAGCCAACCATCATCTAATTGACTTTTAAGGTGTCAGACAAAAAGAAATTATATGCATTTCCTCCCTTCCCTTGCCCACAGCAGCAGCAGCAGCAGCAGGAGGAAAAAATAAAATAATATTACAAAAAGTATCACAAAATTGCAAAAATTCCTTAGAATAATTAAAAATAGTAAGTAACTGCTTACAAAGTATTTCTAATGACTAACAGCTAAGAAGACTTTATAATGCTAATTTATTCCCCAACAAAATAAAAACAAAAAAAAAAGGAGAGAGAAAACTTTTACAATTCATTATTTTTAGACTACCGCTTATTTTCGTATTGTGAGAACAGGAGGTGTCCTTGATGTTTCGTAGTAGAAGAAGTACCCTAATTAACCTTCATCAATCATTGTTTGTTAAACAAAATCCTCACATGCGAGCACGCAACTGTGCTCACATTTAAATGTCAGCATCAATCATGGCTGGTAAAATAATATTAATTTCTTTATTTTTTTTTTAAATTCTATTAAAATGCAAGTACAGTGGCTGCAGGAGTTTAAAATATAGGGGTTTTTTTTTTGTCGATAGTTCACATATCGATATCAACAGCTGTTGTTTGACAGCTGAGAATGTCAAACTGTGTTGACATTTCTGTTTGGTAACGTTTAACAAGTCATCATAAATCGCTTAACGTCACAACAGCGTTTCTCAATTGTGGAAATTTACTTAATAAAAAACTTATATCTCTTCGAGAAGTTCGTCCATTTTATGCTCACTTGAGCCGACCTAGTGAGCAGTGTTGTCATATTAGGGGGTTTCCCCTAGATTTAGGGGTTTTTTTCTATTTAGGGGCACATTTAGGGGTTAATATTCTTTAGGGGGAAATTTGGGGGTAAGAAAATTTTATTTAGGGGATTTTTAGGAGATTTTCGAATTTATAGTTTGGTACATAATAGTACATAATTTAACAACTGAGCGTGTCGAAGATATTGCATCGAAATGGCGATTTAGAAAGTAATCACGCAAATACAAACATTAAAACATTTTTCTCGTTAAATCAATTTTGTTGGTTTTCCTTGAACTGCAAAATATAAATTTTAAAAAGTTGTTCATCTTTACAATTTATTACCAATATGCCAAAAAAGGATAACATATATAAATAAAAAAATAAAAAGGAGTGGGAAGCAGATCAGCAGTTTAAAGGTATTGTATTTTTAAATAAAATTTTAAACACAATAAATGCAAAATTAAATTTCAGATTGGTTAGCCCCTGTCCAGGGAGACAACTACAAAGCTTTATGCAAATATTGTAAAAGCATTATGGTGGCTAACAGGAGACCTTATTGAACACCAGAATACGAAAAACCATATTGGATTTGCATTCCAAACAAAAGAAGTACATGTACCCGTAACAAACTTCCTCAATCCGTCTCTTACAAAAGAAAGAAAGAAAGATTGCAGATATATTTTTGACGGCTTTTTATAAAAAGTAAAAAATAAAAATATGGGTGTTTTCGTGCTTTTCGCGTAAGAATGATAGTATCTCAATTCAAATTTAATAGAGATAAGAATGATGAAACCAAATTACTACTTAAACTTTTCTGCTTTAGGGGGTTTTTTAAGAAAAAGTGTAGAATCTAGGAGGTTTCTAAATTTTTTTTGGAGGGAAGAAAAAAAATTATCTGACAACACTGCTAGTGAGTAAGAAACTCATGCCATTATTGATCGCATTAATTTTACTATTCTCGTTTCAAAACCATCAACAAGATAAAGAAATTTATGGGTCACATGTTTTAGAAATCAGCAATGAAATACCGCAACGTTGAATAGCGAGTGGTAGCGCTGCTGATTGAATTTTTAACTTCCCGCTAAGAAAATTGAAAATTGAAAAAAAAGTGGGAAGTTACTAGTTTTACCCTGTTTTGAAAAAAACCGAGTTTTCACTAGGCGGCAAATTACGGCATTCGATATCGATCGAAATTTATATTGAAATTGTATAGAAATTTCGATCGATATCGAATGCGGTAATTTGGCCCCAGATGTCGATGTATTGAGTTCTTGTCTGTGTGTGTGTGACCCGCTTACAACTTTTGAACGGCTGAACCGAATTTGACCAAACTGCTGGCGTTTCAAAGGGCTGCTTCAAACTTAAGGTACGTTCACACTTATTTGCCCAAAAAAGCGTAACCACTAAATATTAATAAAAAACTTCTTCATTCAAAAATGCATTTATTGAGTTAAACAGTCTCCAATAAAATTGGATTCATGGCACTGTCTATTAGTTTTGTATGAAATTGTTTTACTAAATAAACACGTATCTGAACAAAAATATGTTTCATTAGCATTTAGTGGTTACGCTTTTCGGAGCAAATATTTGATAAGTGTGAACGTACCTTTAGATTTGCTGTGAACTGAAACCGTTTTGGACCGGTTTATTTTCCGAAATTACAAAAAGCTTTGCAGATGGATTCCAAAAACAAATCAGCTCTTGGCAATCGAAAACCACGTTGAGCACTACCAACCGCGTCAAAATCGGTTGATGCGTTCGTGAGATATCACGAACGAAAATTTTGAAAAAAGTGATGTTTTCAAGAAAACTCTGAAAATATATATTTGATCAATTAGTGTTTGAACCAAAGTGGAGTTTCAAAGGCTTCTTTCAAACTTCGACTTCATGTGAATCGGAACTGAGGGCATATTACGGCACTCGATATTGAACGAAATTTGTATATAAATTGTATGGAAATTTCGCTTGATATTGAATGCCGTTATTTGGCCCCTGGTTCGAAGCAGTAGATTTCGATATATAGAAAAAAGAAAAGAATGAAATTATGGTCGCATTTCAAAGGGCTCCTTGAAACTTCGATTTCCTGTAAAATTGGATCCTCTGCTTTTCCTGTCTTTTTTTGTATAATTTTTTAACGGCATTCGATTCCAAAAATTAGTTAGCCTATGACAATCGAAAATCACGTCGAGCCGGTTCGAAATGGGTTAATGCGCAATGGGTATTGGCGCATTTTGCAAAACACTCAAAAATTATCTATGCGATCAGTTAGTGTTCCCGATTTTTTTATAGGTATCGAGGAACTACATCAACCACCGCTTGTCACGTGGAATCAGCTGATCCATTCGAAAGTTATAGCAGTTTTAAAATCAAAATTTTACCATTTTTAGCGGTGAAATTTAGCGGAAAGTTTCAGGGACGGCCTTTAAGGTCAACTGTTGTCCATATTTTTTTCACAAATTAATCAGCTTAACTTCAGCGACATTAGGTTCAAACAACACAGTGCAACTTGCCATAATTGAGTTATGGAAAAACCAATTTAGAAATAATTTTAATTAGAAAAGTTGTACTATTCACTTTTTATGCAGCCATGTTAAGTCATTGCTTTATGGCGACAGACCAGCGACTCTAAAATAATTGGTGTCAAAAATTCACATTCACCACACAGGACTAACGACTACAACTGGTCAGAACAAAAAACATTTGTTTATATGAGAATGATTATTTTCTCCAAATTTAAATAAAATCCTCAAGCTCTAAAAAAATCACCCATTATTATTAAACTACATTTTTAAGCAAAGATAATGGTTTGCTTTTAAATTTTGCTTGATATGAGAGTATTTTGAGTGAAATCGGCACCACTGGCGCCTGCATATATTTTCGGTAGCCTGCTGTAATGAATGTGTTTAAAGCATAAATTTCGAAACACTGATTTGTATTCAACACGCGCTCAGTAGCTACATTAAAAAAGAAAAACAAAACAAACAAAAATCCATATAATATTCCGTTTTTTACTAAATAGTTTGCCGTGTAACACAGTAGAAGATTTTTATTCAATTTTGCCGACTTTGCAATCAATGATTCGAGTATTAATAAAAAGCCTTTTAACACAATTTCATGTTGACCCTTAAACACAATTCTTTTAACACAATGTCAACCAGAGCCAACAGTTTCGACAAATTGCAAAGATAGTCGGGAACGAAATGAAAAAAATAAAAATAAAAAATAAGTAAAGAACAAAAAATTAATAAATAAAACGAAGAGAAAAATGTTGTAGAAACAAAAATGTGGAAGTACAAAACAAACATGATGTTGAAATTCTTTTCTTGTCTTCTTTATGATTGCTTGCAGTTTTCGAGCAGCATCTTCAGAGTTGAAAGGAAAATATTTAAAAAAAATGCTTATTTCAGGCAAACGAGTGTAAATTGTTACACACAACAAAAAAACTAAAAGCACTCTTACACCGCCACTACTACTGGTCTTAAAAACAGTTTAAAAACTAGTGTATAACAGCAAACTGAAGCAGTTAAGAGCAACCGACCAGGAACCAGCTACCAAAAAACCATGTTGTAGGCAACATACAATTCAACACGGCAATACAAGTGACGTTCGTTCGTTCGTTCGCTCGTACTTGTACTTGTGTACAGAGCATTTCAATATATTCAGCCGTGAGATTGTTGTTGTACGACAATGACTTTTACAACATTTTGGCAATTAATTAAAAAAGTGTTACTTTGTAAAATTCATACAATTTGTTGTAAATATATTGCTACCGAAAAAAAGAAGCGGAAAACAAATTGCAGCAAGAGAGCAGCAACACATAAAAAAGAAAGAAAAATATTAAAACGGGGCACAAGCAACTGCAAAAAGTATGTAAACTTTATTTGCAATACTAAATACAACTGGACGGACGGGTGATTTATCGTTTTAGGAAGGCCGCACCGCACGCCTTTTTAAATACTCGTATGTAACAAATTAAAAAGGAGTGAATTCCAATTTAAGAAAAATCAAATCAGCTAAAGTTGATTTACAAGACACATCTCGCTGATTAAAATTAACGGCATTAGAGCGTGAAATATTTTTTGGCCTTGCAAAATGTCCATAGACATATTTTCATTTATAAATAACAAGGGAAAAATTGTTCACAAGTTCTTTGGACGTTATGCAGGCATTGATTCATTTTTATCGATTTATGAACAAAAACTTTTTTATATAAAAATATTTAAAATTTTTAAAGTTATCGATAGAATTGAAATATTTTGTAGGAAATATTTCGAATTCTTAATAACGGCTTCAAATTCCATTTGTATTTCTAAAAATGCATATTAACGAAAACGAGGTAGAAAAAGTTTTACATATCACTATCATCGACATATATATTTAAATATTTCAAAGTCATCGATCGATAACAAGTAAAAAGTATATTTTTCTTTCGGCGATATCTGTGTAAATGTAGAATTTATTCCCTCTTCAAATATTACAAAACTTTTAGCACCAATTGGAAAGTATTTTTATACAAAAATTTATATATTAAAATCAACTTTATCGAAAATTATCGATAACATGTATATATATTTTTATGGAAAATTTTGAAAATAAAAAATAATATTAATTATGTGTGTCTATATTATTAAAATTCAAATAAAAATTTATATCTATATTTTATTTTGAATTTTTATCGAAAATTATCGCTTTATAGATTAAGTAGAGACACATTTTTATTAATATTTTTAAAAAATTAAAACTGTCTTTT
Organism: Linnaemya tessellans; assembly: GCA_951800035.1. Taxonomy (NCBI): domain Eukaryota; kingdom Metazoa; phylum Arthropoda; class Insecta; order Diptera; family Tachinidae; genus Linnaemya; species Linnaemya tessellans. The sequence goes on along the minus strand of OX637532.1, from coordinate 155,634,740 downwards.
ATTTTTATCAAAAATGATTAATGAAATTCATACCTATTTTCATATAAAATATTAAAAATTAAAAAAAAAATTTTATCGAAAATTATCGATAGCTAAAATGTTTTTATGGATAAATTTAATAACTAAAGTCTAGTTTAAATTTTTTATTGAAATTCATGGATCAACTTCGTAATAAATTTTAATGGAACAATTTTGAAATTTAAAAAGATTTTATCAAAAAACTATTTCAAATTTATCGAAAATGATCGATAACTCGAAAACATATTTTTAATGAAAAATTTAAAAACTATATTTTTTAATTGTTATTTGGATAGACAGATTTATAAATAACTTCGAAATTAATTTTTATGGAGTAGTATTGAAATTTAAAAATTTTGACTGTTTTAAATTTTATAGAAAATTATCGATAATTTGAAAACATATTTTTAATGGAAAATTCATATATTATATTTTTTAATTTTAATTGAAATTACTAGATTTATAGACAACTTTGAAATAAATTTTTATGTGATGATTTTGAAAATAAAATTTTTTTAAATTTTATCGAAAATTATCGGTTTATAGATAAAGTAGAGACACATTTTTATTCATATTTTTAACAAATTAAAACTGTCTTTTATTTTTATCAAAAATGATTAATGAAATTCAAACCTATTTTCATATAAAATATTAAAAATTAAAAAAAAAATTTTATCGAAAATTATCGATAGCTAAAATGTTTTTATGGATAAATTTAATAACTAAAGTCTAGTTTAAATTTTTATTGAAATTCATGGATCAACATCGTAATAAATTTTAGTGGAATAATTTTGAAATTTAAAAATTAAAAAGATTTTATCAAAAAACTATTTCAAATTTATCGAAAATGATCGATAACACGAAAACATATTTTTAATGAAAAATTTAAAAACTTAATTTTTTTATTTTTACTTGAATTGACAGATTTATAAATAGCTTCGAAATTAATTTTTATGGAGTAGTATTGAAATTTAAAAATTTTGACTGTTTTAAATTTTATAGAAAACTATCGATAATTTGAAAACATATTTTTAATGGAAAATTGAAAAATTATATTTTTTAATTATAATTGAAATTAATAGATTTATAGACAACTTCGAAATAAATTTTTATGTGCTGATTTTGAAAATAATTTTTTTTAAATTTTATCGAAGATGCTCGACACCGTTGAAACATAATTTTATGGAAAATTTTAAAAATTAAACTTTTTTAAATTTTTATTAAAATATGAAAATTTGAAAAAAAAATTTCATCAGAAATATTTAAAAATAATTTTATCTTAGTTTTATTGAAAATTATCGTTTTATGGATAAAGTGGATATACAGTTTTATAGACAAATTTAGTAATTAAAGAACAAATATTATCGAAACATGTTTTTATGGAATGCATTAAAAATTTTGTTACGTTTCTATGGCAAATGATCAATTTATGCATTACATCAAATCATATTTTTGTAAAAATATTTTAATACTTATGTATATTTTATAAAACTTATATTGAAAATTAACGTTTTATAGATAACGAAAAAAAGTAAAAGTTAAACAAAATATTCTGGAAACAAAAAAAAAAAATATATATTCATCCCTCGAAATGTTTCCCTTTTCTCTGAAATTGCAATCATGAAAAAATTCCCCGTGAATGATTTCATGCTAAAATTAAATTCCCCTTATCGTGAATAATTTTTTTCCCGCGAGTTTTTTCACTTTTCCCTTTAATTTGTTCACTTAGTTGTTGGTGGGGAATAGACTAGAAAATGGAAGTATTTTGTATTATAATACGAATGTTAGAGTTTATAAATTTTATTTTAGGGGCAAGACCTGTTAATAAGACACAAACTGATATTTTTTGCAACAAATCAATTGCCTTGTTGCTCCAATTCTAAAGATTTACCCCCTTATTCATAAAAATTTTGAAAGTCTAATAACAGCGTAATTAAACAAAAGCTCATATGAAATTTGATCTATTACACTCTTATAAGCCTCTCATAATTTTTATGAATAAGGGCGTAAGAATATTTTGAATTTGTTTTCTTCGTTTTCCAAAGTGTTTTCAAATTATTACATATATGTAAATTTCTGCATGTTGTTTTCAGCTTCTGCACTAAAAACTGATAGCGGAAAAATTTTCTCACGGGAGATTCACGATACCATTTTTCCCTTCGAGTGGAATAGAAATTTCACGTGAACAAAAATTCCACTTGTTGTTCACGATAGGGGTGATTATATATTAAAAAAAAATATAGAAAAAAATCCCTTATTTTTTTATGGGAAGTTTTCAAATAACGATCACTTTAAATCATATGTTTAATATTTTTTTACTTTAAACGATCCATAATACAGAAGATTTGCCTAAACAAAAATTTGCTACTTTGTCGTATTTCATTTGAATTTAAAATAGAGTAACTTCTGGTCGTTTTATTATTGTTTTCTTTATTCTGGAAAGGAAATAAATTTAGTTGCTTCTTTTTTCCCCATTCCATTTAATGTTCTGTTTAAAGTTTTGCCGTGCAGTTGTTTTAGCACATTTAACTTTTATATAAAAATCAATACTTTGTTTCGAATACAACAATACAAAAATATATAAGTATGTGTGTGTGTGTGTGAGTATCTATTCCTGCAGTTGTGTATTGTTGTTAAAATTTTAGGACAAATTTTATTTAAGGGTCTCTAAAGTACAATGTGTAAACTTCTCAGTTGTGCCTTTGTTTTATTTGTTGCTGTTTTTCTTTCTTTTTCCTTACTTTCTTCTTATTTTTTTTTTGTGTGACAAATTTCGAGCAATATTTCCGTTTTGTGTAACATTTGTTATCGTTTTAACTTAATTTCGAATTTTCTTTCAAACAATTTTCGTTGAAAATTGCTATCGCATTTTGCTTCCGTTTTGGCAAGAATTTTTCCAATGCATTTGCTTCTTCTTTTTCCTTCTAGCTTTTATTATATGTTTGGTATTGTCGACGTAGTGTAAGCCGGTTACACTTAGTTTAATATTTGTTTTAGTTATTATTAGTCGTAGTTTTTTAAAAACATCTCTAAATGGTTGTTAAATTTGTGTCTAATGTCAGTGTGTTTGGTTGGTTAGAGGGCAGAAAATGTGTTAGAATGCACTATTTTTCCCCCTGCTTTGTTTCAGTGACCGTATTGTCTTGAAGGGGAAACGTTTTTTTTTTTCATGTTTAGAAGTTAAACTTAAATATTTGTAAGAGTATTAGGTAGATTTTATACAATATGTTTTTAGTGCTTTCTATTTTTTTTTTTTTTAGTTTTCATTTGAGAAGTTTCTTTCTTAAAGTGATATTAAATATTTTGCGCTAAATGTGGGGTGAAGAAATGCAAAAGAAGTAATAAGAGTTAGAAAGTAGTGTGATTGTAAGACATTAAAAGCCATTTGGATTACATATTTAATTTTGAAATTGTACGTGAAACATGCTTTCCGGGGGTTTTTATTGCAATTGTTAAAAGTAATGGCGTATCCATTTAGCAGTTTCAAAATCGCCAATATGGTAACACTAACAGCTGTTAGCTGTCAGTTCACTTGAAGCTTTATTTATTTAGTAAATGGTTTGCCATATACAAATATGAATTGTTAAAGGAACTGTAATGAAGAGACCTGATTATAAAGAAGGTGCTAGGAAAGTGCTCCTTTAAATTTTTATACCCTCCAAAAAAGAATTTAGAGGGTATATTCACTTTGTCATTCCGTTTGTAACGCATCGAAATATCCATCTCAGACCCCATAAAGTATATATATTCTTGATCAGTGATGAAATCTAAGACGATCTAAGCATGTCCGTCCGTCTGTGGAAATCACGATTCAATCCAAACGAAAAGAGCCAGACTCTTGAAATTTGGTATAAATATATTTTACAGGTTAGAGCAGGTTTAGTTCGGAGATGGGCTATATCCGGCAAGGGGGAAAAAAGTTCCCCTAAGAAGAACTAAACCAACCCAAAAAAAAAATTAATTTTTAAAGTTTTTTGGTTATTTTGTTAAGCAAATGATATATTTTTATGTCAAATACGGTCCAACGCCTTAAACTGGAGCCATAAATAAAAAAAAATTATTTGTGGACCCCGCCCACTTTAATGGGCGTTATTATAGGCAAAAATAGCATAAAAATTTAACAAATTGTTTTACTTAAGCCTACATTCCTTAAAAATAACATTTTTAAGCTTTAATGACGAAGCTGAGACGAAACCTGGTACTACTCTGCCCTACCCCCTCGTTCCCCTTTGCACGCTAAATGGCCCTACCAAAAAAAAATTTTTTTTTATATATTGTATATAATCATCCCAAGCATTTATCTTTCGAGTTTTATGACTGCCGATTTCTGCCCTACCCCCCCTTTTCCTTTTCCCCCTAAATGACCCTACCAAAAAAAAAAATTTTCAAATTTTGTATATAATCATCCCAAGCATTTATCTTTAGAGTTTTATGACTGCCTGTTGCTGCCCTACCCCCTCCTCCCCCTTTGCCCGCTAAGTGACCCTATTAAGTATAAATTAATTTTTTTTTTTAATTTTGTGTATAATCATCGCAAGCATTTATTTTTACAGTTTTATGACAAAGGTGAAATGTTTCCCCCACAGCCCTTGCCAGAGCGACCCCGCCAAAATACAGTTTTTATACCCTCCAAAGAGAATTGGACCCTATAAAGTAAATATGTATATTCTTGATTAGGGATGAAGTTTAAGACGGTCTAGCAATGGCCATACGTTCGTCTGTGGAAAACATGATATTGTCTATTTTTGAACCCCGCTCCCTTTAGTGGGCGTTGACGTACGATATTATATAAAGGAACTCTGTTCCACCAAGTTAAACATTTTAAATTCACTTACTAAATATTTGGAGGGTATTTAAGATTCGACCCGGTCGAATATAACGTTTTTACTTGTTTTTTTATCTTGGACTCATGGGAGAAACCCTACATATGCAGTGCATTGTGCCGGAACTAGAAAGGAGGGGGTAGTATTAAGGGGACAGATGAAGAAAGATCAGAAGTAAGAGAATTTTTTGTAGCTTTTTCAACCTTTTTACTTCACCGGCTAATTTTTTTGCTACAGGACCGATGAAGAAGGGTGCTGTTACTCCGCTTTTAGTATATGATTGTGTCAGTCGCTGCCAATTATGTTCAGTGACCAGTGCTAAGCCTTCATCATTGAAACAGGTTGGCAACAACTAACACAACCACGCACTAATGCTGATCAGAAGAATTCAACACAATATTTCATGACTCAGCGCGGGGTTGAACTCAGGACCCTCCGCTACTATATCAGCCAAACAAGAATTGAATGAAAAGTAAGAAAATTTTATTCGACTGTGTCGAATCTTAAATACCTTCCAAATATTTAGTAAATTAATTAAATATGTTTAACCTGGTGGGTCAGAGTTCGCTTCAGACATTTCTGTAGCCAATTTTAAAACCTTACTTTGAGAGGGTCGCTCCGGAAAGGGCAGTGGGGGAGACATCTCTTCTTTGTCGTAAAAACTTAATATATACATTTGTGGGGTAATTAAGTGTTGAACAAAATTTAGTTTGAGAGGCTTGTTTAGGGGCCAAAGGTCAGGTAGGGCAGGGTAAGATTAGAGACCATCTTCCTTCGTCATTAAAGTTTAAAAATTTCATTTTTAAGAAAAGCATAGTAAAGGAATACAATTTATTAAATATTTAAACTATTTTTGATGTGTTAACATCTATACGCGCGCCTCTAGGGCAGTAAACTATCAGTTTCAATACATACGCAAGTGTAAGGTGTAAGATGTAAGAGTTTGTTTGTTCGTTGCTTGGCAGTCGGTATTGAAAGTGATTATTGGGCGATTTTCATATAATTTTCCCACGCGATTTTCTCCGGAAATTCATAGCCGATTTTATCAATTTTTGGATTAAAACGCTAGTGCGGGTTTCGACGAAGAGTTTAGGCCAAAATTAAGGCGATCCGATATCGGCGAGCGGAGATTTAAGTGTTTTAATCCGGAGTATTAATTTGGAGTAATATTAAAAAAGTGTTTTATGTTGATCTTCGGTTTTGTCTTATGCATAGCAAAGAGAATAGTGACGTGGTTATACGTACATATATAAAAATGAGGTAGCAAGACAGCAACGTATGTAGCTTATGTACAAACATAACAATGTATGTATGTACATTTGTCTGTTGCTTTGCATTCTCTTTGTTTTTTGTGGGTTTAAAACCAAATAAGTAAACAAAAAGGTGTTAACACATCGCCCGTGAGTTCGAACACTCATTGATTTTTTTTTAATGTAATATGCTACTTCAACGCCTACTAAAGGGGGCGGGGTCATAAAACAAATTTTTCTGTCCACCGCTTTGGGCCTTCTTTGCTTAATAAAACTACAAAAAAACACTACAAAATTTATGTTGGTTTGGTTAGCTGAGTTCTTCTTAGGGGAATTTGTTGCCCTGCGGCCCGATTCAGCCCATTGGCGAACTTGACCTGTGCTATCCCTCAAAGTTTATCTATACCAAATTTAAAGGGTCTGGTTGTTTTCGTTTGGTCTGCATCGTGTTTTTCACAGACTGACGGACGGACAGTGAATGGCCGTTTTAGATTTCATCACTGATCAAGAATGTATATACTTTATGTGGTCTGAGTGAGATATTTCGCTGTGTTACACATGGAATGATAAAATTAATATACTCAAAAACTTTTTGGAGTCTATAAAAAATTCCAGACGTTTCAATTTCAATTAAGGGACCTTATATGAGAAATAGTGATGCTTTATTCTACCGCCTGCTTAAATAAAATAGCTGATACAAAATTTCGCTTGAATGAATAAAAGTGAATAGTTAAATTTATCGATTTTGCAGAATTTTCAGGCGCGCTTTGATAATCATCTATTTGCGAACGAGCGAAGCCATATTCCGTAAGTCGCTAAAACTAAATATATAGAAATTATTTTTATCTTAAATAGTTGTAAGTAATTTCAGCATATTTTTGGGAGCTCATTTTGTGTAATAATTATTTGTTCGCTTTAAAATAGGCTCCCAAAAATATGCAGACATTTCTTTACAATCATTTAGCCTTAAAACACTTTCTAGATCTTTAGCCATGGAGTTTTAGCTTTAGCAAATTGTGGAATATGACTGCTTTACAACGTTCAGTGCAAAATTTATAAATTTTTCCATCTTAAAAATTATATAAAAATTTATTTAAAATAATTGCCATTCCCGGTATTTATGCTTTTACATGTTTAACTACATTTCATTTTAAAATAAAATTTATGAAAAAAAAATTCAACAAAATAATTGTTAAATTCCATATTCAGTGAAAGCAACATGCGAAAACAATTCCATATTTAATATTATGATATTGAGCTCAAATATTGTTCTGCATTCAAACGTTCATAGATTCATAACAATAGCAGCACAATTACAGCAACAAAACAAACACGACCCTTAAAGTCAGACATCATTGCAGACTGGGGGAAAAAATATATTAAATTTGCATAAAAAACTTTCAATAAAACCCAATAAAATGAGCAGGAAGAAAAGGGATTTGAAAAAAAAGAATAAAAAATAAATATATCAGAAAAAAATTTAAAAAAATAGTCATTAAACTGCATGTTTTTGCATACAAGTCTGGGCAACTGATTGAATATCGAAATATAAATAAAAGATATATTAAATAAAACTTTTAAAAGATATATTTTATTTGTTTTCAAATAAATACTCTTACACGTTCGTATATGCAAGTTCATTTCATTTGGCCAATATTAATAATCATCTACATGCAGCCCAACAATTCGATGACTTCAAAGAACTTTTATTGGGAAATACAAAATGACTTAAAGAGGATAAATATGTGGCGGGCAATTGATCCTTTTAGGTGGGATATTTTAAAAGAAGAGCCTTATATTGTCGAGATTAGCCACTACGAGCATTTTAGGGGCATATAAAAAATGGAGTTCATAATTGTCTTATAAATTTGTTTTTTTTTCTCCTAAAAGTATGCACAAGTTTATTATATTATTTCTTTAAAATATATGTTAGTTAACATACGATTTTTATACCCTCCAAAAAAGAATTTGGAGGGTATATTCACTTTGTCATTCCGTTTGTAACGCATCGAAATATCCATCTCAGACCCCATAAAGTATATATATTCTTGATCAGTGATGAAATCTAAGACGAACTGAGCATGTCCGTCCGTCCGTCCGTCTGTGGAAATCACGATTCAGTCCAAACGAAAAAAGCTAGACTCTTGAAATTTGGCATAAATATATCTTGAAGCTTAGAGCAGGTTAAGTTCGAAGATGGGCTAAATCGGGCAAGAGGGAAAAAAGTTCCCCTAAGAAGAACTAAACCAACCCAGAAAAAACAACATAATTTTTAAATTTTTTTGGTTATTTTGTTAAGCAAATGATATATTTTTATGTCAAATACGGTCCAACGCCTTAAACTTGGAGCCATAACATAAAATAAAAATATATTTTTTGACCCCGCCCACTTTAGTGGGCGTTATTATAGCCAAAAATAGCATAAAAATTTAACAAATTGTTTTACTTAAGCCTACATTCCTTAAAAATAAAATTTTTAAGCTTTAATGACGAAGCTGAGACGAAACTTGGTACTCCTCTGGCCTACCCCCTCCTTTCCCTTCGCCACCTAAATGACCCTACCAAAAAAAAAAATTTTTAAATTTTGTATATAATCATCCCAAGCATTTATCTTTAGAGTTTTATGACTGCCGATTTCTGCCCTACCCTCTTCTCTTCCTTTGCCCCCTAAATGACCCTACCAAAAAAAATTTTTTTTTTTTAAATTTTGTATATAATCATCCCAAGCATTTATTTTAAGAGTTTTATGTCTATCTGTTTCTGCCCTACCCCCTCTCCCCCTTTGCCCTCTAAATGACCCTATCAAAAAAAAGAAATTTTATTTTTGTACATAATTATCCCAAGCATTTATTTGTAGAGTTTTATGACAAAGGTGAAATGTTTCCCCCACAGCCCTTGCCAGAGCGACCCCGCCAAAATACAGTTTTTAAACCCTCCAAAGAGAATTGGACCCCATGAAGTAAATATATTCTTGATCAGTGATGAAGTCTAAGACGGTTTAGCAATGCCCATACGTTCGTCTGTGGTAAACATGATATTGTATATTTTTGAACCCCGCCCCCTTTAGTGGGCGTTGACGTACGATATTATATAAAGGAACTCTGTCCCACCAAATTAAAGATTTTAAATTCACTTACTAAATATTTGGAGGGTATTTAAGATTCGACCCGGTCGAATATAACGTTTTTACTTGTTTAATTTAGACTTTGCAAGTATAAAGTGTTTCCTTAGTAATTTGTAGTGCAAACCTAAATTAAAAATTCTTTAATATGAACGCAAATTGCTTGTGTTTACTGGGTTATGAAGTGCATGTTTGTTCATGCTTGTTTTTGTATAGACTGAATAGTGTAATACAAAATACCAAAGCTTATGAATATTGTATTTGTTGAAAAATAACAAAGAAAAACTTTTAGCAATATAGACGTACAAGAGCATATAAAATATCTCAATGATGGGGAAAAAATTAAACAAATATTTCACATACCAGTTAATTATGATATATGATATCTGGCCATAGCAGCCACATTTTCCGTGAAATACAGTCAGACAGTCCCAGAGTGAAAGGATATTATGTTATGTTTTTTTAAAGAATTGAAAAATAGTTTAATATGTAATAAAAATAATATATAGACGGACTTAATTGATATCAATACACTGCGTTATTTGCACTCGTCTCACTAATTGTTCAATATCATGAGAGTTTAACATTTCCTTAATTAATTCAAACATTTTGCATGTTCTTTAAAAAAACCACACAGTTTTTCTTTCATTAAAAACCATTTGCCGCAAAGGATCTACAAACATTTTCAGTTATTTTTATTTAAACTGTACCTGCTACCATCAGCAGCATCATCATCGAATAATTACGAAAAATCATGCTGCGGTTTAGCCAAAGAAGAATACAATAAAAATTGCTACAGCTCTAGCAGCAGCATCAGCAGCAACAACATTGACAATAAAATTCATTTGCTGACTTAAAATAAATTTTTTGTCGTTAATTGTGTAGCTCTTGAAAATAAATTACTGTAATCAATTGAGTTTTGTAAATGTAAAAATCAATAAAAATGCCATTTTTATCCAGCGACAAAATCAATTAAAAACTTTAAAACGGAATGCCAAGTAATTTTACGTTGTGGCTGGTGGAGGGATCAGGAAGGTACGAAGGAATATGATGCTGATTGCCGCTGTGCTAAAACATAATCAGTTGCAATAACAAAAAACAAGCAAATAAACAAACAGACGGCGGCAATAAAAATATATTCTACTTAAAATTCATCATGCAAGCGATGCAATTCATCTCCCAAACAATTTGTCCATAATTGCACGCACGTATTGAACTTCTTCAACCATTTACTTAAGAGTGCATATCCAAATGAAGGCAAATACACAGTCGCACATACATACATACATTTATGTGCATATTCATATATGTGCACGTAGTAGTACATGTGTGTATGCAAGCTTTATGGTCAGGAGGAGATGAAAAGCTAAATACTTCAAAGGCATAACCAGAACATGAGGGTGTACAAAAAAAAAGAAATGCATTCGAAATAAATCAATCATTAATACCAAATCAACAAAGGAAAAAAAGGAATTTAAAAAAAAATCCTTCTTTCAGCTGAGATGAAGAATGATCAATATCATATGAGAGCACTGAGAAAAATTTAAGACTTAAAATGCTGCAATTTTTAGAAAATGTTATTAAAATTGTTATAAAATTTATTTATAAATAACGAATAAAATAGTTACAAATTCAGTTTCAAAACTTTAATACAAATTTAATCCAAATTTGAAGTAACAAGAAATTTTGTAAATCGGGCTGCATTTCCAATGATATTGCAATGGAAGGGGGCTAGAGCCGATCGCAAAAAAAAATCTATTTTTTTAAACGAATATATTTCAAACGTTAATACAGTCGAATCCGCTTTAGCGCAACACGCTTTACTGAAAAAAGTCGGATTACTGAAAGCGATACAAATCCCGCATTGACTTTAAACGCAGCTAGTCTTATTCACTTCGCTTTAGCGAAACATCGCTTTACTGAAAATATCGCATTACTGAAAATCAAAAGCAAGCAGTTTTGTATGAAACTTACTTCGCTTTAGTGAAAAAATAAACAATGAAAAATGTATTTATTAGAAATCTTCTGCATAACTTAAGGCTGAAAAAATTGTGCATATTTTGTCCGTTATGAAATTAAATGGCAAAATGTATTTGTCCTTTTCGCTCTTACGTACTTTATTGTATTTTTCAATGCAAGTGGCTAGACATTTTCGAGGAATTCGCGAGGAATTCGTTAACAACAAAATGAATAAACATAACTTAATGTTATTAAATATTGTTTTACTGACTTTAAGCAGTACGCTAAACTGTAACAAATTTCAATAATCCGCACTATGCTTTAGAGAAAAATCGGATAACTAAAACAAAAAAATTGGGTTTTGGTTATTTCCAATAGAGCGGAGTCGACTATGAATAAATTTTTTTTATATAAAATTTTTACGTTAAATAGAAGTAAAAAAATATACAGATTTGATATAAAAAATATTGTTTTACTGACTTTAAGCAGTACGCTTAACTATAACAAATTTCAGTAATCCGAACTACGTTTTAGAGAAAAAATCGGATAACTGAAAAAATGGGGTTTTTGGTTATTTCCAGTAAAGCGGAGTGGACTGTATACGAGATCAATGAACATTTTCTTAATTTGCTGCAACTTTTTTTTAGTAGGACCAGCACTCAGGGGACGACACCTATATAAGCAGTGGTATTGCTGCCGAACTAGAGAGGAGGGAATAGTACTGAATGCACAGATAAGAAGAACATTTTTAAAATTGTGTTATTGTTTATAAAAACAGAAACCAGTATTGAATATTTAAAAAAAAAATTTTATAAACTCATACTGAATAAAAATGTAGAAAATTTTCCAAATATGAAGAAATTCCTGTCCAGGATTGTTGTCAGTTGATAAAAATTTTATATTTTAATCGACTTCGGCGGCTAACTTTTTGCCATAGGACCGGCGAAGAGGGAGCTGCTGCTACTGTGCTCTTTACATAATCCGCCCTCGTACATAATAGTGTCAGTCGCTGTGAAATTTCCAAATATGAAACTTCATTAAAATCAAAATTTCTCTATTAAAAATCTAACTGTTAAAAGTTCTGCCCATTGGACGTGGTAGAGGACCACAAGAGCTACAAAATTAAAAAAAATTTTAGTCGCCCACATGTTACCGTTTTCCTAGAATCCTGGCTTATCCTGTCTAGAATTCGACAATTTTTTTTTTACGAAAAATCAAAGCTTATCGGCAAAGCTATACCAAAGTATTAATATATTATGAAAGCTATGGACCTGGTTGTTTGTTCCGTTTGTTTTTTCAAGGTTGGTTTAGAAATGTGGCCAGTATACATGCTAACAGAGCTCTGTTAACGTACTTGGTTTGTGTCTAGGGTTCTATATTTCGAAATTTAATTTCACACGGGTAATTTTACGCAATGCTATTTTTCTCTACATGTTGCTTCAAATTTCGTCACCACCAAATTCCTACCATCGTACAACAAGTGAAGTGCCACGAAATGTATCACATAAAACTAACAATGAGGCGAAACATAAAACATCACCAGTAAAGCAACAACAACAAATTTATAAAAATAAATATATAAAAAAAATATCTTCAGTATTGATGTAAAAAACAGCCTTCAATAAATTTTGCGAAATGGAAAGAGTAACAAGAGTTTTTAAGCCTCCAAAAACCAGAGGAGAGCGGAGGAGCCCATGTAAATAGTAGCGCAGTAATTCATCAAATACTGCCACTGTTTTCTTATTCCACATCATCAATATCCAAACATACAAACAAATATCCTTCTCGTCAGCGACAACAACAACAACAATACGTCCGTTCAAACAAACGACCATCCGTCAAGCCAGTTTAACAGTCTGCATATGCAGCATTTAAAGGCTGCTTAATGGGTGAGTGGGAAAAAGTGTTGAATGAGTAATTTTTATTATTTTTTATTTTTGGTTTGTTTTGTGGATACAGTTTTTTTTTGTTTAAGCAGACATTAAAATAAACAAATATTACACCGACACTGTATACCCACGATAATTGCGGCTCATTGGTTGAAAAAAAAGAGGCTTTGGAGTTTTTTGTTTTTTTGTTTCAGTTTAAGTTTTGCAAAATCCATGAAACGCACATGAGAATACAAATTAAATGAAATTTTAAATGAATTGAAAAATTCGCTGTATTACGCGTGCTGTTCAATCGATTGGAAATGTAGAACAATATAAATGTGATGTAATAAAAACGAAGACAAGGAATAAAAACATATTGTTGAAAAAGAAACAAAAATTGTTTAAAGGACTTTTCACTTGCCAGAGCTTTTGGTGTTTTTAAATATTTAAAAATTTAAATTAATTAAAATGAAAATGTTTTAACTCTGCCGTCAACATTTGAAAACTGTACAACACTTTTCCATAAATGAATTATTTATTGTAATGAAATTCTCATTCTCTTTTCGTTAAAAATTTATTATTAGGGAGGCAGCAACTACAGGGTCCGCCAAATAAGTTTTTTTTTATTTTTTGAAAATGCTATAAAAAAACTACTGAATGTTTTTTCAAATTTCTTTTTTTATATGAAAGTACAATCCTTCCGGTTAATAATGGAAATTAATTTCATTCAAATGGCTGCCTCGGCTGGCCATGCAATAGCCTACACGATCGGTCCAATTTTTAAGCACATTATCGATTGTGTGCAGCTGTATTTCACGAATGGCTTCACGCATTATTGTCCTTTAAAGCGTCAATTGTCTCTGTCTTTTCGGCGTATCTTTGACGGCACCCCACAAATGATAGTCCAACGGTGTCAAATCGCAGCTCCGAGGTGGCCAAACGACATCAGCTCCGCGGCTGATAATGCGATCTTCAAAAACAGGGCGCAAAACATCGAGTGTAGCTTCGGCTGTGTGGCACGTAGCGCCGTCCTGTTGAAACCAAATGTTGCCAATATCCTCCTTTTCAATTTTTGTGAACAAAAATTCGTTCAACATGGCCCGATAACGATTGCCATTGACTGTAACGGCCACTCCTTTGCTCATTTTCGAAGAAAAATGGTACAATTACGCCTCTGGACCAAAATCCGCACCAAACAGGTGACTCGTTTTGGGTGCGTCGGCTTTTCAATGTATGCGTGCGGGTTTTCTGTGCCCCAAATGCGACAATTTTGCTTGTTTACATACCCGCCAAGATCAAAATGAGCCTCACCTGAAAAGATGATTTTTTTTTTGGCAAAATCGGCATCTTCTGTAAGTCGATCGCAGGCCCACTTATCGAAGCGAAAACGCATTGGGTGGTCAACCATGTTCGTTCAGCGGAAGGATACAACTAATTACACAACGCAACAAAATAAACAAAATTTCATATGCTTTTAAAACCACTATACAATTTTGATGTATCATGACTACCTTTGTACAAAAATGGTAAAATTTTTAAATTCTATGGATAGATTTTTTTTTTTTTTAATTTTTTGTAAAATTGCATTTTTTTTAGACGCTTTTTCACATTATTAGTGATAACTCAAAAACGGCTAATCGGATATTATTCAAGTATAATCAGAAAAATTAAGATTTACATAGCCTTTAATCCGTCTATATGTTTTGCTTTAATCGGATCAACAGTTTCGGAGTTATAATAAAACATGTAAGAAAAAAATATATTTTTTACGTAAAAATGGCAAAAATTTTTGTTTTAAAAAAATCATGAAAAATAGAAAACGGCAAAAAATGTTCAGATTCATTATTCTATTACAAAGCCACAAATAATAGCAACAAAACGAGATATCGACCATAAAAATCGACTGACTATTTTCGAATTTATTCACAATTAAGTAAATTAAGCAACTTCTTTTGCCATACATTTCTTATGCTTTATAGATGCTTTTAAAACTACTATAAAATATCCAAGCATTTCTGAAGTGTTTTGGATGAAGTGTTTTGGATGAATAAGGATGTATTTGTAATAGAATAATGAATCTGAACATTTTTTGCCATTTTTACGTAAAAAATATATTTTTTTCTTTCATTTTTTATTATAACTCCGAAACTGTTGATCCGATTAAAGCAAAAGATATAGACGGTTAAAGGCTATGTAAATCTTAATTTTTCTGATTATATTTGAATAATATCCGATTAGCCGTTTTTGAGTTATCACTAATAATGTGAAAAAGCGTCTAAAAAAAAATGCAATTT
The DNA here is from genome assembly GCA_951800035.1 of Linnaemya tessellans. NCBI lineage: Eukaryota > Metazoa > Arthropoda > Insecta > Diptera > Tachinidae > Linnaemya > Linnaemya tessellans. The sequence continues at coordinate 155,619,404 of OX637532.1, read as the reverse complement.
TACAAAAAAATTAAAAAAAAAAATCTATTCATAGAATTTAAAAATTTTACCATTTTTGTACAAAGGTAGTCATGATACATCAAATGCATATAGTGGTTATTCGAGCATATTTTTGCTGTTGCCCTGTGTTATCTGTCAAATCAGACATGAGCTAAGTGTTACCATTCACGAAATAAGCACTAGTTGGGGAAAAAAACGTTAGATGGCGGACCCTTTACATGTACATCACATGGAAGGAAATGATCTGAAAATGTTATACACAAGACTTTGCTAAACAAACAACTAATGCTTGCCAGATACATATAGAAACAACCCTCGTGTCATAATCAAAACATTTTCAATTGCAAAACTTTGTAATAAAATTTCTGTTTTAATAATTCTAAATATTTTATTCAATTAGACATCCTGTGCGATATACAGCCATTCAAAATGTCTCTTTGTCCTTAGAATATTTGTGTCGTAAAAACACCTTTTTTATTGAATTAAATAATTAAGTTTTCGTGTTGTCCTGAATTGAATAAGTAAATTATGTTTAAAAATTTTATTATGACCCTCACCTGTTCTCCATCATTTCATTTCCAGAAAATATTAAAAGCAAAAGATAAATAAAAAAAAAAGAAAGAAAGCACTGAAGAAACGTTTCATTAATGCCTTTCCATTTTAAACAACTTGAATCTATAAAATTTTATTGTTTAATAAAATTTAAAAGTTTTTTCTAATGCTTCTTGTTTGTTGTTCGAAAAGTATTTTCGTTCCTTTGTCTAGCACTTAATTTCCCCTTCCCCTATCGTTTTTATTCATTCCTGGTCATTATCAAACTATTGTTGCCGGAGCAAAGTGTATGAAAATAAAGAATGTACGAGCAAAAAGTTCAAAAGTTTAATTACCATTCTCGGCAAAGGAAATTCATTTGGAAATCTATTGCCATCATTATTAACGTCCTCAAATGCAGCAAAAAAAAAACAACTTCATGAAACATGAAATTTTTCGAAAATTTTAATTGTGTGTGAAGAATTTTCTCTGCTTAGATTGTACAAAAAAAAAATAATAATATATTTGATGGCTAATGATGTTGTGTTGTTTTACGAAGCCATTTATAAATGGCATGGCTGAACACGGAGGGTAAGGTGTGCTAATAAAATTTTGTCTGCGTAGTCAGGTGGACTACATACAGTGATTATGTACGGACCGATAATTAAAGAACTAAATTTATGTTCTACTCGCTTTTATATGTTTTGGGAGTTGTTCATGCTGAAAACTACCAAAAATATTTTATGTTGTTGTTGCTTAAAAAAAAACTGAAAGTATTTATGCGTAAATTCAATTGAAATTTGGAAAGACATGATAAAAATTCCGAGGATCAAGCAACATAAATTTAATATTCCACCTACATAGACGAACAGATTAACGTTGTTTTCGAAAGTAGTTACACTCCCATCAACAGTACTAATATGTAGTTTTGTTTATCGTCACTTATTAGTGGCTCGAGTTTTTTAACCCATATCGTCCCAGAGATATGTTTTTTCGAATAAGTTTATAAAACTTCGTAGTTAAATTGTAATTTTGGTCCAGAAAATACGAATCAGATGTCCATATTTAAAAATTTTTTTTTTAATTTTTTTTTTAAATTTTCATTAAAAAGTTTGTTTTTAGTTTTTCCTAAACAGAGAAAAAAATTTTAATTTTTAAAATTTACTGTTCGAAAAATCGAACAGTGGGAGGAAATGGGTTAAATTCCTTTAATTATACTCTGCATGTACATTATGCGTAATAGATTAAATTTAGTAAGAGGGGCGTAGCATAGAATTCCTTTTTTAGGTAATTCAGTTTTTATACCGTCCAAAAAAGAATATGGAGTGTATATTCACTTTGTCATTCCGTTTGTAACGCAGCCAAATGTCCATCTGGGGCCCTATAAAGTATATATATTCGATCTGGGAATGTCCGCCCGTCCGTCAGCCTGTGGAAATCACGATTCAGTATAAACGCAAAGAGCCCAACTGTTGAAATTTGGTGCAAATATACCTTGAAGGATAGCACAGGTCAAGTTCATAAATGGGCTGAATCGGGCCAGAGGGGAAAAAGTTCCCCTAAGAAGAACTAAACCAACCTCTACAAAAAAACAAAATTTTAAAACTTTTTTCGTAATTTTGTTAAGCAAATGATATATTTTTATTTCAAAGCAGGTCCAATGCGTTAAACTTGGAGCCAGAAAAAACAAATTTTTTGGACCCTGTATATATATATATATATATATATATATATATATATATTAAAAATTAATTTATAAATATCTGTGAAGATAAATATGCCTAGTTAAATACGTTTTGACGTAAGCATTTACGAAGTGACGTAACGAAATGGCAATCAGAGAAATTTTTTTGTATGAAAATCCATATTATTTATATGCAAAATGATTATGGGAGTGTCTTCCATCCCATACATCATTTTGTATGTACCGGCAATGCATGCCAACTCCTTTTTTGGGCACTGGGGGCGAAATCGCTCCAAGATCACACACACTCTCATGGCCTGTAAGTTGACATTTCATGGCCTGTAAATGCTCAAGAAAATTTATTAAATATGGGTTTTCATGAAAAGAAAACTTCACTGTTTGCCATTTCGTTACGTCATAACATATTTAACTTTACATTATTTATTTTCACTCACATAAAAAATTTTACATTTAATTATCCCAATTATTTATTTTTAGAGTCTTATGGCAAAGGTGAAATGTTTCCCCACAACGGCCCTTGCCAGAGAGACCCCAAAAAATACAGATTTAATGCTCTCCAAAAAGAATTAGACCACATAAAGTATAAATATTCTTGATCAGTGATGAAGTCTAAAACGGTCTAGCAATGACCGACCATACGTTCGTCTGTGGAAAACATGATGTAGTCTAGTTTTGGACCCCGCCCCCTTTAGTGGGCGTTGACGTACGATATTATATAAAGGAACTCTGTCCCACCCAGTTAAAAATTTTAACTTGACTTACCCGGTGGAACTTAAAGTTTTTACTTGTATGTAGTAAGAATTTTAACGAACATTTTATATTGCTATATTAAATTGAATTCAGATTCTATAGGCTAATTGTTCGAAATTTTAATTTAAATCTCAGAAGGACATGATAAATACTCCAAGGCACAAAGGCAAGTCAACATCAGTTTTTGTTATTCGCCTTACACAGCAGAGCAGAACAGCTGTTTTCGAAAGACGCAACCCTTTCATCATCAGTGCTCGTGTGTATTGTGTTTGTCACCACTTATTAGGTGGCTTAGTTGAATGTGATAACAGTCCCTATTTACAAAAATTTTATTGTGAAAAAGAATACGAGAACTGTTTCAACCTGATGTTAACATGTTATTGTTTTAATACCCGTGTTACCGTTTGATTATTTTTCTTCATGTCCCATTTTTCTGAATTTTTTGTTCCATCATACCTAAGTCAAACTTTTTTGGTTTGAATTTTATACTTACTTGTTTTTTTTTTTTGCTCATGAAGTATTTTTATGAATAGATTAAAAATTAATATGAAGTGGTGATGATTGTTCTTAATGCTATCAATCTTCAACAACAATTCCATAAATATTTAAATGAAAATAAGCAAATATGCTATAACTTCCCTCCTCCCAGTCAAAGCGTCAGCTGTATTTTATTTGAATATCTTGTATAAAAACAATTCTGATTTATTGTTATTATCCTTGTTTAAATAAACAGCTTCTCTGCTGTATTATATTTCTGTTTACAATTCGGCTCGGGGAACTCAATTTACTTTTGCAATAAAATTTTGCCACAAAAATTAATAACGCACACAAAGACGATACTGATTTTATAATGATTAGTTTCCTATAAAAGTCGACTTCACTTAAAAAAGAAAAGCTTTCTAGCCTTAAAACGCCAGAAAACGTGCTAGTCATTTTTTTTATATACTTTTTTGTCCACTAATAAAATTGATCAGAAAGAAGAGAACAAAAAAAAAATGGAAATAAAATTTGTTTATTTCATCACATACAAATTTATAGAACCTTTTCTATGAAAAAGAAACATGGAAAATTAAATAAATAACAAGTTTTTGTTTTACTACAAGAAGAAAAAAAAAAAACATTTACTGATTAAGGTCAATTTGAAGAAGTTTGTGGAAAAAAAGTCATGAAACACATTGTTGTACTCTTGGCTGGATAGATTTTAACAACTTTGAAATTTTCACCATAAAAACTTTTCAACTCTTTATATTCTTAATAGTATTTTTGCCGCAGTGCAATGCAAAATACTTTCGCAAACACTTAAACAAAGAAACAAGTAGCTTCAACTTTGCTAGCATGAGTGTGTGTGTGTATGTGTGTGTGTTTGGGGTTGCTCTACGGCAACAAAAAAATTCATTCAACTACAAAAGGGTCGAAGGCGTAATATATGAGTACATGTTTTAAAAGCTAGACAATAAAATAAATTGAATTAATTTTAGATTTTCGGACTATTCAGTGAGAAGGGTCTGCTCATTTTCATTTGAAAACTTTAAACAAACAACAACAACAATAACAAAAGCTACTGCTACATAAAAAAAGCAAGAATTGTTAAAAACAAATCACAAGGCTGTGCTGTAAAAGGCGGGACAGTCAGTTGGCTGAAATAAATTCTGCAAAATGTGGAGGCGTTAGAAAGTGTTTTTTACGAGTCTCCTTAAATTACACAGAGCCAATAGAACATAAAAGTACAACAATATGTTTGGCTATCGGAATTTTTAAAATGCCCTACAACTCACTTACAAAAATATAATAAATAATTCGCAAAAATATTCATGTATCGATTTTTTATCAGGGTCTTTGCCAGCTGTGACTTTTTTTTGTTTTGTTTTGCAACACAATAAAAAGTTGTTGACGTAGATGATGTCGTTAATAAAATTAGTTAAAGTTTATATCAATAAAATTTTTTTGAACAACTTTTTTTAATTTTTTTATCTTGGACCAGCACTCAGAGGATGATCCCTACATATGCAATGCATTGCGCCGGAACTGAAAACGAGGGGATAGTATTGAGGGGACAGATAAGGAAAGATGAGAAGATAGACAGTTTTTTTTGTAGATATTTCAACCTTTTTTACTTCGCCGGCTAATTTTTGCTACAGGGCCGACGGAGGTGGGTGCTGTCACTCTGCTTTTAGTACATGATGGTGTCAGTCGCTGCCAATTATGTTCAGTGACCAGTGACTTCATCATTGAAACAGGCTGGCAACAACTAACACAAACCACGCACTAATGCTGCTCAGAAGAATTCAACACAATGTTTCATGACTCAGCGCGGGGTTGAACTCAGGACCCTCCGCTTCATAGTATCGTGTTCTACTACTTCAGCCAACAGCACCCATATTTAATTTACATAATAGTGAACCGATTTACTATATCATCAGAATATTGTAGATACAACATCCTTTATCTCACAACGGTTTTAGTAGAAAGTAGAGTAAAAGAACTTGCAAGCCAAAACAAAAAAAAAACAGGGATTTAAAAAATCTTTACAAGTTACAAATGAAAAAAAAAAAAACAAAAAAAAATCTAACCAGACACAAAAGCTGCATGAGTAGGCGTGTTACGTTTTGTTTGTGCATGACGAGTTCTTGAAATTAATTCCATACTCGATTTAGATTTTTCAATATTGCTATTTTGCCGAAGCCCTTTTTCTAGCTTCAGTTGTTAATCTAGGCGAACTAGCAAAGAAAAAGAAAAAGTACTCGTACACACACTCTTTCAATTGAATTGATTAATGGATGCAAATGATTGAATAGCATGCAAACCCAACCAATGCGTCGACAGTTTCCATCAGCCTTTTAACAATCAGTGGACTCTCATCAGCACCGACAAATTCTACTCGTCGTACGCGTACATGATGCGGCCGTTTTATCAAAGTCATTGTGGTCATAGACGTCGCCATGTTTTCTATGTTTTTTTTTTTTTATGTTCGTTCCATGTTTCAACGTTTTCCATTTCGTTTTTCTTTTCCTTTTTTGAACCATTTGAGCTCTTTCGATTTATTTACAATATTGTATGAAAATTGTTTTCCTGTTCGCAGTTTTTGTTATTTTGTAGCAATTCATACCCCTAAAACAAAAAACTGGAGTATCTATCTCATGGACTGTGTATCTGATTGTATGTTCATTTGATTCGGTTTTTGTTTGTTCTCTTATACCATTCATCAACTTTTACTTGTGATGAGCTGCTCCACCATTCAGTAACACGCACACACACACACACAAACAAAAAGTGGAAGAAGCTGCATGGTCGATGCTTTTAATCCTTTTAACTTTTATTTTACAAAGAACCAAAATTAATGAAGCTGATGAATAAACTAGCAATAGAATGCAAAAAAAAAAATAAAATTAAAAATGGCTTTCATTTGCAACACAATAAATAAAAAGTTATATATTTTCAGTATTTAAGAATTCGCCTACTTTAAACCTGCAATAGGCTGAAAGTATATGAAGTCAAAACTACTGCGATCACTATGAATTTCAAAGCGGCCGACCGTTCGTCATACAATTGAAATCGAGTTGCTTCTTAAATATTTAAAGATCTCTTTACAACCAAATGCGCACATGGCCGCCTAATAAGTGAACTTCTCCTGTAGTTTTCTAATATTTTTTTTTGCCAGCGCCTTTTTAATATTTCAGCTTTCGGCATTTATTGTTTAGCATTTATTGTTTTGTGAAAAATACATTTCACAATATTTCTATTGTATTTCATTTCAAATTTTACAACAGCTTTGGTTTTATTGTTGATTGTATCAAATATCTATTTTAATTTTATTTCAACCGATTTGTTTGGCCCTTTTTTTGCAAACCTTTTTATTTGTAATATTTCAATGCTTTTTCCTTTTTTTTTTTGATGTGGCTTTTGTGGTGATTTTTAACATGACTGCAGTTTTGTTGCTGGAACATGAAATAAAAAATAATACAGACAAAAAAAAAATTAAAAATTGAAAGAAAAAACAATTCACCGAACGTAAATTTGTTTAGTCAAGTATTTAACTTTCGGATCAGGTTAACAATATTGATCCTTTGAACTGTATTAATTTCTTGTAAACATTAAAGCCAAACAAAAAAAAAAACCAAACCAATATAAGAAAGAATTAATGGAAAATGCGTGTTTTTTCCAGGAAGATACACAAAGAAGTTATTGGTCTTAAGTAAAATTTTTTTAATATTAAAAAAGTAAGAGGAGTCGATTAGCTAGTCTCCTTCCCCAACGTACTTGACACAATAACTAATAAGTAATTTTTTTTTTATTAACAAAATGTTAACGAAATATTGAATGTTAATAAATAAAATTTGCAATACTTTGTAAAAAGACCTTGATCTTAAGAAATATTAGAAAATTTAAAAAAGGCCAATAAAAGTAAACAGAAAGTTTTGCCAACAAAATTGTCATTTCAAAAAAAAGTTTTATAAACATACTTATCCTGCTCAATTATAATTTTTGTAATTTTTTCGATCTTCTTATTATAGGTATATTTTCAAAAATTTTCAGCAAAAAGATAGACTTTTTTATATAAAATTATATTCCAAATATATTTTTAGTTTGTCTCCAATATTTCTCTGCCAACAGTGAATAATATATTTAGGAATATAATAATTTTAATTTTTATAAAAAATTAGTGCTTTCTGTTTGTTATGTGGTCAAGTATGTCTATATGCCTGCATTTCATTGGTTCTTACACCAAATCATCAGTAGACTTTAACCTAATTCCAAAATAACAAAACCTCTCAGCTTATACATAAACTCTCAAGAATGAATTGAGAATTACACAAGCAAAATCATAGGATTTGAAATTAAAGATAACACAACAAACAAATTTTATTCGATATAAATCTATTTTGTTTTTCCACCTTCATACAATTAGTCTGCCGTTGGCAAACAATAAAAGTATATAAAAAAGGCACAATGAAAAACAAAATCTACACAAAACGTTTAAAAAAAAACGTTTATAAATTTTTTTTTTGATAACATAATATTGGAGACTAAATATAACTCAATTTTTAGTCCTTTTTTCTATAAAAAAGTCTATCTTTTTTCTCAAAAAATTAGAATATATAATTAAAAATTAATTTCATAAGAATTACCGTTTACAAAATAGGTCTTTTATGAAAAATATGATGTGTGTAAAGATAAATTTAAATTTATATTAGCAAAGACGCAAACTGAAACCAAAACTATTCTGCAGTTAACAGAGCTCTGTTAACCACTTAACATTTGGAGTAAAATTTGATTAAGTTCATTTGAAATAGAGGAAATACTTAATAAATTTATACTTAAAAGATGTACTGAAAATATAAAATATTTTAAAAACATTCATTTCATTTGGAGACGTTTTCGGTCATTGTGGAAAAATGAGCGTGGGTACACATTCTATAAGAAGTACATTTTGTAAAAGTACTTTCTGTAAAAGTACTTTTTGTAAAAGTACTTTCTGTAAAAGTACTTTTTGTAAAAGTACTTTCTGTAAAATTACTTTTTGTAAAAGTACTTTTTGTAAAAGTACTTTCTGTAAAAGTACTTTTTGTAAAAGTACTTTCTGTAAAAGTACTTTTTGTAATAGTACTTTCTGTAAAAGTACTTTTTGTAAAAGTACCTTCTGTAAAAGTACTTTTTGTAAAAGTACTTTCTGTAAAAAGTACTTTCTGTAAAAGTACTTTCTGTAAAAGTACTTCTAGTAAAAGTACTTTCTGTAAAAGTACTTCTAGTAAACGTACTTTCTGTAAAAGTACTTTTTGTAAAAGTACTTTCTGTAAAAGTACTTTTTGTAAAAGTACTTTCTGTACAAGTACTTTTTGTAAAAGTACTTTCTGTAAGAGTACTTTCTGTTAAAGTACTTTTTGTAAAAGTACTTTCTGTGAAAGTACTTTTTGTGAAAGTACTTTTTGTAAAAGTACTTTCTGTAAAAGTACTTTTTGTAAAAGTACTTTCTGTAAAAGTACTTTCTGTAAAAGTACTTTTTGTAAAAGTACTTTCTGTAAAAGTACTTTTTGTAAAAGTACTTTCTGTAAAAGTACTTTTTGTAAAAGTGCTTTTTGTTAAAGTGCTTTTTGTAAAAGTACTTTCTATAAAAGTACTTTTTGTAAAAGTGCTTTCTGTAAAAGTACTTTTTGTAAAAGTACTTTCAGTAAAAGTACTTTTTTTTAAAAGTAAGTTTTATTAATATTAATTAATTAATCGTTGTAAAAAATTTTTTGTAAAAGTACCTTTTTCGAAAAGTACTTTTTGTAAAAAGTACTCTTTTCGAAAGAAATTTCTGTAACAACTACTTTGTGTAAAAAGTATTTTTTTATTTTGTAAATAAGTTTTTTTTTTTGTTATACTACTTTTTGCAAAAGACCCTTTTAAAAAAAGCTGCTTTTATAAAAGTAGATTTTTGAAAACGTTTTCCGCAAAAGGAGCATTTTATAAAATATAGTGTTTATTGAAAGTATTTGTTATCTTTTACAAATGGTTAATTTTTTATAACAAGGATCGTTACTTTTGTGGCAATCGCTGCCTGTACTTTTCGCGGTGCTATGCCTACCGTACTTAAACAGGCTTTTAATAAGTTTCATGTTATTCAACTTACATAAAAACTAGCTTATATTAAAAGTACTTTTATATTTAGTACATTTTATAACAACTAACTTTTATGGGAAGTAGTCAATATAAAACTACTTATAGAACATAATTTTCGTAAAAATGAATTTGTATTAAATGTACCTTTTAAAAGGATACTTTAATGAAATCGAAATTTTTTATTAAAAGCCCATGAAATTTTTTATGGTGAAAATATCTTCTGGAAAACTTACTTAATATCAAAGGTGCCACAAAAATGTACTTTTTATGAAAAGTATTTAAGGATAATTATTTTTGATACAAAATCATTGAATACTTATCACTTGGTCTTTTAACTCCATATTTGAAAGTTTGTCAGAATCATCAAGTAACTCATATTCAACAAATAATTTCAAAGATATGGACATATTTTATACAAAATTTTAAAATACTTTGCAGTGAATAAATTAATTAATAAAACAAAATAATTCCCCTTATTCTGTAACTATTTCTCAAGTCACATCAAGACAATATTAAAAATAGAAAAGTTACATTCTGGTTGTGGGCAAGAACTGATTACTGCGCGACAGTCCCTGACTATCCTTTAAAGTCTAGGAAATAACAACAGACTGTTGGAAAGAGTTAAATGTTAAGAAAAAACACTACGCAGATGTCTTAGTTTTGATATTGTCTTGACGTGACGATGACAAATAGTTACAGAATAAGGGAGAATGTTTTTAATTAAAAAAAAACCGGTGTAAATATATTACCAAATGGTACCTTTTCATAAATCAATATTCTGCTCTGTCACTAGTAGCAATTAAATCGGATTTGCTTGTGTCATACATCTCCAAGGACACTGTATTTATACGAAACTAAAATTTCCAACCACCTAAAAAATATATTATTAAAATTATTAAATCCTGAAAAAAATCCAATTCTAAAGTGTTCCAAAAAACGCAATCAATTTAAAAGCTTCACAACTTCTCACAACTCAAACTTTTCACTGACAGAAATAAAAAACGCACCATAAAGAAAATACACTTAAATAATAAAGTGAAATGAAATAAAATTAAAAAAATGACAAGCAACTTACAAGCAAATGAAAAGCAGCAAAACAACGGGCAAATGAATTGAAAAGTAAACTACACCCTGAATAAAAGCAACTCGAATGCTCGCAATAATAATTTTATAGTTAAATAAAGTAAAGACAACTACAACAACAGCAACAAATAATAATAATAATAAATAACAAAATGTTAACTTTAATGAAATTGTAACTCGATACAATTGCAGCAGTAGTTATGATATCAGAATTAAAATTAAAAAAGCTGCTTAAATGAATAGAAGAAACAACACCAGACCAGCCGAGAACGGCAGTAATGCGAAAAAGAAAAACTCGAAAGGAAAAGCGAAAAACACAATTCTCAATTACTTCAATGCAAACCATCAACACGAACGAAGAGGTAAAATGAAAGCAACTCCTGCAGATGCAGCAAAAACTCAAGGAAAAAGTTTCTAAAAATTAAAGCAACACGTTGCTGCAGCATGCCTGCAATAACAACAACAACAACAGCAACATCATGGTCGTAACCAGCAAAATAGAATATCAAGTATTTTTGAGTACAACACGGAACTACCGGATTCTAGCTGTTTAAGAGCAGGGGGATGTGGTAACAGAAACAGACAGGCCTTTAAATTGTATTTCTATTTACGCCTTTAAGCCGAAATGTAAATAAAAATTATTGAAAAGAAAAATTGCAGCCGACATCAAATTCGTTGTACCACAACTTGAGGCACGTAAAATGAATTATAAAAGTGAAGTATATCTTTTGCTTATTTCCACATCCAACATCTAATAAATAAACAATTGCATTTGTAGGTGTAAAAAGAGTTCGCTGTGTTTGCACAAGTACTTGATTGTTTAAGTAAAGCAGCTGCATGCAGTGCAGATTATTAAAAGCGCCACTCACCCACTGACTCCCTCACTCACTCACTACCTCTTAGAGGAAATTTCAAAATATATATATAAGATATTTATCTAATAGCAATATGAAATAAATTTGAAAATATAAAAGTAATCAGGAAAGAAAGATAGAAAGAACTTTATAGTACAGAACACTAGGCTACACAACTTATTTTTTTTATTATTTTTCGCTTAGAAAATAAAAGTAATTTTCAAGTCGTTCATTAGCAAGTTCTTCATTTTCAGGAATAAATAAAATCAAGAAATTACTTTTATTTTTTGCGGAAAAATATAAGAAAAGACATTTATTTTTTAAAGAATAAATATAAATCAAAAAGTAACTTTTTTTTTGTGAGAAATACATAAAAATCAAGATATATGTAAGTCTTATATTCTGAGGAATAAATAAAAATCAGGAAATAACTTTTATTTTCTGAAGAATAAATAAAAATCGAACAATAACTTTTATTTTCTGAGGAATAAATAAAAATCAAAAACAAACTTTTATTTTCTGAGGAATAAATTAAAATTAAAAAATAACTTTTATTTTCTGAGGAATAAATAAAAATCAAGAAATAACGGGTTTTTTCTCAAGAATAAATAAAAATCAAGGAATAACTTTTATTTTGTGAAGAATAAATAAAAATCAAAAAGTAACTTTTATTTTCTGTAGAATAAATAAAAATCAAGATATAACTTTTATTTTCTGAAGAACAAAAAAAAAATCAAAATATAACTTTTATTTTCTGAGGAATAAATAAAAATCAAGAAATAACAGGTTTTTTCTTAAGAACAAATAAAAATCAAGGAATAACTTTTATTTTGTGAAGAATAAATAAAAATCAAAAAATAACTTTTATTTTCTGAGGAATAAATAAAAATCAAGAAATAATTTTTACTTTCTGAAAAAAAAAAATAAAAATCAAACAATAACTTTTATTTTCTGAAAAATAAATAAAAATCAAGAAATAACTTTTATTTTTTGAAGAATAAATAAAAATCAAAAATAACTTTTATTTTCTCAGGAATAAATAAAAACCTGGAAATAACTTTTATTTCTGAAGAATAAATAAAAATCAAGAAATAACTTTTATTTTGTAAAGAGTTTTTTAAAAAAATTTAACATATAAAAATTAATGTCCTTGTTAACATTATGACCTTAGCGTACTGTTTGTGAACTTAAGATTTATTTTTTTTTGGGCTGATTTTTTTTAGATTAAATTTGGGAAATAATTGTTTTTTTATTTAGGTTAAAACATATTTAGAAAAGCGCGCAATGTTTTGTAGTTTATTTTACACACCAGTTAAATTTTCTTTGCTTCATAAATTTTTAAAAATATGTCTTTTGTACAAAAATATTCAAGAAAAAAATATATATGACAAAAATATTATAGATAAAATACAAGATTTCCGACAGGATTTTACCGAAGGTTATCGAAATATGATTTAATTAAAGTCATATATAAAATAAAGACCTAAATCTTTAAGCAAAATATTCAACTATTTTTTAAAGACGTTGAAAAAATAAAAAAGGCCAATATTGAATTAATTGAAATTTTTTTAGAAAATTAAAAAACCTGTTACATGGTGTAAATATTTATAGTTTTATATATAAAGTACATTTAATTATTTTGTTAAGTGCTCGTAATTTAAAAACTATGCACTTCATAAATTAACACGCCCAACAATATATGGCGCTTCAGTGTCTTTCAACGCACTTATAAAATTGTACGAGTGCATTGTAAATTGTAATAAACTCTGGAACAGAGAAAACATGGCTGAACAGGATGGCCAATTATTGCTGTACGAGTCAGTATTCGCTGTTTTTGTGTGTTTCATAATACTCGTATAATTGTTTATAATTCGTGCTGTGATTATAATTGTTTGTATGTATGTGTTTTTTAGCACTTTTTAAAGAAAACAATATGTTGGCACGAGCCACAGAACCAATTAAGCAAACGGAGAAAAAACATGTGTTTTTTTAATTTTAAATGAAAATGTTTAACAAAAATTTAAATTGATTTCAAATTTTATAGTTATTCGAGTACTTTCTCAATATAATAAAAACAATAAAAAATCCAATAGCGGATATTAATTGAAAATTTGAATTATATGAGGTTTGTTCAAAAGTTTAGGTAAATTTAAATTCTAAAATATATTTAAAAATAAATTCAATAGCTTTTGCAGACTGTTTCTAAAATATATTTTAAAAAATATCAATAGCTTTTGCAGATTGTAATTGAAAAATTTAATTAAACGAGGGCTGTTCAAAAAGTTTCGTAAACTTTTACTTTCTAATATATATTTTAAAAATAAATTTAATAGCTTTTTGCGATTGTAATTGCAAAAACTTAATTAAACGAGGTGTGTTCAAAAAGTTTGGTAAATATACATTTTCTAAAATATATTGAAAAATAAATTCAATAACTTTTGGAAACTGAAATTGAATATGTTAATTATACGATGTCTGTTCAAAAAGTGTGGTAAATTTTCATTTTCTAAAATATATTGAAAAATAAATTCAATAACGTTTGCAAACGGAAATTGAAAATTTTAATTTAACGAGTTGTGTTCAAAAAGTTAGTTAACTTTTCATTTTGTAATATACATTTTAAAAACAAATTCAATAGCCTTTTCCGATTGTAATTGCAAAAATTTAATTATACGAGGTCTGTACAAAAAGTGTGGTAAATAATTTTTATTTTCTAAAATATATTTAAAAATAAACTCAATAGCTTTTGTAGGATCTTTCTAAAATAACACTATATTTTAAAAAATATCAATAGCTTTGCAGACTGTAATTAAAAAAGTTAATTAAACGAGGGCTGTTCAAAAAGTTTGGTAAATTTTCATTTAAAATACATTTAAAAATGAATTCAATAGCTTTTGCAAACTGAAATTGAAAACTTTAATTATACGAGGTCTGTTCAAAAAGCTAGGTAAATTTTAATTTTCTATTATATATTTCAAAAATAAATTCAATCGTTTTTTCCGATTGTAATTGCAAAAATTGAAATATACGAGGTCTGTTCAAAAAGTTAGGCAAATTTTCATTTACTAAAATCTATTTTTAAATATATTCAATAGCTTTTGCAGACTAAAGCTTAAAATTTTAATTATACGAGGTATGTTCAAAAAGTTAAGTAAATTTTTAATCGCTAAAATATATTTCAAAATAAATTCAATAGCTTTTGCAGACTGTAATTGAAATTTTGAATTACACGAGATATGTTCAGAAAGTTAGGTAAATTAAAATTTTCAAAAATATATTTATTTGCTTCATCGAATTCTCGTTTCCTCCCCTTAAATGTAGCCCAGGCAAATTTTTTGCTATCCTCATTGTTTTTTTTTAGAAAAAATTCAAATTTACTTAATTTTTGAACAGCCCTCGTATTCAAATTTAAGTTTATTTAAGGGTTTGAAATTTATTTCTACATATTTTATTTATGTATTAGAATATCATTTCAGGACAATAAAAATTGATTTAATTGTTCAATTTGTCTATCGTTTAAAATTGCATTTGAACCGCGAAAACCCGTGTGCCCCTCTTAAGAGAAACGAGGAATAAATTGATTTCTTAATTTACAGCATGTTGCTGTACGAGTTCAATTTATATGGCAGTCAATGACTTAATTTTGAAAACAATTCATTTTAGTACTTTTTGTGTAAGGAAAACAAATTTTTGTTAAACAAACACAGACAACCGCATGGAGAAATAAGCCCCATCATAATTTACACCCCATGTAGAAGCAAAACTGCTTTCAAATACTTTTGCGATATTTTTCCTGCTTCATATTGACTCATACCACACAAACTCCTGCAGTTCGGGCACAGAGAATAAAGAAATTATTATAAAGTTCAAAAATTAGACAGAAGCAGCCTAATAACAATCGAGCAACTCCATACACGTACGTTCATACAACAGAGGCCGTCAATGTGGCCGAACAAAATAAGACTGGGAAGGCAAAAGAACAGAATCATAAACCATAAAATCTTTGCATACTTTTTAATACCGAGCAATTAAAATAACAAATGTATCTGCAGCAAATGCATCATCATCCAGCCTTACGAACGTCATCATGGCATAAGGACTTTTTAGCATATCAATGCCACAACTGGTGGTAGGTACTCTGGCAACAATTGGGTGCAAAGTGGCATGAGCAACTACAAGAATGTAAGAATAAAAGGCGAAAATTATTACTGCAACTGTTTGCATTTTGCAGTTGTATTTTTAAGGCTCCCTGAGCCGGAAAAATATATGCAACAGACAACAACGAGAAAGATTTATTATTTATTATGACACATGGTATATTTTATAAATGTCCGTCTGTGTGTCCTTTGGTGCTCAAGTTGCTGAGATGGTTGGTCACTTTTTTTGCTTATTATTTCATCTCGGTACACTGCAAGCGGTTGCTAAGAAACATAGAAAAACAGGCACACACACACGCACACTAATGCAATCACACACACACACATACACAGACAGACTCTCAGCAAAACTCATACAGAGTGGCAGGCGTTAGGAATATTGCAACATTTTTATAAGCCCTCTTATAAAGTTAAGTGGCTGTTACTCAAAAGTAATTTAGCTGAAGTGGCAATTCATTAATTATACACGACTATGAAGAGTGTTTTGTTACATACATATAAATGACAGCAACAGCAACAACAACAAAAAATATGCTGCAACATGTGTAACTAGAACAAGTAGCAGCGGCACAGCATCCAGCAACAACATTAACGACAGTTGCAGCAATAGTTACAGCCAACATTATCAAATAAACACAAGTGCAGCGGCCAGACAGGCACACATACAACACACCAGCACACCAACACACCAACACACCAGCAACGTGACATTCTACACAGTATGTGATCCGAAGAGTTCATATGATTATTAAGTAAGTTGAACGTTAAATGTGTCCTGCAAACACAACAAAAAGAAAACGGCCAAAACGGAAACTCCACAAAAAGCATAGGATTTGCAAATTGTATATCCTTGGGGGATAATGGTCAATTACATAAATTTTTTTTTGCACTTTTTATTACAGCCAGCAGCAGCAGCAGCATGTGTTTAAGTAAGTCGACAACATGAATAAAAAGAAATCTGCATAATTATCACATCAATTAAACGGCAAGAAAAAAAACGAATTAAATAACTGGAAAATATTTCAAAAATGGTGTGAAGAAGTAATTTATATTTTAAAAAGGATTGCAAAATTTGTATTACGAGCGCTGCGATTTTAATGTAAATAATATATTTGCATTCTGTAATTATTTAACCTTAAGGGGAATTATTTTCTATAAAAAACTTAATTTGTAAGATTTTTTTTTTGGAGGCACAAGACGAGGTATAGGCGAACTACTGTGGAGCTGACTAAAAACTCCACAATAATCAATTTGATTTTTTTTTGCAAATTTGGGGAAAGAACCAGCATAAAAGTAAAGTTTACAAGTAAAAACATTATATTCGACCAGGTCGAATCTTAAATAACCTCCGAATATTTAGTAAGTAAAATTAAAATCTTTAAATGCGTGGGCCAGAGTTCCTTTATATAATATCGGACGTCAACGCCCACTAAAGGGGGCGGGGTCCAAAACTAGACTACATCATGTTTTCCACAGACGAACGTATGGTCGGTCATTGCTAGACCGTTTTAGACTTCATCACTGATCAAGAATATTTATACTTTATGTGGTCTAATTATTTTTGGAGAGCATTAAATCTGTATTTTTTGGGGTCTCTCTGGCAAGGGCCGTTGTGGGGAAACATTTCACCTTTGCCATAAGACTCTAAAAATAAATATTTGGGATAATTAACCCATTTCCTCCATTTCCATTGAATTTCAAAAATTCAAATTTTTTTCTCTGTTTATGAAAGACTAAAAACATATATTTTTTTAATGAAAATTTAAAAGAAAAATTAAAAAATTTTTAAATTCTTCTTGTTTCTTGACCTCTTTTTAATTATTATTGTATTCTGATATTTTTAAGCTTAAGGTCTCTTTATTTTAGTTTAGTTTTTAATTTCAATATTTCGTCACTCCGTTGTGTGACTTCTTCAGGAAATTAATTATTTTATTTGATATGAAAATAAAATAATTAATTTCCTGAAGAAGTCACACAACGGAGTGACGAAATATTGAAATTAAAAACTAAACTAAAATAAAGAGACCTTAAGCTTAAAAATATCAGAATACAATTAAAAAATTTTTTTTTATTTTAAATTTGGACATCTGATTCGTATTTTCTGGACCAAAATTACAATTTAACTGCGAAGTTTTATAAACTTATTCGAAAAAAAATATGTCTGGGACGATATGAGTGAAATGTAAAATTTATTATGTGATTGAAGGTAAATATGCCGAGTTAAACATGTTTTGACGTAAGCAGTTACGAAACATTGTGTTTAGCTGTGTAGTTAAATATGTTATGACGTAACGAAATGGCAAACAGTGAAGTGTTTTTTTTACGAAAATTCATATTCAATAAACTTTTGAGCATTTTTTGAAAATATTTACAGGCCATGAAAGGTGAACTTACAGGCCATGAGAGTGAGTGCGATCTTGGAGCGATTTTGCCCCCAGTGACCAAATAAGGAGTTGGCATGCATTGCCAGTATATAGAAAATGATGTATGGGATAGAAGACACTCCCATAATCATTTTGCATATAAATATGGATTTTCATACAAAAAAATATTTCATTGCGTCATAACATATTTAACCTCACTTCGTAACTACTTACGTCAAAACATGTTTAACTCGGCCTATTTATCTTCACTCACATAATAAATTTTGCATTTAATTATCCCAAATATTTATTTTTATTTTGTTTTTATTTTTATTTTTATTTTTAAAGAATCATTTAGAAGCCAAAGAAGAGGAGGGGGTAGGGCAGAGTAGTACCAGGTTACGTCTCAGCTTCGTCATTAAAGCTTAAAAATGTTATTTTTAAGCAACGTAGGCTTAAGTAAAACAATTTGTTAAATTTTTACACTATTTTTGCATATAATAACGCCCACTAAAGGGGGCGGCGTCCAAATTTTTTTTTTATGGCCACAAGTTTAACGCGTTGAACCTCCTTTGACATACAAATATATCATTCGCTGAACAAAATTACGAAAAATATTATGTTGTTTTTTGGAGGTTGGTTTAGTTCTTCTTAGGGAAACTTTTTCCCCTCTGGCCCGATTCAGCCCATGTACGAACTTGACCTGTGGTATCCTTCAAATTGTATTTGTACCTAAATGCAAGTCTGGCTCTTCTTTTCGCTGAGACGGACGGACGTGGTTAGAACGTCTTAGATTTCATCACTGATCACAAATCCGCCTGATTGTGTAAAGCGTTGACGTTTACGACGAAGGCGTTTTTTGTACAAAATTAAAGAAAAACTGAAGCAGTTTCCTTTGATCTACTACGAAAAATAGTAGAGCCGTAAACTCCAACTCCTTACACAATCAGGGGGTTATATATATTTTATGGGGTCTTAGAAGGACATTTCGCAGCATTACACACAGAATGACAAAGTGAATGTACCCTCCAAAAATAATTGGAATGTAAAGGGTGTTTTTATAAGAGCTTGCTGATTTGAAATTTAAATAAAACACATGCCATATTATGAAATGGCCAACAAAAATTTTTTATTTAGTAGATAATTTCTTGTCATTTAACATTTAAATATAATTTCGGGCATATGGCCACCACGACTATTTTGCACAAAGGTCATTCTGGAGGTCCAATTTTCGACCACCTTTTCAAGCATTTGAGGGCGTATTTCAGCAATGACACGTTGAGTACTGGTTCCCACAGCGTCAGTCGTTGCTGGTTTATCCACGTAAAGCAATGATTTCAGGTATCCCCACAAAAAATAATAGAGTGGCGTCAAATCACACGAACGTGGAGGCCAATTCACCGGTCCATTGTTTCGCCCGCAGTATGACAAGTGCCACCATCCTGTTGAAACCACATTTCGTTTACATCCATATCTTGAAGTTTTGGCACCAAAAAATCATTGATCATGATTCTGTATCGATTTCCATTCACGGTAACGCGTCGTCCTTCCTCATTTTTAAAGAAATAAGGACCGATGATTCCACCAGCCCATAGACCGCACCAAACAGTACATTTATCGGGATGCATTGGTAATTCTTGAACGGCGTGTGGATTATCTTTGGTCCAAATACGGCAATTTTGCTTGTTGACACATCCATTCAACCAAAAATGCGCCTCATCACTGAAGAGAATTTTGCGGTAAAAAAGCGGATAAACATTTTTAATTGAACTTCCACGATTTGGAAGCGTTGTTCTGGAGTTAACCTGTTCATGATGATTTGCCAAACAATACTGAGTAGAGACGTCACTTTAAACTGTCAAAACAGCTGTCAGACAACAGAGTGATTCGTATAAAAAAAAACTTCATAAAAAACACCCTTTATATGCCTGAACGATAGTCGTTGACTGAGCCAACCGAGGCTTTTAATATAGAAACTCAACCCCTTGATCCTTACTTCCGACTTATTGTAAGAAAATAATGACGGCGTTTGTCTAAAACGGGATAGAGGCAGAGAGATGCAAGAGCCATACATTGAGCGTGGGTTCCAAAGACTGCGGTGGCCACTTAACATGCTCAAGAGATCAGTCTCGATACCTTAACGGAGAGTTCAGCTCATTGGCAGATCATCTACGATTTCGTCGTCCCATATCTAAGATCTTAATTCAAGGATTATCAAGAGCTTTATACAGTACGTTGGATTATACGAGATCTAGGCCAAATCATTTTATTTCCTCAAATCAACTAATTTGCGACGTCATTTCCCACATGTTTTACATATGAGCAATTTAGACTTTAATTTCGTTCTGAAATGGTACTCATTTCGTATTTTGATTCGTGAGAAAATGAAAACTGAATTGAACAGAATTTCGTAATGAAATCATTTCTAATTTAATTAATGGTTTGAAAATTATTTTGTATGTGCACTAAATTTTTTGTAATTTTTCGTTTCCTGAAGAACCAAAATAGCTAATGAGTTCTGTTCCCAAACAGAATTGAACTCTGCGTCGTGGTTGATTGACGAAACGTTAACTTGAAAAAAATACCATAAGAAAACTCTTCCAAGATTCCTTTATAATCCCGCTCCCAAAAAAAAGCTACATCCAAAATAAAATCATTTAAATTACCTTGTTTTTTTTTAATACAAAGTTTTTATGCCATTTAACCAACTACAGCACCTAAAAATACGATCGGTATGCTGCAAGCAAAAGCCGAAAATAATAAAACTAAAATATCTGCTTGCATTATCTGCAGTTTTGTTCCAAGAAATATCGCACACGTTTCATCTGTTCACTTTTTAGAATGCATTTTGTTGTGTGTTGAATTTTCCTTAATTTATCCATTTTAAGATGCGAGAGAATACAGCCACAATTTAGTTGTTTCTAAACACACTTGGCTTAGTTTCCATTTAAAGCAGCTTATCATTAAGTTTTCCGGTTTGGTTTTTTTTATAGCAAGAGTTTTTCATTTTCTATGATTTTATATATTTTTGTTTTCTTCTTGCATCCAATTGCTGATGCAGCACAGTGGCCCATCATCTTTGCATGTTTACTTGCGTTTCTTAGTACTCACTCGTACCTTTGCTTTTTCTAAATAAATACTATAAATCTTGTCCAGCTGTTGCCAGCCAGCAGCCGGCAAGTGAGAGCATAATGTTTAAGTAAGAAAATTAGCAGAAATTAAGTAGAAACGCTTGAGGAGAATGTGGCAATGACTTTTCCTTTCTTGGCAAAATTAAATCCAAATAGCAATTTCCTTACACTTCCTGTTGCCTTCTTCACTCTCTGTAGTGTTTCATTTAGGAGCGGCAATTGTTCTTTTGAATTATTGGTTGTTGTTTTTGTTTCTGCATGGAATGAATGAATGGTTTGGGTTTGCTGATTTTATATTTTCTAAAGTTTTTGTTTAAAGTTTGCATTCGGATTGAATAATCTCTGAGATGCACGTGGAGAAAGAAACATCATCTTATAAATTAAAAACGTTAAACAGACACGACAGATCGTGACTTGACTTTTGACAATTTAAAAAATTATATTTTTCTAGTGGACGTTTACTAGACTCGTATCGAACTCCTTCATTCACTGGTTTTTGACAAGAACCTATAATCAAACCTGTGTAATTTGAATGGGTTTGATCATAGGTTCGTGTCAAACATGAGCGAATGAACTAGTTCGATACAAGTCTAAAGCGGAATGGGCACACATCAAACTGACGCTTCAAACTCTGCTTTTCTTTGATAGTGTTAGTGGTTTGATGTGAGTTTGAAGAATATCAAAACAATTTAGATTTTCACTCTCAAACTGAATTTTACTAACATATACACAAGTTTGAAGCATCAGTTGGATGTGTGGCCATGCCGCTTAACGTTTACTGCCGTAATAGCAAGTTGAGAGGGGTGGTCTACGATCTCGAAAGCTGTGGGTTCGACACCGTACTTAGCCAAGTCATGAGTATGGGACCAAATTTTTGCTATTCCCCCTTATTCTATAAGTATTTGTCAACACCACGTCAAGACAATATCAAAAATAGAACATTTCTGTAGCCCTTTTTTGCAGCAAATGACAATTTTTAACAGCTCCATGCTATGCTCAAGACCTTAGAGAGCAGTCACAGAGAGTCACAATTAGTTAAATGTTCTCCACAAGGAGTGGGCAAATGATCCATTTTTGATATTGTCTTGAGGTGACGTTGACAACTAGTTGCAGAATAAGGGGGATTTGCTTTATCTTTTGTATATGAATGTAAGGAGAATAACGCAGCAATAAAAACTATGAGTCCCTTTTTGTTCCGTAAGGAGTCCCTCTTGATCTGCATTGGTGCCGGTACTAAGAAGTGCTTAAGGGGGAAAGGCTGACCTTACTGTCATCTGTGTTATAGCGCCCAGCAAGTTCCCAGATAACGAATGGACGGATAAGCCGTATCTCCGATGAATGCCTGTAATGCCGAATAGGAATTTGGTACTACTAAACACTGAGTCATCAAGCATTATTTTCGTAAGAATGAAAATTAATGGCGCAATAAAAAGGTTTGGGTCAGTAAATTTTATAAATAAAAAATATATTCAAAATGCAACAGTCGCAGTCAAAAACCTCGTTGGCAATATTTTTTAAGTTCAGCCACATCACTGATGGTTTACTCACTTTCAAGAGTTCTACTTCTCACTCACGTTAGTTAGAGCTGGTTCACACTAGACTTGTGTCCAACTAGCTCATTCACTCAGTTTTGACAAGAACCTTTAATCAAACCTACATAATTTAAATGGGTTTGATCAGAGGTTCTTGTCAAAACTAAGCCAATGAGCTAGTTGGACACAAGTCTAGTTCACACTCATCAAGTTTGACCATTCAAGTCTTCAGTTTTTAGGAGAGAGGGGAAAAGAGAATGGAAAGGGGTACAGACTTGATGCCTGTAGTCAGTTTTTATATTTCATTTTGTTTTATCATTCGTAATGTATCAAAAAATACTCAGCAATGAAGAGAAACTTGACATGACGTACTCAAGTTCAAAAGAAAATTGAACATAAACTGATCAGGTAAACTTGATGTGTGACCCAGCACAAAATATTAGACTTATTTCGAACTAGTTCATTCGCTCGTTTGGCACAAGAACCTTTCATCAAACCAATGTAATTTAAATTGGTTTGATCAAAGGTTCTTGTCGAAAACGAGCGAATGACCGAGTTCAACACAAGTATAGCTAATTTCACCACCTCAGACAATTGCATAGATTTACGGAATTATGAGGAATCATTTCGCGATGAGGTACGTGGCTACTTCTTATGTGAAGGTGTGTACAGTCAGTCCCAGCAACAGATAACATACGGGTTAACAACATCGCCAGCACATGGTCTCAGTCAGTCCATCGGCATATGGGCATTTCCATTTTGGCGTTACGTTACTTTTGTACGACGATATGTTGAAAAAAACATTAAAAACCAGAATTTAAAAAAGCTTTTTTCTCACATTAGAGAAGTGATTGGATAGCTCTATATTCAGCCAAAAAATGGAAATAGTTGAGTCTAAGAATTTCAAGATATACTCCAAAAAGTGACCTGGCGTTACGTTACAAAAAACGGAAGTGCGATTTGACTGTGATAACAAAATTGTTGAACTCTGCGAATTGGGCAAGTATTTTTAATCAAATTTTTTTTTGATAGGTTTTGGACCAATATACATTTATTTTCCAAGTTATAAATTGAACAAATCTTTTTTCCTTTTTTTTCTTTTATGAAAATTGGTCTGGCGTTACGTTACTGGCGTTACATTACTAAAATTTCCACTTTATTTTATTATGTTAAAAAAATGCGAAAAAGACATATATATTAGAATATTATATAAAATTGTTGTTTGCTTTTATTGACCTTTTCTTATATATGTATTTTAGAATGATTGAGCTCGAGGTCGTTTTTGTAAAAATCGTTATAATTTTTCTATAATATAAATGTTTAGTTGTATACATATGTATGTAAATTTGTATATATATTAATATATTAATTTGTAATTATGTTAGTTATTTATATATATGTATTCATATATATGTGTGTGTATGTGCATATGTGTATGTACATGCATATGTGTTTGTATCTCTCTCTATGTGTGTGTATATATGTTTGTATGTAGTTGTGTATGTTCATGTATGCATATATGTATACGTTCATGTATGTATTGATGTATACATGTATAAATATATACAAGCCTGTATATATGCTTTTGTTTTTATGTTAATATTTTTGAAAACATAGATATATTCGAAAAAAATTTTGTCATATTTCAAAACCAATTTATACAGAAAATTTTAATTTTCGATTGTTATTCCTGATGATGTCAACAAATTGTTGACGAAATATCGAATAAAATAGAAAAATTATAACGATTTTTACAAAAACGACCTCGAGCTCAATCATTCTAAAATACAAATATTATATAAAAACTACAAATACTAAATTTATTTTTTGCATTTGTTTTTTTTTTGATTAAATATGTTTGTAGCAACAGTTTTGCATTAATAGTATTATTATGAAATTGCTTTTAGGAATGTTAATTATAAAGAGAAAATGCCCTTGAAGTTAAGAAACACTTACAAAAACGGGAACTTCAAACTTGTAGCTCAGTATTTCACCATCCCAACAAAAGAAAGCTTTGAGCTCCTAAATTTAATTTATTTTAGAAGTTTCTCTTTTATAATACATTAGAAAAAAATCTGTTTGTTAACTTTTAATTTTTCGATCGAGGTGGACTTTTTTCTGGAAATGCCCATATGTGCTCCCTTAAATTGTAAATTTACTTTGCGAAGTATTTTTTTTAATACCAATACAAAATAAAAATTTGGTGTAGCTACAATGACAAGATCTCCATAGTATTAACAGGTAGTAATCGTAAGGACATGACTAGATTTGTTGTTGTCGTGACGATCCATAGGACGATGTATCGGTAGGTATGGAAATAGAATAGAACTGCCCAGCTTTATTTTAGATTTGTGGTCAACAATGACTAGTACTTCACCCATGATTTGCACTAAAATGCAAATGTTATGACTTCAACTGATTATCTCTTACTTTTTGCTTAATTATTTACAAATTTTTTCTCCCAGTGTAAAACATTGTGAATAGTTTCTTTATTCTATATACGAGTATTAGAAAAGTTTCAAGTTTCATTTTAATGTTATCGGTGTCTGGAGTATTTGTTTTAATCTATATAGATTTTACTCTTCCAACTTAACTATCCGTTTCTATATCATTCACTCTACGTTCATAATGCAACAATTTTCATCCATAAATTTTCAAGTTTCTTTCAAGTTTATTTGTTTTGTTCTGTTGCAGACTCATCTTTATGTTTAGATTTGCTCATTTAATGCATCCTCTTGGTATAATTAAGTTCTTTAGAAGAAACGCACTAAAACACACAAGTACGAGTATTCGCAGGGCAAAGAAACTGCAGTGACGTTAAGAACAACAGCTACAGCTTTTAAATAGTAAATGCTTGTCTTTTTTTTTTTTTTTTTTGCAACAACTTGGAAGAAAATATATATAAACAGCTAACCCAGTGAGCATTGTGGCTACTGGGCCATTTTAGTACAATTTACTTAAAGGCCAATATCAATTTTGTTAATCTGTGAAATCAGATGTTTGCTGGCTTGACGTTTCCTTTTGAAGCCATTAACAAAAAACCGAGGGGAAAAAATTATATAAACATTTATTTCAATACCTGTACGTACGTTTGGGCCATTTGTAAAACTTGTATGTTGCACTTCAAATAAAATTGTATAAAAACTTTAGTTTTAAATTACAAGCATAAAAATTTATTCGATGATTTTGGTCTTTGGATTGTGCTCTACTGCGAAGTTGCTCTTCAAATAATGAATTTTCAATTGGAGTTTTTGCTTTTTAGTCTCTCTGCAAGCGTGAAGGAAGATATAATAACAATGATTTCTTTTATTGCGTATTTGTGCTTTTATTTGAAACAGGTAAAGCTGATTGTATCATTGCGAGTGTGTGTGTGTGTGTTGGAATTGCTTGCTAACGTCTTAATATCCACGAGCATGTAGAGCAGAAGTTATTTTGCAAAAATTGTTATAAGAATTCAATTATTACAAATCAGATTGGAAACTTGGGAGAAGTAACTGTTTTATATATTAATTGAAATTGCAACGCACAGATAAGAATAAGAGAAAATTGATTTTTCCACAGTAAAAGCGAACATTGCGTGGGATATAATATAATTTTAAGTTTATAAGCAGATAATTAGAAAGTGGCAACAGGCAAAAGACAATAAAGTTAAGTTTTTTTTTAATTTCCAATTTAAATTTCAACATATAAATTTATTTGCGTTTTTACGTTTGCCAACATTTAAATTCTTAGCATATGTCGCTTTTAATATACCCACTGGGTAAACGCGACAGAAAATTTTGCCATTTTGTATTTTTACGAACAAGCAAAATTAAACTAGATCGGTCCCAATGCAAATATTAACCCAATCAGAATTAAGGGTATAGCAATAACGCTTCTTAAATGTAAAACAATTTTGCTACCACGTCTTAGCAACAAAATTATTTGTATTGCTGCTTAAGAAATAAATCGGAAAATTTTTGGAAAATATTCAAACAGTGAAATATTAATTTAATAGTTGTGAGCATCTGGTAAATAAACTATATTTTGCAAGTTTTCGAGATTTAATCAAACTTAAATTCGTTAACATAATAAGATGTCTGAGATATCAAAAGATCATATGAGAACCGTGCTGCCAAAATAACAATAATGCGTTATTGACCCAAAAGAAGTATAACAATAAACAATAATGGGTAAATAAACTCAATTACGGTTTATAGACTAATTGTTCGAAATTTCTGTTTTTCAATTCAGAAAGACATGATAAATATTCCTGGGCACAAAGGAAAGACAACATCAGTTTCTTGTTATTCAACTTACATAGCAGAGCAGAACAGCTGTTTTCAAAAGCCGCAACATTTTCATCTTCAGTGGTCATGTGCATTGTGTTTGTTACCACTTATTAGATAGAGAATTTTAATCACTTTCGGTACGAAATACTAAATATCAATTTGGCTTATGTACTCATAACGAAAATCTGATCAGACATCTAATTTATTTACAATAACAAAAATTATTAATTATAAAACTAATTTCATCATTTCGAACATAAATTCGAATATTCAAACATAAGCTCGAATTTTTGAACATATGTTCGAATTTTCGAACATAAGTTCGAATATTCGAACATACGTTATAATTTCCAAATGTTTAGGTATAAGCTAAAATTTTCGAAAATAAGTCCATATTTTTCAATTTTTAGATATAAGTTTAAATTTTCGAACATAATTCCGAATTTTTAAATTTACTTTGAAGGTAAAAAAAAATTTACTCTGGCAGTATGAATTATCACTTCATTGGTTGTTGCCTTTTTTATTATAACTCAAAAAGTTTGTTAAAATCGCTATGTGATTTCCACCCTTTTTATTTATATTTATTTTGTAAATTATTGGCCACTGAGGTCAGATTTTTATAAATAGATATTTTATGTTGACAGTTTGGGCAACTTTTTCAAGGAAATAATTTAAATGAATAAATTGTTAAAGTGTTTTATTTTTATGTGTTTAATTAGTAACAAAAAGTGATTCCAAGTTGAAAAAAATTTTCTCAAGCCAAAAAGTGAGGTTTTCAAAAGAAAGTCAGCAGTGTTATCAATTGCAATTGCCAATGAAAATCTGTTCAGACATCTAATTTATTTAAAATAATAAGAATTATTAATTATAAAAGCAATTACGTCATTTCGAACATAAATTCGAATTTTCGAACATAAGTTCGAATATTCGAACATACGTTATAATTTCCAAATTAATGAGTATAATTTAAATTTTTTGAAAATAAGTCCATATTTTCCAATTTTTGGATATAAGTTTAAATTTTCGAACATAATTCCGAATCTTAAATTTACTTTGAACTTAAATAATAATTACTCTGGCAGTACGAATTATCGGTTCATTGGTTGGTGCCTTTTTTATTATAACTCAAAAAGTTAATTAAAATCGCTATGTTATTTCCAACTTTTTTATTTAGATTTATTTTGTAAATTATTGACTACTGAGATCAGATTTTTATAAAAAGATAATTTATGTACAATATTTTGGCACTTTGGGTAACTTTTTCAAGGAAATAATTTAAATTAATTAATTGTTAAAGTGTTTTATTTTTATGTGTTTAATTAGTAACAAAAAGTGATTCCAAGCAGAAAAAAATTGTCGCAGGCCCAGAATAGAGCTTTTCAAAAGAAAGTCAGCAGTGTTAGTGTTATCAATTGCAATTGGCAATGAAAATAAGTTAGTGTTTTAAACACATTTAAAAGGCCCTGTAAAACAAAATTATTAATTTGCTCTAATATTTTACCTATATTTTTTTCATCGTATATTCGAACATAAAAATAATCTAAGAAAACGCCAAATGCAAAACTTGACAACAAATTTTCGCCCGTATATATTTTTAATAAAATTTATTAATAAATTATTCTGAAAATAAAACAATATTTGCTATCGATTTTCACTATCAAAACCCATTAAACGTTTCACACACACACACACGTACGTACACACACTTAAGCACAGATAACAGCTACACACCTTTCGTTAAACTTTCCACAAAATCTTCTACAACACCCATAAAACACATGTCTATAAAAATTCGAAAAGCAATCCTAAAACTAAATCCTATTGTTAGCTCATATAACGTTGTCTTAGAAATGTTTATCCTAAAGCAAATGTCGTATTTTACAAAGAGGTGACAGCATATTTAACTTCGCAAATAGAGGCAAGACGGAGAGATAAATGGCTAGAAAGATAAATATACACAGACAACCTGAATTTACTCTTGTATTCACAAGAATTTTAAACTTCAAATTGTGGCCTCAGCCTTTGGAATCGACATAAGTAAGGCAGACAATTTGAAACTAGAAACAATAGCTAAAGGAAATTCTTTTTCCATTAGAAAAGATATGCGAAACTTAATAATATAACAACATCGATTTATGCTACTTTTTACTTTGCTGCACAAACAACACTGCAATCATTTCTCAATCGGAATTCTTTGCAATAGAAGTTGCAGCAGCAAGTTCTTTTTTTTCGAACTAATACAATAAAGGAAAAATGTTCATTCGAGTTCTGTGGGCAACTGTAGGTTAGGCACGCAAATGCAAAAACATAAAATCTAAAATCACTAAGAGAGAACAACTTCCGCAAACAACAACTATAAAATTTTAAATGAAAACTATAAAAGATGAGGCCACCTTGAAGAAAAGTAACAATAAAAAATTACCTTCGATTAAGAATATTGGATCACAATGCTGAGGTAAATGCAAAGCCAGACAAAATGATAAATGTACAGTGGCAAACGGGAAAAACGAATTATTTACACATCTGAAAGTGTAAAAAATTTCACCATAAAACAAATCTTGAAAAAAAAAATTATTTTAGTATTTTTTAATGAAACAAGATTTTTTAACCTTTTAAAAACTCTCTATTAAACATTTGTACCTTAAACATAAGCACATTTAAAAAAATTTATTTTAAAAACATAATACATTAAAGATAAACATTCACACAAAAGTGATCTTTAAGAAAAGCACTGTTTATATAAAGTGCCTTTAAAACAGCACCTGCTTAAAAAGTACTTCCCGAAACAGTACTTTTTGAAAATAACTAATGTTAAAATATTTATTTTTAAAGAGTACTTGTTTAAAAAATTTCATTGAAAATAAAAACATTTAAAACAGCAACTTTTTAAAAAGTACCTTTTGAAAGAGTACTTTTATAAAAAGTACGTTTTTAAAATAAACTCATTTAACAAGTACCTTTTAAAAAACTACTTTTTAAAATAGTTCCGCTTGAAAAAGTACCTTTGAAATAGTACGTTTCAAAACGCTATCTTTTAAAAGTACCATTTAAAAACAAAGTTCCTTTAGGAAAAGTAGACTGTAAAAAAGTACCTTTTGAAATAGATCGTTTTAAAACGATACTTTGTAAAAAAGTACCTTTCAAAAAGTAACTTTTACATAACTACCTTTTGAAAAAGTACCTTTTGAAAAAGTACCTTTTGAAAAAGTGCTTTTTGAAATAGTACGTTTTTAAACATTACTTTTTAAAAAAGTACCTTTTAAAAAAGTTTTTTTAAGTACCTTTTAGAAAAGCACCTTTTAAAAAAGTAACTTTTAAAATAGTACCTTTTGAACAAGTAACTTTCAAAAAAGTACCTTTTAAAAAACTAACTTTTAAAAAAGTACCTTTTAAAAAAGTACCTTTTAAAAAAGTACCTTCTAAAAAATTAACTTTTAAAATATTAACTTTTAAAAACTACCTTTTAAAAAAGAACCTTTTTAAAACATAACCTTTTAAAAAAAGATGCTTTTAAAAAGTTTCATTTTAAAAAAGTAACTTTACCTTTTAAAAAAGCACATTTTAAACAAGTACCTTTTAAAAAAGTACCTTTTAAAAAAGTACCTTCTAAAAAATTACCTTTTAAAAAAGCACCTTTTAAAATAGTAACTTTTAAAAAGTACCTTTTAAAATAGTACCTTTTTAAAACATAACCTTTTAAAAAAGTTGCTTTTAAAAAGGTACATTTTAAAAAAGTAACTTTACCTTTTAAAAAAGTACATTTTAAACAACTAGCTTTTAACAAAGTACCATTTAAAAAATATCTTTGGGAAAAGTACGTTTTAGAAAAGTATCTTGCGAAAAGTAACTTTTGAAACTATCTTTTAAAAAATTGCTTTTGAAATAGTACGTTTTAAAACACAACCTTTTAAAAAAGAAAATTAAAAAAAAAGTTGCGTAGCGAGATTCGTTGCTAAATCGATTAAAAACAGATCAATACAAACATTATCGTTTAAAAAAGTACCTTTTTGAAAAATTGTGTCAAGAGGCACATTTCGACGAAAGTACATTGAAAAAGTGAAAATTCCCTTTTTAACAATAAGTATTTTATATAAAAAGTACCTATTCAAAAATCGTACCTTTAAAAGTCCCTATTCGTTCTTATACTACACAAGTTGTTTATTAAGTTGTTGAAAATATAGGTATTTTATTTCTATCACTCTTTTTCAAGCCACAAATGTTGCGCTGTGAATGAAGCATTTTCGCAAAAGAATAACAGCTGAGTGTGCAATCGCCACAAAAAGGTGCACTTCGATGCCAAAATCCACGTTGTATGTGGGTGTTAAACAAGTATGTGCTTTCAAGATTCACAACATGACCAGACAACAACAACCGCAGTTGGCATCCATTTATAGATATTTACAGATTTCTGCACATTTTCTGATTGTTGGAGATGCCAAAAAAGGAACTTAACGCTTTATTATGCCAACTAGAGTTGCAGTTCTTGTTGCAGTTGTAATTTTCTAGTTAGAAACCTGACAAGAGAAAACAAAGACTGTCTTTAGGGGGTAAAAATAATGAAACATGACACAATATTTGTGTTATGATTTCAAAATGATGAGGCGACACATTTTTTGGTTCATTTGTGTGCTTGCAAATTCGCTTTGCGGTGGCTGCAGGGGATAAGAACGAATACCTTAAAGTGCTGACAAATCGAAGACAATAATAATTCTATAGGTATTTGAAGAAAGACAAAAATACTTTTCATTTCATTTAATAATATAACAAGTAAAATTTAATTTTAAGTTTTAAATTTATTTTAAATCAATTGATTTTATTGTAATAATAATTATTTTGTTTGTGCTCTTTTTCTTTTCAGGTATGTGATCGCTAATCGTACTATATAGAAATTATATCGAGGGTGAGTTTTTTTAAGGCAATACATTTTTAGGGAGATATTTTTGAAATCATGCAATATTAATGAATTGAGTAAATTCAAAATTTTCCATCGGTTAGTAAATTCTATATAAATTTGACCTTAAAACATGCTGTTCTAGCTCAGAAGCTTAAGTCAAAAAAAAAATTCTATTTTAGAGTACGACGGACACTCATAGGAAGGTCCCGCTCATGCCATGCATTGTGCTGGAATTATGAGAGAAAGGGATTAGGTTTTAGAGGCCAGATAGTGAAAATTGTAAAGAAAGAGAATTTTTTGTACCTCTTTTACATTATCAGCGAACTTTTACTATAGTACCGAAAAAGGGGGTGCTGTAATACCCTCCACTACACGAGAGTGGCTATAGTCTCTAATGCATTATACACATTCACAACAGCAGGCTACCGACTATACGACTACAGAAATAGCATACATGTATTTATAAGGGAAATATTATTTTATCGCCAACACAGCAGGTTGTTGTCCGTGCTAATTTTCCCATCTAAGCACATGCATGCCATTTCTGTAGTCGTGTAGTCGGTAGACTTGGGTCCAACTAGCTCATTCGCTCAGTTTTGACAAGAACCTATGATTAAACTAATGTAATTTAAATGGGTTTGATCAGAGGTTCTTGTCAAAACTGAGCGAATGAGCTAGTTGGACACAAGTCTAGTAGTCGGTAGCTTCCTGTCGTGAATGTGTTTAATGCATAATACTTTACAGCGGCAAGTACTATGTCTTCGTCAAAATAAGAGTCTAAGTGCAGAATTGATCCCAGGACTTTCGGCTTCGTAGTCTACATTTAAACTACTTCAGCCAACAGCACTCTTAAATCTCAATTCTAGGATTTCTTGTTTAAATGCGATTTTCTTCTTAACAATTTAAAGGATACCCGCTTAGAATTAAACTTGTTTAATTAGCAAAACTCAGTTTGTGATTACAAAAAATCTCATCAACTTCGAATAAAACAAAAAAATTGCTAACTGGCACACAACTTAACAGCGGCATCATTGACACTGTCATCTCTAAATAGATTTTCATGCTGCTGACACTGATGCAAAATGTTCATCTTGATAATGATGACAACAACGATATGAACTAAATTCAAGTTGCTGTGTGTAGCACAATAAAAAAAAAGAAAACAAAATTACAAACAAAAAAATGTCACAAAAATCGTTGTGATTCTGCTAACAGCTGCTCATGTTGTTGCACCAGTTATCGCAATCTTCATCAGGCAACATTATGATGCTACCAAATGCTAAACTGCAGGTTGTCTTTTATTTACAGATACTTTTTTTTCTTTCTTGGTATTTTTTTTTTCGCTTTCTTAGATAATAATAAATAGATTTTGTGTTGCATTTGAAATGAAAACATTCAAATACAAATTTAGTTGTATTCAGAATAAAATGCATGAATAAGAGAAGAGCGGATATGAAAAGAATGGCAAGAAGGAAATGAAATTTTACAGAATGATGTGAATCAGAGATAAACTGCAGAAATAAAATAAAAATAAATAATTCAGATAGTTGCAATTGATGATGATTTATAGTTTAACAAGATATAAATATATTTATATATGAAAATATAAACGAATCGAAAGGATATGCTGATAGTTATCTATATATACTCGCAAGTAAAAGATTAACGTCACTAAGTGACTTACGAAACCTCGTCCATGGCAACTGACTATAATAAGAGACCTGATATTTAGTGTATAGATCCCCCTTCGTAGTATGGATCCCATAAAAAAACAGAGCAAAATTGGTATTTTTATATCTTTGAAACTGCTATTCATAGATTAAATATTTTAAAAACATAAAAATTATACTAAAAGATAACTCGAGTATTTGGTACTTTCTTATATGTACATAATATGTACTTCTAGGAGTTAAATATGGGTAAAACTGAAAGTTGTTACCTTTTTCTCACTCCATACATCTTTTCCGCACTCCATACTTAATTCGGTTTTTTTTAAAGAGTCTCGAATATGAAATGGCACTTTTTGAAGAATCACAATTATAAGGGATAAAATTGTACCCGTTTGAGGTACTTTTTTTTTGTTAATGATAAAGTACATGATAAAATACATGCAAAAATGATTTCCAACGCTTATAAGAAGCTGATATATAAAATGTGTGTTTTATCGATGGGACCATAAAAAGGTACACAAAACAGTATTTAAGGGAAAATGGTGCTAAAAATTTTAAATTCGAGAAAAACCATATAATGGAAAATTAATTGTTATTAATGGATATAGTATATTCCTAAACAGAAGGATATTTTGAAGATTAGATTTAGTGCTCTTCACAAAAAGTACTTTTCGAATAAAGTACTTTTCCCAATCGCATAATTTTTTTTCATATATATTTTCTGAAAACAGCTCATTTCGGAAATGGAGTTTTTAGAAAATGGTACTTTTTTTAAAAGGTACTTTTTGAAAATTTTGTTTTTTGATATGAAAACTTTTAGCAAGGTAGTTTTTGAAAAATACACTTTTTGATAATAGTACTTTATGAAAAGAGTACCTACCCATGTAAAAAAATTACTTTTATGAAAATGCATTTACTAAAAAATATATGTCCTTTTTGTAAATAGTACTTTTTAAACAAAGTACTGTTATGAAAATTTATATACTAAAAAAAATGTCTTCATTTCTTAAAAAAGTACTTTTTGGAAAAAGTACTAAACAAATTTTTTATGAAGAAAGTACTTTTCAGTTTTTGTAAATAGTACTTTTTAAAATAAGTACTTTTATGAAAATTTATTTACTAAAAAAATAGATCTTCTTTTCTTAAAAAAGTACTTTTTGGAAAAAGTACTAAACAAATTTTTTATGAAGAAAGTACTTTTCAGTTGCTTTTATAAAAACTTACTTACTTACTAAAAAAAAAGATCATCTTTTTTTTCTTAAAGTACTTTTATGAAAATTTATTTACTAAAAAAGAGATCTTCTTTTCTTAAAAAAAGTACTTTTTGAAAAAAGTATTAAACAAGAAGAAAGTACTTTTCAGAAAAATTACTTTTTCGAAAAACTATCAATTCAAAATGATTTCCTTTTAAAATATGATTTTTCCAAAAAGGCACTTCTAAGAAAACGTTCCCAACTAAAAAGTAGTTTTCGGAAAAACTACTTTTTGGCATAAGAATTTTTTTATAATAGGAGTATGATTTATCTTATTTAGTATGATGCAATTAGAATTTTGGTTCAAAGTCCAATAATTTTGGACCACTAATCGCTTATCCAATTAATTGCTATTCGAGCAACTATTCTAAAAATTTAAATTTGCCTATTTGGGATAAACGATGAAGTCAATGTCTTATTAATTAATTTTTTTCTCTCTAATTTCCTTGTTGCATACATCCACTGAACAATAGTTTCTTTAGTTTTTACCCCATATTTTCAAACTCTGTTAATTTCATAAATACTTGTCATACTGTGATATTTTCTAATTAAAAAATTTTTTTACTTCTACATAAAACTATAAATTTATTTTAAAACACTTTTATGCCTTATGCTAGAGTTAATGTCGACGCCGTTAACGGCGTTTCAACGCCGAAAAAGTTGAAATAGATTGAACTTTTACGGCGTTGCAACGCGTTGAGATTAACTGCTCTCATACAATTTCATACGATTCAACTTTTTTTTTTGACATTTGACGCCGTCGACGACGTCGACATTAACTCTAGCATTATAGAAATTAAATAAGTGAAAAGAAAAAAAGAAATTATTCGCTAAACTATAATTCCATTTCGATGTGTATAATATTAAACTTTTTCTTATAAAACTAAAGAGTATTGCTTTAATTTAAAATTATCGGTTTTTTGACTTCAACTTTTAATTCAGTTAAATAATTTAAAACAAATATTTATTGATAAACTTTTAGTATTTTCTGACTTAAATAGCTTCCAATAATTTAATTTCCCTCATTTCTACATTCGCTCCGCATACCATTTCGTATCGAAAAATTATACCATCAATACCGGTGTGTCTGTTTCTAACTAGATAGATGTGCGGTTTTTGGAAATAAACGACTAAGTCGTAAAATTTGATTTTCTTGTAAAGCCAAAAACTCTTAATATGTGAATGCTGGGATATTAAAATATTTTTTTTGGCACTTGAATTTCAGGCAGAACTGCCAGTAAATGGGATTCTAGTAGGAAATGTGATTAAGAGGTAAATGCTCCTGGTTTCTTGACCTCTTTTTAATTGCTATTATATTCTGATACTTTTAAGCTTAAGGTCTCTATATTTTAATTTAATTTTTAATTTCAATATTTCGTCAATCCTTTATGTGACTTCTTCAGGACATTCATTATTTTATTAGTAAAGCCAACAGGTTTCGTCACTCCTTTGTGTGACGAAATATTGAAATTAAAAATTTAATTAAAATAAAGAGACCTTAAGCTTAAAAATATCAGAATATAATCTCCCTCATTCTGTAAGTATTTTTCGACGTCGACGTCAACGTCAATATTATATAAAAAGTAGGAGAATTATTTACACTTTTAAGTCATCAATTGTGTATTTTAAACTTTCGTGCCCTTAGAGAAAAATCTGAGGTGTCAACAGTATTCAATTGGTCCCCACAACGAGTTTTTAAGTATCTCATTTTTGATATCGTCTTGATGTTGACGTCGACAAATATTTACAGAATAAGGGGTAATAATTAAGAGGAAATTTCCTCTTTAATTTTACAATTTTTGTGAACAAAAAGTCAAAGCTTATCGGCACAGCTATACAAAAGTATTAACATATTATGAAAGCTATGGATCTGGTTGCCTGTGCCGTTGATTTCGTTCAGGGTTGGTTTAGAAATGTGGCCAGTATTCCATTTGGAATACAAGCACTCGGATTTTTCATGCTTAACGGTGCTAAGTTAGTTTGTGTCTAAGGTTATAAATTTCGAAATTTATCTTCACACGGTTGTTATTAATATAGATATGCTGTTATTCATGCCAACCGCAGAGAACTGTTACCATTTATCCGTCTACGAAAAGCGCGTGGTACATGCAATTTATTGTTTGTGTTGAACAAAGCCAACGGCTAAAACATGTTAAACTTTTTTGCGAACAGGAAAATAAACTTACGAACAGACACCAAAACATATTCGAGCAGACACATACATCTACATGCTCGCATACTCGTATCCATTAATTTGAGCTTAAATATATGGAGTGAAAAAAGGAGATATCCTAGAATTCAATATTGTTTTTTCTTTTTTTTTTTTCTTTTGACTCAAAACCCATAATGTAGCCAAAATATTGTACCAGTTTAAAGCTTTTTTTCTTTCTTTACTTTTAGTGTGCAGAGGTGTTATACTATTTTCATGTTTGAAATTATTTCTTTACGGTCAGCAGTAGAGGGGGAGAGTTTTTTTATGAGAAGGCAAATAAATTTGTTTTAAATAAAATAGTTTAAAGATTTTAGTTTTTTTATATGAAAATTAAGAGGAAATCTTAGAGAGTATAATTGTGTGAACTACGGCCTAGAATCTCTAATATTAGCAAATATTAAGAGTTAATTTGTATCGGCCGTCGCACAGAGGGGTATTTGTCCAATTTAAGCGGCCAAAATTCGAATTTTCAAAACTCACTTTTTCTTTAACTACCCACCGTAGGGTGAAGAGAATAGAATGCTGGACTAGATCCCGTTATTTTTTAATTCCTTTTTGCTTTCGTTCGCTCTCGCCACGCAGTCAAAGTTTCGTGTTGCTAATTGGGCATATGCTTTTTTGATGTGTTTGAGACAAGTCAACGTGAAAAAAACTTGAGTAAAAGAGTGTTTTCAGTTTATGAATTTTATTAAAATGGATAATTGTAATGCAGGTAAATATGATATAATTCTCATAGTTTAATAGGAATATAATATATTCTGGTACCGGCAGAGCTACATTGAAAATTATGGTATTTTTGTTAATTTTAATTGATTAAAAAAATTAACTATAGTCATAAAGTTGTATAACACCACTTAACGCAACTCAGATTCTCGCTCGGGTGTGTTAATTGATATTTCATGGTTTGGAAAAAATAAAAATTGGCTGAGGATATGTGCGGATGACTATTTTATAGCCCTTTGAAGTATGCTACTGCTGAAAAATGTACCAAAAATTCTGATGCTTTACTGTACATGCTGCTTTATTGCACACTTCTTTTACACATTTCATTTTAAAATTTAGCATTTACAATATTTTTTGTTTCCGAATCTAGGTTCTTCAAAGGTCAAATTCATAGTTCGTGAAGACGTTTTACGAATTTCCGAAATCTGCAATATTTCATCAATAATTGCTAATATAGCTGCTGCCGAAAAACATGAAATACGTATTTTTGCTTGTTTATATAAATTTACAATTTTAAATGCCACAACATGTCTTTTCTAAATATTTTGCATACAAAATTCAATCAAAATAATTTTGGCCGCCTAGATTGGCCAAATACCCCTCTGTGCGTCGTTCCGTTTAAAACATTAAATATTTCATTGCGTGATGGAAAAATGTTGAACTTCGTACTCAAGTTATAAACTGTTCCACACCCAAGAAAGACGTTGTAATTTATTTATGGTCCTTCGTACCAGAGTCCGACGCCAGCAGTTAGCAACGCCGCTGGCTGTCAGAAGTAGTAAAATGTTGTCAGTTAATATTCGTCAGATGAAAAAGACTATTTGCCAAAGACTTTTTAAGAATTGCAATACATCAATATTTTATTAAGTCATACTTTTAATGTGGCATTTTTGGCTCGCTGTAAGATACCCAATCAATGCGAATTTGGAATATATTCAAACAACTTTTATTTTATTCTATGATGGACATTTTACATGTGGTCTATTATTACCAACGGACTATGGATTTACTATAAAGTGTCATTTATTTAACTTTTGAGCTCATAAAGTATATAACGGCGTCGTCATAACCGACCTAGTGTGCAAGAAATGTCCAAGATTATAAGGAAATTTTAAGAGCTGGGTATCATGATCATTTCTGTTTGTGAAAGTGTGCCGCACTATTTGAATTTGTCGACTCGATGGTGTTTTCCGCGATTGGGCTTTCCTGACGGCTCATTATGGACTTTCATTTCCATCTACACAAAACAAACTCAGGCATTACTTATGTTGATTTCTTTTCTGGAATAGAATGCTACATTTTCTACACTTTTGAATGTAAAACTGCACCATCATGACATTTCGAAATAATAAATCTATTACAAATTAATGTACCATTGCTCAGGCAAATATATTATTGTTTTAAAAATTCGCTTAAATGCAAATTTTTGGATTAGAAGTGAAAAAATGTTACATGTTTTCTAGAAAAGAAAACGCCATTAAAGTCGACTAGGGCTGGGTTTCTGAGACACTAGTTAAACTAGACTTAATTAATCTGAAAACAGATTTGTGCCAAGTTTGTATACAAAATTTTGAACAGCTTAGGTTTGCTTAAAATAAAAATTAAAAAAAAAAATCACAATCTGCCGGAAAAATCTCGGTCTCAGACTTGAGTTTAAACTGAATCTACATCTCAAATACACGGCCCAAGTATTTACCACGTCATAGATATGCTGCTCAATTGCTACAGCAGCATATTTTCAATAACAATTTTTAAGGCACATCGACTGCTGTTTAACCAATCATTATGGCATTTTGATAAAATTAAAGTTTTGTTTTTTTTTCATTTATATCTTTGAAACCACTTAATGAATAACCCTCTATTTACATCAGTTTCAATATATTTCAAAATTTATGCTAAAATTTTTTTTTATAACCCAATCATTCCAACTTTTATGATTTATATATATTTCTTTATTATTCCACTGAGTTTCTTTTCTGTGACTGATTGTGGTGGCACAGTGGCTGACTAGCGAAAAAAAAAAATTGAAAATAATTTGCTGGCTTTTTAAGAAGTTCAGTAAAAGTACTTTATGAAGCATCACACAGTATAGCAAAATGGGTAAAAAAGTAATATCTTAATTCTCAAATGGTTTTCAAAGGTTTGTGCATACGCAGGTTTTTTTGTATATATTGGAATTAGTGTGAAGTCTGCTGCCAGTGAAATGCTGGCATACAGACGTACTTAACGAGCAGCAACCGAAGCAAAATATTAATATTATATATTCTGTTAACTTTTATTAGTCTTTATTATATTTATTAAGCTCGAAGTCTTTTATAAATTGTTTTAAATATTCTTTATTTAACAAAATTCAATATTTCGTAAGAAGTTTGTTAACATCGTGAGGAATAAGTACTAGAAAATTGTATTTCCAATTTTCTATTACCTACTGACGATGTTAACAAACTGTAAGAAAATATTGAAGTTTAATTTTTTTTAATAATTTTATAAAAAAGGCCTCGAACCTTATAAATATAATAAAATATTAATATTATCATTAAGATAGTTTTTTTATTTCGACTAAAGGTCAAATCGGCAATTTGCAAACTATTTTTTAACAATTTTTATTAAATTCAAGTTATTTTACTAAGACTGGAATATTAAATATTTCTATATTTATTAATATTATATAAAAACTAAAGGTACGTTCACACTTATCAAATATTTGACCAAAAAAGCGTAACCACTAAACACTAATAAAAAAACTTTTTAATTCAAAAAAGTATTTATTGAGTTAAATAGTTTCGAATAATCGTCCCTATTATGAATGACGACATCGACGCCGTATCAAGACGACAGCAAAAAATTGTCGATTGTTCAGTCTTTTTCGACAGCGGCTGCCTACTATTGACATGTTCTATCGATAATATATGCCCTAGAGAATGCTAAGAAATTGTCAAGAGTAATTAATTGTTATCGACAACTTGAAGGCAAGTGATAATTTTTTACTGTCGAGTTGATGTGACGTCGACGTCGCCATTCATAATAGGGGCGAATATTGGATTCCTGATACTGTCTATTAGTCTTGTATGAAACTGTTTTAATTAATAAACACGTATCTGAACAAAAATATTTTTCATTAGTATTTAGTGGTGACGCTTTTCGGGTCAAATATTTGATAAGTGTGAACGTATCTTAAGAAAAAATATAACTAATTTATTTTTGAAAATAATTTTTCGACTTATATTTTGCTAAATTAAATTCAATTGAGATTTACTGGCTGAAGGTCTTAAGATTAAATTTGGAAGGACATGATCAATATTATAAGGAGCAAGGAAAAAAGCAGTAATAATTTGATTTTCCACTTCCACAGCAGAACAGAATATTCTGTTTTGCTGTGTAAGTTCAAAAATAATGGTGTTGACTTTTTATACCTCCCCAATAAAGAAGTTAGACGTCTTGACTTTTTATACCCCCCAATAAAGAAGTTAGAGTTTTTATACCCCCCAATAAAGAAGTTAGAAGTTTGTCATTTTACATGTAACGTAGAGAAATATTCCTCTAAGATCCCATAGAGTATATATATATTCTTGATTAGTGATGAAATCTAAGACGATATGGCCATGTCCGTCCATCCGTCTGTGGAAATCACGATCCGGTCCAAACGAAAAATGGCTAACTATTGAAATTTGGTATAAATACATTTTCAAGGATAGCACAGCTCAAGTTCGTAAATGGGCTAAATCAGGCCTAAGGAGAAAAAGTTCCCCTAAGAAGAACTAAACCAACTTCTAACAAACAAAATAAATTTAAAAATTTTTTTTTTTATTTTGTTAAGCAAATAATATATATTTTTGTGTCAAAGAAGATCCAAATCGTTGAACATGGAGCCAGAAAATCAGAAATACCATTTTTGGACCACGTTGTTTAATTTAATATTATCTAATCTAATTTATTTTTTGTATTTTTTTTACACAATACGGAAAAAATTTAGAACAGTCCAGAAAACTGGAAAACTCCAAATTTTTGCAACGCTGTGCACAACTATGCCACATATTCGATTTTAATATTAAATCAGAGAATTTAAAATGCTGCATTGAGCGTAAATGAGTTAATTATTGTTGTTGTGTATTCGTCGGTCCACTTGGAAACTACAAATTTAGTTCCCAGTATTTTCCCTACAATTCCACCACTGTGTGACGCTGCGTCTGTTTGCATGTTTTACAAATTACAAGTGTGTACTACTCGCATGTACATGCAGGAGACTAGAGCACAAACATGCAGAAATGACATGAGGCAGCAGCCAAAGATGTGTGTAATAAAACTTGTTATAAAAATTTACACACACAAACAAAAAA
Organism: Linnaemya tessellans; assembly: GCA_951800035.1. Taxonomy (NCBI): domain Eukaryota; kingdom Metazoa; phylum Arthropoda; class Insecta; order Diptera; family Tachinidae; genus Linnaemya; species Linnaemya tessellans. The sequence continues at coordinate 155,577,338 of OX637532.1, read as the reverse complement.
AAAAGAAAAACACAAACAGCCCAAAGCATTTTGATTCATGAGATGTATTTTGTTGCTCTTTTATTATTTTTTTTCTTTTGCTTTGCATTTTGCAATTGTAGCATGCACTTGCTCATTGTTGGACAGATGTCGCAGACATACTGCAAGCGATATAATGTTGCAAGCAGCAGCATACTCGCATATATGGCAGACATTAAAAAGGAAAAAATAAAATAAATAAATAAATAAAAATGTACATATAAAAATTATAGTCAAATAGAGAATAATGTAAAATTACAATTTCGCATAGACACATGCAGATGTACATGTAAATGCACTTTCAGAAGGCTAAAATTTCACAGCAGCAGCACCAGCAAATGCTCATGTGCGAATGTATGTATGTGTGTGAGTATTGCAAATGTATAAGTATGCACTACATGTACTTATTTATGTATCTGAGGTACTTATAATGGCAATAGTTAAACAGGAACATGCAAAACTAGTACATCCAGCATAAAATGGCAACAACAACAACAACAAAAACAAAATTATAATATCGTAGAGCGAGTGTTGTTCAACAACAATTCGCAGCAACAAGAGCATTTACACTGCAAATTATACAGCTGCCGTTGCCACAGACTCGGCAGCAGGCAAATAAGCTTAAGGGCATTAAAAGGAGACATACAACAAATTTGTTGTTTGTTGAACTGCAACTGCGATATCAAAGGGAAAAATAAAAATTATCGCACAATACAACAAATAAATAAATAAATGTTTGTGTGTGTGCGTTAAAACATATTTTAAATGCTTTCAATCTGTTTTGTGTATTGTGAACGAAATATATAATTTAAAAATAAATCTCATATGAAGAAAAACAAAATATTTTTTTTTGTAGTAAAATAAAAAATTGCTCAGCTGCATATTGTCACACTGGCTCAAACACACATTCTGGCGTATGATACAAATATTTTTGTTGTGGAAAACTTTCAATGATTTAATTAAAAAAAAAAAAGACAAGAAAAAGTTAATTTATTGTTACAATGTGTTTTCTGTCAAACCATTTATTTGGGGGCTCTTGGATATGAATAATTTTTCTTTAGCTGATTGTGAAAACAAATAGACTTTTGAAATATTTTAAGGCAATCAAATATTAGCCAATAATGAAGAATGAGTCTGATTGGAGGGAAAGCAATTGCAGTTTATGGTATTTTTTGGTTTACGGGATATTAGTGTCGCCAATGTTGCTGTACTGTTTTATTCCCCCCTTGTTCTGTAACTGTTTGTCCGCATCAACATTAAGACAATCGCCTCTATTATGAATGACGACATCGACGCCGTATCAACACGACAGCAAAATATTGTCGCTTGTCCACTCTTTTTCGACAGCAAGTGACTACTATTGACAATATCAATATCAATATTGTATACCCTAGAGAAAACTAAGAAATTGTCAAGAGTAATTAATTCTGTGGCAATAAGGCAAAAGTGCTTAAGTGTTTAAGTTCTTAATCAGACTTAAGCACTTTTTCCTTATTGCCACAGAATTGTTATCGACAACTAGTAGAAAAGTGGTAATTTTTTACTGTCGAGTTAATGTGACGCCGACGTCGTCATTCACAATAGGGGCGAATATCAAAAGTGGCATGCTAAGATACTCGTTGTGGTGAACAATTGAATTCTGTTGATGGCCTCAGACTATTTATTCTCTAAGGGCTGCAAAAGAAGGCAAAAGTCTGTTAAAAACAGGCAATTGGTGATGAAAATAACTGTCCTATTTTTATACCCTCCAAAAAAGAATTGGAGGGTATATTCACTTTGTCATTCCGTTTGTAACGCAGCGAAATATCCCTCTGAGACCCCATAACGTATACATATTCTTGATCTGTGATGAAATCTAAGACGGTCTGAGCATTTCCTGCCGTCCGTCTGTGGAAATCACGATTCAGTCCAAACGAAAAGAGCTAGACTCTTGAAATTTGCTACAAATAAATCTTGGAAGGATAGCACAGGTCAAGTTCGGAAATGGGCTAAATCGGGCAAGAGGGAAAACAGTTCCCCTAAGAAGAACTAAACCAACCTGCAAACAACAACATAATTTTTTTAAGTTTTTTTTTGTAATTTTGTTAAGCAAATCATATATTTTTATGTCAAAGAAGGTTCAACACGTTAAACTTGAAGCCATAACATCAAAAAAATTAATTTTTGGACCCCGCCCTCTTTAGTGGGCGTTATTATATGCAAAAACAGTGTAAAAATTTAACAAATTGTTTTACTTAAGCCTACATTCCTTAAAAATAAAATTTTTAAGCCTCAATGACGAAGCTGAGACGTAACCTGGTACTCCTCTGCCCTAACCCTTCCTCTCTTCTGCCTCCTAAATGATCCTTTAAAAATAAAATAAAATAAATTTAAAATAAATTTATGTGTGTCAAAATATATATGCCGAGTTAAATATGTTTTGACGTAAGCAGTTACGAAGTGAATATGTTATGACGTAACGAAATTGCAATCAGAGAAAAATGTTTTTTCCATGAAAATCCATATTTATATGCAAAATGATTATGAGAGTGTCTTCTATCCCATACATCATTTTGTATATACTGGCAATGCATGCCAACTCCTTATTTGGCCACTGGGGGCAAAATCGCTCCAAGATCACACATACTCTCATGGCCTGTAAGTTGACCTTTCATGGCCTGTAAATATTTTCATAAAATACGCAAAAAAGTTTATTAAATATGGATTTTCATAAAAAAAAATTTCACTGTTTGCCATTTCGTTACGTCATAACATATTTAACTTTACAGCTAAATACGTTGTTTTGTAACTGCTTACGTCAAAACATGTTTGACTCGGCATATTTATCTTCAGTCACATAACAAATTTTACATTTAATTATAACAAATATTTATTTTTAGAGTCTTATGGCAAAGGTGAAATGTTTCCCCACAACGGCCCTTGCCAGAGAGACCCCAAAAACTACTGATTTAATGCTCTCCAAAAGGAATTAGACCACATAAAGTATTAATATTCTTGATCAGTGATGAAGTCTAAGACGGTCTAGCAATGACCATACGTTCGTCTGTGGAAAACATGATATTGTCTGTTTTTGAACCCCGCCCCTTTAGTGGGCGTTGACGTACGATATTATATAAAGGAACTCTGGCTCACCCAGTAAAACATTTTAAATTTACTCACTAAATATTTGGAGGGTATTTAAGATTCGAACCGGTCGAATATAACGTTTTCACTTGTTTCTTCATCAATCTTCTAAATACTATCCTCTCGTTTCTAGTTTCCGCTCATGTACTGCACAAGTAGGAGTCATCCCCTTCGTTCTGGTCCTACTAAAAAAGATGTTCACTCAATCGCAGTGAAAACTTTATCAAGGTCGATGGGCACAAGTTATATTTTCTCCAAGGAATAATCGCAAAAGGAGGCAACAAATACTTCATTTATGATAAAAATAAATTAGAGAATGTTTTTTTTAGGTTTTTGTTTTTTTCGTGTCAAAACATGTCACTTCACAATTTTGGGGTTGGAGCTGTAGCTGATGTGTGTTGTTGCAGTGTTTCATTTAACATAAAACCAAAGTCATTTATTTTAACCCCATCGAAGAAATAAAGCCATCATTTAAAAAATTAAAAACAAAATCATTATTTTTTTCTGGCTGCTAGACTATTAAAAAAATTTTATGAGAAGGAGAAGAAGATGGAATGAGTGATGATGTGACAAGTGAAAAACGTCAGTAACGCAACTCATTTTATTTCATAATATTAAAATCATTCATTTTCTGCAGATTGAAGGCTGGAAACAAGTTTTTGGCAAAAGGGATCACCACGATTTAATACTGAATTAAAAATAAAAAATTTTTTATGTGGTTTTAGGGCAACATTTTTTGGGGGCTATAAATAGAATTCCTTGAATTTGGTATAATTGATAGCTTTTGTCAACGATATTGATATTTAAAAAATAATATAGAAATTCTTATATGTTATACTTCGGATGAATAAAAGCTAATAAATTAATGAAACTTACCATCATAGCACTTGTTGGAAATTGAGTCAACATCATCGAATTGAGTCCCGGCAATTGCAAGAGTACTGCAAAAAAGTAGGAAGAAACATTTTAATGAAAATTGCTTAAGAAGAAGATAGATCGTACAATTTGAAAATGAAAAAATTGATTGATAGACACGAAATATTCTCTCGATATTCTAATTATTATTTATTATTCTTATTATATGAGGCCATAAGCACCGCGACCCAAAGGATCTTTTGTGCAGCCCAAGTGTTGACTGATGTAGATTGAGGCTACGAATAAAGCCAATCCTAATTAAGGCTATTTATTTATTGATAATTTTTCGACAATTTTCTAATACAAAATTTAATTAAAATTTATTTGATTTAATTAAAATTAAAGTGATCTGCAGACTTCATTATTTTTCATATAGAATTTTGGAGTCCATATCTATTTTGATACTCTCTTAGTGGGAATTGATAGGAGCAAAATATAAAAGAAGTTAAACAGCAATTTAAAAAAAATGTTTTCGAGTAAATAGTTACCAATTAAAAAATTAAATAAAATCAAATTTTTAATTTTTTTCCAAAAAAATTATATAGGAAAATTTTTCTATGTAATATATATTATTGTTCAGTTTTTTAATAAAAAACGTAAAAAAATTATTTAATTTTTACAGAAAGTAAAATTCATCAATTAAATAGTAAATATTCATTAATTAAATTATTTTTCTAAAAAAATTCTTTCTTTAATATTTTTTAAAATTTTTTCAACAGAATTTTTATATAGAAAAATTTCTATAATAAAATATTTTTGTAAATTGTATTACAGGATGTTAATTTTCTCAACAGGCTATAAGTTCAAATCTGCGAAAATGCAAATTATTTTTTTATTTTTTATTTTAATAAATTAACGTGATTACATTCTATTTATTATTTTTGAGAGTGGAATATTAAGAATATTTTTCATAGTCATTAAACCAGCAGAACGGATCAGTAAAATATTTTTGTTAATTTTTTAATAAAATACTTTTAAAAAAATTAAAAGAAATGTATTACAAAAAATAAAATTTATCAATTAAATAATAAATATTTATCAAATAAAAAATTTTCTTCAAAAAAAAAAAAATAAAAATTTTACATAGAAAAATTTTGATATAGAAAAAATTTTAACAAAAAGCATTTTTGTCCATTTTTTGTAAAAAAATATTTTTAGAAAAATTTGCAAGAAAATTTTTTTTTTATTTTTGTACAGAAAAATTTTTTTCAGAAAATATTTTTGTTAATTTTTTAATAGAAACTAGACTTGTGTCCAACTAGCTCATTCGCTCAGTTTTTGCAAGAACCTCTGATCGAACCTATGTAATTTAAATGGGTTTGATCAGAGGTTCTTGTCAAAACTGAGCGAATGAGCTAGTTGGACACAAGTCTAATAGAAACCTTAAAAAATATTTCTTTTAATTTCTATATAAAAAAAAGTCTGATCACTTTAAAAATAAATGTTTCCCGAGAAAACTAGTGCGTTTAAAAAAAAATGCCTTAAAAAATTCGTAAATTTTTTTATATTTCGGCTACAAATTCTCCAATAAAAAAATCCTATATGTGACCTTCTCCGAGAATGAAGTTTTGAGAAAAACGCATTTAAAGTTTCATAACGCATTATCACTTTGAACACGCCACGCTTAAGTCCGTTTGTGACACACTAGGTCCCTTTCCTAGGAGAAGGTCAAATATATACGAGTATATATATATATATATATATATATATATATATATATAATATATATATATATATATGTATATATATATATATATATATATATATATATATATATATATAATTTTTATCTCAAGCAAATCTTAGGGATTATTGTGCTGCGGCTAAACTTAACGTGGCTATTATTAACAACATATTTTATTTCTTTTATAGTCTTTTATGAAGTTATAAATAACAGATTTCCTGAAACTGTCAAAATATTACAATTTCAATTTGTTAAAAATTAAGCCAAACAAAATGCATTGTCAAATAGTTTTGATTATTAAGCAATATTCAAAAAGAATTTGGTAAAATGAAAAATAATAATAAAAATATAAATATAAATACATACTCATACATATAAAAATAATCCCCCATTGTTTGATTATAATCTAATGAAAAGTAAATGATGAATTTATTATTATTTTTTACAACAAAAACTCACGTACACACACACATTTAGGAAATACAATAAATATTACATGAACAATGGAAAAAATATAAAAAAAAATACAAAATGGATCAACTTTGAATTCAATACAATAAACAAAAAAATCTAGAGTAGCAATAACCCAAAAAGAAAATACAGCTTAAATAAATATATTTTATCCAAAGATTGAAATTCTCCATACTTTTTTGCTTTTCCACAATTTTATTCAATCCCTCCTTAAATACACACATGACACATACAAACCCACACAATATATACTCATGTGTATGTGTACAAGTAGAGTAAAATGGAAATGACTCTATATAAAAATCATATCAAGATGGGAATGCAAACAATGAAAATAGTTGAAAAAAAAAAATAAAGAAAAACAAAAATTCAAATTGGGTTGCATGAAAGTAAGTTGCAAGAGAGCAACGCCATGGCGGCAAAAAAAATATATATATAAGAAAAAAAAGTGACAGTTTTGTGATTCGATCTCAATAGAAAAAGTAGTTCAAACAATCAATGAGAAAATAAAAAATTACCATATTTTTGTACTTATTTTTCATTCAATTTAGAAAAAATGTAAGAGAAAACTAATTTTGTAAACGTAAAGTCGAAAGAAAAGACAACCAAAATATTTGTTTAAAACCTGGAGACACTTTTCTCGTTAACTCTTATGCTGAATATTGAGTTATTATTTAATGGCAGCAAAATAGCAATAAGCGATAAAAGCATTTCCAAACAATTGGATTTTAAGTGATAGGAAATATAAAAAATAAACACATACTACGATCGGAAAACTGAATAAAAAATTGCACTCGATGAAAAATAACAAAAAAAAATGTAAAAAAAATTCAGTGAATATTTTAAGTCAGGTTCATGTTAGATTTCTCAGATATTTTTCAAATGTTATAAAATACGTGTATAGAAGAGGCTAGAGATGGGAATGATTAAGATTTTTGCCACCATCATCATTAAATAATTAATAATTAAGAATAATTAATAATTAATAATTAAGAATATATTTATATCGAATAAAGTTTGTTTGTTGTGTTTTCTTGAATTTCAAATCTTACGGTTTTGCTTGTGTAATTCTCAATTCAAATTTGTTTTGCAATCAAATTAAAAGATATACATATAAAACATACTCAAATTAAAACAATCAGGTTGATACAGTTCTCGCATCCAAATTCCTAACAAAATTTGTTTAAATACGAACTGTTATCACATTCAACCAAGCCACCTAATAAGTGGTGACAAACACAATACACATGAGCACTGATTATGAAAGCGTTGCGGCCTTCGAAAACAGCTGTTCTGCTGTGTAAGTTGAATAAAACTGATGTTGACTTTCCTTTGTGCCTTGGAATATTTATCATGTCTTTCTGAGATTTAAAAACAAGAATTTCGAACAATTAGCCTATAAATCTTAATTCAATTTAATACGCAAATTAATTTTTTTAACTCAGGCTCAAAATCAACAGAAATCTAAATAAAACTGTTGGTTGCTTTATAAAAATCGGTTGGGCCATCTGTCGGTTTAAACTTGAACCACCGGTTAATTCGAATCTGGCAATACTTATGTCATTCTATTTTTATAAATTTTTGATGTGTTAACATCTATACGCGCGCCTCTAGGGCAGTAAACTATCAGTTTCAATACATACACAAGTATAAGTGTAAGACTTTGTTTGTTCGTTGTTGTTGCTTGGCAGTCGGTATTGAAAGTGATTATTGGGCGATTTTCATATAATTTTCCCACGCGATTTTCTCCGGAAATTCATAGCCGATTTTATTAATTTTTGGATTAAAACGCTAGTGCGGATTTCGACGAAGAGTTTAGGCCAAAAATAAAGGCGATCTGATATCGGCGAGCGGAGATTTAAGTGTTTTAATTCGGAGTATTAATTTGGAGTAATATTAAAAAAGTGTTTATGTTGATCTTCGGTTTTGTCTTATGCCTAGCAAAGAGAATCGTGACGTGGTTATACGTACATATATAAAAATGAGATAGCAAGACAGCAACGTATGTTGCTTATGTACAAACATAACAATGTATGTATGTACATTTGTCTGTTGCTTTGCATTCTCTTTGTTTTTTGTGGGTTTAAAACAAAATAAATAAACAAAAAGGTGTTAACACATCGCCCGTGAGTTCGAACACTCATTGACTTTTTTTTTTGCAGTAGGACCGTCGCTCAGGGGATGACCCTTACACTGCGCCGGAACTGAAAAGGAGGGAATAGATGAAGAGAGGGACAGATGAAGAAAGATGAGAAGATAAAGAATTTTTTTTGTAACAATTTGAACCTTTTTACTTTGAATTTTATACTTAAGTACATGTGAACGTTTTCACACAATACACATGAGCACTGATGATGAAAGAGTTTCGTCTTTCGAAAACAGCTGTTCTGCTCTGCTGTGTAATTTGAATAAAACTGATGTTGACTTTCCTTTGTGCCTTGTCTTTCTGAGATTTAAAAACAAATTTCGAACAATTAGCCTATGAATCTTAATTCAATTTAATATGTATTAAAATCGAATATCGTTTACAAATATAATAATACGCGGTTGGAAAGATATAGTAGATATAAAAAGTCATTAAATGTCCTAGCACTTCATTACCGCGTCAAATAATTTCACTTTCTTCCAAAAAACCTATAATCTAAAGTATACTTTAACGGAAACCTAATTGATTATATACCAGCTGGCAAGATTTTCTAAAAGTATATGAAAAAAAAAACTGCACTTTGGTCTTGAGCAATCGAATAATTGTGTCACAATAACACCCGACAGGTACAAGTTTTTGCATTGCACAATTTGTGCACAATTTACAAATTACAATTTACAATTTGCTATTCTAATTTCTATCTTAATAATAAAATTTCTATCTCAATAATAAATTAATAAATTCGAAAAATAAAAATTTACATTCTTGTTTATACATTTTCTATTTTAAAAAATATCTCTACAATAACTATTTTGCGCATTTTCAAAACTGCATTTAAATTTATTTAATATTTTCGAGTTCATTTGATTTAATCCTGTTTTCGCCTGTCGCGTGAACATGACGTGTAATGTTGTGTAATGAATTGTCTATAAATGTCAGCTTTACCGCAGATCAACAACATCAAATATTGTCACAGCAATTGTTGTTGATGCCGCAGTAATATTGTATATATCTTCTTTTTTTTTTTTTTTTTGGCTCACTCAAGTGCAGCCCTTGCAAAAGTGGCATGGATTACGAGCATGTAAAGTTCTGCTTGATTTCGTTGTTACCATATTTTGTGTTTTATTTTTTTTTTATAATTTTATTTACATAAATATCCTGCTATAAACTATGTAAACGCGGGTAACTTGCATGTGTTTTGTGGGAGTGTAAAAGTGTAAACAAATTAATCCTTTACAGACAGAAAACTGCCAGAATCACAGCTGTATTTGTGAAGTGAGCACAGTGAGTAGTCGGCGGTGGTGTTGCAAAGGGGGGGAGCTGGCTTAACATCATCAGTGACAGCAACAGCGGTGTAAACAAGACAATACAAATAATGGGAATATTTTACTCGTATGTACACACTAGCAAATATTGTACAGACGCGTATGTGAGTATTAAAATTATTACACAATTACTTATATACGTGACATCAAATTCATCAAGAGATATGACAACAATACACTGCGAGAATTCAGTTAAATGGGAAATGGAAATTTACTAGAAAAGTAACATCGAAGAAAGTTTATTATAAATAAAACTACTATATGAAAAAGGGCTGTTGGTGGTCTTCAATGATGTTGTCACTGTAAGGGATGAACTGTCATAATTACGATGACATGACAGCTTCCATGTCTTTGGTCATTACTAGCTTTTGCTATTATCGGTAATCCTTGTGCACTGGCATAAGGAGGTACAATTTGTTATCAATACTATTACAAGAACCATAACTTCTGTGAATATGATGCCAACAATTATATCACATTGTCATTTTGTCAATGATGACAATTTTGTCAAAATTATTTAGTAAAAATTACTTGTTTTTATATTAACACAACTTTTTATTTTTCAAATTAAGTTTCTAATGTTGTCAGTCTACTTCACCATTTCAAATATAAACAACTTAAAGTCATCATACGAACGAGTATAATATCTCACGTAATGACAAGGTGTCATATCTTTATTCATTTCGAAATGTTTTCTGGGAATGTACTCCATTCTATAGGATTTTCATCAATTCAGTATACGAGGTCTGTTCAAAAATAGTGGTGAATTTAATAATTTTTCAAACGTTCCTTTATATTACTCGTATAAAATTTCCTGAAACACATCAAGCATTTTCTTTAATTTAGTATACGAGGCCTGTCCAAAAATTATGGTAAGTTTAATAACTTCGCCGGCGTTCCCTTAGTTTCTGTTATAAAATTTCCTGAAACACATCGATCATTATCTTCAGTTTAGTATACGAGGTCTGTTCAAAAATCATGGTGAATTTAATAATTTCGCAAACGTTCCTTTATATTATAAAATTTCCTGAAACACATCAGGCATTTTCTTCAATTTATTATACGAGGCCTGTCCACAAATTATGGTGAATTTCATAAATTCGCCGGCGTTCCCTTAGTTTCTATTATAACATTTCCTGAAACACATCAAGCATTATCTTCAGTTTAGTATACGAGGTCTGTTCAAACATTACGGTTAATTTAATAATTTCGCGGGCGTTCCTTTGGTTTGTGTTATAACATTTCCTGAAGCACATCAAGGATTTTCATCAACTTAGTATACGAGGTCCGTTCAAAAATTATGGTGAATTTAATCATTTCGCGGGCGTTCCTTCAGATTTTATTATAAAATTTTCTAAAACAGATCAAGCATTTTCGCCAATTTAGTATCCGAGATGTGTTAAAGAATTATGGTGAATTTAATCATTTCGCGGGAATTTCTTTAGTTTTATTATAAAATTTCCTGAAGCACATTAAGCATTTTCATCAATTTTGTTAACGAGGTCAGTTCAAACATTATGGTTAATTTCAAAATTTCGCGTTCGTTTCTTTAGTTTTTCTTATAACATTTCCTGATGCACATGAAGCATTTTCAACAACTTAGTATACGAGGGCCGTTCAAAAATGATGGTGAATTTAATAACTTCGCGGGCGCTCCTTCAGTTTTTATTATAAAATTTTCTGGAACAGATCAAGCATTTTCGCCAATTTAGTATCTAAGGTCTGTTAACAAATTATGGTGAATTTAGTAATTTCGCGGGAGTTTATTTAGTTTTATTATAAAATTTCTTAAAGCACATCAAGCATTTTCATCAATTTAGTTAACGAGGTCTGTTCAAACATCATTGTTAATTTCATAATTTCGGCGTCGTTTCTTTAGCTTTTCTTATAACATTTCCTGAAGCACATCAAGCATTTTCGTCAATTTATTATACGAGGTCCGTTCAAAAATTATGGGGAATTTAATAATTTCGCGGGCGTTCCTTTAGTTTTTACTATAACACTTCTTGAAACACGTCCAGCATTTTCGTCAACTTAGTGTACGAGGTCTGTTCAAAAATTATGGGGAATTTAATAATTTCGCGGACGTTCCTTCAGTTTTTATTATAAAATTTCCTGAAACACGTCCAGCATTTTCGTCAACTTAGTGTACGAGGTCTGCTAAAAAATTATGGTGAATTTAATAATTTCGCGGGAGTTTCCTTTACGTTGGTACACTCATCTCGAGCATATGTATGTTTAATGTTTTAGATATTTCTGATGTTTGGTTTGTCATAAAAGTTAGTCTTGCGTGTTCATAGACTTTCAGATGCCACAGAAAAACTGGATCCATGAATTGGTGTATAAAAAATTATATTAAGTTCTCAAAAGTATTTGAAATGTTGACAGTGAATGCACAGTGAGTAAGAAACATTTTTGCAGGTGCTAGAAATTTATCACAGAAATTTGGCAAATACGGGTCATAGTTACGGTGTTGTTGTAGGAAAAAAAATTTTTTGAATTTTTTGGGAAAAAATTCAACAATTTTGGAACTTCGTTTGATGCCCAAAAATTTCGGAATAAATTATTTAATAGATGATGTAAATAACAACGCTGGTCCTGGACGTCGCAAGACATCAGCAACCGATGAAAATTTTAAGAATGTGAAGAAAAAAGTTATAGAGAATCATTGACCTACGACAACACCGTAACTAAGACCCGTATTTGCCAAATTTGGCCCTCCTGCAACCTTTTCCTGTTCCTAAGATTTAAAAGACTCGTGAAAGGACGACATTAAAACTCTAAATTCAAATATTATTTAAACAAATTTTGTTCCGTGTAGATATTAAATTACACAACAATTGCAGCAGCAAATAGAAAAAAAAAAATATAATAATAATATTATTTGAATCATTTGTCTTGTTACAACAATATGATGGCTGGTTTTGTATAAATTGAATGACTGAATGAACTAGTGTGTTGTTGGTATGTCTGAGGGACAGACTGCAATATGCATTAAGCATAAATCTGATCTGTGATAACAACAGGCGATACCTTCAAATACAACATTGTATTCATAATAATAAAGACAACACAAACAACAATAGTGATATCAACAATATCATCATCATCATCCTCATCATCACTCATATGCTTGTGCAAGCGCATAGTCAAGCCCCTTGGCCCCAAGTACACCCATATTTACCACTCATTTAACACTTTTACCGCTATTTGGAAGGGAGAAACGCATAAATCACGGCAACAACGATTGAAATAAAAGTGAATGTGTGTTTGATGATGACGAAGGGCAGAAAGGGAGTGACAAGCTGCATGTTTATGTGTGTGAAAATGTCACTGATATATGGAATTTATGTTGCATTGTCCAATTATCCACCCAGAAAAATAAAAACGCATAAATAAGCCAAACCAGAGTCACTGTGACAGCCACTGTAGCAAAATGCACGTAAAGTAATGCAAACAGAAAAAGCCATCAATGTTTAAATTTATATTTATTTATTCATTTATTTATGCAAAAATTACTCTTACAAAAACGGTTGACGAAAACGAAAAGAAAAAAAAAACGAAATAAAAACAAATAAAACGAAAACCATGAAAAACATTTGATTAAATGTCGGAATGAAAACAAATTCAATAAATTATAAGTAAATAACTGTCTTAAATATGATATACGAGTACTCGTGTGTGAGTCATGTTTTTTTAATGCATAATTTGCATAAAAATATGTCAAAACTTGTCACATTGTTGTGTTTTTGTAATGAATATTATGGCGTTTGTTAAATTTTACCATTTACAAAATTGGAAAAATAGAAAGAGGCTTTCAAACGGAGCACAGAACAAGTGGCTGTACATAAAAATGGAATTATATGACCGCTAATGATGGGGGAGTAGTGATTTCCGAAAAAATTAATTCATGCTAAATTTGCATACTTTGAATAAGTACGAAGTTTCGAGAAATCTGTAATTAAACTGCAATAAAATAAAGAAAATATTTTTTTTTATAATAAGTATAGGACACTAAAAATAGTTCATTTTGGAAGAAGATGCCCAAAAATCTAAGTCCTTGTCACCGATTTATACAAAAGCAATCTTGGAAAAGTTCCTAAAAACTCAAAATCGTAGTGCCCTCCGTAATTACTTCTCCTGCAATTTTAATATATCAAAATACGTGTGTGACATTTATAAGTCTAGACACAAACCAAATACGTTAACAGAACTCTGTTAACATGGCACTGTTAAGCATAACATATATGGTATGCATTCCAAATGGAATAATGGTCACATTTCTGGACAAATCTTGGAAAAAAATGAACGAATCAGGCAACTAGATCCATAGCTTTCAAAATATATTAATACTTTAGTATTCAAAGATTTTAAGATTCTAGGATCCTTTTAAAACGGGAATATGAGGGCGACTAAATTTTATTTCACTTTATAGCTCTTATGGTCCTCTATTACGTCCAATAGCTATTGTCCTTAACAGTTGGATTTTTAATAAAAAAAATTTGGATTTTTAAGGATGAATTTCTGAAAAGTAGAAAGAGGTGGCCGCCTAAATTTTATTAGAGAATCTACAGAAATAAAAAAATATAGCAAATGGGTTTTCATATTTCTTCCTATTCAACTGACCATTTACTCGTACATGATATTGCCTTCGTACACGCTATTTGTCTCGATTTATTTTCGGTACATTGGGAATTTTAATCGACTACAAAGAGATTCTGGTCATTCACGAAAATTTGACCGACAAATTTGTGCTCTTTTAGACTTGATTAAAATTTGGTTGAGAACCAGATTATTTTTGAACTAAAATTTGTTAAGTGAACGACAAGTAGGGCGGCATTGTCACTCTATTTAATTTAATTAAGATTTATACGTTAATTGTTTGAAAATTTAAATTGGTTTTCAATTCAGAAAGAGATGATATATATTCCAAGGCACAAAATTTATCATCAGTACTGATGTGTATTTGTATCTTATTAGCTGGCTTAGTTGAATATTACATACGAGAACTGCATCAAACCGTGTTGCCGTTTTGATTATATTCGTCATGTCCCATTATATGGACGTCCACCATACTACCACTCCTAGATATTTAACCTTTTTATTAATCTGTATCGTCCTATCCCGAAAAACCGGTGATTCCAAATGTGCAATCTTCCGTTTCCTTGTAAACATACAAATTTCTGTCTTCTCTGGGTTGACATTGAGACCCCTTTGTGTAGCCCAATTATAAGCTAAATTCAGGGCCTCTATTGCTCTTTCGCAAAAAACCCCAGGATTGTTTCCCCTTATCAGTATCGCTACATAGTCTGCATAGCAGACGGGAGCAAATCCTTCCTGGGATAATGTCTTCAGTAGGGTATTTATGGTCACCACCCACAGCAAGGGAGACAGTATTCCCCCTGTGGCGTTCCGCAACACACATTCCCCCCTACCCTTATGTCGTTAACCTCGCAACTTATCTTCCTGTTCCTTAGCATATGACTGATCCATGCAGTCAATCTCTGGTCCAAGTCAAAGTTACCCAGCGAGTCAATAATGCTCGAGGTTGATATATTCTTGAAAGTCCCCTCTATATCGATAAGTACAGCCATGGTGTACATACCCAAATCGAAGGTTCTCTCTATATGATAAACAACCTCTTGTAGGGCCGTCTCAACAGACCTGCCCTTAATATAAGCGTTTTGTTTAAATTTCAGTATATCGTGCGGTATCCTTTCCTTCAACATTGTATCCACAATTCGTTCCAATGTCTTTAGTAAGAATGAAGTTAGGCTAATCGGTCTGTAAGCCCTCGGATCCGCATAGCTTGCCCAGCCCGGTTTTGGAATGAAGACAACTCTAGCCTCCCTCTATGCCAGGGGGTATATGCATTTGTAAGACAGATTATGAAGATATTAGCCAACCTATCCTCTATGACGTTCATACTTCTCTGAAGAAGAGGCGGGAAAATGCCATCAGGCCCTGCTGCTTTATAGGGCGAAAAGCTCTTCACCGCTCTACATACCATTTGAGTATCTGTTATTATCCTCAATTTTTTGTTCCATTATACTTCAGACCAACTTTTTTCGTTTGGATCATTTATGATTTTCGCGATATTTTTTCAAATATATCATTGATGGCTTGTTCTACATTTCTTTCATATATCGTAGAGGAATTGTAATGGTCGGGCAACCGTCAAGGAGAATGTCTTAAAGACATCTGTGTAAATGTGTATTTGCAAGAACAAAACAAGAACGGAAACATAACGATTTTGTGGTTATTTTTCAAGCAAAACAAAAACACTTATTTATTACTTTTAATGCTACGAATTGACAAAATTGTATATATTGTGCTCATCTACGCAAAAATATCTTTCGAACAACGTAAGTTTCATCCATATTGATGGCCGATAAGCTGCTCAAAAGTATACCACAAAAATGTGCCCGTCATATTTGTTTACACTTGCTCTTGATGAAATGCTATCACATCTAGCATAAGACCTTTGCTACTAATTTCTTTTACCAAATCTGAATAAATGGCTGGCTAATAAAGAGATTTGGATCGAATGTAGAACTTATAACCGAAATCCAGGGCTTCTTTTAAGCCCTGAGATAGTCTATTATTTAGAAGCAATAACATAATTTGGAAAGACAAACGTCTAGCTACTTTTATTTGTTTTGTAAATTTTCTCCGGAAATTTATATTGCAAAAACAATAACAAAAAACTCAGATTTGTTTGTGTTTTCAATATCAAGTCGCAGGCAAGAATTTTTAGTTAAAAAAATACTCTGGCAGTGAATGTATTGATGTAAAAGGAGATTGTGCTGAAAAATTAAACGCTTATTTGCCGAAAAAAAGAAATGGTTAAGTCGATGGTATTCCTAATGACTAGTACCCACCCTGGAAAGTGGAAAATGTTGAACAAAAAACCTTGCTGACATGTTGTAGAGGCCTTAAAATTATTACTGCTCCGTTTTGCTGGTTTGATGATTATAAAAATCTTTTAAATATTCCACTCTTAACAAAAATTCTTCAAAAAAGAAAATATATTAATAATAATATTGCACAGGTTGCAGATTTGAACTTGAGTCTGAATAAAAATTCTTATCTTAACACAAAAAAAAAAATTATTTAAATATGTACTCAAGGAGTTATCCAACAACTCATATACATACATTTCAGATTTTTGAGCTAATTTTCAGAATATTGTGTCCATGACATGCACTTTTACTTTAAATTTTGCACAGCAACTGTTTTGTGTTCTAAATTTGCGAACACAAATTAATAATGAAATGCAATTTCTTGTTCTGTATGCGTGCAAACGTTTCTTTTGAATTTTCGAAAACAAAAAGTATGCCAAAGAAGTAAAAGTGTTTTCGCATGCATGTGCACGTGCTTTCATTTTGGCAGTTAACGAAGTCGTTATGGCCTACAATATCAGCTACTTGTAAATGGCAGCCTTGTAGCTGGTGGCTGCCTATACAGACATTCCAAAAAAAATTTTTTTTGTTACATAGTCAAATAGCTTCTTTTTGTTTAAGTCTTATATAAATTATTTATTTTTATTATTTTTATTTTATAATTTTATTTTACTTAATTTCTAATGCTGCCTATTACAGAACTGCATTTAAACAGGTCACATGCAAATGATTAAATCATCGTTCGACTAAAAGAAATACTTTGATAAATTTGTTACAAAAAAAAAATAAATGTTTTACAACTTCATTATCATATTGACAAAATAAACCAACTTCGTGGAAATTCGAAATGAAATAATCAGGAATAAAATTTTACTACGAGAAGTTATTTATTTGTTGCGACATATTTCCCATCACACTAAAATTTAATTTAATAAATTTAGAGAAAATGTTCAAATATGTGCTGCAAGAGAAGTAACAAAAAAAGAAACAAGTGATGGTGCTACAGAAAGTGTCATGTAAAATTTGCAAAAAGACAGCAGCAACACAAACTAAAGTTTTATTCGAAATGAGCAGGCGAACGAACAAGTGTAAAGGATACACAAATGAATGTGCATAGAAACGCTGCTGCTCCGGTTGGGTGAGAGAGTATAAGTGCGGCAACGTGTTGGTGCATATTTGCGAAAAGGAGCAAGGAGTTGTACGAGTACATGTGAATACATGTATGAAAATGTTCATTAATGTTTGTTGCATTATTATACATGCGTGCATATGCTGAACTCTAACTAGAGAGCAAAAAGAAAAGAAAAAAGCAAGAATCAAAAAGAAAAATTAAATTGCATGTGTTGCATAAGTATCCCATTCATTTGTATGATGATGACGATCATGATGCTGCTGCTGCTTGCGCACTTGTGCTGCTGCCACTCGACTGTTACTTTTGTTAGCATTTGTTGCAGTGACACTGCATTTATGCATGCACTTGAGTGTTTAAGTGTGTTTGTATGCACAAGAAATAAAACTGAAAATGCCAAAACTTATCAGAATATAAAACGTGTGTTGCGAATGTTTTTTTTTATTTTTATTTTATTCCTTTAAAAATTCTTTCTTAACAAAAATATCGACATGGCAGTCAGTATCAACGTTTTAGCACAAAAAGCACACACACTCATTCATACACAAAAAAAAAATTAAAAAAAAGTATTAAATGCACGTCCCTCATAAGAAGGATGCATAAACTGCTGACTGCTGTAACAACTCGTGAGTTGCAAGTTGCGTACGTTCATCGTTGTGCCATATTTTTACTGGAATACGAAACAACAGACTCAGATGTTTTGGCTGCCAGTGACTTTTAGTGAACTATTTTTTTTTTCTTTTAATATTTTCCGCTTTACTTAAATGTGAGTGGTGGTCTGTGCAAGGAGTCGGATCGCACAAATTTTAGTTGTTAACTTTGGAGCTCTTGGAATAAAAGTCTGTATCTGTAGCCAAAATTTTTTCTAACAACATGTGTCTACATATAATAATTCCCCACGAGGTCTATTCAAAATTTAAGGTGAATTTTAATTTTTCTCCAAAAATATTTACTAGTACTTTCTTCCGTTCAAGGAATAGGCAACTTCTGTGTTTTGGGAAACAGCCGTTGGCACTCCTGGTAGGGGTCTTGACGGTGCACTGTGCTATTGGGCACATGTCGGAGCGTTTGGGCTTTTCCCATGATGGCCGCTGCAGGACCTGTTTCGATGAAGAGGAACAGGAGTCAGTACAGCATTTCCTTTGTGGCTGTCCGGCACTGCAGGAGCGTAGACTTAGACATCTAGGCTCTCGTTTGCTGCGAGATCTGGACAGCCTCAGGGATGCAGCGTTTTTGAAAAACTCTCCATATTATTATCCTCCCGTCACGGGTTTTTTGATCACACTCTAATAACCAGCATTCGTAAGTGTATTTTTGTGTGTGTGATTGTTTGAGTGAAACAACTTGAGTGCGTATAAGTGCTTTATTTCCATTGTAAAAGTATAGTTTGTCTTTATTTTTACTGCTACTTTTTTGCATTTTATGCTGATGTGTCACATGTGTGTGTGTGTGTGTGTGTGTGTGTGTGTGTGTGTGTGTGCATGTGTCAGTGTTAATATTTCTTGGTTGCAATAAAGTGTCGTCTGCTTGTGCCTGAAATGCTTTTGCATAAAATTTAAGACTTTAGGACACAAGGACGTTCATTTGCCTTTTCAATACGAGTAGATGTTAAAAATGATGGCAGCATAAAAACTTTTCGAACAAGAATTTAAGAATGACATTCGGGGGTCTGAAGTAAAAGTTGAAGCGAATTAAAGTCACTTTAAGACTGGAAATTGATAGATAAACTCAATATATTTTTTTTTTCATTCGAATAATTCTTTGAATGAATAATTTACTTGTATGTGTTTAAAACATTTTACAAAGTCTGCAAAAGGTATTTGCGATAAAAATAGGTTTAGAAAATAGAATAGCCCTATTCACAATTTTGTGCAAATAGTCTTGCATCATTGCATTTGTAAAATAATTGTACTCTACACCAACAAAATACATTGAAAATGCTCTCAAGTACTCTCTCAATCTGCAAATGCAATAATGCAAGACCATTTGCACAAGATTGTGAATAGGCCTATTGTTTTCATTACGTTATTACTTTTTGAAATATTCACAATAACATATTCACAATAAAATATTCACAATAAGACACTGTATTTGCAATTATTTTCTCTTAATTTATTCAATTGTTATAAAGAAAAGAGCAAAAAATATTATTTTTGTTTTAAAATTTTTAAAAAGTTGTTAATTTTTTCAACGGGCTTAAGTTCGAATCTGCACGACTGCAAATGGTTTTTTATTATTTTATTAATAAATGAATTTGTTCAAATTCTATTTATTATTTTTTATATTAAGATTGGAATATTAAGAATATTTTCAATAATCATCAAACCAGCAGAACGGATCAGTACTGATTTCGAGGCCGCTACGCCATCTCATCATTTTTAAAAAGATTTTTGTACTAATTTTAATTATAATTATTATATTCTGATATTTTTAAGCTTAAGGTCTCTTTATTTTAATTTAATTTTTAATTTCAATATTTCGTTAGTCCTTGTGTGACTTCTTCAGGAAATTAATTATTTAATTTTTTTTTATTATAATTATTGCTCTGGAGAAGATATCCACAGGATATTGAAATATTGGACAATAAAAAATTTAACTTCTTTTATATTAAATTGAATTAAGATTCTATAGGCTAATTGTTCGAAATTTTTAATTTAAATCTCAGAAAGACATGATAAATATTCCAAGGCACAAAGGCAAGTCAACATCAGTTTTTGTTATTCAACTTACACAGCAGAGCAGAACAGCTGTTTTCGAAAGCCGCAACACCTTCATCATCAGTGCTCATGTGTATTGTGTTTGTCGCCATTTATTAGGTGGCTTAGTTGAATGTGATAACAGTTCCTATTTACACAAATTTTATTGTGAAAAAGAATCCGAGAACTGTATCAACCAATAATACCCGTGTTACCGTTTGATTATTTTTCTTCATGTCCCATTTTTCTGAATTTTTTGTTCCATCATACCTAAGTCAAATTTTATAAGTTTGAATTTTATACTTAAGTACATGTGAACGTTTTCCAATTTTTTATAATTGGTATTGAACTTCTTTTTTTTAAGTGGCCTAAAGCTTGTTAAAACAACAGATAATTAAAAATTTTAAGATCGAAGAATCAGCAATCAAATATGATCTTTTAATATATTTGAGTTATTTTTTTTTTTGAATTGGGGATCGATTCAAGTGCAGTCGTCAGACTTTCGATAGTCAGAATTCAGAGGTTCATATTAACAAGAGTTGAAATTATTTCAAATTAACAAGAAAAGCTAAAATATTTTGCACGCGCGCTCAACCGTTCAAAAGACTCTGTATAATTTTTTTAAGGCTGTAGAAAAAGGACAATTGCCTTTTATTGATCTCTTAAGATTGTGAGCACCGGGCGATCCTATTCCGCTTAATTTCAGCACCTGCTACAACAACTTTAAGTAATTACTCTACAACTTGTGTAGCTGAAATTTTAAAAAAAATTTTAACAACTTCCCTCTAAATATTTAAAAAAATGCAACTAAATAATTTGTAATTAATGGAGTTTGATTACATACAGAATGGCCCGAATTGATAGAAGAAATAAATTTTGCTGCTCATCTCACTTTTTTTTTGTTAAGTTGCTGCAAAACTTGGCGATAATAAAAAAAGAAAGCCACATGTTATTGTGGAGCAGCAGTTTATGCTGCACACAAATACCTACACACTGCCTGTGTATCTGCATGCATAATGCATCATGCAACTTAACTGTGCCACTCGCTCGTTGTATGCCTGGCTGAGTGAGTTTGTTTTACAAGTAGTAATTCTAGGATAATGCTAGAGACAAGTTTGTGAGTTACACACACACGCACACACACGAAACACTTGATCACATGAATTTACACATCCAAACTTGTTCACAAATTCATGCATATGTATGAGTGGGATTTTGAAAGTATGTGATACTCTTTTTATTACGCTATTCTTCGCAATCATTGCCAGTGATACTTGTAATATTTGAAGGAAAAACAAATTGCTAAACTTTTTAAACCTCACAGGTGCTCGTTCGCATATATGGGAGTGTGTGTGTATGTGTGCATGAGCGTATAACAAATGCACGTGCAAGGAGATAATTACGATTATGATGCTGTTAAGTTTTGTTGTTTAATGTGAATATTATAAGAATCATTGTTGTTTGCCATTTTTACTTTACGATTTTATTACTTCGTCGTAGATAATTTATAACAAGATAATTAGCAATATTTTAAATATTTATTCCCAAAACATTAATTTATTGCAAAACGGCAAACTATAATTGAGAGAAAAAAATATGGTAAGGAAAAGTAAGTGTTAAGCTTATAAAACTTATATTGTACTCAGACATGCATTTTTAATTGAGTAAATATTCACTTTATTGACACACTTTTCATATGTAAAAAATTTAGTTCATTTAATTAACGTATGACAGCTAAAAGTAAGGACAAAAAGTCTCATGTCTGAAATACTTTTGGAACTCGAATAATATAAATTTTAGTTAGGACTAGTTGTCATAATTTGGTTATTATATCAATTTTTTGGTGAGTTGCCACAAGTATCTCAGATATAAAACTTTTTGTGCAAGAGCCACAATTTGCGACTAGTAGCATATGTGTACGCAGCCCCTTTTTTTGATGTGTTAACATCTATACGCGCGCCTCTAGGGCAGTAAACTATCAGTTTCAATACATACGCAAGTGTAAGGTGTAAGATGTAAGAGTAAATCATCGTTTGTTTGTTCGTTGCTTGGCAGTCGGTATTGAAAGTGATTATTGGGCGATTTTCATATAATTTTCCCACGCGATTTTCTCCGGAAATTCATAGCCGATTTTATTAATTTTTGGATTAAAACGCTAGTGCGGGTTTCGACGAAGAGTTTAGACCAAAAATTAAGGCGATCCGATATCGGCGAGCGGAGATTTAAGTGTTTTAATTCGGAGTATTAATTTGGAGTAATATTAAAAAAGTGTTTTATGTTGATCTTCGGTTTTGTCTTATGCATAGCAAAGAGAATAGTGACTTGGTTATACGTTCATATATAAAAATGAGATAGCAAGACAGCAACGTATGTAGCTTATGTACAAACATAACAATGTATGTATGTACATTTGTCTGTAGCTTTGCATTCTCTTTGTTTTTTGTGGGTTTAATATAAAATAAATAAACAAAAAGGTGTTAACACATCGCCCGTGAGTTCGAACACTCATTGATTTTTTTTATAATAACCAAATTATGACCACTAATTCTCACTAAAATTGGCATTATTCGAGTTCTAAAGGGTAGTGACATATGTGTAATCAGCCCTTAGTGGATGAGGAAGTGCTCTTTCTTGCACAAAGAGTCTCATATCTGAGATACTTTTAGAACTCGAATAATATCAATTTTATATATTTAAAATAGTATTAATAAATCAAAATTTAATCCACGCCAAAATTAAAGAAAAAAATTATTAAAACAAGTAAAAACGTTATATTCGACCGGGTCGAATCTTAAATACCCTCCAAATATTTAGTAAGTAAATTTAAAATGTTTAACTGCGTGGGTTAGAGTTCCTTTATATAATATCGTACGTCAACGCCCACTAAAGGGGGCAGGGTTCAAAATACACAATATCATGTTTTCCACAGACGAACGCATGGGCATTGCTAGACCGTCTCAGAATTCATCACTAATCAAGAATATACATATTTACTTTATAGGGCCCAATTCTCTTTGGAGGGTATAGAGACCGTATTTTGCCGGGGTCGCTCTGGCAAGGGCTGTGGGGGAGACATTTCACCTTTGTTATAAAACTCTAAAAATAAATGCTTGGGATAATTGTATACAAAATTTTATTTATTTATTTATTTTTATTTTTTGTAGGGTCATTTAGGGGGAAAAGGGGGACGAGGGGGTAGGGCAGTAATCGGCAGTCATAAAACTAAAAATAAATGCTTGGGATAATTATATACAAAATTTAATTTTTTATTTATTTTTTTTTGGTAGGGTCATGTAAGGGGTAAAGGGGGAGAAGGGGTAGGGGTAGAAATCGGCATTATTAAAACTCTAAAAATAAATGCTTGGGATAATAGTACGGAAAAATTTTTTTTTGTAGGGTTATTTAAGGGGTGAAGGGGTGGGAGGGGGTAGGGCAGAGTAGTACCAGGTTTCGTCTCAGCTTCGTCACTGAAGCTTAAAAATGTTATTTTTAAAGAATGTAGGCTTAAGTAAAACAATTTGTTAAATTTTTATGCTATTTTTGCATATAATAACGCCCACTAAAGTGGGCGGGGTCCAAAAATAATTTATTTTTATTTTATGGCTCCAAGGCGTTGGACCGTATTTGACATAAAAATATATCAATTGTTTAACAAAATAACCAAAAAACTTTAAAAATTATGTTGTTTTTTCTGGGTTGGTTTAGTTCTTCTTAGGGGAACTTTTTTCCCTCTTGCCCGATTTAGCCCATCTTCGAACTTAACCTGCTCTAAGCTTCAAAATATATTTATACCAAATTTTAAGGGTCTAGCTCTTTTCGTTTGGACTGAATCGTGATTTCCACAGACGGACGGACGGACGGACATGCTCAGATCGTCTTAGATTTCATCACTGATCAAGAATATATGTATATACTTTATGGGGTCTGAGATGGATATACCATCCAAATTCTTTTTTGGAGGGTATAAAAATATTTAAAAAAATGGATTATAAATATGTAGAGTGTAATTTTTGGCCATCATAGGAAATAAATTATTTTCAAACTCACTACAATTCTATAATTTGGCATTTCAAGTGTTAGTGCTCTTGAAATTGAGCAAGCCAAATAATTATCAAACTACACTCGTAGTAATAGTAAAGCCATAAATAAATAGTGTTCTTAGAATCACCCCTATCATGAATAATTTTTACCTAGAAAATTTTTCCCTTTTCCCTAAAATTGCAATCATGACAAGGTTCCCCGTGAATAATTTCACGCTAACATTAAATTCCCCTGATCGTGAATGATTTCTTTCCCGCGAGTTTTTTCACTTTTCCCTTTAATTTATTCACTTAGTTTTTGGTGGGGAATAGAGTAGAAAATGTAAGTATTTTCTATTATAATTCGAATATTAGAGTTTGCAAATTTTATTTTAGTGGCAAGATCCGTTAATAAGACAAAAACTTATATTTTTTGCAACAAATCAATTGCCTGCGTCTTTGTAAAACTTCTTGCTCCAATTCTAAAGATTAACTGCCGTATTGATAAAAAATATTTTAGGTTTATTAAGCGCTTATTTGACGTATTTCTATGGGAAATTTGTCAAATAAATCTGTAATAAACCTAAAACATTTTTTATGAATACGGCGTAAAGAATATTTTTAATTTGTTTTGTCTGGTTTACAAAATGTATCCAAATTATTTCATTACTAAATATTTTGTCATACTACTTTTAATTTTTTTTAAAATATTGCATAAACTCACACTTTTCAACACAAATTCTTTGATTTTTCATGTTGTTTTCGGCTTCTTCTCTTTTTTTGCATTCACTGAGAACTGATAGTGCGAATAATTTCTTACGGGAGATTCACGATACCATTTTTCCCTTCGAGTGGAATAAAAATTTCATGTGAACAAAAATGCCCCTTGTTATTCACGAAGGGGTGAATAAATTCTTGTTTTTAGTCTGATATTATTTGAACTTTTTACTTATTTGAAGTAGAAGTTTAATATGATATTTGTGGTTTTTACTCGATTTGGATTAGCCCCGGTAAAATGCGTTAATTAATTAGTAAAACTTTCTTAACGCCATGAATATTAATTAATGGTTTAGCAGATGATAAAATATTAATTCGTGATGAAGAAATAAAAGAGTCCGTTTTGCCTTGTGGCAAATTAAAATAATTACTAAAGAAAAGTATACACTAGTTTTGAACAGAAACTTTGATGTTATCATTCCTGAAAGGAGTCAATGGCTTAACCACACTTCATGGCACGAAGATGCTGACCAGGTCTGGTTCACTGACGGATCCAAACAGGAAAATGGGGATACTGGGGCAGGGATATTTGGCCCTAACTTTCAAAGGGCATTCCAAGCGGAGGTCTATGCCATATTCACATGTGCTAGGGAATGCTTGAGCAGAAGATGTAAGAATATTCGTATCTATCTGATGTCTGATAGCCAGGCAGCGCTCAAGGCCATAACCTCGTATGAGATCAGGTCAGGGGTTGTTATGGACTGTGTTACATCGCTGACAGAACTGGGCGCTCAGAACAGGCTGACGTTATGCTGGGTGCCTGGCCATAAGGGCCATGCTGGGAACGAACGGGCTGACTGGCTAGCGAACAGAGGAGCCCATCGTAGATTCATAGGACCGGAACCCTTCTTTGGCATCTCAGGAGGATATGTCAAAGAACAGAATGACTCCTGGGCTCGAGTGGAGTTTAATCGCCACTGGAAAGCCCTTCACGGCCTAAGACAGGCAAAACGTTTCATTACGTTATCTCGGAACAAATCCCAAAAATTAATTCTGATGGACAAGAATGACCTCAGATTATTAACGGGTTGGTTTACCGGACACTGCGGTCTCAGACGACACCAGTTTACCATGGGCAATTCTGAGACCAAAGTGTGTAGACTCTGCTTAGCAGAGGATGAGACACCGGAGCACGTTCTCTGCGACTACCCGGCAGTGGCGTCGTGCAGGAGGAGGTTCCTCGGAGGCAATTTCATGACTCCAGGGGAGGTGTACGATATCTCACCGGGTAGAGTAATTGGCTTTATTCGCAGCCTCAATCTACATCAGTGAACACTTGGGCTGCACAAAAGATCCTTTGGGTCGCGGTGCTTATGGCCTCATACAATAATAATAATAATAATAATAATAATAATAATAAGAAAAGTATGAACACAGAAGAAATAATTTTTTATTATTAATTTGAGAACTACTCTAATATCCTAAATACGGATATGAGATATCTAACAGCCGAATATATTAAATTATCTGTTTAAACAAAAATACATTTTACTAATTAATATACAGGAAAACAGTTGAATGTACATCCTTTTGCAACAAAAACTAACGTAAAACAAAAACATATAATAAAATAATAATAATAACAAAAATTAAGTATTTAATATCCAGGCTTAAATAGAAACATGTGTAAACACATCCGTTCGTACAGATGCACCAACTATTGTAACATAATTATTTAATCAGCTGACTAATGAACGTCAATAATAGCTAATTAGAAATGTTATTATATTAAGTAATACTCTATTTATTTTATTTTATTTTGGTTTCCGCTTGAATAGCACAACGAATGCCAGAATGTTTTATACGACCATTAGGAAAATGTTGTTTTTAAACAATCAACAAGAATTACTGTCATCTATCTACATGACTTTATTTTAATTATATCAAGAGATTTGTTTGTTGTTGCTTTTGTTTTTGTACATTTTATATTAAATGATACACATGGCTGTAGTTGGCTTTATATAGAAATAATTTAATGATATAGATGGCAATTTTACGCTATGCAGCTGGAAGCCAGCCTTGGGCAGTTTGTATTTAAAAAAGTCAAACAGAGAAGGAGTTGTTATACGAGTATAAAGTCAAGGTACCAAAGATTTATTTTTATTATCGTTTAACAAAAATATATTCAGTGTTCCCGATTTTTTTATGCCTAAGGAAACTACTGAGTCTTGCGAATGTCATGTTTGATTGTGAAAAAACTGTTATAAAAGGTTTTTTTCTTAATATTATCGTAAATATTTTTTTTTATATTGAAATCGAAAAAGATTTCATTTTAATTAAATTGTTGTCGTATGAAGAGCCTGTTCAGAACATGACAATATATTAAATAGGTTAGGATAGGTTGAAGAGAAGGGCATAAGCATCCCAATCCGTCCTGGATTACACTTAGGCCTCATAGGCATGTTGTGCGCTCTATAATAAGGAGTTCCCATTCTACTGTATGGAGCCTCCACCGATACCATGGAAACCTCTGAGTTTGATTATGTCAAGAACCTAGTTTCTTCAATGTACTTCCTTAATTCTCTCCAATTAGAGCCCCTAAGAAATTCCATCTCCTGTATAATCTCCTAATTAAATGTTTGTCTTCTGACTTGGCTAAAAGCTGGACAGTAGCACAAGTAGTGCTCCAGTGTCTCGTCCTCTTCCTGGCAGGCCCTGCATGTTATATTGCCAACGCTACCCATTCGTGCCAGGCGAGTCCTTAACTCTGTATGTCCTGTTATTAAATGAACCAACCTCCGTAGTGTTGGCCTACTCAATGTTAGGACCTCCTTTGTCCTACTACCATCTGGGTCCCTTCATAGAATTGTAGTCACTCTACCTACGGTAGAGTGCTGCCAATCTCTTGTATGCAATATTAAATAAATTTTGAAAACAAAATATAACATTTTCAAAAACTTAAAGAAGTAAAACAAGGGAATCTTTTTCGTTATCGTGAATGATTTCTATCAATATTAAATCAATTCACAGCAGACATTTTAACTTTGTAAGGGAAATTACAGGATATATAATGTTATACCCTCCGCTAAAGAATTGGAGAGTATATTCACTTGGTCATTCCGCAGGTATCGCAGTGAAACATTCCTCTAAGACCCCAGAAAGTATATATATTCTTGATCAGTGATGAAATCAAAGCCAATGTAGCCAAACCCGTTCGCCCACTGTCCTTCCATCGTCTGAGGAAAACACGATACAGTTTAAATGCAAAGAGCCACACACTTGAAGTTTGGTACAGATATATTTTGAGGGATAGCACAGGTCAAGTTCGTAAATGGGCTGAATCGGGGTAGAGGGAAAAAAGTTCCCTTAAGAAGAACTAAACCGACCTCTAAAAAAACAACATCATGTTTTAAGTTTTTTTTTCGTAAGTTTGTTAAGAAAATGACATATTTTTATATCGAAGGAGGTCCCAAACGTTGGACTTG
This sequence comes from Linnaemya tessellans, assembly GCA_951800035.1. Taxonomy (NCBI): domain Eukaryota; kingdom Metazoa; phylum Arthropoda; class Insecta; order Diptera; family Tachinidae; genus Linnaemya; species Linnaemya tessellans. The sequence continues at coordinate 155,548,708 of OX637532.1, read as the reverse complement.
GCGCCGGAAATATTAATTTTTGGTCCACGTCTCCTTTAGTGGGCGTGAAAAATGGTGTAAATATTTGAAAATTGTATTCTTTAAGCGTGTATTCCTTAAAAATAAAATTTGTAAGATTTTATAACAAAACTGAGATCTTCTCTGATCTTCCTCTTCAATACCCTTCCACCCACCTTTGCTTTTTAAATGACCTTAAAACAAACAAAATTTGTTTCTAGTTAATTACCCCAAAAATTTACCTTTTAAGTTTTTACGACAACAGTGAGATGGCTCCCTTACGGCCCTTCCCGGGTTGACCCTTCCAAAATGGAGTTTTTAAATTGGACACAGAAATGTCTTAGAGGATCTCAGACCCATTAAAATATTTTTAATTTATTTACTAGCCCACTTATTCATAAAAATTATGAGAGTCTAATAACAGCGTAATAAAACAAAATTTCATATGAAATTTGCTCTATTACACTCTTATAAGCCTGTCATAATTTTTATGAATAAGGGGGTATATATTTGGAGGGTATTTAAGATTCGATCCGGTCGAATATAACGTTCTTACTTGTTGTAATTTCAAAAGTAAAGTTATATAAGCCACACATAAGCTTTAGTTTCGATGAAGCTATTATTTTATTATAATGCTGGACTTAGATTTTATGTAGGAAATAAAATGTCATTTAAATATTTGCTATTAGATCAGTGACATTAACAATTTCTGAAGCGGTATTCATAAAAATGTTCCTCTCCAATTGATTCGATTTCTTTAAATAACATTTAAATTTATTTTTGAAACTCTAAAATTTTCCATTTGGTTTCATTATGAGCGACATTTTTGGCGACCACAACTATTTACCTATTTAAATATTAATACTACCATTCCTTGTTAAGGAAAATTTTTTTAAACATTTTTTTAAACTCTAAAACAAAATTAAATTGGTAATTGGTAAAAAAAAAAGGAAAAATATAAAATAGAAACACTTATTTAGGCAATTAAAATAAATTATTTACACATAAATGCAATCAAACATTAAAATGTTATGTAAATTATATAAATATTTCAACTACAAATTAAAACTATTTATTATTGACAATCATTTGGAATCCGGAAATGTTTTTGGTTGGTTGGCGTTAGTTTATTTATTAGTGTTTTACTGTTGTTGTTGTTATTGTTGTTGCTCGAATTGACTTATTTTGTTCAAACACCAAAAACAATTGCTGTTAATTATAGTAAATAATGGAACTATTTCGATAAATAAGAACTCATTAATTTTGTGTTTTAAATAAAAGTGGTTTTTAGCAATGCGGTCGAAAGTGATATAACATTTATTAGATGCATTTTCATGAACGAGCTCCTAATTTATGGCAAAATAAATTAAAACATGAGATTGAAAAAAGCACAAATTTTAATTGATTAAACAACATCTAGTGAGTAGAAAAGTTTTAGTTATTTATTCAGGGAAATATCGGTATTGTAAATATCGTTGAAATGAATTGTTTGAGGACAAAATTAAATTCCCATTTCCAATAAATCGGTATCGTGAATATTTTGCTAGTGAAAGGTTCTATTGTGAATTGTTTGGCAACAACAGTTGCTATTGTGAATTACTCTCAGTGCTTTATTAACAATTTTAGTAGGGGAAAAATAGACAGATTTTGAGGAAATTTATAGATACAAGAAGAGAAACTGCAATCCATAGATGGCGATGGGCACAATGAAAATCAGTACCAGGGGTATTACAATTGGGAATTGGCTTACATTTCTATACCTGATATATATTCGTACGATTTTTGCGTACGTTTTTTTTTGCAGAAGTCAGCTGTCAAAAATAAAGTGAGCAGATAAAATGATATGGGTCTTTTAACTAGGACTTTGAGAATAATGTCTACTCATGCAATGCCTTGCCCCATCACTATGAAAAGTAGAAGAGAGTGTTTCGAGGACAGATGGCAGAAGATAAGAGAAATGAATTCCTTATAGCCGCATCTTACCTACAGTGCCGATGATACATTTTCAGTACACGATAAAGTCCGTCAATTCTTAGCGAAACTCTTCAGCGACCAGTGACATGCCTTCGTTATGGCTACAGGGCGACAACAATTAACACAATCATTCAGTAAATCATATAAGAAAAATTCCGTCCCATATTCATGATTGAGTGCGGGATAGAAACCGGGATTTTGGCTTTTTAGTGTACGCGATTGCTATTTCAGGCAACAGCAGCCACATTTAGTGCTAACTTCCCATGTTCCTTTCTCGTTTCCATTGGCACTTTTTGTGAATTTATTTGATTAAATAATTCGCGGGGCTAAACATTCAGGATGCCATATTTTTTAAGATTGTGTGAGTTGTTCCTCAAAACTATATAATGGAAAGCAAAGCAACCACATTTTCTACTTTTTGCGCTACAGAGGTGATTAGAAATTTATCTACTTTAATAATAAAAAATACAAATTAAAAGTTTCATTAAATTCAATTAATAATTATAGACTAATTGTTCGAAAATTTGTTTAAATTCAAAAAGACACAAAGGAAAGTTAACATTTTGTTTTTAATTATTCAACTTACACAGCAGAGCATAACATCTGTTTTCGAAAGACGCTACACTTTCATCATTAGTACTCATGTGTATTTTGTTTGTCACCACTTATTAAGTGGCTTAGTTGAATATAAAAACAGTTTTTATTTATAAAAATTTTATTAGGAAATTGCATACGAGAACTGTATCAAACCGATGGTAGCACACTTTTATTTAATAACCGTGTTACCGTTTGATGATCCCTTCACATTCCCATTGACTAGCTGCTGTGAATTTATTTTTTTAAATAATTCGTAGGATTAAACGTCAGTGCTGCCATATTATTTAAGATATCATAGAAAACATTCACAATAGCAGAGCAAACAGAATTTTCGAAAGTTATTTCATGTATGTGGTAATTTTTGTAAGTAATAAATAAAGAAATTTCAAATTACTACAACTCTTTTAAAAAATTAATATTAGAATTGATACATTTACTTACAAAAAGTTAGTTAGTGCTGTCATATTATTTAAGTAAAATCTTTGGTATAGAAAACATTCACAATAGCAGAGCAAACAGAATTTTCGAGAAGTAATAAATAAAGAAATTTCAAATTACTACAACTCTTTTAAAAAATTAGAATTTAGAATTAGATACATTTACTTAAAAAATAATTAGTTAGTGCTGCCATATTATTTAAGTAAAATCTTTGGTATAGAAAACATTCACAATAGCAGAGCAAACAGAATTTTCGAGAAGTAATAAATAAAGAAATTTCAAATTACTACAACTCTTTTAAAAAATTAAAATTAGAATTGATACATTTACTTAAAAAAAATTAGTTAGTGCTGCCATATTATTTAAGTAAAATCTTTGGTATAGAAAACATTCACAATAGCAGAGCAAAGAGAATTTTCGAAAAGTTTTTCATGTGTGTGGTAATTTTTGTAAGTAATAAATAAAGAAATTTCAAATTTTTTCAACTCTTTAAAAAAAATAGAATTTAGAATTAGATACATTTACATAAAAAAAATTAGTTAGTGCTGCCGTATTATTTAAGTAAAATCTTTGGTATAGAAAACATTCACAATAGCAGAGCAAACAGAATTTTCGAGAAGTCATAAATAAAGAAATTTCAAATTTCTTCAACTCTTTAAAAAAATAGAATTTAGAATTAGATACATTTACATAAAAAAAATTAGTTAGTGCTGCCGTATTATTTAAGTAAAATCTTTGGTATAGAAAACATTCACAATAGCAGAGCAAACAGAATTTTCGAGAGGTTTTTCATGTGTGTGGTAATTTTTTAAGTAATAAATAAAGAAATTTCAAATTACTACACATCTTTTAAAAAATTAAAATTAGAAATGAAGTATTTGCTTAAAAAAAATGTTTTTTGATAGCCACGAAATTCATTATATTAAAAAAAAAATTATAAAAGTAGCAATAACAATCTCTTCGTATGATTTTTGGAAAATTGCCAGTGGTCACACTGATGGCATCCCTTCTCCTGCCCTCATACAGTCTGAAATACACAAGATGTGTATGTGTTTGTAAAGCACTGATACCAATAGATAATAGAAATCTGTCTTGTTTATTTATTCCAATTAATATTTGTAACCCACACTTAATCGCTTGCATGAGTGTATTCTATAGGTAAATTATAGATACAAGAAGTTGATCTTAATTTAAGTACGTAATTATAGAGGGAGTTGAAAGGAAAAGGGGGCTGGCTGCTGTCTGTATTATTGACTACAAATTGTAAACAATTTTATTTGTTTTAATACTTCTGCTTGCCTTTTCCCCCCTAATGTTCTCCTCATATTGTAAAATAATATGCTAGATTGCCTTAGTGTTATACACATTGTATCCTAAGGTTGTTTTATAAAATTTATAATTTGACATTTAATTAGCTGCAAAAAGCTAATATCTTCTTCGAAGCATTTATCTATTGTTTATGCTTGATTTCACTAATGTCCGATATTAGATATTAATGAATGTACAACAAGAAGGACACAAATTGCATAATGACAATAAATCTGTATGTCAAAAGCCAGCAACAAATAAATGAGTTGATGATGACAGATAATAAATGTATCAGAATATAATTGGGAATAAAAATGATTTCAATAGGAGACAGACCAAAGCAAATAAATAATAGTCATACGATGAAGCAGAACTGAATAAATTGTGTGAAATCGGCAAAATACGTATTTGTTGTGTTTTAATAGTTGCAAATAGTACCACCACCTTGTGATAAACAACAAGACATTATTTACACATATTAATTGTGTCTAAATAAACGATATTTTCATACAACATTTAATTAATTGCTGCTTTATCTTTCTTTGCAGGTACGTAACATTTAAAAACGAACAGGTTAGAGGGGCAGGAGGCGTAAGTAAGTCTAGCTAAGATATACTTATATTAAATCATTTAATATTTAAGGCAGTTGCTGGTCTCAATACGAGTATTATTTAAGGTTTAAAAAAAGTGATTTAATAAATAAGATAATTTCGCAATAAAAAGAAATAATAAGTGGTGACAAACACAATACACATGAGCACTGATGATGAAAGTATTGCGGCTATCGAAAACAGCTGTTCTGCTGTGCTGTGTTAATTTTTTAAAACTGATGTTAACTTTCCTTTGTGCTTTGGAATATTTATCATGTCCCGCTGAGATTTAAAACAAATTTCGAACAATTAGCCTATAAATCTTAATTCAAAAAGAAATCTCTTTGCATTAGAAATATTGTTAATTTTTTCAAATGACCTCGAATATTTTCTGTGTTAATTTTTCATTAGTAATTATTATTCAGTTAGAGATAAATTATTTATCAACGAAAGATTTTGTTTCATATAGACTAGTCTTTTATTACAAATAATATTTCTATGTAGTCAGACTTGGGTAGTCAGTAATTTATTAATTATATAAAGAAAAATTTCAGTAGAAAACTACTTAATAACACCGATATTATTTCAATTCAAAATATATTCACTCAGTGATAATTTTGATTCCAAAATAAGATTCACCTTAAGCAACTTAATGGCAATCAATGCCATTATTGAGCTCAATTAGCAATTTTAATTAAATAATTGCTCAATTAATACTTAATTGCTATAATATACTATAAAATTAAAAATAAAAGTGTGTCTAGTGAGCAAAACACAACTCACTGAACTAAGATTTTTTTTTTAAATTTATATTATTCGATATCCAAAGTTATTTCAGATATAAGACTCTTTCTGCAACATAAAGGGTTCCCAGGGCCACCATTTGCCTATAGTGGCATATGTTTATCCATCCCCATATTTTTATAATTACCAAATTATGACCACTAATCCTCTCAATCCAATGTTTTTCCATTCGTCCCAGTATTCGATTTTTCGAACAGTAAATTTCAAGAATTCAAATTTTTTTTTCTCTGTTTAGGAAAAACTAAAAACATATATTTTTTAACGAAAATTGAAAAAAAAAGATTTTTTAAAAAAATTCGGACATCTGATTCGTATTTTCTGGACCCAAATTACAAATTTAACTTTAAAATTTTTAAACTTATTCGAAAAAAAATTTCTGGGTTAAAAAATCTATGGGTTAAACAATTATATATACATATATTTATATATATATATATATATATATATATATATATATGTATATATATATATATATATATATATATATATACATACATATATATATATATATATATATATGTATATGTATATTTTTTTTTTGATCAGGGATGAAATCCAGGACGATCTAACCATGTCCGTCTGTTCGTCCGTCGTTGGAAATCACGATTAAGTCCTCAAGAAAAGAGCCAGATACTTGAAATTCGGTATAAATAAACTTTGAAGGTCAAGTTCGGAAATAGGCTGAATCGGGCCAGAGGAAAAAAGTTGCCCTAAAAACAACTAAAAAAGCCTCTGAAAAACAACACAATTTTTATAGTTTTTTTTTGACATTTTGTTAAGCAAATGATACATTTTTAAGGTAAAGAAGGTCCAAAGCGTTGAAAATCCCAATCCTCCATTCTTTGACCCCGCCCCCTTTAGTGGGCGTTGACGTAAGATATTATATGCAAAAATAGTGTAAATCTTTAACAAATTCTAGTCCTTAAGTCTACATTCTTTAAAAATAAAATTTCTAAGTTCTTACGACGACGGTAAGTTGTTCTCTGATCTTTACCTGCCCTAACCCTTCACCCATCTTTGCCCCCTAAATGACTCTATAAAAATGTTTGTTCTACACTTAATTATCCCAAAAATTTAGTGTTTAAGTTTCTACGACACAGGTGAAGTGTCTTGCCCACGGCCCCTTCCGGAGTACTTGGACTCAGAAATGTCTTAAAGGAGCCGTGACTGAGCAGGTTAAACATTTTTAACTTACACATTTACTAAATAGGGTATTTAAGGCTCGATTCGGTCGAATATAACGTTCTTACTTGTTTATCCTTAAAATGCAAGTTTTTCCTCAAAAAAATTTTATACTGGAATTTGACAGATTAATTTAGAACTACAAAAATTATAAAATTTAGTGGGAACCGGTCCTATGACCGGTCCCACTCCAATAGAAATTCCTCCAATCAGCGTCATATCGTAATATTTTTAAATTTTTGAGCATTTTTTTGGGACGCAAAAATGTTTTTACGTAAATTTTATAAGATTTAAATTGATATTATTCGAATTAAAAAATTATTTCAGATAGAAGACTTTTTCTGCAACTTGGGCCACCATTTGTATATACCCATTCCCATTTTTTCACAATGACCGAAAACTTCTCCACAAAAATATATATTTTTTTTCAAATGAATGTTTTTACAATATTTTATATTTTCAGTACTAGAGGATGTACTGAAAATATAAAAACTATATATTTATTAAGTATTTCTTGGGCCATAAATTCTATTCACTAGTTTGAGCAGAACCGGTTCCAGTTCCTAGATTTCGATTTCCAAATTAATTTCATAAAATTTTACTCCAAATGCTAAGAGGTTGACAGAGCTCTGTTAACTGCAGAATAGGTTTGGTACAGCTTTCGGTTTGCGTCTTCGCTAATTTAAATTTTAATTTATCTTCAGACACATTAGAAGTAGTACAAACTCTTCAAAGTAGGTTGAGAAGATATGAATGACGGCACTGGTCCTGGACGTCTTGAGAAATACTGATTCGAATCGTCGAATGAGTATTAGAGAAGTTGCTGAACATGTCGGAATATGATCAGGTTCAAGACATGCAATTTTTCGAACATTTTGCCAGCGAACTTCTTTCAAAAGATGGTGAATTTAAAGGAAAATAAAATATTTGCTAAAAATAGCGCCATTTGCACGCCTTAGAAATCTTGTAATTTTTTCTATGATGGTTTGCAATGCTTGAGAAGGCAAGAGCCAAATCGCTGAAAGAGCTTAAAGATACAACATAAAGATTATATCTCAACTGTTGCGAGCATTGGACTAAATGCTGCTACAAGTGTTTTATATCTGAGGAGAACTGCTTTGAAGAGGTCAAAGTAGGAATTTATCAATTAACAAATAGTTTTGGAATCAAGATTTATAGGCTATTGTGCGCAACGTGTTCTTAATTCAGCTACAGATGATAAATATTTTCAGTTAAAAGGTGAAGTCGAACTGAATTTAATTACACAACATACACAGCAGAGAGGAACAGCTGTTTTCGAAAACTGCTACACTTTCATCATCAGTACTCATTTGAATTTTTATTACGTGGCCACTTTATTTTTTGAACAGATCTCGTACATGCACATTGTATATTTTTACAAAATGGAACATTTTAATTTTAGAGCTTTTTTTTTTGGCGAAAAATCCGTTTGTTTTTAGCGCTTTTTGCAAATTAACCCATTTCGTTCCAGTTTTCGATTTTTCGAACAGTAAATTTCAAGAATTACATTTTTTTTTCTCTGTTAAGGAAAAACTAAAAACAGACATTTTTTAATGAAAATTTAAAAAAATTTTAAAAGAAATTTTTTTTTTAAATGCGGATATCTGATTCGTATTTTCTGGACCAAAATTACAATTGAACTACGAAGTTTTATAAACTTATTCGAAAAAAAAATATCTCTGGGACGATATGGGTTAAGAGTTTACAATTTCTTTTTAAAGCAGCGAAGAGAAGATATTTCACATTTTTATTCTAAAGGATACGTGTCAGCGTTAGGATAATGTTTTTACTTTATAAGATTACATACATTTTTTTTAAACACAATGACACTTTTATTCACTATAACTCATCATTGTTTGTAAATTTCCACCAGGATGCCAATTTAAATGAAACCGAAAGCGTAAAAGGGAAAGCCGCCAATTACATGAACTCTTAATATCACATACTCATATGAAGTGAGAAGTTCTATTGAATAAATGAAGTGCTAGTCGGAAAGGAAGAAAAAATTATATCAAAATCGTAAAAATGCGTTAATGTCTCAATTAAGAATGTTTATTATGCAAAGCAACTTTAACACACACAGACACATACACACACACCATTACTCAGAACAGCAGTCGGAGAGGAAGTTGAAAATAACTTGCCGGGGTATATCATTTTTACAATGACAATTATGATTATGAAGTAAGAAGATTAAAAACAAGTCATATCCAGTCGTGGCGCGGTGCGGTGTGGGACGGGGGCATGTGTTCCATTGCAGCCAACGCTGATAATGATACTTAAAATAATTTTCCGACATCTGCGAGGGATGATGTGTGACTGTATTATCTTCGCTTGTGGCATTATTATTATGGTTTTCTGTCAAACACACAAGTATGAGATTTTACTTGTGTATAAATTGATTCATAATATTTATACGTGAATTTATTAATGTACGGATGTGTACGAGTAGTGGGACATGCGTACTTTTGAAATCCGGGAAAGTGGAAGATTTGAACACTAAAAAAACAAAACTCATAATAATAACCTTATGAAATTTTGTTCATGCGACGTATAAGTTACGAATCAAACAGATTTAGCAATTTGACATACAGGTATTATGCAGGCGGAAATGTTGCTAAAGAGTGAGGCTTATGTGTGACTAAAGTGGGAGAACGCATAATTTCAATGACGGCCCACAGTGTCATCGATAGCAAAAGTTATGGCTATTTTGCCAACGAGTATATTAATCCTCTTTATTCTGTAACCATGTGAAGACGTCAACGTCAATGTGATTTTAAAAATGAAGCATTTATGTGTTATTTTTGTTGTGCATTTGACTTTTTTTAACAGCCTTTTGCTATTTTGTAGGCTTCAGAGAAGAGTCAGGGACAGTCAGCGGAAATCGCACACGTACGCAAGTATCCTATTATTGATATTGTCTTGACACTGTCGTCGCCAAATAGTTACAGAACAGTGTTGTCAGATAATTTTTTTTCTTCCCCCCAAAAAAATTTAGAAACCCCCTAGATTCAACACTTTTTCTTAAAAAACCCCCTAAAGCAGAAAAGTTTAAGTACTAATTTGGTTTCATCATTCTTGTCTCTATTAAATTTGAATTGAAGTACGATCATTCTTACGCGAAAAGCACGAAAACACCCAAAATTTTTGTTTAATTTTTTTTTTTATAAAAAGCCCCCAAAAAAATATATCTGCAATCTTTCTTTCTTTCTTTTGTAAGAGACGGCTTGAGGAAGTTTGTTACGTGTACATGTACTTCTTTTGTTTGGGATGCATATCCAATATGTTTTTTCGTATTTTGTTGTGCAATAAGGTCTCCTGTTAGCCACCATAATGCTTTTACAATATTTGCATAAAGCTTTGCAGTTGTCTCCCTGGACAGGGGCTAACCAATCTGAAATTTAATTTTGCATTTATTGTGTTTAAAATTTTATTTAAAGGTATTTAAACTGCTGATCTGCTTCCGACTCCTTTTTATATTTTTGTTTTTATATGTTATCCTTTTTTGCCATATTGGTAATAAATTGTAAAGATGAACAACTTTTTAAAATTTATATTTTGCAGTTCAAGGAAAACCAACAAACTTGATTTAACGAGAAAAATGTTTTAATGTTTCTATTTGCGTGATTACTTTCTAAATCGTCAGTGTGATACAATATCTTCGACATGCTCAGTGGTTAAATTATGTACTATTATGTACTAAACTACAAATTCGAAAATCCCCTAAAAATCCCCTAAATAAAATTTTTTTACCCCCAAATTTCCCCCTAAAGAATATTAACCCCTAAAGCTGCCCCTAAATAGAAAAAAAAACCCTAAATCTAGGGGAAAACCCCTAATCTGACAACACTGTTACAGAATAAGGGGAATATGTTAAGTTCTACTAATTCAGTGTACAACTATGATAAAGTTTAGCGTCATCACCTGTCAGAAGAACCTTATCTGACGATGTTCTTCGCATAGTGTGAAATTGATTGTTCACCACCACCCCTATTCACATCAGAGGCCACTCCTAAGTGACCCTTGAGTCACCCAGGTGGCAATTTCTAGCACATGATAGGCTTATGTTCATGATCTAGCACTTTGCTAAAGTGTCGATCCCATCTAGATGATCTTTAGTCTTATGAGCTACAAAAAGTCTCCCAATAGAACCTTATTTGTTGATTCACAACAACACATAGATTTTGCTACTATCAGCCCAACTATAAAGACTGGTCATCAGTCCTTATCTGACTAATTTAGTGTACAACACGTCAATCATTTACGTCAGTACCTGCCGTACGGCTCAAACTGCCGGGGCTCTTAACACCGGGTGAAAAAATAAGTGTTACCAGCACCCCTCTTAGTGCCCAAGAACCACCCGAAGGTGACCTCGGGTCACCCAGGTGGCAATTTCTAGAACATGATTTGGTAAGTCCCATGATCTAACACCTTGCATAAAGTGCCGATCCTATCTAGATGATCTTATATTTGTTGATTCACAACAACATATAGGTTCTGCTACTATCAGCCGGACTGAAGTCCAACCGCAAGGATTGGACATCAATCCTTATCTGACAAATCTTCCACCAAATTGGTGACCACAACCACCACGTGTACTCCCGAGGGAGACCTCACCAATATCCAGCCGCAGTAAACTGCGAGGCTTGTACTGGATCCCGTGGTACCAGTTAACTACTGGTAAAGCCTCAAAAGTCAAACCAGTGGAGGTTCTATAAACTTTCTATCGACTTCGGTCTTTCTTCTACCCAAACCCAGGTGTCGGCTCACCTGTCAATTCTTACTCAGGCTCGTAGGCGAACCTACTTCTTTTAGATTCTTATATGCACATCCGTTCCACTGTTTAGAGATTGGGCAGTAACATATAAGTTTTACCTGCAAAAGTTATGCATGAAAAACAGAATAACCCCTCAATTTAGTGTACAGTGGTTTGTTTAAGATTTTAGAAAATATTGTTTTTTTATTTGGAAAAGCACTCAGGGGATGAACACTCAGGGAATGAACATATGCAATGCATTGCGCCGGAACTACGAAGGAGAGGATATCTAGTATTGAGAAGACAGAGGAAGAAAGAAGAGAATATAGAGAATTCTATGTAGCTATTTCAATATTTTATTTTGCCGACTAATTTTTGTCTACCGGACTGACGAAGGAGGGTGCCATTGCTCTGCTCTTTACTACATGACAGTGTCAATCCTTGGCACTTATGTTCAGCGACCAGTGATATGCCTTCATTGCTCAAACAGGCCGACACCTAATGCTGATCGGAAGAATTCGACACCTTATTCATGACTGGGTGCAGAGTCGAACTCTGGTCCCTCCGCTTCATGCCAAGTCACCAAAAATTCTACTCTGTTGAAAATAATTTAAAAAACATGTTTCTTTGTTGGTCTAGGCACTTTTCATTTTGTTTGAAAAATTATTTTCTAGGACTCGCACTCAGGAAATGACCTCCATTAATGCAGCGCATTGTACCGCAGGACGAAAGTTAAAAATAGAGAAAAAAGAAAAGTGAGACAGACTTTAGGATTTTAATCTCGTATTTTACTACATCAACGAATTTAAAATTTTATTAAAAGGGAATTTATGATTTTGCTTTTTATTGAAATGATGACTTTTCGTTAATTTAAAAAAAAAAGTTCAAGTACCATGAAAATTAAGTCTACTTGAATAAAGTGCATACAATTCTACATCAGTAGGCGAAAAATAAAAGTCATATAAGTAAAATTGGATAGGTTTATCGGCTTTTGATTTGATTTTACGTTATATTTTGATTTAATATAAAAAAAAAAATTTTGCCCGGAAAAAATTTTTTATATAAAGGTTTGGTTTTTTATTCCTCTTTTTTTATACTAGAAGCAATTTTGTACGAAAGTATAGGATGATACCTTTATTCCGCCTCCCCGTTAAAAAAAAAATTGCCCAGTGATACTCTCCACTGAACTCGATCCTCGGATTTTGGGCCCCCATGTGCATTCCAAGGTTTCTTATGAGAATATGCAAAAGTAGGGAAACTTTAACCCGAAAAATGTAATACCATTGAAAAAAAGCTTTAACATATATTTTTAAATCATGAATGTGTTAAAGTACAATTCGGCATGTTTCTATAAATTATGATCGATCAATTAACATATAAATATTTAACTAAATAAAATGTTTTTTTAAAGGGGCTAATAAGTCTTCTACAGATTTTTGAATAAACAACTTAGCCATACTAACAGCTATTGAAAAATGTATCGCTACAGTCGTCAAGGACTTTTCTAATAACTAGTTTTTACTCTAAATTAAAAACTATTTTCCACCCGTACAAATAAAACAACAACACTAGATTATAATCATGAAGATCTTAAGCATAAATGATTCATTTCATTGATTATCATCATTTGCAATGGCTGTTTCATTTTAGCAGTTGGCAAAACATAATGAAGGTAATTGAACGTTGCATTATTAGCAAGTTCCCATAAGTGTGTGTATGTGTGTGTGTGTTTGTGCACACTACACATACATACGAGGAAAACTTATAATTGAACATGGATACGCACTTAGAAACAACTTGTAACAAAAAGCTGGTATCTTCTTACACTACAAACGTATTTAATTACACTGCAAGAAAAAAGCGATGACTTTTTGTGTAGACTTGAATTTTTATTAAACAGCGAGAAGGCTGAACTTTCGTCTTTTATTTACACTAAAAGAAAAACATTCGTAAATAGATCGGTTTCAGCTAGATGCCACCTTTTCAGAGAGGCGAAAACTACACTAGAAATGGATTGCAGGCATAAGCGATTTTTTTAAAAAACAATTTTCACTTGGTATCGTAATTTTGAAAAAAAACATATTTCAAAATCTGTCAAAAATATATATATTTTTTTCTGACAAAAATATATATTTTTATGTGTATTCACTTTTTTATTCGCAGTGAAATAGCCCTCTAAGACCCCATAAAGTATTCTTGATCAGTGATGAAATCTAAGACGATCTAGCCATGACCTTCCGACCGTCCGTCTGTGGAAATCGCAATACAGTCCAAGACACAATACCCAGATTCTTGAAATTTGGTATAAATATGCTTTGAAGGACAGCACAGGCCGAGTTCGTAAATGGGCTGAATCGGGCCAGAGAAGAACTAAACCGACCTCTAAAAAGCAACATCATTTTCAAAGTTTTTTTGTGATTTTTTGATTATTATTATTATTATTATTATATGAGGCCATAAGCAACGCGACCCAAAGGATCTTTTGTGCAGCCCAAGTGTTCACCGATGTTGATTGAGGCTGCGAATAAAGCTAATTACTCTACCCGGTGAGATATCGTACACCTCTCCTGGAGTCATAAAATCGCCTCCAAGGAACTTTCTTCTGCACGACGCCACTGCCGGACAGTCACAAAGAATGTGACTTTGTAAGGCAAATGACATACAAAACCAAATAAGCATCTGGTTAAATGTGGAGCAAAGTTGAATAAATATGTCATGTTTTGTAAAAATAATTTTATTGTAAATTTTATTAGCATTCCCATAATAAATGGGTTGTTTGTTTACATTTTGTTTGATAAAATTATGTTGGAAGATTTGCTGTAAAAAGCTTATATCGAAAAATTTTTTTATAGATAGTTTACTCTATTTTATTTAAAAATTTTCTATAGAAAATTTAATCGATTATATATTGAAAAATTTCACATAGAAAACTTAATATATTTTACTCAAAAATTTCCCACATTATAAAATATGGAATTTCTTATAAAATGTGGAATCATTTCCTATAGAAAATTTAATCGATTAGTAATGCTGAAAATTTTCCTATAGAAAATATATCGACTACATCGAAAAATTTTCTATAAAAAATTCTGTCGACTATATAGAAAAATTTTGTATGGAATATGTTAATCGATTAGATCGATTATTTAATCAGTTATATCGAAATATTCCCTATAGAAAATTTAATCGATTCATTACATCGAATAATGTCATAATGAAAATTGAGCGATTACATAAAAAAACTTTCTATAAAAAATTTAATTGATTAATTATATCGAATAATTTCATATAGAAAATTTACCGATTATATCGTAAAAAATTCAATCGGTTATATTGCAAAATTTAATCAATTATATTGAAAATTTTAGTCTAGAAAATTTAATCGATTATATCGAAAAATTTAATCAGCTATAACGAAAAATTCTTCATTTAAATTTTTAATGATATGTCAATGAAAGTCGAAAGGATTAAACTTGGAGCGAGAAAAAAAATCCAGTTGTGGACCCGCCCCCTTTAGTGGGCGTTTAAGTAACATATTACGTGGGAAAAAAGTGTAAATATTTAACAAATTGTATTACTTAAGGCCACATTTCTTCAATATTAAGTTTTAAATCTTTTATGAAGCAGCTGAGGTGTTCTCTGATGTTCCTCTGCCCTAACCTGTCCCCGCCCCCCTACCACTTTGCACCCTAAATGATCCTATAAAAAAAAATTACACTTAATAACATCTAAATTTAATTTTTGGTGTTTTATGAGATGTCTCCCCCACTGCTCTTCCCGGAGTGACTGCTAGAAAATAAAATTTTTATTACTAAATATTTGGAGGGTATTTAAAATTCTACCCGATCGAATATAATGTTCTAACTTGTAGAAGGCGCACTCTGGGACAGCAATTTCCAACAATGGGGAAGGGGGACTCAACCCCAATTGCTGAGAACGGTGGCGAATCGATTAATTAGGATCTTCATCTTCAATGCTTTTCTGTACAGCGGCTGCAGCTTCTTCGGCTGCTCGGCGTCTTACGGGATGGGGCTTTATCAGTAACATTAAATGTGGTCCGAAAAGGATCTATTGTTCTTCGAATTCCCCCCACGGGTGCCGTTGGGGAGCTTGGCTATGATGTCAAGCCTTGCTCCAGCACAGATCCGGGAAGGGGGTTATGCAGTTTTTACAGACGGTGCTTTTGCTGATAACCCATAAAACTCATATGTTACCTGCCCAATCCCTGAAGTTGCAGTGCAACGGGAGGGCATATAAGAAATTAAAAAGTAGTAGGTGCGTCTTTGCTGAAAAGTACATCGTCCTAGTACGATCACTGTAGTAGGAGCCTGCCACCACTCCGAAACATATCCGAAGACACGATTGGAAATTTGGCAAAGGCCGGTTCCTATGTAGTCTGTTGTAAGGAAGAAAGTTTAAGGACGCCTAGGTACCGTAGGAGGACCGAAGTCAATAGAGCGTTGAAAACCTTGACTGGTTTTGCTTTCAGGGGTTACACAATTTTCTCAAACAGAACTTTTGTTGGTAACCCATAGAACTTAAAAGTATCTGGGACAGGTTTCAGTAGGGCAACTAAGCTGGCTACTGTAAGAAGAATTAAAAGAGTAGGGGCTTGCCTTGACCCCTACGTAAGTTTGAAATAAGAAAGGAGGTCCAAGGACGTTTCGATCTAATTAAGAGTTCCAAAGTCAATAGAAAGTTAAAACCTATAATGGTTGGCTTTCGGGGGGTTACGATGTTTTTCAGGCAGTACTTTTGCATGTGCCCCCGTACAACTTAACGGATGTGCATATAAGAATATAAAAGTAGTAGCTTCGCCTACGAGCTTGAGTAAGAATTGGCAGGTGAACAGGCACCTGGGTTTGGGTAGAAAAAAGAATCCGAAGTCGATAGAAAGTTTATAGAACCTCCACTGGTTTGACTTTCGAGGCTTTACCAGTAGTTGGAACTGGTACCATGGGATCCAGTACGAGCCCCGCAGTTTACTGCGGCTGGTTATTTTATGAGGTCTCCCTCGGGAGTACACGTGCTGGTTGTGGTCACCAATTTGGTGGAAGATTTGTCAGATAAGGATTGATGTCCAATCCTTGCGGTTGGACTTCGGTCCGGCTGATAGTAGCAAAATCTATGTGTTGTTGTGAATCAACAAATAAAAGATCATCTAGATAGGATCGGCACTCTAGCAAGGTGTTAGCTCATGGGGCTTACCAAATCATGTTCTAGAAATTGCCACCTGGGTGACCTGAGGTCGGCTTCGTGTGGTCTCTTGGGTGCTAAGAGGGGATGGTGACACCCAATTTCACACGATGTTAAGAGCATCGTAAAATAAAATCAGAGACATATTTGTTCTTCGAATTCGTGGTGGCTGTGTGTTGAAACCCAAATCGCGGGGAGGGCGTGAGCCCAGTGTGGAGTTGCATTGCAACCGGTTGTCGTGACCAAAAGATCGGCAGCAGTTTTAGGTAGGCTCCGCTCCTAACCATGGGGTAGGCCATGTCCAAATACATGGTTTCAAATTGGTACTCATGCTTGACAGTCTGTTGCGTGTGGGGGCGTTGGTAGGCGCATTGTATTCACCCGGTGCTAAGACTACAGAGGGGTTGGGCCGCGAGGCAGATAACCACTATAATCTGTAGCACATCTGTTCTTCGAATTAGCCGCTCTGAAGGGCGATTATGTACGCCATAAAATGGAAGATTTGATTTTGACGAATAGAATAATTATTTTGATTAAAAATTTCTCTGGTCTTCTTTCATCCTAATTTTTTTTTTCGATCGATAATTAGAAATCAATTCCATTTATTGAATATAATTTACAGTGTAACCATAAACTCAGTGCCATTATAGTTTAAAGGCGACATGCGAGTACATACGATTTATCAGCTTTAAGCTGCTTTTGTACTCATGTGCCCGTAGTGTATTTTATTAGAATATATAAATACGTACTCGTATCCATATATACAATAGTTTCATGCATGTGAACTACACGTGTATTGGAAAATATATAATATCCTCCTCATATATTATATCATGCACTGGTGTATTCTTCTATCCAAGCACAAATTTATAGAAAATAAAATAAGACATTCAGACTAAAATATGGCACATTATACTCGTACTTTAGCAAACACAATCCATGTACTCGTACGTTCATAAACTCTCCGGCAGCAGATATTCAAGACAAAACGTTCAAGTTTAATAAATTGCTTGCCATAACAACTACATACGAATACGAGTATTTACAAATAAATACAGGCAGACAGACAGACAGACAGACGGACAAAAAACGTCAGTCTTGCACCATTCAGTCCGCTTAATGGCAAGCAATTTTAATAATTCATAAAAAAAACAACAGCAACATACAACAACTTAATCTAGTAGAGAATTTAAAACGATTTAGATTTAAACACGACTGGAATTCTGAATAAGTTTGATTAAGTACCGAAAAGATTTCTTTGAAGGAAATTTTTTTACTTCACGAGATATTTTACAAACATAATTTTTATCTTTTATTATTTATTTAAGTATTTTTCTTTTCTTTTCGTTTGTGAGAAAATAACACAGCCCAACTGAAATATTTGTTTTAAAAAATATAAGTGCAGGAATTTAAAATTTATAAGAAGCATTTAAATAGCGATGTAACGATAGGCCGAGGCGCTACTCAAAAAAATATATTGAATTTCAATTCAAGTTAAAATTAATAAAATTAGGAACCGTAACCGTCGTGCTATTTTCAAAAATCACAATTTAATCTATATATTCTGACTTTTATTTTCCGCTTAGAAAAGAGAAAGTTATTTTTTGACCTTTGAAAATAAGAGTTATTTTTTTTATTGATTCCTAAAAAACAAGAAATTATTTCTAGATTTTTATTTATTCTTCAGAAAATAAAGATACTACCAGAGATCTCAGAAATGTACAACAAAATTTAATGTACACCTTTAATACAATGTACACCTTGAATACACTATAGACATTGTGTTTCTTTCATCGTGTACACCTTCTACTTGTGTATAACTATGAGTGTACTCGTGTAGATCTCGTGTATATGCTTTTTTAATTTTAAACTGGTGGGTGTGTATATTTTCAGTGTTTGCTTTTACTGCGCACCCACACTAATTAATTTTATGAAGTTACAAAACAAATACAATGTTATCATCTCCGCAAATGTGCATACGCACATAAAGTGAATTCAATGTGTTCAATGTATACACTTGAGGTATGATGCACAGTACTGTACACTGAAGATTTATTTGTGTATAAATTGAGCCATGCATACATTTTTCAATGTCATGTTCAATGTCGTTGATGTAAATTTGTGTGTGCAGAGGATAAAATATGTATGTACACTATTTCGAACTCTGGATACGACATCTTGACTGATTGATTGATCTTATGGATTTAACAGCGTGTATTTGTACTCCTCTTAACTACTCATCTTCTTTAATTCGTTCATCAGCAAGGAGTTCATTTTCAGGAATAAATAAAAACAAAGTACAGCTTTTATTTTCTGAGAAGTAATTATTATTTTTTAAGAAATATATAAATCGGGAAATTACTTTTATTTTGTGAGTAAATAAAAATCAAAAAATAACTTTTATTTTCTGAGGAATAAATAAAAATCAGGTAATAACTTTTATTTTCTTAAAGCAAATAAAAATCAAGAGATAACTTTTATTTTGTGAAGAATAAATAAAAATCAAGGAATAACTTTTATTTTGTGAAGAATAAATAAAAGTCAAGCAATAACTTTTATTTTGTGAAGAATAAATAAAAATCAAGAAATAACTTTTATTTTGTGAAGAATAAATAAAAATCAAGAAATAACTTTTATTTTGTGAAGAATAAATAAAAATCCAGGAATAACTTTTATTTTGTGAAGAATAAATAAAAGTCAAGAAATAACTTTTATTTTGTGAAGAATAAATAAAAATCAAGGAATAACTTTTATTTTGTGAAGAATAAATAAAAATCAAGAAATAACTTTTATTTTGTGAAGAATAAATAAAAATCAAGAAATAACTTTCATTTTGTGAAGAATAAATAAAAATCAAAGAATAACTTTTATTTTGTGAGGAATAAATACAAATCAAAATACAACTTCTATTTATAATTCAAATTCTAAAATCAAGAAATAACTTTTATTTTGTGAAGAATAAATAAAAATCAAGGAATAACTTTTATTTACTGAGGAATAAATAAAAACCACGAAATAACTTTTATTTTGTGAAGAATAAATAAAAATCAAGAAATAACTTTTATTTTGTGAGGAATAAATAAAAACCACGAAATAACTTTTATTTTGTGAAGAATAAATAAAAATCAAAAAATAACTTTTATTTTGTGAGGAATAAATAAAAATCAAGAAATAACTTTTATTTTCAGAGGAATAAATAAAAAACAAGAAATAACTTTTATTTTCTGAGAAATAAATAAAAATCAAGAAATGACTTTTATTTTGTGAAGAATAAATAAAAATCAAGAAATAACTTTTATTTTGTAATGAATAAATAAAAATCAAGAAATAACATTTATTTTGTGAAGAATAAATAAAAATCAAGGAATAACTTTTATTTTGTGAAGAATAAATAAAAGTCAAGCAATAACTTTTATTTTGTGAAGAATAAATAAAAATCAAAAAATAACTTTTATTTTGTGAGGAATAAATAAAAACCACGAAATAACTTTTATTGTGTGAATAATAAATAAAAATCAAGGAATAACTTTTATTTTGTGAAGAATAAATAAAAATCAAGGAATAACTTTTATTTTGTGAGGAATAAATACAAATCAAAATACAACTTCTATTTATAATTCAAATTCTAAAATCAAGAAATAACTTTTATTTTGTGAAGAATAAATAAAAATCAAGGAATAACTTTTATTTACTGAGGAATAAATAAAAACCACGAAATAACTTTTATTTTGTGAAGAATAAATAAAAATCAAGAAATAACTTTTATTTTGTGAAGAATAAATAAAAATCAAGGAATAACTTTTATTTTGTGAAGAATAAATAAAAGTCAAGCAATAACTTTTATTTTGTGAAGAATAAATAAAAATCAAGAAATAACTTTTATTTTGTGAGGAATAAATAAAAATCAAGAAATAACTTTTATTTTGTGAGGAATAAATACAAATCAAAATACAACTTCTATTTATAATTCAAATTCTAAAATCAAGAAATAACTTTTATTTTCCCAGGAATAAATAAAAATCGTCAAAAAAAACTTTTACTTTGTGAATAAATAAAACTCAGAAAATAATCGATATTTTTAAGTTTTTTTTTTTATAAAACTTAAACAAATAGAAATTACTGCATGTAAAGGTAGTCCATGCACTTGGGATTACTTTGGTGCTTCTGCACGCGGCACTCCAAGATATCGGCAATATCGTTCACACAGGCTGGGCAAATTTGAGGTTAGGAAATAAATTGACTGTCAAATGATAAAATGTCAAAAATTGAGCTGTCATTTTTTGACATTTATTTAGTAAAAAGTTGGAAAATTTTAAGCTAGGAACGCCGGGCAACCACTGTTTGCATCGCAAGTTTGTGAAATGGCAGTTTGAAAAAAAAGTTAACGAAAAAAACGTATTTTTCAACAAAATCATCTTTAGTGATGAGGCCCATTTTCAATTAGGCCCTTATGCCAGCCAACAAAGTTATCGCATATGGGGTTCACAAAATCCACAAACAGTCCTCGAAAAATCATTTTATCCCAAGATAGTGAGCGTATGATGCAATTTGTGGTCAGGAGGCATCATCGGCCCGTTTTTTTTTTCGAAAATGATCAAGGAAACGCCGCCATCGTGAATTCTTTGCGCCTCCAAACCACTAGAAATGATTTTTCGAGGCCACAATTGGCTAATGTTGCCATCAGTAATTTTTGCTTTAAGCAAGACGGCGCCACAACCCACACAGCCGCCCAAACAATTCAGTTATTGCAGGAGAAATTTTCCGGTCGCGTAATTTATCGAATTGGCGATGTGAATTGGCCGCCTTATTCTTGTGATTTAACGCCGCCGGATTATTTCCCTGCAGTCGTTGCAGAGACTGGGTTCACGTGAAGACACCACCAAGAACTAACGCTCTGAAAGGTGAAATTCGGGGCAGCATTAACGACATAAGCGGAACTTTGTTGCAAAATGTGGTTCAAGAGTTTGTAAAAAGAGCGGAGGTCTGGCGGCGAGCTAGAGGAGAACATTTGCCCCCAGATCATATTCCATTATAAATTCCCATATTTCTACTTCACTTTGGTATCAATGAAACTCAATTTTCCCCAAAAAGAATGTGTTTTGCATCGAACTTACTTCCTAACCTCAAATTTGCCCACCCTTTTTTATCTGTTTATAACGTTTTCTATTGAAAGAAAGTCTCCACACTCAAGCTACAACATTTGCGTGTTAAGGCCACAATGAAAATATTGCTTAACCCATTTCGACCCAGTGTTCGATTTTTCGAACAGTAAATTTCAAGCATTTAAATATTTTTTTTATCTTTTTAGGAAAGACTAAGAACATATCTTTTTTAATGAAAATTTAAAAAAAAAAATTTTAATGAAAATTTTTAAAAAAATGTTTAATAAAAATTAAAAAAAAATATTTAATGAAAATTTTTAATGAAAATTTTTAAAAAATTTTTAATGATCATTTTTAAAAAAATCTTTAATGAAAATTTTTAAAAAAATTTTTAATGAAAATTTTTAATAAATGTTTTTAAAAAAATTCGGACATCTGATTCGTATCTTCTGGACCCAAATTACCATTTAACTACCAAGTTTTATAAACTGATTCGAAAAAAAATCTCTGGGACGATATGGGTTAAAACTTTTCCCAGCTTCTTCAGTAATCATTAATTAAACTTAATAACTTTAGAAAAGCGTTCATTAAATAAATAATAAATAAAACTTTTTCTTGCCAAAACAAATACATAACAATAACAAATTCTTGAAACTCTGAAATTGAAAAATTATTCTCAATTTAAATATTAATGAGGGTGTTGTAAAATATTTAATTAACAAGAAACCTTAGAAATCTCTTGAAAAGCATAAAGAAAACACGAACAAACATAACATGTGAACATAAGCCTGTTGCCAAAAGCTCTGCACCCAAAACACAAACAGTGGATGAAAACAAAAAAAAAAACTTAAAAAAAGTTCAGCCTAAAGTCTAACTTGTAAATTATACTCATGACTATGAATATTAACGGCGTAATGAATAATCAAATAACATTCCCCAAAAAATAGCAACTAATTGTAGACGGGCGCTTTTAGAAAAGAACATGGCAAAAATAAAATAAAATGGGCAAAAACAGTTCTGCTTTTTCAGGGAAAAGAATTTTTCTTTTTCCCTTTTAGCCAAAGGATGACGACGGTGTGCTTGTTCCATAGTGATTATACGACGAAAACAGTTAAATTGTATAACGTGGCTGGTGTAATCGCCGTAATTAAGTAATTCTGCTGTCTTGACGTAAAATAGAAAGCCAGAAACCGAAAACAAAAACTATTGCATTGTAGGTGTTCTTCCTGAGAACGTGTTAGAAAGAACAGGAAACACAATTTAAAATCATTTATCTCAACAAAAAATTTTGCTCACACACAGAAACACACACACAACAAAACGGAAACAGTGTTAAAGCAGAGAGTGCAAATTCAATGTGAAGAGAAAAAAAAAGTTGCCTTGGAATTATGTGCTAAAAATTTCAAGTCTTGAAGCCGTAAAATGTTGACTAAGACTTCTTTTTTTTTTAATTGCATTTAAATTTAAAAAGAAAATAGTTAAACTTGTGACCTTTAACTAAATAAATGTGCTAATTGATTTGCGATAAATTTCTGTGGCACGAACATTTTTGCTGTTGCCTTTCTTTGCCAGACATAAAATATTCTTCTACTGTTTTAATATTCTAAATAGTTGCGGTCATGTATCCTGCTGATAGGAAATGTTTAATTGAAAAATAAAGAAAAGAAAAGGAAGGGAACGCTATGCAACAAGTGAATTCATTAATACACCTAATTTTTTATTAAAGGGTCCGCAATCTAACATTTTTTTTGTAAACTAGTGCTTATTTCGTGAATGTTAACACTTAGCTCATTTCTGATTTAACAGATAATTACTTTTATCCTTCCGCTGAACGAATATGGTTGTGTATACGCTTGAACGACGCTGGGAAAGTGGACCTGCGATCGACTTACAGAAGATCCCGATTTTGCCAAAAAAAAAAATCATATTTTCAGGTGAAGCTCATTTTGATCTTGGCGGGTATGTAAACAAGCAAAATTGTCGCATTTGGGGCACAGAAAACCCGCACGCATACATTGAAAAGCCGACGCACTCAAAACGAGTCACTGTTTGGTGCGGATTTTGGTCCGGAGGCATAATTGGGCCACTTTTCTTCGAAAATGAGCAAAGGAGTGGCCGTTACAGTCAATGGCAATCGTTATCGGGCCATGTTGAACGAATTTTTGTTCACAAAAATTGAAAAGGAGGATATTGGCAACATTTGGTTTCAACAGGACGGCGCTACGTGCCACACAGCCGAAGCTACACTCGATGTTTTGCGCCCTGTTTTTGAAGATCGCATTATCAGCCGCGGAGCTGATGTCGTTTGGCCACCTCGGAGCTGCGATTTGACACCGTTGGACTATTATTTGTGGGGTGCCGTCAAAGATAAGTGTTACGCCGACAAGCCACAGACAATTGACGCTTTAAAGGACAATATTCGTGAAGCCATTCGTGAAATACAGTTGCACACAATCGATAATGTGCTTAAAAATTGGACCGATCGTGTAGGCTACTGCATGGCCAGCCGAGGCAGCCATTTGAATGAAATTATTTTCCATTATTAACCGGAAGGATTGTACTTTCAAATAAAAAAAGAAATTTGAGAAAATATTTAGTAGTTTTTTATAGCATTTTGAAAAAAAAGTTATTTGCCGGACCCTATATAAAAAACAGATAAGGGAGAAAGATGGAATTCTGATTATTCCAGTTGTTACATACAACTCTGTGCGGGGTAATGTCGAAGTAGTCCGCAACTTTAATGAATCCCTTTTGACATCGTTTTATACATATATCACATAAAATAAGACAAATAATTCAGTTTTATTAAATTCAATTGAGACTAATTGCTCAAACATTTGCTTCTTAAATTCAAAAACACATGAGAAATATCCCAAGGCCTACATAGAAAAGTCAACATTACATTTTAATTATTCAACTTACACAGCAGAGCAGGACAGCTGTTTTCGTAAGCCGCTACACTTTCATCATTACTAGTCAAGTGTAGTTTGTTTGTCAATTTTATGTTTATGTTGGTTTATACACATATTTTATTTTACTAAAAATCCATAAAAAAAATATTTCTTGTAGCAGTGTTGTTCCAAGCAAGATATATAAATACAAGGTAGTGCCACTTGCTTTTATTAAATTTTAATAAGGATTTTTGAAGTTTATTTTTCTACATCATACTGAATATGACGTTGCCACATTATAAAAAATAATTTTCTTTATTTGGAAATTTTTAAATAAAATCTGTAATACACACACACACATATATATATATATATATATATATATATATATATATATATAAGTTTTTCCATTTGTCTAGCAATTTCGTTAATTAAATTGTATATACTAAACTTCATTCCTTGATCTCTAACTTATTTAAATTTCAAGGTGTTCAGTTCAGCAATTTCCAAAATAATGGCCCTTTTAGTAGCAAGCCACATTTTCATGAGATCACGGACAAACCACCATTATAATATATTATACCATGGTATTTAACTATTATTTTATCCCCTCTCTTTTAACATATTTCATTGTATTACCTCATTTTCAATTTAAACATACCGAACGTACCACATAGATAATATATAAAAATGTAAAGAATATAGAAAACTACGAAAAATCCCAGTTAATATGTATTTCCACAAAAAATAAAAAGTCATTGCGTTGCTTTGCATTGAACCAAAAACATTGAAACCATTATATTGATCAATAAGACAATTTAACAAAAAATATGTTTATTCAAGATTCACGACAAGATTTTTATAATAAATTAATTGGTAAACGAATTTTAATTATTGTTAATTATGACATCGATGCAATTAAAAATTTTAACAACTCAAATCAAAAGAAAAAAAACGGGTAACTTAAAATAATATGGTAACTTAATTTTTATGGGAATGTCAGAATCCTTAAAATTGTCAGAAAATTATTTTAAATTTAATAGCTCACAGTGGCAGTATCTTGTTTTATTATATCATGGTTCCAAGTACAATGAAGGAATTAACGATTGTTTACCATTTAAATAAAAAATAAGTAAAAACGATATATTCGACCGGGTCGAGTCTTTAATTCCCTCCAAATATTTAGTACATAAATTAAAAATGTTTAACCTGCTGAGTCGGAGCTCCTTTAAGACATTTCCGTGCCCAATTTTAAAACTCAATTTTGAGAGGGTCAGTCCCGGAAGGGCCGCGGGGTCCACAACTTATTTTTCTGGCTCCAAGTTCAACGCTTTCGACCTTCTTTGGCACAAAAATATATCATTTGCTTAGCAAAATTAATTGAAAATAATATAGCAATAAAAAGTTCGGTACAGAATAGCTACAAAAGCAAATAAGATTTATATCTTAGATTCCCAGAATTCCCAAAGAAAATTTTTAAAATACCACAAATTGACAGTTTTCAGTATTTTGTTTTTTTTTTTTTTTAATTTTTTTATTGTTTTATAAGACGACATGCATGTAGGTAATCTGTTTAATCCATATCGTCCCAGAGATATTTTTTTCGAATAAGTTTATAAAACTTCGTAGTTAAATTGTAATTTTGGTAAAGAAAATACGAATCAGATGTCCGAATTTAAAAAAAGATATATATATACGCAATGCATTGCATATATAGGGGTCATCCCCTAAGTGCAGAGCAACAGCACCCACCTTCGTCGGCCCTGTAGCAAAAATTAGCCGGCGAAGTAAAAGGTTGAAATTGCTACAAAAAAACAACTGTCTATCTTCTCATCTTTCCTAATCTGTCCCATCAATACTATCCCCTCGTTTTCAGTTCCAGCGCAATGCATTGCATATATAGGGGTCATGCCCTGAGTGCTGGCCCAAGATAAAAAAAAGAAAAAAAATTAATAAATTTGAAAAGTAAAAATTTACATTAATAAATTAGAAAACATCAAAAAAATTAAGATCCCTAAATAGCAAAATATTGAAAAACCTAGAACTGCATCTATTAACCCATTTCGACCCAGTGTTCGATTTTTCGAACAGTAAATTTCAAGCATTTAATTTTTTTTATCTGTTTTGGAAAGACTAAGAACATATCTTTTTTAATGAATATTTAAAAAAAACAATTTTTAATGAAAATTTTTAAAAAAATTTTTAATGAAAATTATTAAAAAAATTTTTAACGAAAATTTTTAAAAAAATGTTTAATAAAAATTAAAAAAAAAAGAAATTTTAAAGAAAATTTTTAATGAAAATTTTTAAAAAATTTTTAATTAAAATTTGTAAAAAAATTTTTAATGAAAATTTGTAAAAAAAATTTAAATGAAAATATGTAAAAAAATTTTTTATGAAAATTAAAAAAAAAAATTTTTTAATGAAAATTTTTAATAAATGTTTTTAAAAAAATTCGGACATCTGATTCGTATCTTCCGGACCCAAATTACCATTTAACTACAAAGTTTTATAAACTGATTCGAAAAAAAAATCTCTGGGACGATATGGGTTAACACACTTTTTGTTACCCACTGTGGCTTTAATAAATCCGGCTAATATAGCAAAGTTGCTTACCTCCCAAGAGCCGGCCAAATGTTAAGTACTTGCAGTGTTCAGTTTCTAATTAAAGCACTAATTATAAACTGGAGCTGATTGTCAGCAAAACATGCTTAAGAAAACTTTAAATTGGACCAAAGGTGTTGTTCTCATCAAAGTTTTATTTAATGACAAAAAAAAAAAAAACAACTCAAAAATATCACTTTCATAAATAAACCAGAGGAGAAAGAAAAAACGAAACTTTTCTATTGCTCTGGAATATGTCTTTCATTGCAAGCAGTTGAAGTTTCCTCGTTGCTTATGAAATACGACAAAATTATGTCAAAAATCCTTTTGGAAATGATGGTTTAATGATGTTTGTCTTCTGTTGGTATTTGCAAGCCAAACTTTTGTCTATTGCAATCTATTTATATACACACGTATATTCTGCGTTTGTAGGTGTGTGTGTGTGTGTCACTTTCCATAATTCACCAAGTTCTGGCAATTCTTCTTAACTGGGAATCCTGTTTCTGTGTTCAATTGCGTGCTTGTTACTACTTCAACCTCTACTTAGTCTAGTGTGATTGCTATTAGTCCTTGTATATTTATTTAACTTTTACACTTTAAAACCGGATGTCAAGTCGTAAGTGTGTGTGTGTGCGCTTTGGTGGCAACCATAAATAGCTTCAGTTCTTTGGTTACGCATCAACACGTTTTTAGAACGTGCTACAATGGCAATTGAGCCTTGCATTTATGTGTTGAGCTGTTTTTTGACAGGAAAAGTAAGATTTTTATTTCTATTTCTCTATTTTTTCTCCTTTTGCTTTTGCTTTAGAAAGAAACCCCATCGAGTAAAAGTGAAAATAAAACAAACTATTTCTCTCGTTTTTTTTTTGTTCTACTCCAGCAGATGTTTATATTTTTGTTACATCATGCACAAGTAAAGTTTTCCAACTTTTGTTGTTGGCGAAAATGTTTTTGCAAAAGTTGTTTTATTTCTTCAAGTAAAGCTATTTTAAAAACTGAAAGCTAAATATATGTATGTATGTATATTGTGCAATTGATGAGAAATTTATTCAAAAATAATGGAAACAGGCTGTCTCAAGTTTGACAAACAAAACTGGTTGAGTGTGTATGTGTGTGTGTGTGTGGCCAAACGAATATTTGAGTGGATAATTCTGTGTAAAGTTTGGCAGGATCATTTGACAAGTTATCGTTAAGTAATCATGTGTCTTGCTTAAGTAGTTTTTGTGTTCTGTCGAAAATTTATAAAAAGTTATTGAAAAAAAAAGAAAATAAAACTAGAATAAAATTCTAAAGATGGCATATTGCCGCAATTGGTGTCCTAACAAAACAAAATTTGTTATTCCCAATTTTATTCGATTTTAATAAATATTTCAGCGAAAAGTTAAGCCAGTGTATTTTAGTGCCGTCGTCTTTCACAAGATGGTGTTTTGTTCAGTCCATGCAAAAAGAGAAAGAAAGCCAGAGCCTTGAAATTTGATGTAGATAAATTTTGAAGAATAGCGCAGGCCAAGTTCGTAAATGGACTGAATCGGATCAGAGGGAAAGAAGTTCCCCGAAGAAGAACTAAACCGACTTCTAAAAAACAGCTTAATTTTTTTTTAATTGTTCGAAAATGTGTTTTAACCCATTTCCTCCCACTGTTCGATTTTTCGAACAGTAAATTTCAAAAATTCAAATTTAAAAAAAAAAAATTAAAATTGTTTTTTTTTTAAATTAGGACATCTGATTCGTATTTTCTGGACCAAAATTACATTTTCTACGAAGTTTTATAAACTTATTCGAAAAAAATATATCGGGGACGATATGGGTTAAGTTCAGAAATGCATGATAAATATTCCCAGGCACAAAGGAAAGTCAACATCAGTTTTAATCATCCAACTTTTATAGCAGCACAGAACAGCTGTTTTCGAAAGCCGCTACACATTCATCAGCAGTACTCATTTATATTTTTGTTTGTCACCAGTTATTAGGCGGCTTACTGAACAGTTTGTATGAACAATTAATATACATAAAGGGTGTTTTTTATGGAGTGATACAACTTTGAGTTGGCATCACTGCTTTATTTGACCACCCATTTAACAGCTGATAGTTGCTTTTTGTTTAGTTTGCTTTGACATTTATGACATTATGGATCGACTTACAAAAGAGCAACGCCTGCAAATTGTGGAAATTTTTAATCAAAATAATGGTTCTATTCGTCAAACTCATTGTGCACTTCTTCCATTTTATGGCGTACATAATCGTCCTTCGAAGAACAATAGAGCGTTTTCGGACCACATTTACTGTTACTGATCATATGCATGGCGTGAGACGCCAAACAGTGCTCACTGAAGAAGCTGTAGCCTCTGTACAGGAAAGCATTGAAGATAATCCTCATCAATCAATTCGTCGCCGTCCTCAGCAACTGGGATTGTATCCTTCCACTTTATGGACGATTTTTTTAGTTGCTGAAAATTGCTGTTCCGGATTGCGTCTAGTACACGCCAGCCGTGACGGCGACATGGCCGAAATCATATTTAAACATTAATGCCATAAAATTTTCTATCCAAAAATATATTACTATGTTTTATTATGATTTAAACTTGTATCATTCTATAAAAAACACCCGATATATACACATTTTTAGAAAACTGGCATACGAGAATTTTTCAAACCGATGCACAGTAACAATAACATGTTAACATCAGGTTGATACAGTTCTCGTATTGTTTTTCACAATAAAATTTGTGTAAATAGGAACTGTTATCAAAATTCAAATAAGCCACCTAATAAGTGGTGATGAGCGCAATACACATGAGCAATGATGATGAAAGGGTTGCGTCTTTCGAAAACAGCTGTTCTGCTCTGCTGTGTAAGTTGAATAACAAAAAAAACTGACGTTGACTTGCATTTGTGCCTTGGAATATTTATCATGTCTTTCTGAGATTTAAATTAAAATTTCGAACAATTAGCCTACGAATCTTAATTCAATTTCAACTACGTACAAATTATTATAATATTATATTTAAAGACTTTTTTTATCTTATTTTACCCTAATTGGCCCATATATACCGTAAACATAAATATTCATATTAATTTTGATGACTATAGCTGAGTAAACTACGTATGACCGCCTTCCTTAGAAACTTGAACCACTGTGCGATGGTAACACACACATTTGTTTTTGTTTGCAGTACATTAAAGACATAATTTTTCATAGTATTAGAATTATTTGCCAAGTATTTAATTATCAATGTATGATGATCTTTTTTAACGTAATCAGGCTTAACCTTTTCTACGTGGCGTAATTTTTTACTTAAATAAAAATCGCCCACCCATTAAAAAATTTTCTGTCGAAAATTTTGATCATTAAAAAATAATATTTTCTGGCATTTTGTTATAAGTTTTTGTGGCATAAATTTTTAAAGAAAATTTAAGACACGGAGAATTTATGCGGTGCATATACCGGCATTCGGAATTTTCTAATCGCGCAAAATACCTCTATTCCAGGATTTCAGATTTGATATCGTATTTAGACAAAGAATAAGAGCTAAAGGCTATTTCTATTTAAAAAAAATTTATATATCTCTTTCCACCGATTTAAAAAAAAAAAATTTAAATTTCATCCTTATTTTTCTACTTTTAGGACCACCAGGACCACCTGGACCGCCCGGAAAACGAGGGAAACGTGGTAAAAAAGGTGATCAAGGCGATAAAGGCGATTCAGTAAGTAAAACACGAAAAGTCTTGCAAGAGAAACTAAATTAAAAAAAAAAATAAAAATCACTCTATGACTTTTAAGGGTATTAACGGCATTGATGGTGAAAAGGGTGCTCCTGGACGGCCTGGTGATAAGGGTTCCAAAGGTGATGTCGGCCACCCTGGCATTGATGTTTTCCAAACAGTCAAGGTAACGTCACATTTTAACATTAAAGATCATCTAACAAATACAACATCTACAATATCTGCCACATTAATTTATATATTAAAACCTGTTTCATGTTTAGGGTCTTAAAAGATCGGTCACGACTTTGCACGGCGGTACCTTAGGTTATGCGGAAATAGTAGCCGTCAAGGTATTTGCAAGAATATAAAAAAAATTCTTTAAAATTATTTAAGTGTTCTTTAAGTAGAATTTGGTTTCGTAGCGACTTTATGTTTTTCTGCTGGAAGTTGTATGTAGTTTTGATTTTGTTTAAATATTCTAATTAATTAAAGTACAAGGTAAGATTTAGTAACATGGTAATGGGCTTCTTTTATTAATTTGCATACACACACACTTACACAGTTTTACTTCCGGTTTTCATTATGGGCCATAATAATTTATTAATAAGTTTGAACTTTCTTTGCTATTATTTAATGAATATTTAATGTGATTTTGCTTTGCAACTTTTCAACAACTTTTAAGTAATTTTCTTTATTGTTTTGTAAAAGAAAAGTCTTGTAAATTATTAAGTGGCCTAAGACACTATCGGCCAATTGAATGTTATCAAGAAGTTCTTTCACTCATAAAACTGCTGTTCATTGTTCTTGTGCAGTTAAAGACTTTTAATTTTTTCTCCAGTCCCTTGTTGTCTGTCTGTCTGATGAATTTTTTATTTATTATTATTATTTTTTTTTGCCTCCCTTTTTGTCTGTTGTGGTCCTCTTTAAAATAAGCAAAAACTTTGGTAATTTCGATTTTTCATTTTATTTTAATTTTTGTTTTTATAAATTTCCTTGTACGTGTCCCAGCACAACGTGCTAAACGAAACATTAACTTTCTGACCGAGACAACAATGTGTAAACAAAGCAATTTTGTGGTCATAGAATTATGACGCTAAAAACTTTTTGCTATAGTCGTAAAAGAAATTTTTATTAACAAGAATTTGGAAATTTATGATGAAAGAGAAAAAGAATAAAATATTGTATACAAAAATAATTAAAAGGCAACAGCTTGTTTGTTCAGGGTCACAGTGGCAAGATGCGTACAATAGACGTTTCAATTAAAAGCTTTTATTTGATGGCCAAAATTGCCGTTTAACTTTTAAAATAATCGAGTTGTATAACAATTGTTTTTATTAATAATTTGTATTTAATTTGTTTTTCACTTATACTACTCTATTTAATTTAATTTTAATTTTCTTTTATATTTTTATGTTGATCTTAATTTAATATAATGGTGGCTTTTCTTTTAACAACATTAACTAATGCGTTTAACACACACAAAAATTAAATACGAAACAACAACAAAAAAAAGGGTTTACAAGAAGCCGGTGTTAATATTTCAACGGCGACTGTAATACAGTTAAAGGTAAGAGGACAATTTTCGTGTACAGTAGATATAAAATGCATGCTAACAAAATGTACTGGAAATATTATAGCACGAATATCATATGATAATGAGTACTCGTATCTACCTTGCGAATATATTAAGTTATGAAAATTTAGCGTCATTATGACTCCAAGAAAGTTGCTCGTAAAAGCACATGCCTATAGATTAACCCCTTATTCATAAAAGTTATGAGAGTCTAATAACGGCGTAATAAAACAAAATTTCATATGAAATTTGCTCTATTACACTCTTCTAAGCCTCTCATAATTTTTATGAATAAGAGGTAAGAATTAATTTAAAATTATATAAAACTATCAACATTAAGGGATCTCAGTCTTCTTAGAAAACTGATCTTGCAAATCTAATTTCTGTACAGTAGTTGGAGAATAAGGTAATTTATCTGATTGCCCGGTTGTGTGTGGTAAAGAAAAAAAAACGCACAAGCCCTTAACGGCAACTTTTTGTTTCCCTGAGCCATGATCCGCAGCTAATGCAGTTACATAATATGGTGTACAGACATGCATTTTTAATTGAGTCAATATTTATTTTATTGTCATAATTATCATACAGTTCATATATAAAGGGTGTTTGTTATAGAGTGACACAAATTTAAATCATAATAAAACAAGGAAATATATTTTTAATATCAATGAAACGGTTTTTATTGGAAAAAACATTTTATGAAATTAATGTTTAAATATGATTTCCGCCATGTGGCCGCCACGGCTGGTGCGTAGAAGGCGCAATCTGGAACACCAATTTTCAACAACTAACAAAATCTTCCCTAAAGTGGAAGGGGACACAACCCCAGTTGCTGAGAACGGCGACGAATTTATTGATTAGGATCACCTTCAGTGCGCACTGTTCGGCGTCTCAAAGGATGCACGTGATCAGTCACAGTAAATGTGGTCGGCAAACGATCTATTGTTCTTCGAATTAGCCGCTGTGAAGGACGTTTACGTACGCCACAAATTGGAAGAAGCGCACGATGAGTTTGACGAAGAGCACAATTATTTTGATTAAAAATTTCAACAATTTGAACGCGTTGCTCTGGTGCTGTGACACTCTAAAAAGAACACTTTTTATATGTATTGAACTTCATAGATACCAGACAATAGAAAGTTATTAAAAGATTCAAATAACAATAAAAAATTCAGAAAAATGGGACATGAAGAAAAATAATCAAACGGTAATACGGGTATTAAAACAATAACATGTTAACATCAGCTTGATACAGTTCTCGGATTCTTTTTCACAATAAAATTTGTGTAAATAGGAACTGTTATCACATTCAACTAAGCCACCTAATAAGTGGTGACAAACACAATACACATGAGCACTGATAATGAAGGTGTTGCGTCTTTCGAAAACAGCTGTTCTGCTCTGCTGTGTAAGTTGAATAACTAAAAACTGATGTTGACTTTCCTTTGTGCCTTGGAATATTTATCATGTCTTTCTGAGATTTAAATTAAAATTTCGAACAATTAGCCTATAGAATCTTAATTCAATTTAATATAGCAATATAAAATGTTCGTGAAAATACTTACTACATATTTTAATTAAAAATTTCAACAATTTGCACGCGTGTTATGGCGTTCTAAAAAAACACCCTTTACACAATTTAGTCAATTCAATTAACTAAAAATAATATACCTTTATATTCATGAGGACCCCAAATCTGGCATCTTTGTTTTTTTTTTTAATTTTCTAATTAACAATTTAACGTTTGTTTACTTTTTCCACAATTTAGGTGCTAAGTCTCGACTAACTTTGTTCGGTGAATAGTGTTTTGCTGACTAACCACACTTCTTAGCAGTGCTGCATTTGTAATTTTACTCGATTTTATAACAATTAAATCTTAATTGAGTAATTACTTATTATTATATAGTTAATTGAGTTAAATACTGACATTAATTGCGATAAGCTCAATTATGGTGTATGTCTGAACACCTTATAACTGCCAGATTTCTTCATTTATCGTCATTTTGACGATTTTTTTTTTACAAAAATAATAAAATGCTGACTTGTCAATTTTTTTCTATCTAGAAGGATATTACAAAAAAAAAAATCAATGAGTGTTCGAACTCACGGGCGATGTGTTAACACTTTTTTGTTAATTTATTTTATATTAAACCCACAAAAAACAAAGAGAATGCAAAGCAACAGACAAATGTACATATGTACATACATTGTTATGTTTGTACATAAGCTACATACGTTGCTGTCTTGATATCTCATTTTTATATATGTACGTATAACCACGTCACTATTCTCTTTGCTATGCATAAGACAAAACCGAAGATCAACATAAAACACTTTTTTAATATTACTCCAAATTCATACTCCGAATTAAAACACTTAAATCTCCGCTCGCCGATATCGGATCACCTTAATTTTTGGCCTAAACTGTTCGTCGAACCCCGCACTATCGTTTTAATCCAAAAATTAATAAAATCGGCTATGAATTTCCAGAGAAAATAGCGTGGGAAAATTATATGAAAATCGCCCAATAATCACTTTCAATACCGACTGCCAAGCAACGAACAAACAAACTCTTACATCTTACACCTTACACTTGCGTATGTATTGAAACTGATAGTTTACTGCCCTAGAGGCGCGTATAGATGTTAACACATCAAAAAAATCGATTTTTTCATACTCCTTTATTACACCGTGTTATGAATTTCGTGGTTACAAAACCCCTAGTCTGGCATGACATGTGAAGAGTTTGCAATTTACGAATATGAATCCTTCAATAACAGAAGAACTTTTAATTTAAAAATAAAACCTACTACAAATGCCTCAAATGAGCCCATTTTTCGACTATTAGTGTATAAGGATTTGGCAAGATTATGAAAGAATTTATTAGTGGGCGGTGTTGCCTGAAGTAGTTGACACGAGACTACGAAGCGAAGAGTCTAGAGTTCGCCTCCGTGCTCAGAAAAATTAGTCGGCGAAATAAAAGGTTGAAATAGCTCTGTCCTCTCAATACTGTTGCCCTATTTCCAGTTTCGACGCAATGCATTGGATGTGTAGGAGCCATCCCCTGAATGCTTATCCGAATTAAAAAACAAATCGCTGGAAGAGTCACAGAAGTGATCAGGTCTTTGAATCATTGCAATGCGATCATTGCCGAAAATATGACTTCGGTTAGTGAAAGTGTGGGGGATAGTACGGCTTTGTCGATCCTACCATGTTGTCGGCAATTGGGCGCTACAGAAAAATAATCGTATGATGGCCTCCAATAGAATATAATTATTTGAATGTGATTTTCACAAGCGGCTCTTCGATTCACACAGCGCTACCCATTATGACTTCATTGGAAGAGAAGTTTCCAGGAAGCGAAATTTTTCGTTTTGGAGACACGATTGGCCACTACGATAATGTAATTTGGAATTTTTTGTGGGGTGGGGCTACGCCAAACACAGTGTCTATGCGGGTAATCCCCCAGAACGATGAAGCATTCGATAATTCAAAATTATTGACTACTGCAACCAATTTACAGGCGGTCATTTCAATGATTTTATATTTTTCATACTTAAAGGCAAAATCGAAGATTATGAGGAAACAAAAGTTTCATCGAAATCACAGCTTCGTGTGTGTTTTATTTAATTCTAGTTTTGAACTGGAAAATGAATAGCCCATTATGGATAATAAGAATATATATTCTTGAAGATATTATTATTTTTGGCAATGGCCTTTAAAAAGATTGTTAGAATAAAATTCTATAAAATCGGTGAAAGCAGGCACTTGCAAAATTTAATACTTGAAAAAAAATCTTATTCACAAGATTTTTAATTCCTTTTTACGCCTAATAAAAAAATTAGAAATAGTAGGATTCCTTTCATTAGATTAGTTGTTTTTAAGCTCATTTATCAGCATCGTACTGTGAATATAAGACAGAGACTAAATCCAAGTCTAAAATCTTCATTTCCTGGCTCAATTCAGATTAAGATTTTCAATCTTAAGAACTTAAAATTGTTGTTAAGGAGAGTCGAAGGAAGAGGTAATTTAATCAGTAACGAGTATAAAATATCATTCAAATTATTTAGTAGTTGTAGTTAGAATCTAATATATTTTTTTTATATTCAATAAAATAATGTGAAGCTTTATTTAATAAGGGAGAACCTGGCGAACCTGGTCCACCCGGACCTCCAGGACCACCTGGTGACATGGGTGTGCCCGGTACAAATGGTGAAAGAGGGCCACCAGGCGAAACAGGGCCTCCAGGACCGGCAGGCCCAACAGGAGAACCAGGTCCAATGGGACCAGTTGGTGCACCAGGACCCGCAGGATTAAAGGTAAGCAAGAAAATATATAAATATGAATTTGTATGTATAAAATAAAAATATTTTTCAAAATATTCTTAAAAAATAAATAATAAAAACAACAATAGAAAATATAAACAAAGAAAATATTTACAACAGAAAATTATTATTTTTTTAGTTGAAATAGTAAAACATGTTTTTTTAGAAAATAACCAAATACGTGTTCTAAGAAAAAAAAAACCAATAACAATTCCTGGAAATATTAGAAAAACAAGTCCTTTTTTTCTATTGTTTACTTAAAATTCTGAAGCAAATATTATGTGTCCAATTATTGTTTTGGGCCTTCAAAAAAAAGATGATTGTTTTGTTTATCAAACAACAACAACAACAACAACAACATAAAATCCTTGAATGCCTTTTTGTCCGTTTTAATAACTAAAAACAAACACACGAAAAATACAGCACGTACGACTACGAAGATGTGTGTGCCATTGTTTTTGTTTTTCTTTTCATTTCTATGTAATGACTTTCACTTTAATTTTCACTTTCAAGGGTGACAAAGGCGACCGTGGTGACCGTGGCCTTACCACAACCATTAAAGGTGATGAGTTCCCAACCGGCATTATTGAAGGTCCACCCGGACCTCCAGGACCACCAGGTAAGCAAATAAACAAGAAAAAAAATACATATAACACGAAACACAAATATTTTGTAATTAATGACAAAGAAAATGCTACAAATCATTAAGTTGTTTAATGTATTTGGAAAACATCAATGGGGGGGAAAAAAAGAAATTACACTGGGCAACAAAAATAAATAAAAACGAGTAAAAACGTTATATTCGACCGGGTCGAATCTTAAATACCCTCCAAATATTTAGTAAGTGAATTTAAAATGTTTAACTTGGTGGGACAGAGTTCCTTTATATAATATCGTACGTCAACGCCCACTAAAGGGGGCGGCGTTCGAAAATAGACTACATCATGTTTTCCACAGACGAACGTATGGGCATTGCTAGACCGTCTTAAACTTCATCACGAATATACATATTTACTTTATAGGGTCCAATTCTCTTTGGAGGGTATAAAAACTGTATTTTGGCGGGGTCGCTCTGGCAAGGGCTGTGGGGGAACCATTTCACCTTTGTCATAAAACTAAAAATAAATGCTTGGGATAATTATATACAAAATAAAATTTTTTATTTTATTTTATAGGGTCATTTAAGGGGAAAAGGGGGTAGGGCAGAAACAGGCAGTCATAAAACTCTAAAAATAAATGCTTGGGATGATTACATACAAAATTAAAAAAAATGTTGTTGTTTTTGGTAGGGTCATTTAGGTGGTGAAAGGGGAGGAGGGGGTAGGGCAGAGGAGTACCAGGTATCGTCTCAGCTTCGTCATTAAAGCTTAAAAATTTTATTTTTATGGAATGTAGGCTTAAGTAAAACAATTAAGATAAACAATAACGCTCACTAAAGTGGGCGGGGTCCACAAATAATTTTTTTTTATTTTATGGCTCATGGTTTAAGGCGTTGGACCGTATTCGACATAAAAATATATCATTTGCTTAACAAAATAACCAAAAAACTTTAAAAATTATGTTGTTTTTTCTGGGTTGGTTTAGTTCTTCTTAGGAGAACTTTTTTCCCCCTTGCCCGATTTAGCCCATCTCCGAACTTAACCTGCTCTAAGCTTCAGAATATATTTATGCCAAATTTCAAGAGTCTAGCTCTTTTCGTTTGGACTGAATCGTGATTTTCACAGACGAACGGACGGATGGACGGACGGACATGCTCAGACCGTCTTAGATTTCATCACTGATCAAGAATATATATACTTTATTAGGTCTGAGATGAATATTTCGATGCGTTACAAACGGAATATACCCTCCAAATTCTTTTCTGGAGGGTATAAAAATAATTAGTTTCATGAGACAAATATATTTCTTAATCAAAAGGGCTTAAAAAAGTTAAAAAGTGTGACGATTTCCTTTTTTGCTGTTCAAA
The DNA here is from genome assembly GCA_951800035.1 of Linnaemya tessellans. Lineage (NCBI taxonomy): Eukaryota > Metazoa > Arthropoda > Insecta > Diptera > Tachinidae > Linnaemya > Linnaemya tessellans. Next base: position 155,509,682 of record OX637532.1, on the reverse strand, counting down.
ATTTCACATTGAATTTGATTCTTTGAAAATACTGCGGATTTTTTATGTGATGAAAAATGAGTTGAAAGCCAATTTAGAAGTATGCAGATAATCACCTGCATATAGGCATAACTATTAATCGTAAGTGGTATTTTACAATATTGTAATTAAATAGTGTTTTCTTGTAAAATATATACGGTGTGGGCAAATTTGAGGTTAGGAAGTAAATTGGCTGTCAATTCATGAAATGTCAAGAATTGAGTTGTCATCTTTTGACACTTATTTAGTAAAAGATTGGGAAATTTTAACCATCGAACGTTTGTAAATTGGCTGTTTGAAAAAAATTAACGAAAACAAAGCATTTTACAACAAAATTATCTTTATTGAAGCCCATTTTTAATTAAGCGGTTGAGTAAACAACCAGATTGTCGCATATGAGTCTCACAAAAGCCACAAACATTCCTCGTAAATTCATTAAATCCAAAAAAAAGTAGCCGTATGGTGCGGTTCGTGGTCAGGCGGCATCATGGGTATGTATTTGTTCGAAAATGGGCAGGGAAACGCCGCCGCAGGGATTTCTCTCTTGAGCGCCTCTGTGGCTGATGGGTAGCATTGCTAGCATGTCGGTCCAATGGTCGTGAGTTCGACTCCCGTCGTAGACTCTGGGTGTTTTCCGCAGACAAGCAAATCGCTTCGCGGGTTGTGTTCGTTATTTAAAAAAAAAAAAAAAAAAAATTTGCTAAGGTTGACATCAGTGATCTTTGGTTTCAGCAAGAAGGCGCCATAAGCCACAACACAGCCGTCCAAACAATTCAGTTATTGCACGAGAAATTTCCCGGTCGTGTAATTTCTAAATTTGGCGATGTGAATTGTCCGCTGCGTTCTTGTAATTTACCGTCACTGGATTATTATCCCTGTAGCCATTTGAAAATAATTAGAAAGACCTGCTTTACGTGAACAAACCACTGAAAAATCTGAAAGATGAAATTCGACGTTGCATTGACGAGATAAACAAAGTTTTCTTGCAAAATGTGGTTCAAAATTTTGTGAAAAGAGCGAACGTCTGCCGACATACTAGAGGAGAATATTTGCCCCAGATCATATTGCATTATTAATTGCCACACTTCTACTTCATATTGGTATCAATAAAACTGAGTTTGTCAAAAAAAAAAAACTGTAAATCTTTCAGCAAATTTACTTCCTAACCTCAAATTTGCCCATGTTTTATATGTATGTATGTGTGTTGGATAATTATTGAATTTGATTTTTTAGCACTATGTGAAACATATATGTAACGGATATAAGGGACGTATTTAGCCTACGAATTCATGAGGTGTCATAAAAAAATTAAATTTTTGTTGCACAGTGTAATTAATATGAGTACCTCTCCATTTGATGTGTGTGTGTTTGTAGATGTCCACCAAAATCTATTGCTTGTGCTAGTGTCTAAAATGTTGAAAATGCTGGTATTTATTTGGTTGTTCATTTTTGCCTATACAAAATTTTAGGGAAAATGATTTCGCAATTTCAGCTGCTCATTAGGACGCGTAAAAATGCATTGAATTTTCCAGAAAAAGAAATATTTATTCCAAATTATCAAAGCTATAGATTTCTGTTCTTTAACACAAATTTATAAATGTTCAGTTTGTTTATTGGTTTTAATGAATAGATGGCTGTTTGGGATTTTTTCGGCTCATTGTGCAGTAATTGTTGCTGTTGTTTTATTCTATACCACTGAATGTTGTTTTCGATGAAGTAGTTTCTATTCTTTTATTATCGATTAAGTGACTTGTGTGTTGTAACAATTGAGAATTGAATGGACTTAATGATGTACAATACCAGTATAAGTAATGAATAGGCATGTAATTGATAACAAAAACAAAAAAACAAAAAAAAAACAGAAAGAAATTCATTATAACTAATTAAGTTATTCTATGAAATATGCACGTAAAATAAAAAAGTTTTCTATTAAAAGTATTCACAAAAATCGAATAAATAAATGCATAAATTTGGAAAACATATTGCAGATATTAGCTGCCGCTTTAGTTATTTCCTACTTGTTTTAATAAGGACTTTTTTTATTGTTTAAACTCAAACATTATTATTCACCTTTATTTGTTTTTAGTTGAGAATTTAAAATGTTGAATTATGCCAGTATGCATTTCTGCTTTTAATTATGTTGTTGTTGTTGGCTCAAAATTGTTGTAAATATAGGAAATTAAAATAATTTTCATAAAATATACGTGTTTACACAAAAGTAAACAATTACATTTAATGGAAAAAAATAATTTCCAGCTTTTCGCGCTGCTGTAATCAGTTTTTATATCATTTCAAATTGAAATAAAATATTAACCGGGTAAAAAATATATATGATTTTTACATGATGTTTTTCTGTACATCGCAGGCGATTTAAATCGAGAGTTGTTATAGAAGGGATTTGATCAAATCGTTTAAAGATCAACTTTAGGGCATGGCGAGGGTCCGGTTTTTCTTTTACAGCAAAAAATGGAATTTAGGTTGATAAGAAAAACAACTAAGAACTTTACATTCAACCGGGTCAAGCCTTGAGTGAACTCCTGGCTGAACTAGTTAACACAACACTAAGAAGCGGAGGTTGCAGAGTTCGACTCCGCCCTCAGTCAATAATATATAGTACATGTACGTGCTGTGAATCGCACGATTGTCGAATCACATGCGACTTGAAAAACGCCAATTTCTTTTGAACGATTTTGAGCGATTGCGAACTCCAGCACACCAATTTTGTGACTTCAAATCGAAAACGCTTTATTTCATGCGATAAGCGATTTCCATCACATGGCCGATAGTGTCGAATTCTTTCGATCAGCATTAGTGCATGATTGTGTTAGATGTTGTCAGCCGGTTTCAGTGATGACGTCATAGCAGTAGTCACTGAATATAACTGGCAGCGATCGACACTATCATGAATTCAAGAGCAGCCCTGTAGCAAAAAACTACCCGGCGAAGTAAATGCTTGAAATAGCTACAAAAAATTCCCTATATTCTCATCTTTCTTCATCTGTCCTCTCAATACTATCCCCTCTTTTCTAGCTCCGGCGTAATGCACTGCAAACGTAGGGGCCAACCCCTGAGTACTGGTCCGGGTAAAAACATGTAAAAACGTTATATTCGACTGGGTCGAATCTTAAATACCCTCCAAATATTTAGTAAGTAAATTTAAAATGTTTAACTTGGTGGGACAGAGTTCCTTAATATAATATCGTAGGCCAACGCCCACTTAAGGGGACGGGGTTCAAAAATAGACTATTTCTATATTAAATTAAATTAAGATTCTATAGACTAATTGTTCGAAATTTTTAATTTAAATCTCAGAAAAACATGATAAATATTCCAAGGCATAAAGGAATGTCAACATCAGTTTTTTTTTTATTCAACTTACACAGCAGAGCAGAACAGCTGTTTTCGAAAGACGCAACCCTTTCATCATCAGTGCTCATGTGTATTGTGTTTGTCACCACTTATTAGGTGGCTTAGTTGAATGTGATAACAGTTCCTATTTACACAAGATTTATTGGTAAAAAGAATACGAGAACTGTATCAAGCTGATGTTAACATGTTATTGTTATAATACCCGTGTTACCGTTTGATTATTTTTCTTCATGTAAAATTTTTCTGAATTTTTTGTTCCATCATACCTAAGTCAAACTTTTTTGGTTCGAATTTTATACTTAAGTACATGTGAACGTTTTCCAATTTTTTTTAGACAATATCATGTTTTCCACAGACGATCATTAGTGGTCAAGAATATATATACTTTATGGGGCCCAATTCTTTTTGGAGGGCACTGAAACTGAATTTTGTCGGGGTCTGTCTGGCAAGGGCCGTGGAGGAGACATTTCACCTTTGACATAAAACTCTAAAAATAAATGTCTGGGATAAAAAATACAAAACTAAAAAAAAAAAATAAATTTTTTTTATATGGTCATTTAGGTGGCAAAGGGAGAGGAGGGGGTAGGGCAGAGTGGTATTAGGTTACATCTCAGCTTCATCATTAAAGCTTAAAAACATTATTTTTAAGGAATGTAGGCTTAAGTAAAACAATTTGTTAAATTTGTACACTATTTTTGCATATAATAACGCCCACTAAAGGGAGGGGGGTTCAAAAATTATTTTCATTTTGTTTTATGGCTCCAAGTTTAATGCGTTGGTTCTTCCTTGACATAAAAATATATCATTTGCTTAACAAAATTACAAAAAAAAACTTTAAAAATGATGTTGTTTTTTAGAGGTTGGTTTAGTTCTTCTTAGGGGAACTTTTTACCCTCTTGCCCGATTTAACCCATTTCCGAACTTAACCTGTGCTATCCTTCAAGATATATTTATAACAATTTTCTATAAAAAAAAATACCCTGCAAATATTTAGTAAATATATTTAAAATATTTAACCTGCTGGGCTAGAGTTCCTCTAAGGCATTTCTGTGCCGTCTATATTGCGAGGGTCACTCCGGCGAGGGTCATGAGTGACCCTCATAAAAACTTCCAAAGTAAATTTAGAGTGTAGAAAAAAAAAATTTTTTTTTGATAGGGTCATATAGGGGGCCAATGGTGGGGGAGGGATAGGGCCGGTTGAAGATCAGAGAACATCTTACATTCGTGGTAAAGTAAATTTTTTTTTTTTTTTTTTTTTTTTTAGGAGTAGGACCAGCACTCAGGGGATGTCCCCTATATATGCAATGCATTGCGCTGGAACTGAAAACGAGGGGATAGTACTTAGGGGACAGATTAGGAAAGATGAGAAGCTAGACAGTATAGAAAAAATATTTTTTTGCTAGGGTCATTAAAGGGGCAAAGGTGGGAGGTAGAGAAGAATAACTCAGTTTCGACATAAAAGCTTAAAAATTTAATTTTGAAGGAATTACACGCTTTTTCTACGTAATATGTTACTTCTACGCCCACTACAGTCGGCGGGGTTCACAAATTAATTTTTCTGACTCCAAGTTCAATGCTTTGGACCCGCTTTGACATAAAAATCTATGATTTGCTTAACAAAATTACAAAAAAATAAAAAAAAATTATGTCGTTTTTAGAGGTTGGTTTAGTTCTTCTTAGGGGAACTTTTTTTCCTCTGTCCCGATTCAGCCTATTCTTGAACTTGAGCTGTAATATCCTTGAAAATTTATCTATAACAAATTGCAAGACTCCGTCACTTTTCGTTTGGAGTGCATCGTGGTTTTCACAGATTGTCGGACGGAAGGGCATGACATGAAGGGATCAGGAATGTATATAATTATAAAGGGGTGGGTCTTAGAGGAAATGACAAATTCAATACGAGTATTCACTCCAATATGTTTTTTGGAAGTTTATGTTTATTTACATATTTTAGAGTGCAGTTAATTGGCCTATGGATTGTTTCTATGACAAAGGAAATATTTTGTGACTCTTCACTGCTAATATTACTGATAAAATTTATAAATAAAGGGTGGCTTTATAAGAGCTTGCTGATTTGAAATTTAAATAAAACACATGCCAAATTATGAAATGGCAAACAAAAATTTTTTTATTTGGTAGATAATTTCTTGTCATTTAACATTTAAATATATTTTCGGGCATATGGCCACCACGACTATTTTGCACAAAGGTCATTCTGGAGGTCCAATTTTCGACCACCTTTTCAAGCATTTGAGGGCGTATTTCAGCAATGACACGTTGAATACTGGTTGCCAAAGCGTCAGTCGTTGCTGGTTTATCCACGTAAACCAATGATTTCAGGTATCCCCACAAAAAATAATCGAGTGGCGTCAAATCACACGAACGCGGAGGCCAATTCACCGGTCCATTTCTCGAAATAATGTTGTCGTTGAAATGTTCTTTCAATAAGTCCATTGTTTCGCCCGCAGTATGACAAGCGGCACCATCCTGTTGAAACCACATTTCGTTTACATCCATATCTTGAAGTTTTGGCACCAAAAATTCATTGATCACGATTCTGTATCGATTTCCATTCACGGTAACGCGTCGTCCTTCCACATTTTTAAAGAAATAAGGACCGATGATTCCACCAGCCCATAGACCGCACCAAACAGTACATTTATCGGGATGCATTGGTAATTCTTGAACGGCGTGTGGATTATCTTTGCTCCAAAGACGGCAATTTTGCTTGTTGACACATCCATTCAACCAAAAATGCGCCTCATCACTGAAGAGAATTTTGCGGTAAAAAAGCGGATAAACATTTTTAATTGAACACTGTTTTTGAAAATAAATTTCCACCATTTGGAAGCGTTGTTCTGGAGTTAACCTGTTCATGATGATTTGCCAAACAATACAGAGTAGAGAAGTCACTTTAAACTGTCAAAACAGCTGTCAGACAACAGAGTGATTCGTATAAAAAAAACTTCATAAAAAAAACACCCTTTATAACCATATATAAAGAAATATTGCAATTTCACCATAATGGTGATTTCTTTTCTAAAAAAAAAATGTAACATTTTATCACTGTTTTCCTAAGAAACTACAACTAGGCGCATTTTTAAAATAAAAATAATTTTTCGTTAGAGATGGTAGATAATTTCTAAATAAATTCACTCTTTCCAAATGCCATAATATTGCCATTTTTATTGAAAAGTGCAAAATATGTAGCATTATTTTTAAAAAAGAAATCAACATTATACAAAAATAGTTTTTACATTTTCCCATTAAATAGCACTTCATACGAAGAATTGCCTTTTTACCCTGATTTATAAAATTTTATAAATAAAAGTCAAATGCATTCGATGTTTGTAATCAGCAAAACGTATCACGTTTTCTTGCTGTTTCATTTCAAACTAAAAATAATTATTATTGTCAATAAATATGGCCATTTACACACATAATTGTGAGTTTTTTTTTCTTTTTTTATATGCCTACACAAAATGTCACACTTTAATTTAAATTGATATCAAAATGTATATAGAATTCATGAGTGTGTTTTAATATTTAGTGATATTAATTTATGTGAAATATTTTTTCATTAAACATGCCAGACACAAATTGAAATTAATCATAAATAAAATATCAATAAATGACAAAAATACTGCTCGTGCAAACAAAAACGCATTTGTTTTTTTTTTTTTTTGTGTAAATTCAGATTAAATAAGTAAATATGGAGTTTTTGTATTCAACGGTCTTATAAATGCGTGCGATTAATTCACGTAAAAGTAGGGAATTGATTTTTAATAAATTACATATCGTTTGTCTGCATGCATTGTTTTGAAGTTGACGTTTAAAAAAAAAAAAAAAGTTGTAGTGAAATAAATGACTTTTAATTTATTATGGAAGAAGTAAATTTTATTGTAAATTATATGCAATACAAATTGTATTTTAATCATTTTCGGCAGAGATGCTTTAATATACAAACTTTTTATTTAAGAATATTCGGCTGGCCATTTTTTATCAAATATATTGAAAATTCGGAAGAATAACTTTTTTGGTTGCACGCAGCATTTAATTTTTATGTGTAAATTGTCAAAGTAAGTTCTTGATGGAAGTAAATTATTTAAGTGTTGAAAAAGATATTTTAGATTTCGTTATGGCTTAAATAGAAAAAGAAGAAGTGTAAAGATGTTTTCAAATTGAAAATTATCTCGTTTTATATAATTAAATATTATGACCCTGTGGGAAATGTTGTACCAACTGCCTCAACATACATTTTCTATAACTAATGAAAATGGAAATAGTACCAAATTAGAATAAAACGACCAAAAGAAGTCATCCCATGACTTCTCCAGCGTGAGCAGCGCACCATGCTGTTCACCCTTGAGCGGGTGTAATGGCTACTCGTGCATCACTCGTAGCTTTTCGGTGCCCCAGAAGCGAGATCTCGTCCTCGAGATTGAGGCTGGGGAGTGTATCGCTCCATGGCTTGGTCACTTGTATTCTATTAAATCTGTCTAGTTCACAAATGTCAAAACAGATTTGACATTGGCCGCCATTTGCAAAAATAAGAGCATCTTCCAATAGGGTGTTTTCTTTGGGCCCACCTTGTAGATCGGGGACTAAATGTCATATCGTAAGGTTTACATATTTTGCAATTTTTATACCCTAAAAAAAGAATATGGAGGGTATATTCACTTGGTCATTCCGTTTGTAACGCAGCGAAATATCCATCTGAGACCCCATAAAGTATATATATATATATTCTTGATCAGTGATGAAATCTAAGACAAACTGAGCATGTCCGTCCGTCCGTCCGTCTGTGGAAATCACGATTCAGTCCAAACGAAAAGAGCTAGACTTTTGAAATTCGCTATAAATATATCTTGAAGGATAGAATAGGTTAAGTTCATCTCCGAACTAAAGTTAAGTTCATCTCCGAGCTAAATCGGGCAAGGGAGAAAAAGTTCCCCTAAGAAGAACTAAAGCAACCCAGAAAAACATAATTTTTAAAGTTTTTTGGTTATTTTGTTAAGGAAATGATATATTTTTAAGTCAGAGAAGGTTCAACGCGTTAAAATTGGAGCCATAAAATAAAAAAAAAATTATTTTTGGACCCCGCCCCGTTTAGTGGGCGTTATTATATGCAAAAATAGTGTAAAAATTTAACAAATTGTTTTACTTAAGCCTAAATTCCTTAAAAGTAACATTTTTAAGCTTTAATGACGAAGCTGAGATGAAACCTGGTACTTCTCTGCCCTACCCCCTCCTTCCCCTTCGCCCCCTAAATGACCCTACCAAAAAAAAAATTAAATTTTGTATATAATTATCCCAAGCATTTATTTTTAGAGTTTTATGACAAAGGTGAAATGTCTCCCCCACAGCCCTTGCCAGAGCGAACCCGCCAAAATACCCTCCAAAAAGAATTGGACCCCATAAAGTAAATATGTATATTCTTGATCAGTGATGAAGTCTAATACGGTCTAGCAATGCCCATGCGTTCGTCTGTGGAAAACATGATGTAGTCTATTTTCGAACGCCGCCCCCTTTAGTGGGCGTTGACGTACGATATTATATAAAGGAACTCTGTCCCACCGACTTAAACATTTTAAATTTCCTTACTAAATATTTGGAGGGTATTTAAGATTCGACCCGGTCGAATATAACGTTTTTACTTGTTTAAAATAATTTAGAAAAAAAAAGTTTCCTGATTGCCTCAAGGCAGTTGTATTGCCGTTCTTCAAGAAACTGTACCTGAGGGCGATAAGTACCTTAGGTTTGGGTCTAAAGCCTATCACCGAGTATCTCAATAATCTAAAATGAAATTCCGAATCTCGAAATAGTTGCCAATCCTTGATCTTTCTTGTGATAGGTTCTGACAATCAGAGTTGATTTCGAAAAACTTTTTATTAGCAGGCTAAACTCATCTACACTGCTGTAAATCTCATCAATAAAAACTCGATAAATTGAAAACTCTTTAAGATTACAAATTTCATTTACAGCAAAAACAATAACCACCAAGTAGAAGAATAAACAAATAAACAAACTGTTAGAAACACAATGTGGGAATTTAAGAAAAACACATACAAAACAGCACAAAAAACTGGGGAATGTAAAAGGCTTATTTACATATGCAGAAGTACACACATACTCGTATATAATTCTGTATGTATGTATTAATTTTGTATTTTCGTTGCGTGTGCGTTTAGTTTACAAGCGGTATTTTTTTAATCAAAACATGCATTTCAAAACAAAATAAACAAATTCACACACAAACCAGAACAACAACACACCTGCACTGCAACGCTAAATGTCTTCAAACACCTTTCAAATTTGATCTAATCAGACTTGGCAATTTACATTCATGTACATGTAAGAAACCAAGTAAATATTGTAAGACTGCCAAAAAAAAAACGGAACCCCAAATCTCGAATTCCTATTTTGCTTATATGCTGGAAATTAATAAATTAAATTAAAAAAAAAAAAGGAAACAAGTAAGAAAGTTATATTCGGCCGGGTCGGGTGTTAAATACCTTCCAAATGTTTAGTAAATCAAATAAAAATATTTAACGTGCTGAGTCAGAGTTCCTTTAAGATATTTTTGTGACCAATTTTAAAACTCTATTTTGACCGGGTCACTCCGGGTAGGGCCGTAGAGGAGACAGTTCACCTGTGTCGTGAAAACTTAAAAAGTAAATGTTTGGAGTAATTAAGTGTAGAATTCCTTTTTTTATAGGGTCATTTAGGGGCAAAGGTGGGTGGAGGGTTAAATCAGGGAGGGGAAGATCAGAGATCATCTTACTTTCGTTATAAAAGTTTAAAAAATAATTATTAAGGAAAGTGGGTTTGTTAAATATTGGCATGGTTTTTCAATGTAATATGTTACTTCAATGCCCACTAAAGTGGGCGGGGTCCAAAAGTTAATTACTCCGAAAAGGGTCGTGTGGGAGACATCTCACGTTCGCAAATTTTTAGGGTAATTGAGTGTATAAAAAAAATTTTTTTTTCATATGTAGAATCAATAAGTGGGCAAATGTGGGTGGAAGGGTAGGACAGGGGAAGATCAGAGTACATCTCAGCTTCATCGTAAAAGCTTAACAAATTAATTTTTAAGGAGTGTAGGCTTAAGGAATACAATTTGTTAAAGATTTATACTATTTTTACATATAATATCTTACATCAACGCCCAGTAAAGAAGGCGGGGTCCAAAAAATGGATGTTTCTGCTTTTCTGGCTTCAAGTTCAATGCTTTGAATCTTCTTTGACTTAAAACTATATCATTTGCTTAACAAATTTTGAGAAAAAAAAAACATTTTAAATTATGTTGTTTTTTAGAGGTTGGTTTAGTTCTTCCTAAGGAAACATTTTTTCCCTCTGACCCGATTCAGACTATTTACGAGCTTGACCTATGCTATCCTTTAAAATTTATCTATCCAAATTTGGCTCTTTTCGTTTGGGCTGTATCGTGATTTCAACAGACGGAAGGACGGCCATGGCTAGATCGTCTTAGATTTCATCACTGATGAAGAATATATATACTTTATGGGGTCTTAGAGGAATATTTCGCTGCGTTACACACGCAATAAAAATACACGGTATAAAAATTAAAGGAAAAAAATTGTATATAAAAACGATCATTCCTAGAGAAATAGCCATATAGATGTTTTAACAACTGAGGATCGTCTATTCGATAAGTTATTCTTTTAACTCCACATATGCTTATAATTAGCGACTATAATCTTAATCTTCCTATATGTTTCGCTTCAGACTATTCGACACCTAGTAAAACAAATGTTAAGACCCACAGAAGAAAACAGATAGAGAAATACTTTCTTAAGACGGTTATTTTCGAAAAGAATATTTAAAAGAAATTTTACCTAATATTTTATTTAGTTCGTTTTTCTGATTTATTTCCTTTAATCATTATTCTTGTTCTGCAGTTATATCAGTTGTAGTTTGGTAACTTATACCTCTAAGAAATGGATTTCAAATGCATTCCTAAGCAACACTGCAGACCAAATGCATTATTAACCCATTTCGACCCAGTGTTCGATTTTTCGAACAGTAAATTTCAAGCATTTAAATATTTTTTTATGTTTTTAGGAAAGACTAAGAACATATCTTTTTTAATGAAAATTTAAAAAAAAAATGTTAATGAAAATTTTTAAAAAAATTGTTTAAGAAAATTAAAAAAAAATTTTTTAATGAAAATTTTTAATAAATGTTTTTAAAAAAATTCGGACATCTGATTCGTATCTTCTGGACCCAAATTACCATTTAACTACCAAGTTTTAAAAAAATAATATTTAATGAAAAATTTTAATGCAAATTTTTAAAAAATTTTTAATGATCATTTTTAAAAAAATCTTTAAAGAAAATTTTTAAAAAAATTTTTAATGAAAATTTGTAAAAAAAATTGTTTAAGAAAATTAAAAAAAAAAAAATTTTAATGAAAATTTTTAATAAATGTTTTTAAAAAAATTCGGACATCTGATTCGTATCTTCTGGACCCAAATTACCATTTAACTACCAAGTTTTAAAAAAATAATATTTAATGAAAATTTTTAATGAAAATGTTTAAAAAATTTTTAATGATCATTTTTAAAAAAATCTTTAATGAAAATTTTTAAAAAGATTTATAATGAAAATTTTTAAAAAAAATTGTTTAAGAAAATTAAAAAAAAAATTTTTTAATGAAAATTTTTAATAAATGTTTTTAAAAAAATTCGGATATCTGATTCGTATCTTCTGGACCCAAATTACCATTTAACTACCAAGTTTTAAAAAAATAATATTTAATGAACATTTTTAATGAAAATGTTTAAAAAATGTTTAATGATCATTTTTAAAAAAATCTTTAATGAAAATTTTTAAAAAAAATTTTAATGGAAATTTGTAAAAAAATTTTTTATGAAAATTAAAAAAAAATTTTTTAATGAAAATTTTTAATAAATGTTTTTAAAAAAATTCGGATATCTGATTCGTATCTTCTGGACCCAAATTACCATTTAACTACCAAGTTTTATAAACTGATTCGAAAAAAAATCTCTGGGACGATATGGGTTAATAAAAAGAATCGGCAATATAAATAATTCACTAGTTGCGTTTATTTCCATTTAAGCTGTGAAATAGGGGTGACTTTAGGAATGCCAGATTTTGTCAAAGTTTGGGATTACGTGACATTTTGAACTGCTGAGCAACATGCGTTTAGAAAGACAGCCTCTTTGTTTGTGTTGTTATAATGCAGAGCTCTTTAGCACATCAAAAAGTACTAAATATTTGCTAAACATTTTGTAGGCAATAGTAATTTTTTTATTACTTTACTGTGCATTTCATGTGGACTATATTTTTAACTTGATTGTACCAGCAACCTAAAAGCCAGAGGTCTTAGTCCATTGTTATTCTCATCGGCTGATGTATAAATGAAATAAATGTATTTGTAATCGCTTAATGAATTTCATTTAAATTCTTCTGATTAGTTGCTTTTTCAAAATCTCAGTTTTCCATTCCTGGTTTTCATTGTTTGTTGTACATGTTTTGTTTATTGTTTTATATTCAATTCAACATTCACACGTTTGATTGACTGATTACAAGAGGCATTTATTAGCTCATTTTTCGAATTATTCAAAGAAAGCTAAATTGGATATAAAATGAAATTGGGTTATTATTTGAAACTCTTCGCGTACCTTCTACTTGCGATCAAAGTATACAACCGACTTGGAAGAATATTTAATTTAATGGCTACAAAGAGATTCACTTGCAAATACATGCAGGCATTTTTTTTCGTGGCTCACCAGCGCAAAGTCAAGAACACTCTGTGGCATTTTGTGCCATTGCTAGTGGAAACATTTGTAATTTTATTTTTTATTTACATATCTTATGGCATTGCCCTGTAAACTGCAAATTTCTAAACAAATTAATTTACCAAGTTGAAAATGATTAATCAGGCTTAATTTGTCTTAAATTCCAAAAAAATAAAATTTTTAATTTTTTTTCTTTAAAGATGAATATTTACTGCCGTATCCATAAAAATTATTACTTTATAAAGGGTTTATATAGGGTGGGCCATTTAAATTTAAAAATGCAATAGAGCAAAAACGGTTTGAAGGGTTGCGTCTTTCGAAAACAGCTGTTCTGCTCTGCTGTGTAAGTTGAATAACAAAAACTGATGTTTGACTTGCCCTTGTGCCTTGGAATATTTATCATATCTTTCTGAGATTTAAATTAAAATTTCGAACAATTAGCCTATAAAATCTTAATTCGGTTTGAAATTTTGCCAAAATTATTTTTTTTATTGTGCAATGCAATTGTTCCGGTTAGAAATGGATGGTCATCTGGCTTCAACTCTTGAACCAATTTTACTTTGTAAGACGTCATACCGAGATCTGGTGCGTGAAATGTTCAATTCTTGAGAACGATGACGACTTAATGTTGATAGATTCTCACGCGCACTTCGTGAGCACGCTCACATCTTGGCGCCTCAACAATGAAACCCATAAACTCTCGTAACCCGGCCAGTGTTGCTCCTTCTCTACGACCATACATTTTCTACACCATTTCCGTATAATTTCGAAAAAATTTCTTTGTTCTGGAAATAAATTTCCAATAAAACACGCGTAAATCGATCCACTTTGTTCAGTGGAGATAATTTACTGAATTTTGTGACAGAACAGAATGTCATAGGTATTGCCAGATTCGAAACAACCGGTAGTTCAAATTTAAACCGTTAGATGGCCCACCCGATAGAAAAAAATCTAGTATGAAAATCTGCTTTATAAACGTTTTATAAATCAAACATATACTTTATGAATAAAGCCTTTGGAATATATAATTTTTATAATCACCATAATTTTGAGGCCGCAACGCCATCTCATCAGCGTTCTTTGTTTTTAGTATTTCCCTCGTTTGTGGGTGGCAAAAGCCAATAGAAATATCGGGTGCTAAAGCCAGTAGGAATATTAATCACCAAGAGTGAGTTATTTTACAAAATGAATATTAGAAATTCTCATATTTTATTTCGTTGAAAAAAGTTGCTATTGACTATTTACTAATAAGTACAATATTTTGAAGTAGTGGGTGCTGTTGGCTGAAGTAGTAGAACACGAGACTATGAAGCGGATGGTCGTCAATTCGAGCCCGCGCTGAGTCATGAAATTTCGTGTTGAATTCTTCTGAGCAGCATTAGTCCGTGGTTGTGTTAGTTGTTGCCAGCCTGTTTTCAATGAGGAAGGCATAGTCACTGGTCACTGAACATAATTGGCAGCGACTGACACTGTCATGTACTAAAAGCAGAGTAACAGCAACCACCTTCGTCGGCCCTGTAGCAAAAATTAGCCGGCGAAGTAAAAAAAGTTGAAATAGCTACAAAAACAACTGTCTATCTTCTCATCTTTCCTAATCTGTCCCCTCAATACTATCCCCTCGTTTTCAGTTCCGGCGCAATGCATTGCATATATAGGGGTCATACCCTGAGTGCTGGTCCAAGATAAAAAAAAAGTAGAAAAACTAACAAAAACAACTCTAAGGAGATAGTCTAATGGCCGCGTAATTACTACCGATCCATTCTGCTCATATGAAAATATATTACACTCTTATTAAAAACCAAAAATTTTCAACATGAAATTTTTAAAATTTTAAAATATTTAAAATTTTTGTAATAGACTTCAATTTCCTCTTTAATAACTATTGAATTTAAAATTTTGTTTTACTCGGCCGGTCATTAAAACATGGCACTCGTATGTGTGCGTGTGTGTGTTAATAGTTGAAACAAAATAATTTATACAGTTTGTTTGGTGTTTATTTATAAACAGATTTGTTTCCATTTATTTTGGAAAAGAAAAAAGCAAACATTAAAACCAATAATCCACAGCAAGTGTCATAAATTTATATTCAATAGAGCTTAAGAGCAACAAAGCACAGATAAATTAGCACAAGCAGACAGACGGACAGACGGACGGACAGACGCACAGACTCCCAGAAAGAGAGAGCAAAATTTATATATGCATTTAATTTTTCCACAGTTTTATTTTCCATTTTTACACAATTCTGTTAAATTGATTTTTATTTTATTTTTTTCCTTCTCACTAAATTTGAAAAATAAAACATTTTAAAATTCAATATTAATGGATTTTTAAAAACATGTTGCATTGCTAAAGGCCAAAGACATACAATAGGAAATAAATTCACAATGCAATTTACAGTTGTTGGCATTAAAAGTTTGTGCTGGAGCAGAGCAAAAAAAAAGATATATTTCTTATTTCAAATGCAAAAGGTTTTGGTGTTTACTTTTACATCAACAGATTCATAAATTATTTAGAGATTTTATTTAATATGTTCTGATTTATGGCATTAAAGTGACATAAATAACAAAATACATTTAAAATCAAAGCACGAAGGGAAATAGTGTTAAGCTCATTACGTTTAAGTTATTAAGTTTGGTTCCCTTGCCGTAGCCAAAAAAAAAAAATAGGGAAAACGTTTGATCTTAAAGGTATTATTTTAATTTTAAAGCTGCTATAACTTTCGAATGGACCAGCCGATTCCCTTAGATACCTATAAAAAAATCGAGAACACTCTAATTGATCACACAGATAATTTTCGAAAGCGTAAACCGATTTTGACCCGGTTGGTAACGCTCGACGTGCTTTTCATTGTCAAGAGCTAATTAGTTCTTGGAATCGATCAAAAACGCAGTTAATAAGTTATTCTAAAAAACACTTTTGAGAAAAAAAATTGTTTCCATTTTTTTTTGTGATATTTCCGAAAATATACCGATCCGAACCAGTTCCAATTCACAGGAAAGGAATCCTTTAAAACTCGACTATTTTTGGTTTAATCGTTAAACAGGATTTGGTTTAATCGTTAAACAGTTATAAGGCGGTCACATACTTACACACATACTTGACGGTTTCTCCGAAGTAGTCAGGAAAGCTTCCTAGGAATTCAAAACGTCGAGATCTGGTGAAAACTCGATTTTTTCAAAACGGGGTAAAACCAGTAACTGCCAACTTTTTAAAAAATTTTCAATTTTCTTAGCGTGAACTTAAAAAATAGATGATGCAATAACTGCGAAGGCGGACTGCGCATCTCAGTTAAAAAAAAAAATAATTCGGGGAGTACGAGGAATTCCGGCGCTAAATTACGGCATTACAGCGAACTTCACACGGTTAACAGCATCATATTGAACACATCTGTATCGATATTCCTTGCGCATGCCCTGTATACATTTTCAGCTGCGTCTCCAATCCGAATTAAAAAAAATTATTTGCAGATTTGAACTTGAGTCTGAATAAAACGAAATTCTTATGTTCATTATAAAAATATTCTACTCTTAATAAAATAATTTAAATTTAATAAAAATTTAAAAAAAATAAAGGGTGTTTTTTTATGAAGTTTTTTTTTTTATACGAATCACTCTGTTGTCTGACAGCTGTTTTCACAGTTTAAAGTGACGTCTCTACTCAGTATTGTTTGGCAAATCATCATGAACAGGTTAACTCCAGAACAACGCTTCCAAATCGTGGAAATTTATTTTCAAAAACAGTTTAAACATGTTTATTCGCTTTTTTACCCCAAAATTCTCTTCAGTGATGAGGCGCATTTTTGGTTGAATGGATGTGTCAACAAGCGAAATTGCCGTATTTGGAGCAAAGATAATCCACACGCCGTTCAAGAATTACCAATGCATCCCGATAAATGTACTGTTTGGTGCGGTCTATGGGCTGGTGGAATCATCGGTCCTTATTTCTTTAAAAATGAGGAAGGACGACGCGTTTCCGTGAATGGAAATGGATACAGAATCATGATCAATGAATTTTTGGTGCGAAAACTTCAAGATAAGTATGGATGTAAACGAAATGTGGTTTCAACAGGATGGTGCCACTTGCCATACTGCGGGCGAAACAATGGACTTATTGAAAGAACATTTCAACGACAACATTATTTCGAGAAATGGACCGGTGAATTGGCCTCCGCGTTCGTGAGATTTGACGCCATTCTATATCTGAAATCATTGGTTTACGTGGATAAACCAACAACGATTGACGCTTTGGAAACCAGTACTCAACGTGTCATTGCTGAAATACGCCCTCAAATGCTTGAAAAGGTGGTCGAAAATTGGACCTCCAGAGTGACCTTTGTGCAAAATAGTCGTGGTGGCCATATGCCCGAAATTATATTTAAATGTTAAATGACAAGAAATTATCTACCAAATAAAAAATTTTTTTTTGCCATTTCATAATTTTGGCATGTGTTTTATTTAAATTTCAAATCAGCAAGCTCTTATAAAAACACTCTTTATATATACAATTTTCAGATTGTAGATTTGAACCTGAGCCGGAATAAAAACATATTATATTAATAAAAATATTTAGGGTGCTCTTGGCTGAATTAGTTAACACGACACTATGAAGCGGAAAGTCCCGAGTTCGAGTCAGCTCTCAGCCATGAATATTGTGCCGAATTCTTCCGTTAAACATTCGAGTTTCAAAATTATTTCAGATATAAGACATTTTCTGCAATATAAAGGGCTCGCTGGGCTACCATTTTTAAATAGTGGCATAGGTGTACCCATTCCCATTTTCCCACGATGACCGAAAACTTTTCTAGGAAAATATTATTTTTTTTCAAATGAATGTTTTTACAATATTTTATATTTTCAGTACATCCCGTAAGTTTATATTTATTAAGTCTTTCTTGGGCCATAATTTCTATTCACTAGTTTGGGCAGAACTGGCTTCAGTTCCTAGATTTTGGCTTCCAAATGAATTTTATCAAATTTAACTCCAAGATAAGATAAATTTTATTGAGACTTCATGAAAAATTTTTTAACAATTGGAAATATTTTTTTTTTAATAAATATTATATATGATAACTTAGAACTAAATGTATGATTCTAATAAGGGAGAAGAAAATGCATCATGCACAAAGAAAAGGTGCTGTGTAAATTCAACATGATATCAAAATGTTGAGAGGTTAACAGAGCTCTGTTAACTGCAGAATAGGTTCAGTACAGCTTTCGGTTTGCGTCTTCACTAATATATAAATTTAAATTTATCTTCACAAACGTATTAATATAATAAACATTTTAGCGGTGAAAATTAGCGGCAAGTTGCAGGGATGGCCTTTGAGGTCAACCGTTTTCCATATTATTTTTATTGAGGTCAAGGTTGCTTTAGTAGCAGCAACAGATAGTCAGGAACTTGCAATATATAAAATCGTTGCTATTAGAACATGTATTAATCGTCCAAATTGTTAACATATGATTTTTTGCACACAAAATCATCAAAATGGATATAAATGGCCAAATCTGGCAATAAAAATTAATAATTATTATCTGGCCTGTCATGTTCTTTTTTTTTGTATTTAATGCCAGACTACATCTTCTGCAAAATTACTTAGCCTTCATGGTGTTAAACTAATAACAAATATATTTTTGTGTTAATTTGCAGGATCACCTGGAACACCGGGAGAAAAGGGAGACACAGGACCAGCTGGACCACCGGGACCACCCGGTGAAAAAGGCCCCAGAGGCAAGAGAGGCAAACGGGTAAGTTTTGTACCAAAAAAAATCCAAAAAATATTTTTAAATATTCTTGTAAATACCTGATGCAAGACAAAAAAAAATGCTCTTAAATCTTCTTAACTGTAAATATTTGTATAAAACAAATGCAACTACAAACGGAACTAAATTTAAGCCTAAAGATTTTATATTTTGTAAATATTGCCTGCTGTATATGTTTTGCAATTTCAACCAATAAATTTATGCAGTTGTAATTTTTAAGCTGAAAATACGATATGATACCTGAATGTTACAAAATATTGTGCGACACTCCTTCTACTATTAACCCAAATGCATGTTTAAGCATAATCTTTCATAGTTATTCAATCTGCCTGTCTGTCTATCTGTCTGTCTGTCTGTCTGCCTCTCTCAATTTATATTTTCGTATTGACATTATAAAAGCTCGTCTATGCCCGTACCTTAAATTTTTTATATATATAAAACTTTCCCATGTATCAGTGGTCATAAGCCATAACCGCCTAAGTCGTTTTAAAATTTGTTGCGCACACCAATTTATAGTTTCAAATGCCACCTGATCATCAAACACATAATTAACTGAAGTTTTAAAAAAGTCATAAATTTGAAATTAAACAAAAAAAACTATCAAATTCATTTTTATACTTCATTTTATTACAACTCGAGTTAAGACACTATGGCTTGTGACTGCTGATTTATTAAAAAAATATGCAATTTCAAATAGTTTAGGAAGTTTTGTCAAGCAGTAAAATTATTGTTTGTCTTTTACACAAAATCGACAAGGAGTGACAAACATCAACAGCACAACACGATGTTGCATACTTAGTAAGACGAGCCACACACACACACTCGCAGCGCACTGTAAGTAATTTAGCAGCAGAACATTTAAAGAATTAACTCTTGGGGAAAACAAAAAAAAAAACTTTTTTAAAATTCAATTTAATTCAGCATTAAATAATGCCTTTTCTTTATAATATCAAGTTCTGCGAAAGAAGTGTTGTCAACACTGTTTTGCTGTTAACCCGTTAAGTAATTTCTTTATTAAAAGTTTTCAATTGTTTCTTTTAGGTTAATCTTCAGTGTCAGACCTAATTAGAAAGTACTTGAAATATGAATAACTTTATTGTCTCGAATAACTTTTAGTTATTGAAATATTTTAATTAATTTTAGCAGGAAGTCAGAGCACACTGTAATCAAATTATCATTATCGCTCGTAAATATATATGTTGGGTATACGTAAAGAGCCTTGTACACTTACATTTATTTATAATTTAATTTATTTGAACACCCAATAGCACCATTAAACTCACGTCGATATTTTAACGTCCTCCACTTGAAGTGTTAAACACGACAATGTTTTCTTTAGTTTATTTATTTTCCCATTCGCTGGGTGCGTGTGAGAGAATCTATTTATTTAGTTTAAGGTATCCAACCATGTAAGTCTTCATTTACTTTGTAATGTCTCTATTAACTAGCGCCATCCATAGAGCGGGTGGAGATCTCCACTGTGTCACAGAAGACTTTTTGGCAATTCCAGACACACAGTTTTTTTTTTAATTTAGAAAGGATTTTATTTCGCAGGAAAGAGACTGTGTTAAACTATATAACGAGTTCAACAACAATTATTCTAATTAATGTTGGAAACCTCGTCCTACAGGACATATACGTTCAAGAGCAAATCGTGCTAACAACAATTTGTTTGTGCAAAATAGTATAAGACAGGAATTTATAAATTCCTTTATTAATGAAGGATGGGCAAATTTGAGGTGAAGAAGTAAATTGGTTTTAAACACACACTTTTTTGACAAATTCAGTTCTATTGATACCACTGTAAAGTAGAAACATGGGAATTAATGATGAAATATGATGTCAGGCAAATGTCTATCTCTAGCACGGAGCCAAACGTCCGTACCTTTTAAAAAAGTACCTTAAGAAAAATTCCATTTAAAAAAGTATTTTTTTAAATGAGGTGGCAGCTTTTAAAAAAGTACTTTTTAGAAAAGTACCTTTTAAAAAAGTACCTTTTAAAAAAGTACCTTTTACAAAAGTACCTTTTAAAAAAAGTACCTTTTAAAACAGTACCTTTTAAAAACGTACATTTTAAAAAAGCCTAACTTAAAAAAGTACTTTTTAGAAAAGTACCTTTTAGAAAAGTGCCTTTTACAAAAGTACCATTTAAAACAGTAGATATTAAAAAAGTACCTTTTAAAAAAGTACCTTATGAAAAATTCCACTTAAAAAAGTATTTTTTAAATGAAGTGGCAGCTTTTAAAGAAGTACTTTTTAGAAAAGTACCTTTTAAAAGAGTACCTTTTATAAAAGTACCTTTTAAAAAAGTACCTTCTAAAAAGTACCTTTTAAAACAGTACCTTTTGAAAACGTACCTCTTAAAAAAGTACTTTTTACAAAAGTACATTTGACAAAAGTACGTTTTAAAAAAGTACCTTTTGAAAAAAGTACCTTTTAAAAAAGTGCCTTATTAAAAACGTACTTTCTAAAAATGTACCTTAAAGAAAGTTCCTTTTAAACAAGCATTTTTTTAAAATAAGTACCTTTTAAAAAGTATCATTTAAAAAAGTACTTTTTAAAAATGTACCTTTTTACAAAAGTACTTTTTAAAAAAGCACCTTTTACAAAAGTAGCTTTTAAAAAAGTACTTTTTACAAAAGTTCCTTTTAAAAATATACTTTTTTACAAGGTACATCTTACCTTTTAAAAAAGTACCTTGTAAAAAAGTGCCTTTTAAAAACGCACCTTTTAAAAAAGTACCTTATAAAAAGTATTTTTTAAAATAAGTACCTTTTGTAAAATCATATTTGACTGTGCAACAATATACAGAAAATCTTGCCCATACATGTGCCCGTACAATTTTATATTTCAATAATTTCTAATTCTATGTTGTTGTCTGTTACGATACCAAATGAAACGCCGCTTTCTAAAGAACTTTGCTTACGAAATAAATAAATTAGTTTATAGATAGGTAAATTGTCAAGTTAATAAAATCTGAGTACCGGTTCAGTACAATATTTTCTTCTACAAATATTTAAATCGTGGTAAATAAATTACGATACAAGAGAAACCATAAAGCTTCCACTATATCAACATCCTTAATGACATGATGTAACTTGTACAATGATTGCGATATCAACATGCAAACATTATCTGCAACAACAAACCCATTTGCAGATAGTATAATACCGATGCCCTGATTATTATTAACAACATGTTCGCGCTTCATCAACACAAGTAAGTAGACATTCATTTGAAGTGCGAGGAAAAGACGAGGAGAAGACGACATCATCTATAGGTGAAATGAAAGGATTTGCACATCCGTCTGTAGACAAAAAGAACTTAAACGATGTGAATTCATTCATTCGCTGAAACACACACTTGATTTCATATCATACAGATAAATACTTAACCATTCATGCATGTAACTTACAGCATGTGTGGCTGCTGTAAATTTCGAATGGTTTGGCTTTATTCTTTCTTCAAGCTCGATAATTTTGTGTGTCTGTAAAAAGAAACTTTTTAGACAAACGACTTCAATTTAATGTCACACTCTCTAAATCTATGACAGCAACAAGAGCAATAACAACGTATCCGACAACAACAATTACCTATAAAGTACATTACAACAAAGACGGCTTGTCTTTTCTAAGAAATGCACACAGATGAAGTAGAAGAAATTGCTGAAAATAGATGACAAAACACATGAGATGTAAAATCGATGTTCTAACATTTCGCCACCTTGAACCATGTTGTTTGGGGCCATGCCATCACCCATTCACACAAGTGGCACACAACGCCTTCTCCCACTATAACAAAAGCGTAAGCTGATCAATGGAATCGGATTTCACAAAAACGTATAAATAAAAATTAGTATAAATGGAGAGAAAAATCAATTCTGAAAGGAGAGGAAGGAAAGTTATTTTATATAAATAGGAAATTGTAATGTGAAATTACAACACACTTTGTTGTTATTGCTATTTCATTACATGAAAATATTGACAATGTCTTTCATTGTTACATTCTGGTTGCTATGGCTGCCAGCATCGCTGTTATGTTTTTGTTGTTGTAGTAACTTTAGCAGTCCTACTTGATGTTGTGTCTAAAATTAAATGGTGTTGTAGTCATTGCCACCTGATGCTGATAACAATGGAAAACTTAATGTTTGTCTAAGTTTTGCAAAAGTGAAGGACATCTTAGGGTCGTTCAAGTCATGCAGAGTATTTCATATTGCGATTTAAGTCTTAATGTATATAAAAAATATTATTTTAGAATATATTTTTAAAAATAATACTTTAAAACCAACTGCTTGCATGCTATCATTACATTCGTGTCTTTATAGGTTGTTGTCAAAAACGAGTGGAGGAACTAGTTCGAAAAAAGTCCAGCAGGCAGTTTTGTTAAAATAAACTGCCTGTAACAAATAAATTTTGATAAAAATCAATTATTTTAAATTGGTTGGCAGTAGATACATTTTAGAAATGTAAATTTTAAAAAAGTGCTTTGTTAAAAAGTATCCTATAGAAAAAAGTACTTCTCTAAAAGTACATTTTTGAAAATGCACCATTTTGAAATAGTCCCTTTTTGAAAAAGTACCTTTTTGAAAAAGTACCATTTTGAAAAAGTACCTTTTTGAAAAAGCACCATTTTGAAATAGTACCTTTTTGAAACAGTACCTTATTGAAAAAGTACCTTTTAAAATAGTATGTACCTTTTAAAAAAGTACCTTCCAAAATATTCCGTTTCAAAAAAAGAACTTTTAAAACAGTTCCTCAAAAAAGTATCTTTAAAAACGTACCTTTCAGAAAAGTACCTTTTTCCAACGGTACCTTCTAAATAAGTACCCATTATAGAAGTATTTTTTGTAAGTCTTTTTTTAAAAAGAGTTTCCTATAAAAATTACCTATCAGCTAAGTATTTTTTTAAGAAGTACTGCTTTTCAAAAAGGTATCTTTTGAACAAGATTATCAACTTATTGAAGTAAATGTTAAAGTATTTGATAGAACGGTGGCTGTTAAAAATTCCTTGAAAAAATTAGCTTTCAAATTTTAATTTAAAAAGTGTATATTTCAAAAAAGTACCTTTGAAAAAGCTCATTTTAAAAAGTACCTTTAGAGAAGTACTTTTACAAAAGTACCTTCTGAACAAGTATCGCTTAAGAATTTACATTTTTAAAAAGTACCTTTTATAAAAGTACCTTTCAAAAAGTACTTTCAAAAAAGTACACGTTAAAAAAGTACACTTTAAAAAAGTACCTTTTAAAAAATTATGTTTTAAAAAAGTATTTTTTATAAAAGTACTTTTTAAAAATACCTTTGAAAAAACTACATTTTAAAAAAGTACTTTTTAAATATGTTGTACCTTTTAGAAAAGTACCTTTTGAAAAAACTCCTTTTAAAAAGTTCCGTTTTAAAATAGTTTTGTTTTAAAAATGTACCTCTTAAAAAAGTATCTCTTAAAGAATTATCTCTTAAAGAAGTATTTCTTAAAAAGTACTTTTTGTAAAAATACCTTTTTAAAAAGTACCTTTCAAAAAGTAACTTTTAAAAAGTACCTTTTAAAAAGTACATTTTAAAAAGTACCTTTTAAAAAGTACCTTTTAAAAAGTACATTTTAAAAAGTACCTTTTAAAAAGTACCTTTTAGAAAGTACCTTCCAAAAAGTACCTTTTGAAAAGTACCTTTTAAAAAGTACCTTTTATAAAGTACCTTTCAAAAAGTACCTTTTGAAAAGTACTTTTTAAAAACATTCCTTTTTAAAAAGTACCTTTCGGAAAAGCTTCTTTTACAAAGTACCTTTTAAAATCTTTCAAAAAATTATATTTCAAAAAATTACGTTTTAAATAATGTAGCTCCTTTTAAAATTTCTCCATAAAAACTTGCTTTAAAGAAATGGTTTTCAAAATAGCAAGTTTTATCGAGTAACTCTTACTAATACACTTACCAAAATAGTATATAAGCACGTTTAAAAACGTGTTTTAAAAAAATATTTGTTAAAAAACTACCACAATGAATTTTTAAGTATTTTAACCTTAAAACAGTCTCACCAAAAAGTTCAATGAACTGTAAATTTTAGACAAGTACATGCTTATGTACTCGCATATTCAGTGATTTAAGCCAGAAACAATAGTTTTAAAAACTAAAAAAATAAATAATAACAGTTGCTGGCCCCAAGACATCACGTTTGTTTTATACTCGTATGTATGTGGCAAGAATAGAATATTTACAATTTATTTTCCTGGCATTTTATCTCTGGAAAAAGTAACGCCTACTTCTTTCAATTGTGGCAAATCTGCATGAAGACTTCAAATATCATGTACATTTAAATCATGTTAAAATGATACTTTAAAGAAGGAAAAATCTTGAGTTGTATAACAATTTTTCAAATTAAATGTATGTAAAGTGGAAGAAAAATACATGAATATAATCAAGGTTTACATGCAGACATATATTATGAATAATTTAGAAATGTGTTATTTGGAATTGCAAATATGTTGTAATTCAGGTGCCACACTCTGCAGTCGCTTAGGCATTAAATTCTTATATTGTAAATAAAACTGTAAAAGTTTTAGTTTGTGAGTAGTTTTCTGAAGTGTTTGGTAAAAAAAAAAAGTTTTTTTTTATACGTTTTAATAAAAGAGAAATTCTCACATAAACTTTTTTGTATTATTTAAAGAATCTTAATTGCTTGAAATCATTTATAAGATTAAAACTGTTGCTTACGATTTATTTATTTCGCAAGAAACAATTTTGGGGAGTGTCTTAACACAAGTTGTTTTACACTTATTTTTTTTTCTTATTGTTTTCTGCTCAAAAACTATGAAATAAAGCAAAAGAAATAAATAAATAACTTCTGTTTGCAATAATAGAGATATTTTCATATAAAATAATTTTTGTTTTACTCCACATACGAGTACTTACAACTTTTGACGTCTAATCCTTTAGATTAATTTTTTATACTATATTTTTATTATTTTTTATTATAACCTCCCTAATGTTGCTACAGAACTTCTTGCAACTATTGTATTTTTCGACAACATTCTTACATTGACAGCACGTTCTTGTATTACAATCATAATTCTTTTAAATCAAGTCAATACCACACATTACGTCAGAGACAAAAGCGTGCGTTACGAAAATAACAAAAGGAATGAGTAAAAAATAAATCTTCATCGTATACAAACAATGAAAAAAAAACGTAAAGAATATAACGCGTTGATTGCTACACATTTTCCCGATAACGTATTTTCATTAAACGTGAGCGCGCTGTGCTTCTGGAAGTTCCGGAAAAAAATTTATAAAAAAAAATAAATTCCCTATAAGAACTTTAGAAAACAATTTGGTGATTTTTGCAAAAAAAAATTTGCTATAATTCGTTAAGAAAGACAAGTGTGTTTTATTGGATTTATTAAGTTGAACAACTTCAGTTACGAAGGATGTTAGTGTTTTCATGAATTAAAATTTTCATTTTTTTTTTAATTCTCTCACAGATGTTTTTTTTTTAACATTTTGTATGTCGTGAATTCCATTTGAGTAAATTTAAAATTATTATAAATATTTTGCTGTAACAAATTTTACAAAATACTGTATTCTTTTTAATTCTTGGAGGGCCTTTAGTTTGACAATATGAATATCCGGCAATGAATTCTAAACGCTGTTTTATTTTTCATTAAAAACTGCCTATAATTTCAATAATAATTATTTTAAAAGTATTTCTTGAATGTAAATTTTATTATCCGAAATTATTAATTTTGTTATTAAGATGAGAATTTTTTTATTCAGGCCCAAGTTCAAATCTGCAATCTGAAAATTATTTTTTTAAAAACTTTATAAATTTAAATTAATTTATTTGGAATATTTTATTGCTTTTTCCGATGGCTTTGGAGAAAGGAAAGGGGAATTGAAATATTTGGAATAATAATCATCAGGGTGGGGGAGTTTCGTGCTAACCAAAAGCGAGTTAAATTAAAAGATCTCATAATCTATTCCTTTAAAAACTTGGCTTAAATAAGAAGTGGAAAAAGTTGAACAAAGAACACTAAAAAGAAGGCGTAGCGGCATCGAAATCAGTGCTGATCAGTTCCGTTACTTTGATGATTATAAACAAGTAAGATCGTTACATTCGACCGGGTCGAATCTCAAATACCCTACAAATATTTAATAACTTAAACCCTTAAATTTTATCGGGATCTTTCCGGGAGGGTCCGTGGGGAAGACATCTCATCTTTACCATAAAACACTAAAAGTACATTTTTGGGGTTATTAAATGATTTTTTTTTGATAGGGGCTTTTAGGGAGCAAAGGGTAAGGGCGGAGGATCAGAGCAAAATCAGACAACCTCTCAGCTTGTTCATAAAAGCTTCAAAATTTAAGTTTGTTAAATAGTTACACTATTTTTGCAATCAATATCTTATGTCAACGCCCACTAAAGTGGGAGGGGTCCAAAAATTTATTTTTTCTAATTTTCTGGCTGTAAGTTTAACTCTTTGGACCATATTTGATATAAAAATAACTCATTTGCTTAACAAAATTGCAAACAAAAAAAAAACTTTTCAAATTATGTATATTGTTTTTTAGAGGTTGATTAAGTTTTTCGTAGGGGAAACTTTTTCCCTCTGCCCCGATTCAGCTCATATTTACAAACTTCACCTGTGCTATCTTTCAAAATGTATTTATACCAAATTTCAAGGATGTGGATCTTTACGTTTGAACTGTATCGTGTTTTCCATAGACGAACGGACAGAGTATGGACGGCCAAGGCTAGATCGTCTTAGATTTCATCACTGATCAAGAATATTGAGTCTTAGAGGGATATTTCTCTGCCTTACGCACGGCGATGACAAAGTGTATATACCCTGTAATTCTTTTTTGCAGGGTATACAAATATTATAAATAACACACAATGACAAAATTTGACTTTTTAAAATTTTTCAGAAGTATTTTTAGATTTTCCATTAGATTTTTATGTCACAATTTCAAATCAAGTAGCCGTTTTTTTCTATCAGCTTTAGTTTTTTGTAAATAGCTTTTTTTGTATTTAAGTGAGGTTAAGTGCACTTTTACGAATTTTAGATAGTTTTGATATCAGTTGTGATAAAACTTTCGCGATGACTACATCAAGGAGACGTTGCTTAATTGATCCGGAGTGCTTTTGCCTCATCTGCGGTGAATACGTATTCAAAAAATATAGAAAATCAATTACTAACTTTGTAAAAACCGTGTATACTGACTACTTTAAAGTCGAAATGTGTGATTTAGATAAGCCGTGGGTACCGCAAACTGTTTGCCAAAATTGCGTTGTTAGCTTGCGACAATGGACAAATCGAAAAAGAAGTTCAATGAAGTTCCAAACACCGATGATCTGGCGGGAACCTAAAAATCATCATAATGATTGTTATTTCTGTGTTGTTGATATAAGTGGAATTAATTCAAATAACCACAATAAATGGATTTATCCTGACTTACCATCTGCTAAACGACCAACCAAGTTATCTGATATAGTTCAAGAGTCTGCATCAGCTTCCTCAGAAGTCGAAATACGAGACATAATATTCGCTAATAAGCCAAGTGAATCTGATTACTGCTGGTGCTTAAAGCGAGATTTACCACAGGCTTCCCATGGCAGAAAATCGTTAAAGAGGTCCTTTTTGTCTGCTTTTGAAAATTGAATGGTTTAGGCAAATTTTAAATACTGCAAATTGAACATTTTGTTTTAAGGCCATTTTCAAAACATCAGTTCCGGTTTTTTGAAAATTTTGTTTAAATAAATTTGAAATATCGAAAATCGATTGAAACTGTTTTATTAAGAACATTTACAGAAATAATACAAAAAAAGAATGAGGTCGATATCTCTCATAGTTTAGCCGTACTTGGCACTCAAATTCGAAATTTTTCGCCGAAAATTACATTTTTTTGAAAATAACGACCATTAAATATCTCAATATATAGAGCTGATACAAGAAAACGGCTTTTATTTTCAGAATCAGTATGTCAAATGTCTACATTAAAGCAACTTAACTCTCTAGAAAAAAATTCTTGTCGTTGTGTGTAATCCACTCTTAATAAAGTAATTTGAATTTAATAAAATTAAAGAAAAACAGTTATAGATTGCAGATTTGAACTTGAGTCTGAGTAAATGAAATTCTGCTCTTAATAACGAAAGTACTTCGCTTCTACCCTCGTACGACTCACGTACAAGAATTTTCTTTAAGACTGTGACGTTAAATGTAAAACTTAATAAACACAGACGCGCGAAAATTTTCCGAGGAATATATGTTTAAAATATAACAATTTTTTTTTGTTGTTGTGGAAAATACCGACATGTGTGAAAAGTTATCGAAGAAATATGCGTGGAGCAAAAGAATGCTGCAGAGGGTAGGAAGACGAGATTATGCTACTTAAATACCATAAACATGCTCGTACTTGTCCTATAAACCGAATGCATGGGTGAGTGTTTAACAAAAAACGGATTGATATCCTGGTATGTTTGTATGATGAATAAAAAAATTGTATTAAGGAAAACGTGACGAAGGCTTATGCTACCAAATATAAATAAGCGCTCACCAGAAGAAGAAAACTAAAAAATAAAAATAAAAATACTTTAGAGCCATTATGGATATGGATGTGGATGGGAAAAGTTGGGTGGATGTATTTGAAGTATTACAAGTGTATCTTGACATACAATAATAAGCGCCGGAGTCCTATAAGCAAAGCATTTATGGTATAGTGCAAGAAAAGCACAAGTTCTTCAGCCAACGATAACGAATCAGTTAGTCAGTCGTTGGCATCTTCATCAACGTGCTTAGCACAATAGTTGAAACCAACGAAAGTCTAAAGTAGTTGCGGGCGGCATCATCAACAGCTCCAGCATTTTGCGCTATAAAGCAAAAGTACTTATCGTTTCGTTATGCACTTTTCGTAATATGAAAATTTTTCTGATGCTTAATGCCCGAGTATGTCTGCATGTGCGGAAAATACTTTTTTTTGTTGTACATATTAAGATTTCTGTACGGAATTTTAGAGCAGCCAAGAAGTAGATATAAAAAAATTAGAGACACAACTTGTGAAATAGCGAAAAAATTTAAGAAAGAAAACCCGACACAACTGACATTTAGAATATGTTTAAATTTAAACTAAGGAAAATAAAACAGTTGGCATATGTTCTCGTTTAACTCCTTTAATGTTGTAAAGAAAATATATGAAGTAGTCAGCAGCAAAACAGAAACTTTAAAAATTTGCAAATGTGATTTTTTATCACTTTCATTTAAATTCTGAAATTATTGTGTTGCTTGTCCATGAGAAAATTCCTCTCAGTGCACAACTAAAATTCCTCAAAGCTGATTAAATCGATTATTGCTTTAGTCTCAAGCCTAATTAATTTTGCCTGCCCATTTGCGGCATATGAATGATTTTAATTATTTCATAATTTTGTAATTTGACTTACAGCTTCCTTCGGCTTTGCCCAGTTCTTACTAAGAAGTAAACACGTGCATGGCACACACAAGCACATTGAACAAGAAACAGCCAACAAAGAGTTATTAAAGAAAATCTTTTTGTTCTATAGATTCAAGGAAAAAGCAA
Source organism: Linnaemya tessellans (assembly GCA_951800035.1). Lineage (NCBI taxonomy): Eukaryota > Metazoa > Arthropoda > Insecta > Diptera > Tachinidae > Linnaemya > Linnaemya tessellans. The sequence continues at coordinate 155,479,190 of OX637532.1, read as the reverse complement.
CCATCGTTCTACTTATGGAATATAATCAATGACTATTACGTTTGTGTGTAAAATTATATACCACAAAACACTGCGAAATGATTCAATAGTAAATAAAATCAAACCTTTCAGACTGTTTTTAATTCAATAATTATAACGCAATAGCGAATTTGTTTATGTAAAAAAAATCCTATTACAAGCCGTTTATAAATTTTTTCCTATATGAGTTGCAAGCAATTCCTCTTTAATCTGTAACTATTTGTCAATGTCACGCCAAGAAATTTCACCTTATTCTGTAAATATTTGTCAACGTCACGTCAAGACAACATCAAAAAATAGGACACTTCTGTATTCCTTTTCTTCAACAATTTACAATTTCTAAGAGCTCCTTGCTTTATTCAACACCTCAGAGAGTACTCACAGGCTGTCAGATGTAGTCAACTGTTCTCCACAAGGAGCAGGCAAGTGGCCTATTTTTGATATTCTCTTGACGTGATGTTGACAAATAGTTACAGAATAAGGTAGAAAATCAAAAAATGGGGCACTTAAGTACTCGTTGTGGATAACAATTAACCACTTCTGATAGCCTGTGACTACTCTTAGAGAATAATATATAATGAATATAATTTGCTGACGAAAGAGAGTAGAAGTGTGCTATTTTTGCAATTGTATTGACGTGACGTTAACAAATATTTACAGAATAAGGGGGATTATTAAATCAAAGGAAAGCTGATTTTTGTAGCTGGAGTTTGCTATTCCCAATATTTACCAGGTCAGCAAATAAGGAACACTTCCACACATCCTATAAATTTATCTCCGTTTTAGTACAGTCGACTCCGCTTTACTGGAAATAACCAAAACTCAATTTTATTTTTCAGTTATCCGATTTTTCTCTAAAACGTAGTTCGGATTACTGAAATTTGTTACAGTTAAGCGTGTTGCTTAAAATCAGATAATTTTCATAATAGAAAAATACAATAAAGAACGTAAGAGCGAAAAGGACAAAAACATACATTTTGAAATGTAATTTTTTAACTGACAAAACATGCACAATTTGTTCAGCCTTAAGTTATGCAATCGATTTCTAATAAATAAATTTGTCATTGTTTATTTTTTCATTAAAGCGAAGTAGGTTCCATACAAAAAAACGTAGTTGTGGGGTTGCTTTTGGTTTTCAGTAATACGATATTTTCAGTAAAACGATATTTTCAGTAAAGCGATGTTTCGCTAAAGCGAAGTGAATAAGACTAGCTGCGTTTAAAATCAGTGCGGGGATTTGTATCGCTTTCAGTAATCCGTTTTTTTCCAAAAAAGAGTGTTGCGCTAAAGCGGATTCAACTATAGTTAAAATTTTATTTAAAAAATATTCTTCGGAAACTGTATACAATTTTTAACCTCTAAGTAACCATACACACAGCCGTAGTAACATCATCATCAAAATACTCTGAAAAGAGTCCCAAAACTCCAGGATCTGATGACTCGATTTTCGAAAATCGGGAGCTAACTATTAAATGATTGTGAGCGCAAAATATAAAGGGTGGGTAAATTTGAGGTTAGGAAGTAAATTGGCATAAAAAGCCATTTTTTTTATTAAATTCAGTTTTATTAAAACCAAAGTAAATTAGAAATATGTGAATTAACAATGGAACATAATTTCGGGCAAATGTCTACCTCTAGTACCTTGGCAGACATCCGCTCTATTCACAAAATTTTAAACCTCATCTTGCAACAAAGAATTGCTTATATCGTCAATACAGTGCCGTATTTCGTCCTTCAGGGTGCCAGTCAACTGTGGTTTGTTCACGTAAACCCTGTCTTTTAAATATCCTCAGAGAAAATAATCAAGCGGCTTTAAATCATAAGAACGAAGCGCCCAATTCATCGGCGAAATGAGAAACTACGGGACCGGGAAATTTCTCATGCAATAACTGAATTGTCTGGCCGGCTGTGTGGCTTGTGGCGCCGTCTTACTGAAACCAAAAGATACTGATGGCCACACAAAATCGGTTATCATGGTTTGATAGCGCAGAGAGTTCTCGGTGACGACGTTTCCTATCTCATATTCGATAAAAATACAGGCCGAAATAATGGCGTCCTGACCACAAACCGCACCATATGGTCACTTTCTTCGAATGAAATGGTTTTTCGAGAAGTTTTTGCTGATTTTGTAAGCCCCATATGCGGCAATTTTGCTTGTTTACATAAACGCCTAATTGGAAATGGGCCTCATCGCTAAAGATGATTTTGCTGATGAATTGTTTTCGATCAGTTCCCAAACTTTCGAGGCAAACAATTTATAAGCGGGAATATGAAGATCTTTATGCAACATGTTGCGTAAAGAACCACTGGTGATGCCCAATTGTTGCGAACGTCGACGAGTTGATGTTCCAGGCTCATTCCCAACACTTTGCACTTTGTCAAATTTTCACAATTCTTATAGTAAATTTTCACAATAAAAATTCTTTTTTCAAGAGTGTAGCGTTCCATGGTTAAAATTTCCCAACTTTTTACTAAATAAATGTCAAAGGATGACAGCTCAATTCTTGACATTTCATCATTTGACACCCAATTTACTTCCTAACCTCAAATTTACCCACCCTGTGTACTCAGCCTTCGTGTTAAAAATTACAATCTATCTCTTCCATTCCAAACCAACATCAATATAAAAACAAAATTTCGCTTATGGCAACACTGGTCATGAGTTTTCTATAGTTTATTGCCTGTAAAGATAAAAAATATTATAGTAGATGCAACCATATTATGTTACATAGAGAGTTCGAAAGTTTCAGAAGGATTCATTGGGCCAACTCTTAATAAATATTTCAAATTGTTTGCTGGGAACAATTTACAATTCGCCTACAATGGCGCTGCAAAACAATACAGTGTACAAGCAAAATCTTTACTAAAGGCAAGGATTTTTTTGTTTTTATTTATCCTGCAAATGATGCCAATTGCTGATGATGATGATGCCGATGCCGATACCATTATAGTGTGATTGTGTTGGTGACTGCGACTATGACTACGACTACGAATCGAAATAAAATCGATGTGGAAACTGATGTTGTTGATGCTGGTCTCTGTTGTTCTTTTTTGTTGGTTTTACTACTTTGGCTGTAGTAATGCAGCAGCTTAATGCGAAAACTGAGATTTTCAAAGCTGAAAATTGTTTAGAACTCAAGTGCCAATAAAAATGTTAAGTGGCTTAGAAGACTGAGAGAAAAATATGAAATAAGCGACGGCATTCCTATAAGAACTCCCCACCAGTCTTAGATGAAGCAAAAAAATAAATAAAATAAAAAGAAAAAGCACAGATCATGAGATTTTTTAAGATTCAACACTCAAAGACAAGCGTCAAAATATAATAATAACACTTGGCGATATAAAAAAGAAAATGAATAATAAAAGCAATATGTTATAAGAATGTACAATGAGTGTATGAATATAAAAGGAATATAATACATAAATATGTATCTGCACCCACACATACAGATGATTATATGAGTATGTATGTGTCTAATAACTGCACTAAGCCAGCAGCGTTAGTGTTATTTATTTATCTGTGTCTTTTGTTCGCTTTATACTTGTTTCATATTTTTAAGATAACATTTAATGACAAATAAAAGTGTCAGCTCGACAACGACAACAACAACAACTGTAATAACAATAATTTACAACAATATTATCAGCAATGAAAACTACTTGTAACAGCAGCAATAATAAATTGTCAAAAACAAGTTGTAATAGAAAAATAACAGAGAAACAGAAACTAATGGCTATTGTAAAAATGTAGGAATAAAAAATAATAATGGTTTGCAATAGAAACAGAAATCGTAGTGGGCAAAACTCCCACAGACATCAAAATAATTTATCTGCATTTCTTAATAGCTATTGGAATCATAAAAAGCGGAAACTTCAAATCCGCAATACGTGCATTTTTGTAATCTGGGGCGGGCCGTATGAAGAGACCCTTAATAATTTATCTTAAAGAATGCGTTGCAATAATTCTATTGTAGATTTACAATAATCTCAGATAAAACGTGGCAAAAACGTGTAGGGTATATATCAGAGTTCGAAATAGTGTACATACATATTTTATCCTCTGCACACACAAGTTTACATCAACGACATTGAAAAATGTATGCATGGCTCACTTTATACACAAATAAATCTGCAGTGTACAGTACTGTGCATCATACCTCAAGTGTATGCATTGAAGACATTAAAAACATTGAATTCACTTTATGTACGTATGTATAGATGACACATTTGCGGAGATGATAACATTGTATTTATTTTGTAACTTCATAAAATTAATGTGTGTGTGCGCAGTAAAAGCAAACACTGAAAATATTATACATACCCACCAGTTTCAAATTAAAAAAGCATATACACGAGATGTACACGAGTACACTCATAGTTATACACAAGTAGAAGGTGTACACGATGAAAGAAACACAATGTCTATAGTGTATTCTAGGTGTACATTATATCAAAGGTGTACATTAAATGTTGTTGTACATTTCTGAGATCTCTGGTACACATGCATTTTGTAGTAGCATTCCTTTGTGGCCGTTGCACAGTGGGGTATTAAAAAAACGAGATATAATTCTACAGTGCCTAAACGGGTGATTCAATTGTAATATTACTTCACAATGTATTTAAGTAGTTGATTTTACATTCAATATTTGGATTTTTTTATACCCTCCAAAAAAAAAGAGGGAATATTTTGTCATTCCGCGTGTAACGCAGCGAAATATTACTCTAAGGCTTCAAAAAGTGTATATATTCTTGATCAGTGATGAAATCTAAGACGAACTAGCCATGACCGTCCGTCAGCCCGTCCATCTGTGGAAATCAGGATTCAGTCCAAACGAAGAGAATCAGACTTTTGAAATTTGATATAAATACATTTCGAAGGATAGTACAGTTCATAAATGCACGGAATCGGGCTAGAGGAAAAAAAGTTCCCCTAAGAAGAATTTTTAGTTTTTTTCTTTTGCAATTTTGTCAAGCAAATGATACATTTTTATCTCAAAGAGTATCCAAAGGTGCAGAAAATTCGAAAAATAAATGTTTTAGCGCCGCCCCTTTAGTGGGCGTTGAAGTAACATATTACCCCGGATTGTGAAAGGCGTTCACTTTTACACCACAGGCGTTTTTCGTAGTAGATTAACGAAAATTGCTCGTGTGTTTCTTTAATCGTGTACAAAAAAAACTACTAGGGCGTAAACGCCAACGCACAGTGGGGTCAATGGTAGAGAAAGTGGCGATTAATTCATAGAACTCATAATTTTAAAATGTTGTAGTAAAAAATACATAAAAAACCAGCATTTAAAAAAAAATTAAAAAAAAAATGCTTAGCCTTTTATGGGATTTTTTTGAATTTTGGAGAAAATGTCTTATTTGACTATTTTTGCTGTAACTTTGGAATGAAAAACGATAAATTAGTAAATTAAATAATAAATTAGGGCATACTTTATGTGCCTTTAGAAAAAATAAAAAAAAAGATATAAAAACAACTTGTTTTTTGTCTGGTTTTTTTCACACTGATTTTTAGCAACCGGAATTCTCCCACAAAAGCCTTCATAACTCAAAAATCGCACAAATGCGCAAATAGTTATTCTGGAATTTATTAGCTAAAATCTTATATTTTTAGAGCATAAAATCATTTTTTCAATTTTAAAGCTGTTATGAAGAAGCTGAGCTGTTCTCTGATTTTCCTCTAACCTACCCTCCCCAACCTAGGGGGCTCTGTCGAAAAAATATTTTTTTTTACTCTTAATAACTCTAAAAATTAACTTTTTAGTATTTTATGGTAAAGGTGAGATGTCTCTCCCCCGGCTCCTCCCGGAGTGACCCCTACAAAATAGAGTTCTTATTTAATAACGTTCTGAAGGGTATGTAAGATTAGAACCGGTAGCATATAACGTTGAAAACTGTGTCAACTGCAATTTTATTAAATATTTATTTAAGAATTGAAAAAAAAAAACACTTATTTCCAAGGGATGTGGACATAAAGTTGTATGTACAACTGCCCCACAAAAAGTTAATACAAGTTATTTAGCTTAAATACTTCCGTTTTAATTGGCCTACTTAAATATTCACCATTTGGTTGTGGAAATAATCCACTAAATATTTGCTTTTATATCTAAATTCCTTTAATTAAACTAATTACAAATTATAGTCAAATATAGTATGTGACAACAATATCACGGCAATTTCCATGGAACTTTGAATAATAAACAATTATTTAAAAGCTTAATTAACATTTGGCCCCATGCGGCGGCTTTTATATGTATTTCATTCAAATTCATTATAATGAAGAGATTCGTTTATTAGTCCCGACATCATTTCAAATGTGTGTCAAAAACTTTTGATTATTAACTAAAGCAAAAAAAAAAAAAAACAAGGCAGGGAAACAAAAACAAAATAGTTTAAATGAACTCTATGCGAGTACATGACATGCTGGTGCATAAATTCTAACAAAAATTAATTTATACTTCACACAGTTTCATTTTAATTATTTCATTAAAAACTCATCAACATCTTAATCAAGGAAAATAACCTTAAATAAAAAAACTAACAGACAAACAAAGTGAGTCAAAGAGTAGGTGAGAATGTTGCGGGGAAAGTTTCAAGAGGTCAGCATCGTCCCCTGCTCAACAAACTTGTGGGCAACATTTGTTGAAATATATTAAAATAAAATATTTTTTACAACAAAAAAAAATCTTTACATTTCAATTCCTGCCAGGAAGTTTTTGTTTGTTATTCGGTGTTTAGTTTGTTAGCAAACTCTGTTTGTTGGAAAACTGTGTGCAGTTTTCAGTTTTAATAAATAAACCTATTAAAAACGACACAAGACTTATTTCTATCATTTAAAAATATAACTTTTTTTGTGAGAAAAAAAGTGGGAAAAACTAGTTTTTAGTTTTTGAATAATAATATTTTTACTTTTTTTACTAAAAAATAGTAATTAAATAAATATTAAAAAAAATAAAACATTAAATACTGGCAGACACATAAAAATAGCATAAAGTTTTTTTTTAACAAATATGTGAACCATAAAAAATAATTTCAACATTTTTGTAAAATATTGTTTAATAGAATCATATAACTAGATAAGTAAAGAAAAGTAAATTCCTGTATAGGGGCAACATTCTAGTGTCATTTATTAAAAATTGCCATAGAATCAACAACAACATGTTCTTTTCTAACATTCATTATGGAAAATGGAAAAATATGTGTGATTCCACAAGGATCTGTGAGGTAAACGGGTGGTCAAATTTGAGGTTAGGAAATAAATTGGCGTCAAAGGATGCAATACCAAACACTGAGCTGCCATCCTTTGTTATTTATTTAGTAAAAAGTTGGGAAATTTTAACCCTGGAACGTGGAATTTAAGTGATTGATTTACGAACAGTTGCTGCAATCCCACAGTTGATAAAAGTAAAAACAAAACGTATGTATATACACAACCACATAAAAGTATAGCAGAAAGTGTTTGGAAAAAAAACTAATCAAAGCATTGAAATCCACAAAAATATATACTCGTATATGTGTAGAAAATTTTTAAAGTCCCTGTAAAACTTGCTGTCAAGAATAAGTATTTTACATGTCAATTTCGTTATCAGTTTATTTCTTTAATCCTGCTGTAGGAAACAACTTAAGGCGAGGTACAAACATTTTCTCCTGCGTAGTTTTTTTTTTTTAATAAAGTTAGCAAAAAAATGAAGGAAAAATTAAAACACAAAATCATATCTTACACTCAATGAAACATTTATGTCAAATTTATGTTAATGTATTATGAATAAGCAATAAAAGCATGAACACATAAAAATGTTTGCAGACATCAAGGCCAAAAACAACAACCCCTTTTTCGTATAAATAAATAGCATACAAGGCGTTAAAGTGTAAGAAAGCGGAGGAAAATATTCCAAGTCAAAGAAGAAAATATTTAAACTCCCCAAAGTAAAGAAAATACCCATCTCATCAATATTTTACATATTTGGCGTATTAATTCTGTCTTAAGCTAAAATATACCCGTACCTAAGGGTTAACTTATATTTCCAGCCAAGGTTGTGCTAACGGAAAGGGAAATAGAGCCATAAAAATTGCCACAAATTGTTGAATGAATGGAAAAGATATAGAAAAATGAAAAAAAAGTCTAAAAATTAAACCCCTACGTTTTACCAAAAAAAAAAAAAAATATGTATATAAAAGAAACTTAGCAAATGGAGAACTTATCCGCTGGCTGAAAAGGTTGGTAAGAGTTTTAAAGTCATTTCCATTGCCATTTCTTTTTTTTTTTTCTTTATATGCTAAAGCAATATTTTGTGTTCAGAGATTTAGTGAACAAGACGTAAATTGTGTTACGCTGTAAGAGGCTTTTTATCACTGTTAATCTTGTTGGGAGCATGTTTATGCATGACTCTTGTAAATATATATTATGGATATTCAAGAGGATGAGGTATCAATTGTGCGTTATTAATTTTATATTTATGGGATATAAGATTACAGATTTTAATACGCGAGTCATAACTATTCATTATGAAAATGTGCAAAATTTATAAAAAACTTCTATGCAATATATATTGGGTGTTTTTTATTGAGGTATAGAACTTTAAGTTGGCATCACTTTTTTAACTGGCGGCCATTTTGTCAGCTGTCAAGTGATTAATATTTAGTTTGGTTTGCCATTTCATCATGAACAGGTTGACAAAAGAACAACGCTTGCAAATCGTGCAAATTTATTTCGAAAGTAATGGTTCAGTTCGCGAAGTTTACCGCAAAATTTTGTTCAGTGATGAGGCTCATTTTTGGTTGAATGGCTACGTCAACAAGCAAAATTGCCGCATTTGGAGTGAAGAGAATCCACATGAGACCCTTGAGACGCCATTACATCCACAAAAACTGACTGTTTGGTGTGCTCTATGGGCTGGTGGAGTCATTGGGCCATACTTCTTCCGAAATAATGCTGGAGAGTCAGTTACCGTTAATGGAGACCGGTATAGAGCCATGATAACCGACTATTTTGTTCCCGAATTGGATGGCATAAATGTGGACGAGTTGTGATTCCAACAAGACGGCGCTACATGCCACACAGCGCACGTCACAATCGATTTATTGAAGGAAACATTCGATGAGCTCATAATTTCGCGGAATGGACCTGTCAATTGGCCACCAAGATCGTGTGATTTGACACCATTGGATTATTTTCTTTGGGGATATGTGAAGTCGCTCGTCTACGCCAACAAACCAGAAACGTTAGGGGACTTGGAAGCCAACATTCGTGGCGCAATTGCCAACATACGGCCCCATATGCTCGAAAAAGTGGTTGAAAATTGGACCTGTAGAATTGGCTTTATTCGAGCCAGCCGCGGCGGCCACATGCCCGAAATCATATTTAAACATTAATGGCATAAAATTATCCTTCCAATAAAGCCAAATTGATGGACATTAAAACGATTTTCTTGTGTTTTATTTCAATTCGAAGTTCTATACCTCAATAAAAAACACCCTATATCAAAATAATTTAAGTCAATAGCTGCTCTTTAGTTTCTGGTAATTTTAATTACAATAAATTTAAAAGAAAAATAATAATAATTATTATTATTTACTCACCATGATCCTTGTGGAAATCTGTAACAAAAGAAAGAAAGTTTTTTGTAATTAATTTGTCCATCATATAAATCATATTAAATGCAATGAGGAGAAATGAAAGCTCATGGAAGATTTATTATTACAAATACAATTTGAATTGGCTTTTTGATGGCATTTGAAAAATCTATGCAATTATTTTCAATATCAGAATATTAAAAACAAAAAACAAAAAATAGTACAAATAATAATTTCCCCATCAATTTTAAATTATCAAAATGAATTACACACACACACACACAACAAATTGAAAGCATTTTCAGCATGCCTGGCCTTACTTCTACCAGCCACGCTTCCAACTAAAAGGGTGTTTTTTTATGAAGTTTTTTTTTATACGAATCACTCTGTTGTCTGACAGCTGTTTTGACTGTTTAAAGTGCCGTCTCTACTCATTATTGTTTGGCAAATCATCATGAACAGGTTAACTCCAGAACAACGCTTTCAAATCGTGGAAATTTATTTTCAAAAACAGTGTTCAATTAAAAATGTTTATCCGCTTTTTTAACGGAAAATTCTCTTCAGTGATGAGGCGCATGTTTGGTTGAATGGATGTGTCAACAAGCAAAATTGCCGTATTTGGAGCAAAGATAATCCACACGCCGTTCAAGAATTACCAATGCATCCCGATAAATGTACTGTTTGGTGCGGTCTATGGGCTGGTGGAATCATCGGTCCTTATTTCTTTAAAAATGAGGAATGACGACACGTTACCGTGAATGGAAATCGATACAGAATCATGATCAATGAATTTTTGGTGCCAAAACTTCAAGATATGGATGTAAACGAAATGTGGTTTCAACAGGATGGTGCCACTTGTCATACTGCGGGCGAAACAATGGACTTATTGAAAGAACATTTCAACGACAACATTATTTTGAGAAATGGACCGGTGAATTGGCCTCCGCGTTCGTGTGATTTGACGCCACTTGATTATTTTTTGTGGCGATACCTGAAATCATTGGGTTACGTGGATAAACCAGCAACGATTGACGCTTTGGAAACCAGTATTCAACGTGTCATTGCTGAAATACGCCCTCAAATGCTTGAAAAGGTGGTCGAAAATTGGACCTCCAGAATGACCTTTGTGCAAAATAGTCGTGGTGGCCATATGCCCGAAATTATATTTAAATGTTAAATGACAAGAAATTATCTACCAAATAAAAAAAATTTTTTTGGCCATTTAATAATTTGGCATGTGTTTTATTTAAATTTCAAATCAGCAAGCTCTTATAAAAACACCCTTTATTAACGATTCATTGGAAAACAATAACAGCAACAGAAATATTTTGGAAAATAGAACACAAGCAAAAAACCAAAAAAAAAAAAAGAAAGGAAAACACCTAAATGATTTTTCAATTTAATGACCCTCTGAGCTGAGCCCCAGTGATATTAGCAACTGAAATTGGACATGTGCTGTTGCCTCTAAATACCACCGGCCGACAACAACAAATTATTATGATTGTTTTTCTCTACGAATGACTATTTCATTCTATACGCATTTAATAAATGCACGAAAGGACCGGACCACACGTTTACGAAACACTAAAATTTTGTGACGCGTCATGAACTTTTCAATTTAAATGGAAATTTTTATTTCCTCTTCCTATCGCTTGAATTGTATTTAGCCATGGGTGTACGTTTGTGTGTGTGTGTGCGTGTGTCAGGCTTTGTAATAAATATACAATTAATATATTTTGCACACAAGCCTGCACAGATTCATAAATATTCTCATATAAAATATTTGAAACAAAAAAGAAATAATCTGTAAACTTTGCTTTTAATATTTGCGGCCAACAATTTTATACCCGCTAACAACGAGGAGCAAATATTTTAATTGTCAGACCAACTAAATTTGAACTCAGTAATTGTTAGGAAATGCACCCAGAGTGAGATGAAATGTTAAAGAGAAACTAATTTTACTAAATGAGTGTTCACATTTTTTTTTTAAATTCCAATTATACTTTTAAAGGGTGGGCAAATTTGAGGTTCGCAAGTAAATTGGATTAAAAGACTCTTATTGATACCACTGTAAAGCAGAAATGTGGGAACTAATAATGGAATACGATGTGGGGCAAATGTCCAGCTCTAGCACGACGCCAGACGTCCGCTCTTTTCACAAAATTTTGAACCACATTTTGCAACAAAACTTTGCTTATCTTGTCACTGCAGCGTCGCATTTCATCCTTCAGAGTGTCATTCAATTGTGGTTTGTTCACGTAAACACCGTCTTTCAAATGGCCTCAGAGAGAATAATCCAGCGGCGTTAAGTCACAGGAATAAGGAGGCCAATTGATATCGCTAAATTGAGAAATTACGCGACCGGAAAATTTCTCAGGCAAAAAATTCAGAAAAATGGGACATGAAGAAAAATAATCAAACGGTAACACGGGTGTTATAACAATAACATGTTAACATGAGGTTGACACAATTCTCGTATTCTTTTTCACAATAAAATTTGTGTAAATAGGAACTGTTATCACATTCAACCAAGCCACCTAATAAGTGGTGACAAACACAATACACATGAGCACTGATGATGAAAGGGTTGCGTCTTTCGAAAACAGCTGTTCTGCTCTGCTGTGTAAGTTGAATAAAACTGATGTTGACTTTCCTTTGTGCCTTGGAATATTTATCATGTCTTTCGGAGATTTAAAAACAAATTTCGAACAATTAGCCTATAGAATCTTAATTCAATTTATTATAAAAATTAGTTTTTATTTACAAATATTTGGGGGGGTATTTAAGATTCAAGCCGTTTTTAATTGTTTTTAAATTATATTTTTAATATTTTTGTTAGTTACAGCCTTTTCAACTTTATATGGGGATACACCTACTATATACAAATTAATCTTATTTCTGTTCAATGAATTTAATAGTATTCATAAAAAATTAATTTAGCTTTACAAAAGGCTTAACAAATAAATTTCCATATCAAATTTGTTTGTTAAAACTAAATTATTTTTTATGTTTATTAAAATAGAATTTGATGCAAATGAATTTTGGTTACTGGGTTTCCAGTTTCCAGCAATAACATTCACCGCTGCATATTACACAAAAAAATAATCTTTTTTATTTGCAGCCAATGTTTAATGTGTGATAAAATAAAAAAAAAAGAAATTTAAAAATACGCAGATAAAGAGAAAAAACCAAAATCACATGCACAAAAATGCAACAAGAAAAATTGTTAATGCATATTGCGTGGCACTCATTGCTGCGTTGTGTGCAATAAATGACAATTAATTTGCCATAAATTTAAACACTCGCTGGTACATCTTCATGACTTCCTGCAGCAACACCCACAGTAATTGTGGTGCAATAAATTCAAAAAAAAAATAAAAAACGGAAAAAAAGAAAAAGAAACATTGCGAAACACAAAAAAATCAATGTTTTATGGCCGTGTTGTACAAATTGTCAATTTTCTCGCTCCACTATTGATTTATTTTCTTGGCCGTAATTTGGTTTTTAGCATATTTTCGCTTAAACACTTGTTTAACGAGCGTAATTAGAAACAAGGCATTAAAGCAAACTTGTCTGGTAGGCTTGTGTAGAAAACTTATGGATGTATAAATTAAATAATTTAAAATGGATGGTGTTGTGTATCGTATTCATGTTATAATACGTGTTTTTTTTAGAGTGTCACAACACCAGAGCAACGCGTGCAAATTGTTGAAATTTTTAATCAAAATAATTGTTTTACTCGTCAAATTCATCATGAAGTGCACTTCTTCCATTTTATGGTGTACATAATCTTCCTTCAGAGCGGCCAATTCGAAGAACAATAGATCAGGATTTCGGACCACATTTACTGTTACTGATAATGAGCATCCCGTGAGACGCCGAACAGTGCGCATTGAAGAAGCTGTAGCCGCTGTAGAGGAAAGCACTGAAGATGATCCTAATCAACAAATGCATCGCCACTCACAGCAATTGGAGTTGTGTCCTTCCGCTTTATGGAAGATTATTATTTTTTTGATGTTCCAGATTGAGGCTTCTACGAGCCAGCAGTGAGTTTCTGCCAAAAAATTGAGTTTCACCCAAAAAATATATTTTTGCAAGAAGATTTTTGCAAATTTAGTCAAAATTTTTTTTTCTCAAATTTTTGCGATGTAAGCTTTTTCGAAAGCTTCATCAAATTTGAAATTCCTTTCAATAATCATTTATTAAAAATAAACACGTTTTTGGGTAAAATTGAGGTTCAGCCAAAAAATTGATTTTTCCAAAAAAAAATTAGTCAAACATTTTTATTCTCAAATTCATACGATGTAAGCTTTTCCGAAAGCTTCATCAAATTTCCTTTCAATAATCATTTATTAGAAATAAACACGTTTTTGGGTAAAATTGAGGTTCACCCAAAAAATTAATTTTTCCAAAAATATTAGCAAAAAATTTTTTTTCGCAAATTCATGCGATGTAAGCTTTTTCGAAAGCTTAATCAAATTTGAAATTCCTTTCAATAATAATTTATTAGAAATAAACACGTTTTTGGGTAAAATTGACGTTCAGCCAAAAAATTGAGTTTCAACCAAAAAATTGATTTTTCCAAAAAAAAAATTAGCAAAAAAATTTTTTTTCTCAAATTCAAATTTGAAATTCCTTTCAATAATCATTTATTAGAAATAAACACGTTTTTGGGTAAAATTGACGTTCAGCCAAAAAATTGAGTTTCAACCAAAAAATTGATTTTTCCAAAAAAAGAAAAATTAGTCAACCTTTTTTTTCTCAAATTCATACGATGTAAGCTTTTTCGAAAGCTTCATCAGATTTGAAACTCCTATCAATAATCTTTTATTAGAAATAAACACGTTTTTGGGTAAAATTGAGGTTCAGCCAAAATATTGAGTTTCAACCAAAAAATTTATTTTTCCAAAAAAAAATTAGTCAAACATTTTTTTTTTCTCAAATTCATACGATGTAAGCTTTTTCGAAAGCTTCATCAGATTTGAAACTCCTTTCAATAAGCAATTATTACAAATAAACACGTTTTGGGTAAAATTGAGGTTCAGCCAAAATATTGAGTTTCAACAAAAAAATTAATTTTTCCATAAAAATTAGCAAAAAATTTTTTTCTCAAATTCATGCGATATAAGCTTTTTTTGAAAGCTTCATCAAATTTGAAACTCCTTTCAATAATCAGTTATTAGAAAAAAACATGTTTTGGGTAAAATTGAGTTTCAACCAAAAAATTGATTTTTCCAAAAAATTGATTTTTTCAAAAAAAAATTTGTCCGAAAATTTTTTTTCTCAAATTCATGCGATGTAAGCCACATGGCAGAAATCATATATAAACACTAATTTCATCAAATTTTCTTGCCAATAAAGACCGCTCATTGATATTAAAAATATATTTCCTTGTTTTATTATGATTTAAGCTTGTGCCACTCTATAAAAAACACCCTTTATATTACATGACTAGAGTATATTTAATATCTTACACTGAAAAAAAAATTTGGGACAGAAAATTTAATATATTAATATAAGAGTGAATTCTTAATAATAATTCTTAAGTGATGTAAAAAAATATTTGGCAACAAAGACACTTTGCTTAGCATTATTATTATTTTTTTAATATCAGCTTCCAGTTAATGACTTATTTTACTCATTACCAAATAGTAGATTTCATAGCAACTAAAATGATAAGATAAATAAGTAATAAATTTGTATTCCAATAACAGAAAACTCCTCATGGCCGAAATGCCTAAAAATATTACTGTTGTATTGTTGTTGCTTGTGTTAACTTTAAGGCTGTAAGTCGCTATTATTTTCTTTTTTTTTCTTTTTTTTTTTTTTTGCTGTAAAAGGGACTCTTATATTTTTCAACAAATATTTATAAATTTAATACTTGGCAGCTTTACTTTCTATTACATTTCCTTTACTGCGAAATTTTGAAACGGAAGCAAAATCATACGAAACGTGCCTTTACTTTTTTTCCCTTTTATCAACAAAATATGGAATTATTTAATATATTTCTTTTTATCATGATCATAATCAATGGTTTAGTTCTTTTTGGTTTGTCCGAAATAAAAATTAGCCTGGAAATACTGTTCAAACTTTTTTATTTTTGTTCGTTTTTAATTTGACCCAAAACGTACATGAGGCTGTCTGTCGTCTTGTCCCTTTTGGCCATTGTCAAAAAGCAAATAAACACTTGAAAGATGGGTGTTTTCTCTCATTCCTTTATTTAATTTTTTTTTCTGTTAATTTTTCCATCTGTATAAGCGTTTACATTGTTTTTTGTTTTAATTTTATTTTATAACTGGGCGTTAGTTTTGGTTGTTATCTTTATTATTTTTTAAGGAGGAGGGCATTTTGAACATGACTGTTTAGGCTTTCATTTTAAATTATTTTATTAAGAAATTGGATTTCAACTAAAGGTTAAATAAAAATATTTAACACCGATTAACGCCATCTATTTGTGGGGATGGTTAAATTAAAATATAGGGTTGCCAGTTTTGTACTAAAACCCTAAAATAAGCAATAAAATTGAAAATATGTAATAGAAAGGAACATTCGGGAATATTGCACTTTGCTTTTTGTAGTTGAAAAAATAAATCTGAAATAAATCTGACCACATTTTATCAATACCAAAAATCGCAAATCACTCATGACGACTCTCTATATTCACTGGGAGTAAAAAAAAATTTGTTGTAACAGTTGCACAATTGCTGGCTATTTATCTTGGAGACGCAACAGTTCCGCAGTTTTGCTCAGGTCAACAGTTGAGTATTTTGTGCAATTTTTTCCATCTCTAATTTTTTCTTTTCGCTACAAAATATTGTGCAAAGCCTGAACAATAACTCATCAAACGAAACAACTACCACCAGTTTCAAAACAGCTGATCACAATCCATATGAACGTCTTATAAACGCACCCAATGTGAAATGGTTTATCCATTAAAGGAAAAGTAATATATTATACAGGGTGGAAAAATTTGAGGTTAGGAAGTAAATTGGCTGTCAAATGATGAAGTTTCAAGAATTAATCTGTCATTCTTTGATATTAAATTGGTAAAAATTTGGGAAATTTTCCAGAATTAAAGCCGGTCGACAATTGTGTGCTTCGAAAGTTTGTGATCGAAAACAACGCATTTTTCAACAAAATCATCTTTGGTGATGTGAGGCCTATTTTCAATTAGGCGGTTGGGGAAAACATTCCATCCAACGATGCGGTTTTTTTTTTTTTTTTTTATCTTGGACCAGCACTCAGGGGATGACCCCTATATATGCAATGCATTACGCCGGAACTGAAAACGAGGGGATAGTATTGAGGGGACAGATTAGGAAAGATGAGAAGATAGACAGTTTTTTTTGTAGCTATTTCAACTTTTTTACTTCGCCGGCTAATTTTTGCTACAGGGCCGACGAAGGTGGGTGCTGTTACTCCGCTTTTATTACATGATCCTGTGAGTCCCTGCCAATTATGTTCAGTGACCAGTGACTATGCCTTCATCATTGAAACAGGCTGGCAACAACTAACACAACCACGGACTAATGCTGTTCAGAAGAATTCAACACAATATTTCATGACTCAGCGCGGGCTCGAACTCACGACCCTCCGCTTCATAGTCTCGTGTTCTACTACTTCAGCCAACAGTAGTCAGGTGGCATCATCGGCCCGTATTTTTTCGAAAATGAGCAAAGAAACGCCATCATCGTGCATTCTCTGCACTACCAAACGACGATAACCGATTTTTTGTGGCCACAATTGGCTAATTTGCTCACGATAAAGTGTGTTTTTTTTAGAGTGTCACAACACCAGAGGAACGCGTGCAAATTGTTGAAATTTTTTAATAAAAATAATTGTTCTATTCATCAAACTCATTGTGTACTTCTTCCATTTGAAGGCGTACATGATCGTCCTTCAGAGCGTCCTTCGAAGGACAATAGATCGTTTTCGGACCACATTTACTGTTACTGATCATGTGCATCCCGTGAGACGCCGAACAATGCGAACTGAAGAAGCTGTAGCCGCTGCACAGGAAAGCATTGAAGATCATCCTAATCAATCGATTCTTCGCCGTTCTCAGTAACTGGGGTTGTGTCCCCTTCCACTTTATGGAACATTTTTTTTAGTTGTTGAAAATTGGTGTTCCAGATGGCGCCTTCGACGTGCCAGCCTTGACGGCCACATAGCAGAAATCATATTTAAACATTAATTTCATAAAATTTTCTTTCCAATGAAGCCCATTTCATTGATATTAAAAATATATTTCCTTGTTTGATTATAATTTAAACTTGTGTCACTCTATAAAAAAAATCACCCTTTAGAAAATATAATTATAATCTGCTTGTAAACTCGTTATTTTTGACTCTATTGCACTAAGTTTTGTGTGACGTGGTATATTTATGTAAAATGTATTGGAATTACTGAAGAAGTATTGGAATCACTAAAGAATGAAATTAGATTTTTATATTTAATATAAAAACTCTGAGAGTTTTCTAAAACAATGTGTGAAAGTAAATGAATTCATTGCCTTTTATGCCGAATACATGCATGTGAATACATGTATGTATGCAAGTATGTGTGTGTGTGTGTTAATATATTATTTGAATACCTGATGTAATAAAAAATGAAAGCAGCAATTTGCGAACATTCTACTAAACAGAATAAATGGAAATATACACATATTCAAATATGTGCCTATTGATGTGCTTTCATATTCTTGTGATGTAATTTAAAATAGATTTCACAGATTTCTTTTCCAAAACATAACTTTCCTCTTAGGAAAGCTTAAGTTTCATAGTAATTTCCTTCACCCACTTAAGCACTTCGAAAACAGTTTCTTTGCACATTTTACAAACGTTTGAATTTAATAAACATTTATTTACGCACATTATGTTAATACACAAAGAGCTACATATGCCCACCATTAGCCCCAAACTTACGCATGTGGAAAGAAACACCCACAACAGGCAAACATTTCTAGGGGTGAAAATTAAAAGGCCAACAATTTTCTGGCCTTTATTTAGGTGATTACGTAAAAAATATACAAGAACAAAGTAATTTACAAGCTTTTACTTAAAGCTTTATTTAGTGTTCAGACAATCATTTTTAATTGAGTCAATATTCACTTTATTGACATAATTATCTTCCTGTTCAGGTTTTTACTCTCAAATTAACCCATTTTCGGAACAAATTCAACTTTTTTTCAAATTAAATTAAATTATTTTCAAAACAAATTAACTTTTTTTCAACACGAATTAAACATTTTCCTTTTTAAATTAAATTTTTTTCATTTATAATTTTTAAAATTTTAAAATTCAAATTATTAAAATACAAATTCATTTGTTTTTTAATTCAATATTAAAAGCTTAAAAAATAAAGGGCTTGTTTATAAAAAATAATTTATATGTATTAAGGTCTTATTTAACGTATTTCTATGCGCCGTAGTTTAATTTTTAAACTTTTTGATTAGTACAACTATGAACTAGATTTGAGTTAAGTTTTAAAATTTAATAGAATAAATATAAAAATATAAATTAACTTAATTTTTACGGTTTCATCCTTTTTTTAAAATTTCATTACATTCGAAAAAAACTTATTTTTTAGATTTGGTAGTAAATGTACTTCAAAAGTTGTTACTGTACAGGATTGGAAGATATTCCAGTGGGACAGGCATTTGTATTTTTTTTTATCATATTAAAGAAAACAAAATATATAAAAAATTAAGTTAATTTAAAAAACAAATCAGTTTGAAGTCAAAACAAGCGAGTTAATGTATAAAAATTTAGTTAATTTTAAAAATATTTAAATTAAAAAAAAACAACTTAGTTTTAAATAACAATTAAACAAACTATAAAAGCAATTGAATTTGAAAATGATAATAGTACTTAATTTTATATTAAATAATGTGAATTTAATATGAAAAATGTTGAATTTGATATGCAAAAATTTTAATTTATTTTAAAAATAATTTAATTTGTTTGAAATAAATGTTAATTTGTTTTGGAAAAAATTGAGTTTGAATTTAAAAAATTTTATTTTGATCTCAAAAATTTTTAATTTTAGGAGTAAAAACCTATACAAAACTTAGTCAATTCAATTAATGTATGACAACTAAGGTCGGATTTTTGATAGACGGTTTAACTTTAAACCTAGTTTAAGGAAGTCTAAAACTCTGATCTTTCCAGCAAACTGCAATTTTTTTCTTTATTATTTCATTAAGGACACACATTTTAAGCAAAACTAAGCCGTTCCGTCAAAATTTTGTATAAAAACTTGATAATAGCGGCAAAAGTCTGTTTTCAGATTAACTAAACCTAGTTTAACTGAGATCCCAAAAATCCGGTCTAAAAGTAAGAATTTTTTATATTCATGAGGACCTCAAGTTCAAATCTGGGATAATTTTTTTTGCTCTCTTTTTAATGTATTTTTGGTGTTTTTTTTAAATACAATTTGGGTGCTATGTCTCTACTAACTTTGTTTAGTGGGTACACAACCCACTAAACACAGTTTTTAGCAGTGATGCATTTGTAATTTCACTTGATTTTATAACAATTAAGTGTTAATTGAACAATCACTTAATTAAAATGGTTAATTGAGCTCAATAATGGCATTAATTGCGATAAACTTAGTTAAGTTTTATGTCTGAACACCGTATTAAACTATAGCATTTCATCGATTTTCGATTTGTGTAGAAAGTCGTTCCATATGAGATATTTTTTTTATCTATTTTTATATTACAATTTTTCACTTAATGAAAGGAGAAACATGCCGATAAACGTTTTGAAAGTGGCAGTACCATATTTCCGAAAAATTTCTCTTATAAAATGATGGTTTGAAGAATTTTTCACCATTATATAACGAAATAATTTTGGCTTATTTTCGGGTATGGACTAGTTATAATATATTTGCTATTTCATTAATAGAAACAGTGGACACGTTTCATCATGAAACAATTCCGTCATAAAGCTATTGTTGTGCTAAATCTAAACTGCTGATCAAATAGAGTTATATTATTTATACGTTTTGCAGTAGGAGCTGTTGGACTAAACATGTGCCAGCAGTTGAGGGCAAAAGTTACGTCCTGTGGACGTGAAAAGTATTTTTAACAAAATTTTCCTAAACAAAGTTCAGAAATAAAGGGTGTTTTTTATGGAGTGTCAAATGTTTAAATCATAATAAAACAAGCAAATATATTTTTAATATCAATGAAACGGTTTTCATTGGGAAGAAAATTTTATGAAGTGTTTAAATATGATTTCTGCCATGTGGCCGTCACGGCTGGCGGGTAGAAGGCTCAATCTGGAACACAATTTTCAACGATTAAAAAAATCGTCTATAAAGTGGAAGAACACAACCGCAGTTGTTGCGAACGGCCACGAATTGATTGATTAAGATCGTCTTCAATGCTTTCCTGTACAGCGGCTACAGCTTTTTCAGTGCCCGACTGTTCGGCGTGTCACGGGATGCACGCTATCAGTAACAGTAAATGTGGTCCGAAAAAGATCTATTGTTTTTCGAATTAGCCGCTCTGACGGATTATGTACTCCTTCAAATGGAAGAAATGCACAATGAGTTTGGCTAATAGAAAAATTATTTTGATTAAAAATTTCCACAATTTGCACTGCGTTGCTCTGGTGTTGTGACCAGTGCTGCCACTTCAAAAAAAATATTTTAAAATATTTTAGAAAGTTGCCAAATTTGAGAAAAAAATAACCAAATTTATAATGCACTGTTTTATTTGGAAAAAAAAACATAAAAATTTATTTGAAGTTGAAATGCAATGCAAAGTTAATAATTACAGAACAAGAATTGTAATTCACAGGGATCGTTAGCATATCTGTTATTACAACAGGCATGTATATTCATGGCGAATTTGCCTTGTGTATACAGTCAAATCCGCTTTAGCGCAACACGCTTTACTGAAAAAAATCGGATTACTGAAAGCGATACAAATCCCTGCACTGATTTTAAACGCAGCTAGTCTTATTCACTTCGCTTTAGCGAAACATCGCTTTACTAAATATATCGTATTAGTGAAAACCAAAAGCAAGAACACAACTACGTTTTGTATGAAACTTACTTCGCTTTAGTGAAAAAATAAACAATGACATCGAATCGATTGCATAACTTAAGGCTGAAAAAATTGTGCAAGTTTTGTCAATTAAAAAATTAAATGGCAAAATGTATTTGTCCTTTTCGCTCTTACGTACTTTATAGTATTTTTCTATTATATTGTCAATGCAAGAGGCTAGACATTTGATATAAAAAGTATTGTTTTACTGCTTTTAAGCAGTATGCTTAACTGTAACAAATTTCAGTAATCCGAACTACGTTTTGAGAAAAAATCGGATAACTGAAAAAAATTGGGTTTTGGTTATTTCCCGTAAAGCGGAGTCGAAATATACAATTCAATTGAAAAAGATTTTAAACCGTAGACTTAATTGCATTTGCAGTGATATATTACAAGTCCGTAGCATTAACATATAAAGCATTTAACTAATAAACTTTTTCAAAATTGCCTCACTGTGAATTCTTCCATCAAAATACCTACTATGCACTTCTCATACTTGCACTTAGGCTCAGTAAAGATTCCTAATTGTTTGTTAGTGATTGTATTAGTTAGGATATCTTTTTTTGTGCCACACCGTGAATTATTCCAACAAAATGCCTACTACGCACTTCTCATACTTGCACTTAGGCTCGGTAAAGATTTCTAATTGTTTGTTAGTGATTGTATTAGTTAGGATATCTTTTTTTGTGCCACACCATGATTTTAAGCAGTACGCTTAACTGTAACAAATTTCAGTAATCCGAACTACGTTTTAGAGAAAAAACTCGGATACCTGAAAAAAATTAGGTTTTGGTTATTTCCAATAAAGCGGAGTCGTCTGTATTTTTTTATAACAGAGCTGAGAAGCGTTGCCATTGTTATGCAACAAACGTAATACAAACAAGTAAATATCAATGTCAACAATTTTATAAACCGTGATTTAAAAATATGAAAATATTTATATCTATTATTATTTTCGCAAAAAAGTAACCAAAATGAACAAAATGTTCACATCTTCACATTGGAAAAAAATAACAAATTTTGGTTACAAATAACCAAAAACACCAGCTCTGGTTGTGACACTCTAAAAAACACTATTTATATTCTCTCCTGTCTTAAAAGCGACGGAATATATAAATAAGAACGGATGTGTATCCTTATGCCAGCTTAATAAGGGCCTACTACAAGGCCACTTTCTCAGTGAGTTCAAACTCTGGCCTGCGTTCCTTGTATATGTAAGAGAACTTGGAGAAAGTGATTTACACATACATAGGAATCTAGTACACAAACATCCATATGTATGTGAATATATAGCATATACATAAATATGTATCTACGTGTATGTTATTTCATTTACGCTTAAGAAACTTATTTTTCTGTAAAAACATGTCCTCACATAAGTGTATACATGTACTACTCAAGTAAAGGGAATGTGGCCAACCTTTTTTAGTCAAAAACATGGCAAAAATAAAATACAAGATGGTGAAGTTGATATAAAAACATACAAAATAATTTGCATAAATCCCCCATTTTTCACCAAACGCTCATATTTTCTATGACATACATATTTTTCTAGACTGCCTGCCAATCAATAATTATGATAAAATTATATACATATTTTAAAAATGTTGTTAAAACACTGATTATCTTATATATAAATACGCTGTATGTATATGACATATTTGTGGTACGCTTTTAAGTAATTTGTCGTCCACCGATATTGATGAAATACATATAGTTTAAAAGGTATTTGTGAATAGACATGCACAATATACGTAATAGTTCTAAATTTTTAGCATAAAAGTAAAAAAGTATACATATTTATATAAAGTTTTATATTTTACAAACGAGAAAACTCACATGCAAAATTTTAAAGTCAGTCTCTATCATTTCTTATGGCTGGCAGAAAGAAGTGATCTTTTTTGAAATTTAAAAGACGGTTGATTGAAAATTTGGTAGAACTTTTGCCACCAAGATCCTAGTCAAAATAAATTTAATAACCAAATATCGAGGGCCTATACTCAATAACTGCTATTAAACAAACAGGAAAATGTTCAGGAGAGGCAAACAAAATAGTTTTGAGTCAAAGCTGTAGCTAGACCTCATCGTCCGAACAGTTTTCCATAGAATAGTATTTTTGGAAAAATTGGTTGATAGCATGTAGGCCCTCGATATACTATTCGAATGAAAACACTTCTTGGAAATTTGCTAGAATTCATGAGAAAATAGTTGAATTGGCAACAGTGGGTAAAAGAGCATGTTTCATCTGTATTTTAATAAGTACAGACACTTGCACAACCAATTTCTTTTCATGTAATTCACATTTAATGTGTCATATGTGTATTACAAATTCACAAGAAGAAATCAGCAACAACAACAACAAAGAATATACATTTACATATGAACATATAGTATAAGCATAGATATATGTACAGCAGCACATAAGTTGTGTTTGATTTACATAAAAAGTTTTTGTTTGATTTTAAGATTCGAAATTTAAGTAGACTGGCAGCAGAGTTTTTTAAAAAAATACTAATATGTATCTTATTTGAAGTACGAACAGAGCACATTATATATTTATATATATATTACATATCTACTTATTTACATATGTTCTTATGTATATAATTTTGTTATTAAAGTTTAGCCTGCAACGCACTTGGGAAAGTTAATTTCTGAAATTAAATTCTTGCAATTCCCAAAACTCGCTTTAATTTTTTATTAAAAAAATTAGCAATTTTTTTTTTTTAATCTCGGACCAGCAATCAGGGGATGACCCCTACATATGCAGTGCATTGCGCCGGAACTAGAAAGGAAGGGATAGTAGTGAGGGGACAGATGAAGAAAGTTGAGCAGATAGAGAATTTTTTGTAGCAATTTCAACCTTTTTTTTTTTACTTCGCCGGCTAATTTTTGCTACAGGACCGACGAAGGAGGATGCTGCTGTTACACTGATCGTGTCAGTCGCTGCCAATTATGTTCAGTGACCAGTGACTATGCCTTCATTATTGAAACAGGCTGGGAAGAACGAACACAACCACGCACTAATGCTGATCAGAAGAATTCACCATAATATTCATGACTCAGCGCGGTGTTGAACTCAGGACCCTCCGCTTCATAGTCTCGTGTTCTACTACTTCAGCCAACAGCAGCCACAATATAAAACTCATAGAGACGCGTTAAAATCTATTAAGAATGGATTCTTAAAACATTGGCTATTTTCAAGAGTGTCTGCCTAATTTCTTGGCATTAAATATCCAATTTTTGATGACACATAGTTACAGAATAAGGAGTATTAGTTTTTTATTTAATCTTTTGCTTATGCTCTACTTAACCTAATTTTTGACAAAAATATAATAAATATATTTTATTTAATTACCAAGGACTGATGCAAGTAATTGTTCCCTAAATAAGGAAGCACTTTACTTTTTTTTACACCCTCCAAAAAAGAACTGGAGGGTATAGTCACTTTGACTTTCCGTGTGTAATACAGCGAAATATCTCTCTGGGACCCCATAAAATATATATATATATATATATATATATATATATATATATATATAGATCTAGACATTCCCGTCCGTCCGTCTGTGGAAATCATGATACAATCCAAACGAAAATATCCTATCCCCTGAAATTTGCTATACATAAATTTTGAATGATAGCATAGGTCAAGTTCGTAAATGGGTTGAGTCGGCCCAGAAGGAAAAAAGTTCCTCTAAGAAGATCTAAACCAACCTCTAAAAAACATTTTTAACTTTTTTTTTTTATTTTGTTAAGCAAATGATATATTTTTATTTCAGAGAAGGTCTAACGCGTTAAATTTGGAGCCATAAAATAAAAAAAAATTAATTTTTGGACCCCGCCCCTTTTGTGGGAGTTGAAGTAACATATTACATTGAAAAACAATGCCAATTCCTTTACAATTAATTGTTTAAGCTTTTATAATGAAGGTAAGATAATCTCTGATCTTCGCCTCTCTGATCTAACCCTCCGTTCACCTTTGCCCCTAAATGACCCTATCAAAAAAAAAAACAAAAAAAAAAGGAATTCTACACTTAATTATCCCACCAAACATTTATTTTTTTTAGTTTTCACGACAAAGGTGAACTGTCTTCTCTACGGCCCTTCCCGGAGTGACCCGGTCAAAATAGAGTTTTAAAATTGGGCAAAGAAATGTTTTGAAGGAACTCAGACCCAGCAGTTTAAACATTTTAAATTTATTTACTAAATATTTTGTAACTCGGACGGTTACTCAGGAGATGACCCCTACACATGCAGTGCATTGCGTCTTAACTAGAAAGGAGGGGATAGTATTGAGAGGACAGAGGAAGAAAGAAGAGAAAATAGAGAATATTTTGTAGGTATTCTAACCGGCTAATTTTTTGCTACAGGGTCGACGAAGGGGAGTGCTGTTCCTCTGCTATTCAGTACATGAAGTGACAATCGCTGCCATAACCTGTGCTATACCTTCATCACTGAAACAGGCTGGCAATAACAAGCACAATCAT
This sequence comes from Linnaemya tessellans, assembly GCA_951800035.1. Lineage (NCBI taxonomy): Eukaryota > Metazoa > Arthropoda > Insecta > Diptera > Tachinidae > Linnaemya > Linnaemya tessellans. The sequence continues at coordinate 155,453,051 of OX637532.1, read as the reverse complement.
GCACTGACACGCTGATCAGAAGAAATCGACACAATTTACATGTTTGAGCGTGGAATGAAACTGTGAACCCTCCGCTTCATAGTCTCGTGTTAACTACTTCAGCTAACATCCCCTCCCTCTTGATGTTTATTTTAAAGCACTTAACACCGGAGTCATTAATTAAAAGTTTAATTTGGCAAGCATAATCACAAAGAAAGGTTTTTCTAATCTTACTTATAAAATCAGCTTTTATGTCCAAATTGTCGGCATTTCCCAAGACAGCAATTTTATTTAAAAAAAAAAAATCTGCACAACTTTTAGAGTTTAAATTTCTAACGGCGTTCTTCTGAACACAACAAGTTGCATAAAATAAAATAATTGTATATTTTGTTTTTCATTATAAGAAAAAAAAATGTATCCAACGTGACAGTCAATCAGTAGACTTTTTTAAATACAAGTATTTGAAACGCTACGTTTTCTACAACAAAACAAAATTGTTTGTTGAAAAGTTTTTGAAGCTTTAAACTTTTTTTTTCTAACATTTGTTGGCTTTGTTGAAATAAGCATTTAACTTTTTCTGTGACTCCCTTGTGACAGAACATTAAAAAAAATGTTTTTTTTCGGTTAAACGAGATGTGAGAGATACGAGTATAAAAATCATGCATAAAAGTTTAAAAATTTTTTTTATGGTTATTTCAACACAAGATTAGAATGACAAAACGTTTTTTATTGTTTGAATATATAAAACTTTTAATTAAGCGAAAATTTGTAGAATTTTCATAAAATTTTAGACTGCGGCAAAATAAAAATGTAATAAATAAAACAATATATATTTGAAATGTGCCACTAGCAATTGTTGTTGCTACTTCTCTGCTTAAATATTAAAATAGATTTTATCCTATACGAATTTATTGATCTGCTAAATTGTTAAGATTTTATGTTTATATATTTTTCTTAATTTTTTTGCTTTATTTTAGCCACATCTTCCAAATTGAATTTCCTATATTTTATTGCTTCTGTTTTTATTGTACTTTCTAATCTTTCATCTCTTAAGAGAATATTAAAAGCCACCAAAAAGGACTTGTTAATATTATCAAGACATTTATCTGGCCAACCACATAAATTTTGCTAATTTAAGGGAAAAATATTTCCCACTTTTATGTTTATTGCAAAAGAGATAAGCATTTATGGTCCAATCTTAATTACTGCAAGAAATCAAATAAAATTGTGCTTTAAAATAAAATATTCCGCCAAGAAAAGTCAGACATAATAAATAACATACAAGTGACTTCATAGTGCCTAGTGCTGAAATCATAGTCTTTAAAATTATTTAAAAAAAAATTTGTTTGAATAGAAATAAGCTTATGTTTGCTATAAAACAATAAAATGTTTTGTTTAGCAAAAAGTGAAATTAAAATAAACATTTATATTCAGTTAAGCAAAAAGTGCGGAAAACAAAACATTTTATAGAGATGATAACAAAAAATTCCCTTTAGAATGCTCTGGTTAAGTTTAAAAAAAAATATGCAAAATTCTACACGTAGAACAATAAACAAATGAAACAACGTTTTATACAGAATAACAGAAAAATAAAGGAAAACCCGCTGGGGCTTTTTCTTTGTTGCCTGAAAAACTGGTGTATTAAATAGAAATACATTTTTATTAAAAGCAATTTTATAAAGAGGACATATTCAAATAATTTTTCTTAACACGGTTTTGATTTAAAAGTTATTTTTTTTTTAGAAATTTAAAGTCTTTAAATATAACAAAAATTTTTAAAAATTCGATAATAAATATTTTTTTTTGTGAGAGAAAAGTTTTAATTTTTTAAAGGATGGGCAAATTTGAGGTTAGGAAGTAAATTGGCTGTCAAATGTTGAAATGTCAAGAATTGGGACGTCATTCTTTAAAATTTAGTTAGTATAAAGTTGGGAAATTTTAATCCCGGATTGTTACATTCTTAAACGAAAAATTTTAGTTGCGAAAATTTTCCATCAAAATGGTGAAAGAAAACGACACATTTTTTCAATAAAATCATGTCCAGAGCTCCGAAATCTTCGAACAATAAAGACATAAATAACTTGCTACTACTCACACACACACGCACACACACACAAATCGGCAAAAACAAACAGTTTCACTCTCTACTCGAATTCGAGCGCGAGTACTTCTGCGAGTATAAAAAAAATATCGAAAGTACTCTATTTTTCTATGCCACTCGAATAAGAGCGCATATGCTTTGCTCGATTTCGAGTGCGAGTAAAATACGCTCGAAATCGAGCAGATTATACTCTTGCCAAGTACTCTTTCAGTCTTTCTCATACAATGCAAAAATAGAAACTGTTTGTTTTTGCCGATTTGTGTGTGCGTGTGTGTGTGTGTGTAGTAGTAGCAAGTATAGTATTATTTATATCTCTATTGTTCATTATAATATAGAAAATATAAGTAAACTTCTAAAAATATAATAAAACTTTTTTTATAAAACCAACTAATTGCTCCGCACACGCGCACTGTATGGAAAGACTGAAAGAGTACACAAAAACCACACGCACGCGCAAGTCAGCAAAGACAAACAGTTTCTATTTTTCCACTCGATTTTACTCTTAAGAGTAAGCTCTCACTCTATTTCGAAGATTTTTACTTCCACTCTTACTTTTTAAAAAAGGAGTACTAGCGAGTACTCCCACCTAAAACAAACGAGTGGAGCGTAAACTTTTTGTAACACTCGTAATCTTCGAGTACTCTTCTTCGCGAGTATTTTTCACTCGCGAGTAAAATCGAGTAAATCTGAGCTCTGATCATGTCTCGTGATGGGGCCCATTTTCAATTAGGCGTTTATGTAAACAAAGAAAATTGTCGCATGTGGCGACTCATAAAATCTACAAACATCCTTCGAAAAACCATTGCATCCAAAGAAAGTGACCGTATGGTGCGGTTTGTGGTCAGGTGGCATCAACGGGCCATATATTTTTTTTTTCAGAAAAGAGCAAGGAAAAGCCGTGAACGTGAATTATCTGCTCTACGACACCATAAGTGTTTTTTTTTTGGAGCCACAATTGGCTAATGTTGACATAAGTGAGTTTTTGGTTTCAGCAAGCCGTTGCCACAAGTCACACAGTTGGCCAAACGTTGGGTGCTTTTGGCTGAAGTAGTAGAACACGAGACTATGATGCGGAGGGTCCTGAGTTCGAGTTCGAGTCCGCGCTGAGTCATGAAATATTGTGTTGAATTTCTTCTGATCAGCATTAGTGCGTGGTTGTGTTAATTGTTGCCAGCCACTGGCAGCGACTAACACCATCATGTACTAAAAGCAGAGTAACAGCACCCACCTTCGTCGGCCCTGTAGCAAAAATTAGCCGACGAAGTAATAAACGTTGAAATAGCTACAAAAACAACTGTCTATCTTCTCATCTTTCCTAGTCTGTCCCCTCAATACTATCCCCTCGTTTTCAGTTCCAGTGCAATGCATTGCATATATAGGGGTCATACCCTGAGTGCTGGTACAAGATAAAAAAATAAAAAATAAAAAAAATTCACTTATTGCATTATAAATTTCCCAGTCACATGATTTCTCGATTTGCTGATGTCAAATGGCCGCCACGTTCTTGTGATTTAACGCCGCTGAATTATTTTCTCTGGGGCCATGTGAAAGAGCACAACCAACTGACGCTCTGAAAGATGAAATTCGGCGATGCATTGAAGAGATATCAGAAGCTTTGTAAAGGGTGTTTTTTATAGAGTGACACAAGTTTAAATCATAATAAAATAAGGAAATATATTTTTAATATCAATGAAACGGGAAAGAAAATTCTATGAAATTAATGTTTAAATATGATTTCTGTCATGTGGTCGCCATGGCAAGCCTGTAGAAGCTGCAATCCGGAACATCAATTTTCAACAACTTAAAAAATCTTCCCTAAAGTGGAAGGACACAATCCCAGTTGCTGAAAAGGGCGAAGAATTGATTGCTCATGATAATCTTCAATGCTTTCCTGTACAACGGCCACAGCTTCTTCAGTGCGCACTGTTCGGCGTTTTACGAGCTGCTCATTATCAGTAACAGTAAATGTAGCCCAAAAACGATCTATTGTTCTTCGAATTAGCCGCTTTGAAGGCGATTGTGTTCGCCATAAAATGGAAAAAGTGCCCGATTAGTTTGACGAATAGAATAATTATTTTGATTAAAAATTTCAACAATTTGCACGCGTTGCTCTGGTGTTGTGTCATTCTAAAAAAGCACGCTATAGCAAAATGTGGTGAAAAATTTTGTGAAAAGACAGACGTCATGCCGATGTGCTGGAGGTGGATATTTTCCCGATATCCTATTTCATTATTAATTACCATATTTCTACTTTATATTGTTAATTATCATCAATTCTATCCAAAACTACCATTTTATTGATTACAATACGCTACAAGAATGGGAGGCAGCTATTCTCGAGCAGAAAAGTATATATTTAAAAGTCCTGTAGTAGAAGTAAAAGAGCCAGTTTTAATACTTTCATGCACGTGCATCTCAATAAGGTGCTGCTGGCTGAAGTAGTTAAAACGAGTAGTTAACGAGACTATGGAAACGACAGTCGGGAGTTCGACTCCGTCATGAATACGGTGACGATTTCTTTTGATCAGCATTAGTGCAGTCCTATTTCAATAACGAAGGGAGAGCACTGGTCACTGAACATAAATGGCAGCGACTGACACCCTCATGTACTAAAAGTAGAGCAACAGAAACCTTCTTCGTCGGCGCAATTAAAAAATAGAGGTTGGCTTTAATTAAAAAATATTAGCCAATGAAGTAATAGTTAAAATTTCTACAAAAAAAAAATTAGTAATAATTTCTATCTTCTCATCTGCCTTCTTTCTAATACTGACACAATGCACTACCCTGAGTGCTTGTCCTACTCTAAAAATATATATAGTATATATAAAGGGTGTTTTTATAAGAGCTTGCTGATTTGAAATTTAAATAAAACACACGCCAAATTATGAAATGGCCAAACAAAATTTTTTTATTTGGTAGATAATTTCTTGTCATTTAACATTTAAATATAATTTCGGGCATATGGCCACCACGACTATTTTGCACAAAGGTCATTCTGGAGGTCCAATTTTCGACCACCTTTTCAAGCATTTGAGGGCGTATTTCAGCAATGACACGTTGAATACTGGTTTCAAAAGCGTCAATCGTTGCTGGTTTATCCACGTAAACGAATGATTTCAGGTATCCCCACAAAAAATAATCGAGTGGCGTCAAATCACACGAACGCGGAGGCCAATTCACCGGTCCATTTCTCGAAATAATGTTGTCGTTGAAATGTTCTTTCAATAAGTCCATTGTTTCGCCCGCAGTATGACAAGTGGCACCATCCTGTTGAAACCACATTTCGTTTACATCCATATCTTGAAGTTTTGGCACCAAAAATTCATTGATCATGATTCTGTATCGATTTCCATTCACGGTAACGCGTCGTCCTTCCTCATTTTTAAAGAAATAAGGACCGATGATTCCACCAGCCCATAGACTGCACCAAACAGTACATTTATCGGGATGCATTGGTAATTCTTGAACGGCGTGTGGATTATCTTTGCTCCAAATACGGCAATTTTGCTTGTTGACACATCCATTCAACCAAACATGCGCCTCATCACTGAAGAGAATTTTGCGTTAAAAAAGCGGATAAACATTTTTAATTGAACACCGTTTTTGAAAATAAATTTCCACGATTTGGAAGCGTTGTTCTGGAGTTAACCTGTTCATGATGATTTGCCAAACAATAATGAGTAGAGACGTCACTTTAAACTGTCAAAACAGCTGTCAGACAACAGAGTGATTCGTATAAAAAAAACTTCATAAAAAAACACGCTTTACATACATATATATTTTGAATATGCATTTTAATAAAATGCTAGATATTGACTTTAGCTGGCCGGTTGGTATGACTACGTTTCATCTTGACATGCAGTTTTAAAAACAAGTTGTTCTCAGATGTCATTACGGTGCATTTCCAAGAAAAAAAATATATCCAGCCAATAGTTGCATTCAAAATTCATATTTGTTATTCTACATATAAATCATTTATTTTTTTTTTCTTTTTTTTATAGCAAGAAGCACACTTAATCTTATATTAATATTCTGCATCGCTAGATATTTCCTTTTTACTGTTTTCACTACTTTTTTCTTAAACAATTTTTTTCTCCAGCGAGTCATATCAAATATGCATTTTAGCACACAACTACCAACATGCACTCATAACACACATACACATAAATGTTTAGTGCCAACTATTGGCTTTTAAACATGAAGCAAAAGGAATCTTCTAAATACGACGTATTTGTGTACGTGTTAATGTATAAAGAACAATATGTTGGTATATAGAAAATGTGACTCACATTTGCACATACTAAGAAAAAAAAAAGTAAGATTCACATAAATAAAAATGCGTTATTTCCAAAATTTTAATGCATTTCTTGTTATATAAAGCAGAATTTAGATAGATATAATCGCTTATATGACCAACTGACATAACGAGCATTTTAAAAAGTTTAAGAAATAACATCAGTTGTAAAAGATATCTGGCAATTTTACTTGGTTTTATTTTTATCTTGGACCAGCACTCAGGGGATGACCCCTATATATGCATAGCATTGCGCCGGAACTGAAAACGAGGGGATAGTATTGAGGGGACAGATTAGGAAAGATGAGAAGATAGACAGTTGTTTTTGTAGCTATTTCAACCTTTTACTTCGCCGGCTAATTTTTGCTACAGGGTCAACGAAGGTGGATGCTGTTACTCTGCTTTTAGTACATGATAGTGTCAGTCGCTGCCAATTATGTTCAGTGACCAGTGACTATGCCTTCATCATTGAAACAGGCTGCTACTTCAGCCAACAGGTTTTATTTTTATGTTTTGAACCAGAACTCAGGGGATGACCCACTAAATATGCAATGCATTGTGCCAGAACTAGGAAAATTGGTTATGGAAAGGAGGATCGAGGGAGTAGTGCTTGTGTACTTTCAATTTAAGCTTTAGAAGGAAAGATCTCTGTAGGAAATTTGTTCCACATACGAACGGTTCGGCCAAAGAACAAATTCTCTCTGCAATACGTGGATAGCTTCAGTGGTACTTCAACTACAAGAGGATGAGCCCTTCGATTCAAAGGAAGTTAATTATTTGGGGTATTAACACTGTGTGCTATTTAGTCATATTGTCATAAAGTCATAATATTTAAGACCAGTTTAAAAAAGATGTTGTTGTGCTGCATACAAAAAAGTCTTTCAGGTATGTTTTTGTTTTGTCATAAAATTGCTCTAGAGATCTGAGTCGAACGGCTGAAAATCTTTAGGCGAGACGGCGCTAGTATATGTTTGCCGCCGTTACTTATATATGATTCACGACTAAAAAACGACTAAAAAATTATTCATACCCATACGTCTGTACATTAAATCGCATTTTTATAACATAAAAACAAAAAACAAAATAAGTTGACAAAAACTAAATATATAAAAGTGAACAATTTTTATCGTTTAACTTACGTAGCTGGCAGCCATTGAACGTTTGCCGCCGCAAAAAAAATTTATTCAGTTCATATTAAGTCAAAGTTTTCGAGCTATTATTTTATGACTTAATAATTTATGACTAGTGTGAATCCCCTAATTGTGTATTTATTTTTTATATTATTTAATATGAAAAATTGCGATTTTTTAAAAACCTATTTTAAAAGTCATTAATGCATAGATGAAATTTGTTATAGCCTAAGTCCAAGGATGAAGAGTTATAAAAATTTAAATAAATTATTTAAAATAAATTGAAACTCCAAGAGGGCTTTAAATATCTATAGATGAAACATTTAACTCAACAATAAGGACAATTTCTCCCAGCAAGAACTTATTTAAATTATTTAGCTAAATTTATTTTTCCAAAATAAGTTCACTTACGTCAGATTGTCAGGCAAGCGTAGTTGTTTATGAACTTTTATATGTGAGAACACATCTTCACATCTTTTAAGTTAACTTTTCTTGGTTAATTTTCAGTTTGTTTGTCTATTGTTCACATTTTCCATGCCACAGGAAATTGCTTATGTTTAGTTTTTTTTCTCTTTTCTATGATATTTTTCCTTTAATATCTTATTGTGTCCTTGTGGTATAAAGTAGCATACTTCTGGTATCAGAGATGGTGTGTATGTGAATGTATGCATACATGTTTCTATAATTGCTCAGCAAACATATCCAGGATTAAACTCTTTGAGCATTAACTAAGCGGGCCATTTTGAAGGCCTTTTTAACTCTTCTATTCCAATATAATTCTTCTTTGGTTCCGGAAAGCCTTTACAATTCGTGTTAAAATATTCCTTCATAGTTTCTAGCTTTTACTAGTTTATTATTACTACAGGGATAAGAATATTTGGGATTTCTTCTTTAAGTTGGGCGCTGTTGGCTGAAATAGTAGAACACGTGATTATGAAGCGTAGGGTCCTGAGTTCAACCCCGCGCTGAGTCATGAATATTGTGTTGAATTCTTCTGATCAGCATTAGTGCGTGGTTGTGTTAGTTGTTCCCAGCCTGTTTCAATGATAAAGGTATAGTCACTGGTCACTGAACATAATTGGCAGCGACTGACACGATCATGTACTAAAAAAGCGGAGTAACAGCAGCATCCTCCTTCGTAGGACCTGTATCAAAAATTAAGCGGCGAAATACAATGGTTGAAATATCTACAAAAAATTCTTTATCTCCTCATCTTTCTTCATCTGTCCCCTCAATACTATCCCCTCCTTTCTAGTTCCGGCACAATGCACTGCATATGTTGGGGTCATCCCCTGAGTGCTGGTCCGAGATAAAAAAAAATTACGACTTTTTATGTTTTAAAAAAATTTTTCAAATTACAAAATTTCAATTACACACACTATTTTGAACATGTATGCATGTGTGTATGTTTGAAAATACTAAATGAAATTTAATAATTTTGTTGCTTTTCAGGCAATTATGAAACAATAAATTGAATTAAGATTTTATAGGCTAATTGTTCGAAATTGTAATTTAAATCTCAGAAAGACATGAGAAATATTCCAAGGCACAAAGGCAAACATGTTTTATAACTTTTATCCAAAGAGTTTAGAAAAAAATAAAGGGTGTTTTTTAATGAAGTTTTTTTTATACGAATCACTCTGTTGTCTGACATCTGTTTTGACAGTTTAAAGTGACGTATCTACTCAGTATTGTTTGGCAAATCATTATGAACAGGTTAACTCCAAAACAACGCTTCCAAATCGTGGAAATTTATTTTCAAAAACAGTGTTCAATTAAAAATGTTTATCCGCTTTTTTACCGCAAAATTCTCTTCAGTGATGAGGCGCATTTTTGGTTGAATGGATGTGTCAACAAGCAAAATTGCGGTATTTGGAGCAAAGATAATCCACACGCCGCTCAAGAATTACCAATGCATCCCGATAAATGTACTGTTTGGTGCGGTCTATGGGCTGGTGGAATCATCGGTCCTTATTTCTTTAAAAATGAGGAAGGACGACGCGTTACCGTGAATGGAAATCGATACAGAATCATGATCAATGAATTTTTGGTGCCAAAACTTCAAGATATGGATGTAAACGAAATGTGGTTTCAACAGGATGGTGCCGCTTGTCATACTGCGGGCGAAACAATGGACTTATTGAAAGAACATTTCAACGACAACATTATTTCGAGAAATGGACCTTTGAATTGGCCTCCGCGTTCGTGTGATTTGACGCCACTCGATAATTTGTTGTAGGGATACCTGAAATCATTGGTTTACGTGGATAAACCAGCAACGATTGACGCTTTGGAAACCAGTACTCAACGTGTCATTGCTGAAATACGCCCTCAAATGCTTGAAAAGGTGGTCGAAAATTGGACCTCCAGAGTGACCTTTGTGCAAAATAGTCGTGGTGGCCATATGCCCGAAATTATATTTAAATGTTAAATGACAAGAAATTATCTACCAAATAAAAAATTTTTTTTGCCCATTTCATAATTTGGCATGTGTTTTATTTAAATTTCAAATCAGCAAGCTCTTATAAAAACACCCTTTATTTATATTCTGCATATCTACACAATAATACCTTTCAAATCCTATATATTTTATTAATATTAGCGCCCTATAAGATCCTTAAAAGTGTACAACAAAAACAATTTCTACCATATTTATATAGAAGATTTTTTAATCTAGGAATGGAACTTCGGGGATAAGATCCACTTATACGTTCTTCCTTGTCTGTTAAGAGCTGAAAAAGTGTTGATAGGACAAATGACAGAGTAAGAGAGGGTATTTGCTTTTTACTATGTTATTTACACCTAAGACACATTCGGCGGGTTAACATTATTACAATATACTGAAATACATACATATGATGATATATAAAGGAGTTTTGGATGAGGAATTGTACAGATCAGTTGTGCATGCAATTTTGCAAGTATACTGTATAACAAAATCTACTTTTTTCCGTATTAACAATCTATTAACGAAAGATAAAGGCTTCAACCATTCTTAAATCCATTATTCAATGTTTGAGAAACCCCATTGTGCAAATGCACTAAATGTTTAACTGTCTACTATAGATTTTGGCCTGCAGGATAATTTACCATATTTTAATAAAAAATAGACGGCATCGATTAAGTTCAGCCATATTTATGGAAAATGCTAAATGAAAATATCTGCAGAAGAAACATGGAGCCTCTTAGCTCATTGTGTTACTCTGCGAATACGACTATGCCGTGTAGTTACTTTATGATTATCAAATATAAATGTAGGATGAAAATAATGTTCTCTATTTATTTCAAATCATGAGTTAATTTTTGGAAAACTCTATATTAATTTTTGTATTGTATCTAGCTGCACATTAAAAGTTTAAATGTATATTAAGTGGAGCTGCAAAAGACCTTCGTATAGGCCTCCTGAGGCAGCGACTGACACTATTATGTACTAAAGAGCAGAGGAACAGCACGCGCCTTCGTTGGCCCTGTAGCAAAAAATTAGCCGGAGAAGTAAAAGGTACAAAACAGGAAGTAAACAGGTCCAAAAATTGTCCATGTTCGCATCTTTCTTCATCAGTCCCCTCAATAAACGGAGAGGATCTCCTTTCTAGTTCTGGCGCAAAGCACCGCATATTTAGGGGTCATCCCCTGAGTGCTGGTTCGAATTAACAAAAAAAAAATAAAAAATAGGTGTGCTGAGTAAAATAGCACGAAAGAAATTTATTGCCACTGCCACCATGTATCTGCCCGATAAGGCTTCTTGGTAGGCCTTCTCCTAACTTCAATGAAAGCATCATATTGTACATGTTTTTTACATACGAGTACACACACACATGGATATTATTTTTAGTACATTCCTTAACTTAACTTTTCTTTTTTTTTTATTTCTTTGCATTAAATTTTGTTGCAAGCGGAATACAACAGCAACATTGCTGTTTCTTCTTGTTGCTGATAATGTATTGCATATTGTGTTCTCTTGTCTTTTGCTTTTAATAATTTCAACAACAAATTTGTTTGACTTAAAAGATGATGAGCGAATAATAAAAAAAAAAAAGAAACTGAATGGAAATAGCAAAAGAAAAATGAAATTGTTAAAACATATTTCTTTTTCCTGCCAGAATGCATTCGTTATTCGTTTCTTTGTTGTAGAATTCTTGTTAGGCAAAATCAAATGAGAGTAAGAGTCCTTTAGCAAGGATTGTGCTTATTTTTTTTTTTTTTTTTTTGGCATTATCATATTTAGTCATTTTCATAAGTCTTTTAAAATTTAGCAAAGAAAAAATTAAGAAAATGCATGTTTAAGTGTATATGTGTACGTTTGTTGTGCAGTAGTTTATGGTTATTCAAAAAGTTTTTTCAAAACTTTCTTTTATAGTTATCAACTACCACTTCAACCACTACAATATGCAAAGACACGGCTACTAATATTCGTATGTTTCTTTTCGTAGCCCAGCATACACGGGACTTTAATTTCATACCAACTGAAAATAGTTTCTTATAATAAGATCTTTTCTAAAAGAGCAAATTAATCTTAAATGTTTGTACATATTTTTCCAGTGTGGGTTTTATAGAAATGCGTCATATACTTATATGTGTGTATTCCAGCAGAAATTACCTGGTTTTCTTTTTGTCAATTCACAAATTGAAAGCTATTTTCATAAAAAATATTTTAATTTAATTGCTTAAAAGTGTTACTTGTTACTTATTAGAAGAAAGTTCAATTCAGTATACGTTAATACGGTATTCAGACATACACCTTAATTGATCTTATCTTAATTAATGACATTATTGAGCTCAATTAACCATATAATATTTTAATTAAGTGATTGTTCAATAAACATTTAATTGTTATAAAATCGAGTAAAATTACAAATACAGCACTGCTAAAAACTGTGTTTAGTGGGCAAAACGCAACTCACTAAACAAAGTTAGCCGAGACATAGCACCTAAATTGTGGAAAAATTAAAAAGCACCATAAACAGAATATGTCGTTCCATGTTGAAGTTAAATTATTGATATTAAATTTATTCTTAATTAGAAAATTTAAAAAAACAAGCTTTGCACTTGAGGTCCTTATGAATATAAACAAATTTCATTTTTAGTTGTCATGGGTTAATTGAATTGACTAAATTTTGTATATGTAAACAGGAAGATAATAATTTTTAATTTTTTATCTCAGGGGATGACCCCTATATATGCAATGCATTGCGCCGGAACTGAAAATGAGGGGATAGTATTGAGGGGATGATAGACAGTTTTTTTGTAGCTATTTCAACCTTTTTTACTTCGCTGGCTAATTTTTGCTACAGGGCCGACGAAGGAGGGTGCTGTTAATCTGCTTGATAGTGTCAGTCGCTGCCAATTATGTTCAGTGATCAGGGACTATGCCTTCATCATTGAAACAGGCTGGCAACAACTAACACAACCACGCACTAATGCTGATCAGAAGTATTCAACACAATATTTTATGACTCAGCGCGGGCTCGAACTCAGCACCCTCCGCTTCATAGTCTCGTTTTCTACTACTTCAGCCAACAGCACCCACAATTAATTAAGTAATTGCTCAATTAACACTTAATTGTTATAAAATCGAGTAAAATTACAAATGCAGCACTGCTAAAAACTGTGTTTAGTGGGCAAAACGCAACTCACTAAACAAAGTTAGCCGAGACATAGCACCTAAATTGTGGAAAAATTAAAAAGCACCATAAACAGAATATGTCGAGCCATCTTGAAGTCAAATTATTGATAGTAAATTTATTCTTAATTAGAAAATTAAAAAAAAAAACAAGCTTTGAACTTGAGGTCCTTATGAATATAAAAAAATTTAATTTTTAGTTTTCATGCGTCAATTGAATTGACCAAATTTTGTATATGTGAACAGGAAGATAATTATGTTAATAAAGTGAATATTGACTCAATTAAAAATGCATGACTGAACACCATCTAAGGATTTTTAACTCGATTGTATTGTACAAATTAAAATTTTGCGAATTCAAATCACAATTGCAAATTTTGATAGAACCTGAGTGTTTATAAATTGCAGAGCATCAATGGTATTTTCTCTTTTAAAATATGACTTATGGGAGCTCATGAAAATTTGATAAGAAAAAACCATGAATTAGAAAAAAAACTGCTGCTTGCGCAAGCACTGACTTAATAAAATTGATGCAAGTCCATATGAATTGAAAAAACTACTTGCAAGTGGGTTGCTTAAGCGGCATGGCCACACATCAAACTGATGCTTCAAACTTGTGTATGTGTTGGTAAAATTCAGTTTGAGAGTCAAAACCTAAATTGTTTTGATATTCTTCAAACTCTCATCAAACCATGCGTGTGAGTTTTTTTCACTAACACTATCAAAGAAAAACAGAGTTTGAAGCGTCAGTTTGATGTGTGGCCATGCCGCTTTACTCTTGTGATTGTGGGGCGGAAGAGGTAATGACTATTGTACGACATCTTTAAAAGGTATGACAAATTTTTACCACACTTTTTCCAATTATTTTTGAGATATTTTACAGAAAATCTAAAATGCAATATTTGAGAATCGTTGGTTAATAAATTTTGGTAATAAATTGAGAGCCTGAATTTTATTGCGATATTTTATATTTGGCTAGAATTTAAAAATATAAGAATTCGAAAAATACCTACATATATCAGAAACTAGGCTATTTCAACATATTTTTTTCCAAAGATGACATAGTTGATATCTTTCACTTAATATTGTTTGTTGGGTAACTGTTCTCCATTCATTCAATATTTAGCACTTTTTTATTTTTCTTTTTTTTATATTTATTTAGAGCAATATCTAGACATTTAAAATTCATACAATATGTTTAAGCTATATTTTTTACTCTTTTACCAATTTTATAGTTTTTTTTTTACTTTGTTAGAATCGAACAGCATGAAAGTGTCCAAAAAAAAAGTTCCATTTTAAGTCATGAACAAGACATTGTTGAAAAGTTCAAAGTTTAGTTTCAGTTGTCGTGTTTTCTTATTGTCAGGGTATGGGGAAATGAATGAAAATCTATGGATTAATAGAAACTTTGTTAAATGTTAAATGCTTGTGGATGGTTGGCCGTCAGTATACAGGCAGTTAGATAAAGTTTTTAAAAGGAAAACTAAATTTATCTAAATAATTGGCATTGATTAGTGGTCATTGTGGAAAAATAGGTATGGGTATGCATATGCCATTATGGGATGGGTACCCATACATATGCCAATATTTGGGAAAATTTTTTTTAATTGATATTATTCGAATTCCAAAATTATTTCAGATATGACTTTTTTTATCTTGGACCAGCACTCAGGGTATGACGCCTATATATGCAATTCATTGCGCCGGAACTGAAAACGAGGGGATAGTATTGAGGGGACAGATTAGGAACGATGAGAAGATAGACAGTTGTTTTTGTAGCTATTTCAACCTTTTACTTCGCCGGCTGATTTTTGCTACAGGGCCGGCTAATTTTTGCTACAGGGCCGGCTAATTTTGAATATAAAGGGCTCCTTGGGCCACCATTTTCATATAGTGGCATATGAGTACCCATCCTCATTTTGCCACAATGACCGCAAACCTCTCCAGGAAAATATTTTTTTGAAATGAAAATATTTTATATTTTCAGTACATTTCTTAAGTATTTATTTATTAAATTCTTCTGGTTTCTTGACCTCTTTTTAATTATTATTGTATTCTGATATTTTTAAGCTTAAGGTCTCTTTATTTTTATTTAATTTTTAATTTTAATATTTCGTCACTCCTTTGTGTGACTTCTTCAGGAAATTAATTATTTTATTTGAAAGGAGTGACGAAATATTGAAATTAAAAATTAAATTAAAATAAAGAGACCTTAAGCTTAAAAATATCAGAATACAATAATTATTTATTTATTAAGTATTTCTGTTCACTAGTTTGGGCAGAACTGGCTCCAGTTCCTAGGTATTGGCTTCCAAATGAATTTAATCGAATTTTACTCCAAATGTTAAGTGATTAACAAACATGTTAAGTTCTGCTAACTGCAGAATTGGTTTGGTACAACTTTCGGTTTGCGTCTTCGCTAATTTATATTAATTTATATTATAAGCTTATTTTCACACACATTTAAATTTAATTAAATTTGAGGAAATTGTATAGTTTTTTTTTATTATATTTATTAACCACGAGTTATTTTTGTTTTTTATTTGGCTTAAAGTACGCATTATCCCTTAACAAAATAAATAGTGGAGAGTTTTTTCCATTTGAGTTAAAAAAAAACACTCGCCATAGAATTAATTTAACTAAAACCAAAATATGCTGGTGTTTACGATAAAGGCTGCTGGAGGGTAAAAAAAAAACAGACTTAAATTATTAACGCTTGAACACTAAAACTCGCATATGGGCATTTCCAGAAAAAAGTCCACCTTGATCGAAAAATTAAAATTTAACAAACAGATATTTTCCTAATGTATTATAAAGGAGAAACTTCTAAAATA
Source organism: Linnaemya tessellans (assembly GCA_951800035.1). Taxonomy (NCBI): domain Eukaryota; kingdom Metazoa; phylum Arthropoda; class Insecta; order Diptera; family Tachinidae; genus Linnaemya; species Linnaemya tessellans. Next base: position 155,437,093 of record OX637532.1, on the reverse strand, counting down.
AATTAAATTTAGGAGCTTAAAGCTTTCTTTTGTTGGGATGGTGAAATACTGAGCTACAAGTTTGAAGTTCTCGTTTTTGTAAGTGTTTCTTAACTTCAAGGGCATTTTCTCTTTATAATTAACATTCCTAAAATCAATTTCATAATAATACTCTTATTGCAAAACTGTTGCTACAAAAATATTTAATCATAAAACAAATGCAAAAAATATATTTAGTATTTTGTAGTTTTTATATAATTTTCTAATATTTATGTCTTTTTCGCATTTTTTTAACATAATAAAATAAAAAGGAAATTTTAGTAATGTAAAGCCAGTAACGTAACGCCAGACCAATTTTCATAAAAGAAAAAAAAGGAAAAAAGATTTGTTCAATTTATAACTTGGAAAATAAATGTATATTGGTCCAAAACATATCAAAAAAAATTTGATTAAAAATACTTGCCCAATTCGCAGAGTTCAGCAATTTTGTTATCAAAGTCAAATCGCACTTCCGTTTTTTGTAACGTAACGCCAGGTCACTTTTTGGAGTATATCTTGAAATTCTTAGGCTCAACTATTTCCATTTTTTGGCTGAATATAGAGCTATCCAATCACTTCTCTAATGTGAGAAAAATACTTTTTTAAATTATGGTTTTTAAAGTTTTTTTCAACATTTCGTGGTACAAAAGTAACGTAACGCCAAAATGGAAATGCCCATATGTAAGGAACGCAAAGTGAATGATAAAATAAATAAAAGAACATGCGGTAGAGTTGTTTGTAAGGGTGATTTTAAAGTTGCCTTTTAGCTTTTCTGAGTATCGTTACAATTTCCAGTAAAAGCAAATATTTTCACAAACATGCACTCTTTAATGTTTTTAGTGGTAAGAAGGATAAAAAAAGCACTTTTATGTTTAAAACACCAAATCACACCGTCAGTAAGAGATTAAGAAATACAAAAGAAAATTCTTGCAACAAACACTCTCACACCGCCTTAACGGCAATTGGCACTCAGAGCAATAAAAAAAATACAATATTTACAGAGTACAGAGATGCTGAGCACAGTTTGAGAAAAAGAGTTCATTTGTTGTTTTGATTTTTTCCAAAAATTATGCCTAAAATAGATATTTGGACCAGGCGGTGCTAAAGATGAGGATTACGATGATCCTCCTGTAACATTGTTACGAGGACCTCCAGGGCCACCAGGCACCTCAGGCAAAGATGGCCGTGATGGAAGAGATGGTATGAAGGGTGAACCGGGTGAACCCGGTGAGCCTGGCTCGTTAGGTCCGCGAGGATTAGACGGTCTGCCAGGTGAGCCGGGCATAGAGGGGCCTCCTGGTCTGCCTGGATATCAGGGACCTCCTGGAGAAAAAGGTGATAGAGGAGATATAGGACCTCCAGGTTTAATGGGTCCTCCTGGTCTACCCGGACCCCCAGGCTATCCAGGCGTTAAAGGTGACAAGGGCGACCGCGGTGACTCAGTGAGTATTAAGTTGAAAATTTAGTTTGCGTGAAGAAAGATTTTTTATTAGTCCTTCCACTAGAAGTACAGAAAAATGCGTAGACGTCAAGATCAAGACGGTATGGCAGATGCTCCTCACATGCCCACAATTGAATATGTAAGTAAAGTTGGATAAATGTCGTAGCAGTTTATGTTTTTGATTATGGAAAATTTTTATAATTACAGCTATATGGCCCACCAGGACCTCCTGGACCAATGGGTCCTCCTGGACATCCTGGACAGACTGGTGAAAGAGGATTAGATGGACGCAAAGGAGATCCTGGCGAGAAAGGGCAAAAGGGTGATCAAGGACCGATGGGTTTACCGGTAGGTGTTGACATGTTGTTATTATTTATTTAATAAATTATGTATCAATTTCTATTTTATTAGTCGAACTTTCTTATGTAAATTGTATTACAGGATGTTAATTTTTTCAACGGGCTCAAGTTCAAATCTGCGAAACTGCAATTTTTTGTTTCTTTTTTTTTGATGAGATAGCGTAGCGGCCTCGAAATCAGTACTGATCCGTTCTGCTGGTTTGATGATTATAGAAAATATTCTTAATATTCCAATCTTAATATAAAAAATAATAAATAGAATTTGAACAAATTCATTTATTAATAAAATAATAAAAAAATGATTTGCAGTTTCGCAGATTTGAACTTGAGCCCGTTGAAAAAATGAACATCCTGTAATACGATTTATTTAATATTTAATTAGATGATGCGATGCCTTTATAACGAATTGTCTCATTTGACTGTCAGTTCTCTAGTCTCACGTTGTTATATTTCATATAAAGCGATTTATTAAAATATGTTAACAACGATTAATCAGAACCTTTAACAAGTCGATGCACGGTGGGTTGAAAGCCCTCACAAGTGGCGATTAATTCAAAAGATTAACTTTAACTTTGATTTTTGTAGCTGAAAAAATTGGAAATAGATCTACATTTTCTAAAATCTCTATCCGAATTTAATAAAACTTCCCATGCAAATTGCCAGACTCATTTTTTCGTTTTATATGTACAATCATAAAAAGTCTTATATTACAACTGCCTACGTTTTACCAACACCAACACAGAACAACCATGAACAACTCATCAAAGAGATTTATTAACTTTTGGACAAAACGCGTTTAATGTGAAATGGTTTATCTATTCAAAGAAGAGCCTTCAAAGCAAGCGTTCCAAATAGAGGGTGGGCAAATTTGAGGTTAGGAAGTAAATGGTCTGTCAAATAATGAAATGTCCGAAATTGAGCTGTCATCCTTTGATATTTATTTAGTAAAAAGTTGAGAAATTTTAACCATGGAACGCTACACTCTTGAACAAAGAATTTTTATTGTGAAAATTTACTAGCAAATTAGTGAAGATTTTACAAACGTGCAAAGTGTTGAGAATGAGCCGGGAACAACAATTCGTAGAGGCTCGCAATTGGGCATCATCAGACGCACTTTTTATATTCACGTTATAAAGTTCAATTCGTTCAAGCATTAAATTCGTCCGGCCATTATTTGCGTCAGACGTTTGTGAATTGGCTGTTTGAATAACTGAACGAAAACAACGCATTTTTCAACAAAATCATCTTTAGTGATGAGGCCTATTTTCAATTAGGCGCTTATGTAAAAAGGCGTTGCACGTTTGCGGATGAGTGCAGGAAAAAAATGCTTTTATGCTCTTAAAATATAAAATTTTAGCTAATAAATTCCAGAATACCTATTTGCGCATTTATGCGATTTTTGAGTTATAAAGGCTTTTGTGAGAGAATTCCGCGTGCTAAAAATCAATGTGAAAAAAACCAAACAAAAACAAGTTGTTTTTATTATCTTTTTTTATTTTTTTTTCTAAAGGCACATAAAGTATGCTCTAATTTACAATTTAATTTACTAATTTATAGTTTTTCATTCCAAAGTTACAGCAAAAATAGTCAAATAAGACATTTTCTGCAAAATCCCAAAAACCCCATAAAAGGTTAAGAATTTTTTTTTCAAAAATTTTTTTTTAATTGCTGGTTTTTTATGTATTTATTAATACTCATCAATAAAAAATAACAACATTTTAAAATTACGTGTTCTATGAATTAATCGCCACTTTCTCTACCATTCACCCCACTGTGCGATATAAAAAAGAAATAGATTTCGCAGGACTGCTTAAAACTTTAATTATCTTTTCTGTTATAAACTATTTTAATTTAAGTTCTGTTTCATCACCTTCCACTCTTACTGCCTTATTCATAAAAACTATTTTTGGTTTATAAATGATTTATAAAACAAATTTTACGTGAGAATCTGTTTTATAAAGCTTTCATAAATCAAAAATATATTTTTATAAACATGCCCCCTTATTCATAAAAATTATGAGAGTCTAATAACAGCGTAATAAAACAAAATTTCATATGAAATTTGCTCTATTACATTCTTATAAGCCTCTCATAATTTTTATGAATAAGGGGGATGAACATTATGTATATTATAGTTACCGATATTCAGTACAAACTATTTTATATATAAATTTCTTGATATTTTCTTAGGGTCCTATGGGCATGCGCGGTGATTCTGGGCCATTAGGTCCTTCCGGCAAAGCTGGCATACCGGTAAGTGCATAAAATTCCGAAATTCATTAACTAAAAAGCACTTTCAACTTGGCTTTGGCGTAATTAATAAAAACATATGATTTTCTAAATTTGTGTTCCTAACTTCACTTGAACTAATGCCAGTTAGTTGTGACTAATATCGTAAAATATTTTTGTTATTTTTCTCTCTCTCTCTTCTAACAGGTTTGGGACAACTACTAATCCAAATAAAAACTCAAATTAATAATTAACAAACAAAGAACAAGACAAAAAAAAAGCAAACAATTAACAATTTAAAAACAAAACAATCACACAAGTATTTTAAAATGAAAATCACCGACAAGCACTAATTGCTGCTACTCGTATAAACGAATTAAAGTAGTTTAGGCTACGCAATAAACAAAAAGTAAATTGAATAAAGAAATATTTTAATAATAACAAAAAAATAATTCACAACAAAACCAATCAAAATTTCATCATAAACCTCATCATCAAAAGAAAATATTACAAAATTCATAAGAGGCAAATTTATAAATACAAACATATTCAATCAAATGCATCTATATTAATATTAAAAATATATATACATACAGAAGTAATATGTTATCCTTTCATTAATTAAATTCCCCTAAAAGAAAACTCAAAGCTGTTACATAATCATGAAAATATACTAACAGCAAACAAAACTAAAATCCATACAAAACTGGAAAAGTTATATAACATGTATGTATGTATGTAATTTATAAAAAAAAAATATATATATATATTTAAGCAACTATGAAAATACCAGCTTTGAATGTATGTTATTTCCTCCTCCCCCTGTCTCTTACAACATTTAATTCCATAAAGAAATTAAGAAAGTTTAAAGTTCAAACCCAACCATATCAATTAATTAAAAGAAACCAAAAAAGGATTTTAAATCAAACATTTATTTACTCCTTCCCTCTTAAAACCCAAACCTAAAATAGATAAAATTGTAATATACGGATGTGTATATAAGGAGCATAGATTTATTCCTGTATATTTAAATACATGCAAAAATATGTGTATGAAGCCACAATCAAGAAATTCATAAGTTGTTAGCATCAGTCAGAACATATAAAACTGTTGTCCCTCCTTATTCGCCAACTATTTGTCGACGTTAAGAGACAATCTGCCTTTATTCTGTAGCGTCACGTCAAGACAATATCAAAAATAGGTCAGGTTTTATTAGCGCCTAAAAAGTTTTGGAAATATTTTAAATTTTTCTTTATTCATTAAAAATTTATTGATGTGTTAACATATATACGCGCGCCTCTAGGGCAGTAAACTGTCAGTTTCAATACATACGCAAGTGTAAGTGTAAAGGCCGAGACACATAGAATCCGTCATACGTTATACGCCGCCTTTTTCAACTGACAGCTGAGTTGAAATGCATGCTCTCTTATGTGAGTTGTCACATTCAGTACTTCTGCGTCAAAGCAAAGTACGAAAGTTGGCCAACTTTTAACTTTTGACGTACGTTGAATACTTTGACAGAAATCGATGAGTTTTTCAAATTGTTTTAATTAATTTTTTGTATTGTGTGTTCAGGAAAAATTAAATACTATACAAAAAAATGTTATAAAATATATAAATTTAACATAAATAAATAAAATGGAGGACATGCAATTGATTTAATATCCGTGAACAAAGTACTCATTGTGCCAGCCTTTTCCGTCAGTACGTTCATGTCAGTTGAAAAATGCGACGTATAACGTATGACGGATTCTATGTGTCTCGGCCTTAAGAGTTTGTTTGTTTGTTGTTGTTGCTTGGCAGTCGGTATTGAAAGTGATTATTGGGCGATTTTCATATAATTTTCCCACGCGATTTCCTTCGGAAATTCACAGCCGATCTTATTAATTTTTGGATTAAAACGCTAGTGCGGGTTTCGACGAAGAGTTTAGGCCAAAAATTAAAGCGATCCGATATCGGCGAGCGGAGATTTAAGTGTTTTAATTCGGAGTATTAATTTGGAGTAATATTAAAAAAGTGCTTTATGTTGATCTTCGGTTTTGTCTTATGCATAGCAAAGAGAATAGTGACGTGGTTATACGTACATATATAAAAATGAGATAGCAAGCCAGCAACGTATGCAGCTTATGTACAAACATAACAATGTATGTATGTACATTTGTCTGTTGCTTTGCATTCTCTTTGTTTTTTGTGGGTTTAATATAAAATAAATAAACAAAAAGGTGTTAACACATCGCCCGTGAGTTCGAACACTCATTGATTTTTTTTTATATTCCTTTCCATTTTTGAACTGGGAAAGCAAATTAATGATACCTGTGTGAAGTTAAATTTCGAAATACACTCGGGTCTCGTTTTAGGCGGATTATTTTTTTGCGGATTCGAATTTATGCGATTTTTAAATGAACGATTTTTTTTTTAGCTAAAATTTGAATTTATGCGATTTTTCAGAATTTTGGAACGAATCATTAGTTTTTATATAAAGCTAGAGTATCGTTTTATGCGAATTTGATTTTTGTTTGGAACGCATCTATCGCATAAAACGAGACTTGAGTGTATAAAGTTCTAGACACAAACCAAGTACGTTAACAGAGCTCTGTTAGCGTGTTAACATAGCTCTGTTAAGCATGAAAAATCCGAGTGTTTGTATTCCAAATGGAATACTGGTCACATTTCTAGACCAACTTTGAAAAAAATTCAACTGCTAACGGTTATGGCCATTGGAAGTGATAAAGGGCCACAAGAGCTACAAAATATCCTCTCTAGAATTTTACAATTTTTGTGTACAAAAAATCAAAGCGTATAGGCATAGCTATACCAAAATATTAATATATTATGATAGCTATGGACCTGGTTGTCGGTTCCGTTAACATGTTAACATGCTTACAGAGCTCTGTCAGCGTACGTTGGTTTGTGTCTAGGGTTATACATTTCGAAATTTAACATCACACACCTATTAATGATTGCAGACACAAATCAAATAATAATCCCATGCAGTGCGGAATTTCGAAAACATATAATTGGGGTATTCACACTGTAGTCATAAAGTCATAAGTCATAAAATAATAGCACTAACAATATGACTAGTGTGAACAACGCGTCATAACTTAGTATGCTATTGCAAACATCGATCAGCTGATAAGATAACAACACATTTTTGGTATTAGCTGTTATCAAAGCAGAAGAAAAATAATACAATTAGAGATGAATCGTGTAAAAACTCCATTTCTATTTAAAATTATTAAATTCGTCTTCTGGTGCACAGGAATATCTAAATGAATTTGTATGTATAAACTAAAACAGCTGCTGCCTTGTATGAGCTGAATAAATTTTTTTGCGGCGTCATACGGAAAAACGCCCAGTTTCAAGAAAGATTTTTCACTTGTATATATTTAGTTTTTGCGATTTAGTTCTCTTTTAATACTTTTTATGTTATAAAAATTTTATTTAATGTACAGAAATATAAGTATGAATAATTTTTTAATCTTTGTTAGTCGTGAATCATATATAAGTAACGGCGGCAAACATATACTAGCGCCGTCTCGCCTAAAGATTTTCAGCCGTTCGACTCAGATCTCTAGAGCAATTTTATGACAAAACAAAAACATACCTGAAGGAGTGCTATTATTTTATGACTTTTTTCTATGCAGCACAACAACAACTTTTTTAAACTGGTCTTAAATATTATGGCTTTATATAATAGCACGAAGTGTGAATACCCCAACTATATATTTCACTTGGCTCGTTATATAATTTTCGAGCCATTCGAAAATGTTTTCCAGATCTGACCCACAGCCTAAAAACTTTTTGTTTACATGGCTACCCATCATATTTTATATATGGAGCTAAAAAGGGATTTATGGTCCATATTTAAGTTGCCTATAGCAATTTACAAGGCTCAAAATACTCTAAACTTCTTCAAGGTTCATAATATGAGGTTAAAAGAAATGTTTAAAATTTACTCTAATTGCAGTTTTTATTGATGAAATTACTACTGCAATTAAGAATATTTTTACTCACACTAAATATTTCGTAATTTCTGTTTAATATAAGACAATTCCGAATTCCATGTAACTGAACTAAAAGCAACATATAATTGGCATTTGCTAAGTTTGAGGAGTTCACATAAAAATTCATTTCTCAAACTAAAAGAACTACTGAGTGCAGGATGTGGTGTATGTTTCATAACGAGACACAGTTACCTATTCAATTGCTTTAATAACTCATATTTAATACCAAGGAGTGGTATTAATTGAGCACAATTTAGGAAAAAAATATGTCCTGAGGGAGCCCAGAAACAGGCAAAAGATCTGATATCATAAATAAATTTTTCAATGAAATAATTGTGCTTTCGTAACGACAAATGATCGTTTTTTAAATACAACAAAACGATTAGCAAATTACCAGGATATTAATGAATAATAGGAAAATATTATAAACGAAATTTTGTTAAAAATCCGATTCTGCATGACAGCAACAAAATCTTAGCCCACAAATAGGTAACTTAACAAAGTTTACTATGTATGCGAGGTCTGTTCCAAGAAATTCTCGGGCCACATGCGCTCGTCTCGAAAATATTTTCACAGTTGCAGCTACATATTTTGCTAAAGAGTCTGCTATTTAGCGTTGAGAGTCTTAAATATAACAAAACAAATTACAAGGATAACAATGAATAATGGGAAAAAGTTTTAAATGACATTTTATTAAAAATCTGATTCTTCATCACATTAAAATCTTAATACCAACAAACAAACCAGCGTTATCAAATAGGTAATTTACTAAGGCTAATTATATATGCGAGGTCTGTTCAAATAATTCTCGGCCTACATATTTTCGAATATATTTTCACAGTTTCCGGTATTTAGCCTGTTTAGCTTCTTCATTAAAGTCATATGAACTTTCGGCGATTTCCTTCTATTGAAAAAAAATATTAATCAACGAATTGGCATTAAATTTCGTGTAAAAAAGCAACTTGAAATATTGACAACTTGCACCTGGTTATTGTACTCTGAGTGCGAAAAATGTAGTACAGCCTTTTTAAAGAAGGTCGAGAATGATGACGACCCCAGACAACCGATGAAAATATCTATTGAGAAAGTGAAAAAAAATTATACGAAATAGTCGAATCGCTTATTAAAGAAGTTGCTGAGGATATCGGCATATCGTTTGAGTCAAGACATACATTTTTTCGGACATTTTGGCCATGAAGTGTATGACAGACGAAATTCTTTCCAAAATTGCTGCATTTTATAGCCAAAAATAACACTATAATTATGCCTCAGCCATCGCATTCATTAGATTTGTCCCCCGGCTTCTTTTTCCTGTTCCCACGATCAAAGAGACCCATGAAAGGTCTACATTTTGTGTCCATTCAGGAAGATAAAAATGAAATCGCTGAGAAAGCTCAGAGGCATACCAAGAGTGGGAGACTACTTTGAAAGGTGAAAATTAAAATTTTCGAATAATTATTTAAAAAAAAATTAATATTCACTTTATTCATTAAACAGACCTCGTACATATATAGCAGTTGAAGCGAGTAGTTCTAGAAGTACTACAATTCGAAACAAGAATAATTAAAAATGAAATATTTCTGAAGTAACGTTATATTTTTCAGTGTTACCATTTTCTCTCGGTTAGTGACCGATATATACTTTTCAAACTAAAACCTCAAAACGACATGAATTTTACTTCGAAAAGAAATTTGTGGTTATTAAATGGAGTGGCAATTTTCCATTAAAAAAGAAGTAAACAAGTGTGTTCCGCAAATTGCAGTTGCACACAAGGCGAATTCATACAAGGTGAACTCACTTATGCAACTCTGTGTAAAATTTATTTAACTGTCAAATGAAATGCTTTGGAAAAAACAATGGCCGCACACAAAAACGAAAGACAAGAAAAACACTTTGGACAGTTCAATAATTTTGCCGTGGTAACAGCTGATCACCAATTTCTGAACTAAGGCCACCTGGTATAAATTCGCCTTGGTTGCTTTTTATAAAAAATGCTAGGAAAACACAAGCGGACAGAACAAATAGAATTCCATATGATAAAACACATTGTTTGAGCACTCCCTAAGATTGCTTGATAGATACAAAATTTTGTATTTAAAATTACTTAAGCAGCATATAACCGAAATAAAAAAAAACACAATATTTAGGTGCCGTCCATGGGCTTTGACTTAAAATATACAAAGAAAAAAAAAGGAAAAATGCCAAAGCAAATATATATAAAAAAAGCATTAAATATTTAAAACACAATTTAAAGCAAAAAGTTAATCATGTACATTAAATATGAAGAGCAGTGAAAAAATTATTTAAAAGAATTTTATGAATTAATTAAATGTTTCAAGGATTTGTAAAGTTGCAATCAAATATTTTATCACTGCTGGCAAAATAAACAAATAAATTTATAACTATTTAGATAGGTGTATTATATTTAATATTCAAATCATAACAAATTTTTGATTTTACGAGTTCAGAGAAAGCATAATTTTAATTATATTTAAAGCAAATAAAACATCAGAAAATGGGGAGTATATGTAACAAAATACAAATAAACCAGAATTATGGGTTTCACAATAAAATTAAAAAAAAAAAATTTTAAATTAAATATTCTATAGATATGAAATAACAAAAGCATAAAATAAAAAGGCAAATAATAAACTGAATAATAAAAATACATACATATAAATAAAATATTCAACAATTATAAAATTTAATTTAAAAATAATACTACACAAGTTTGTGGAAAATATTTATTTACATAAAATGCATTAAATAACAGTGACGGAAGTAAAAACAATAAGTATATACATACATAATAAAATGAAACTCGTATAATATATACATACATAAAACAATTGTAAATTTGTAATAAATTAATATATTTATTAAAAAACCTTTCCTTCCATTTTTCTCCATTCTTCAATACCTTACACACACACACACATAAACATATTTACATACTATATGCTACATACCTAAATTTAGTTATAACAACCTAAATTCTTTTTAAATACCAGAGATAAAAAGAAATGAATTCTTATATTATATGTCAATTTTTTTCAATTAATATTTAGTATTAAAAATTTACAAAAAAAAAAAAAAGATGAAAGCCATATTTATCCTAAACAAACATTTTTAACCGCATGTCAATTTCATTTTGTAAATACCTACTGTAGAGTTAATGAGGAATTCATACCAAAATTTATTATTTTATTTTGAATCTCAGCTCTCTATCACTTTACTTAATTCATGTAAACTTTTTTCAATTTATAAATATAATATAAATACTACACACTAACTCTATTATAAATTTTCCTTACAATACAATTACGAGTTTATACACGCATATACAACCTATGAAATTATGCTTTTACAAATTTTACTCAATGATTATGCGATATTATACTGTTTGAAATAACCTTCTATCTCTCCCTCTCTCTCTCTCTACTCATTTAATAACAAGTTAATTTAAAGTAAAAAAAGTAAAAAAAAGAGCCTGTGCTAATAAAGGATGTAATAACCCTAAATTGCAGATAACTTCACTAGTCAGCAAGAAATTAGTTGATTTTGAATGTTACAATAATCTAAATATATTTATTAGCCCTATTCACAATCTTGTGCAAATAGTCTTGCATCATTGCATTTGCAAAATAATTGTACTCTACACCAACAAAATACAATTAAAATGCTCTCAAATACTCTCTCAATTTGCAAATGCAAGACCATTTGCACAGAATTGTGAATAGGGCTTATGATTTACAAGGTTTACCACTGAAACTACAATTATCGACGCCATGATAATTTGTTTGATAAAATCTCATTCATTCACTCGAGGCTTAAAATAAATTCAAATATTTCAATTTATTATTAAAGAGATATGCCAGAGTATATTTATATATAAAATGCTGCATATGAATTGAGCATGTTTTAAGAATAAAAACTATATGGGAAATCCGAGAGGTGACTCTGTAATTCGATGGGAAAGGAATTGCTTTTTCATTTTAATGTAGAGCAATTCCCCGGACGATATCGTTGAGTAGGTGATTAATGAATGCGATTGACTGATACATAATTTAGTTCCAATCATGACAGGATAAACGGGTCCATGCATCTATCCAGTTATTATTTTATAGTATTGCCTTTTAACCATTAAAATATGAATTTTTTTTTATAAATTTAATATAATTATTAAAATAAGAATTTTTTATTCAGAGTCAAGTTCAAATCTGCAATATGCAAATTATTTTCTTAAGAACTTTATTAAATTTAAAGTTATTTGTATTAAGTAGTACTGATCCGTTCTGCTAGTTTGATTATAAAACTATTCTAAATATTTAACTCTTAATAAATATTGGGTGATCTATTTCGAGGATTCCTACTTTTTTAAAGAAAAAAAAAAACACAGACAATTCAAATTTAATGCAGAATGTCTATTATGATTTGAAAGAGCATTCTTTGGCATTTATTTTTTGAACATTATGTCTATCAAATGTTGGGCGTTGCTACGTCACAGATGGTCTATCCGGTGAGCCCAATTTTCGAAGACTCATTCGAGCATTTCGACTGGTAATTGGTAACTGGCGAATGACACGCGTGATGTTTTCCTCTAAGGCCTGAATGGGCGGGGTTTTCCGCATAAACGTTAGACTTTAAAAGTCTAACGGTGTGATATCACACGATCTTGGTGGTCAATCGACCGGCCCAAAACGTGATATTATGTGCCACCGAAATGTTCTCTCAATAAATCCATTAACTGATGCGATGTGTGGGAAGTGTCGCCGTCTAGCTGAAACCAAATGTCGCCGGGATCATGAGCTTCAATTTCAGGCATCAAATAGTCGGTTATCATGGCACGATAACGGTCGCCATCGACGGTTACGTTCGCTGTACACTCTCAGCTACGGCCGCTATATTTTCTTCACAGCGTGCTGGACGTGGTCTATTCGGTCGAATATTATCCAATAATGAATGCTGGGTCTCAAAATAGATGATGGCGTTGCGAATAGTACGCTCAGTAGGCCGATTATGTTGACCATAAGTTGAGCGAAGTGCACGAAGCACATTCCTCACAGAACGTGAATTTTTTTAATAAAATTGAACGATTTGTAAACGTTGTCAGGCGTAAGTCTTTCCATTATGAAGTGCCAAACAAATACTAAACAAAAATAACATGACAGCATGACATGACTCACACGTGATCTGTCCAAAACAGGCTACTGAAAAAAGTATCTCTACTTGAGTCACCCTTTATAACTGGAATTTAATAAAATTCATAAAAAAATAACTTGCAGATTTAAACTTGAGTCTTATTAAAAAAATTCTTATCTTAATAATAAATTAATAAGTTCGAAAAATAAAAATTTAGATTCATGTTTAATTTAAATTAATTTTAAATAATACAGGGTGTCCGCCGGGAAGGTATACTACTTTGTTTTGCCGCCATTTTGGTAAACAATAGTCTTGACAGTCGTAAAGTAGCCATATGGCAAATTTATTATGGAAAAATATTTGATGCATACAGCCAGGATTACAATGGAATTACTGCGCGACCTCTTTCCACAACAAGTTATTGCAAGAAATGGTGATGTTGATTGGCCTCCAAGGTCGACAGTTTTGACTGCTCCGGACTTCTTTTTGTGGGGATATCTGAAAAGCAAAATTTATGCAAACAAACCAGAAACGCTTGAGCAACCTCAAGCAATATATTCGTGATGAAATTAATGAAATACCGCGTGAAATGTGTGAGAATGTAATGAAAAATGTGCTCAAAAAGGCTTGCATTTGTGAGGCTAACATTTATCTGATATTGTATTCCCTACATTAAATAAAACATTTATCAATAATAAGATCCACTCTCCTTCATTTAATCATTATAAACAACAAAGTACTCTATACCTTCCCGGCAGACACCCTGTACATTCAAAAATTCCGTTGGATCAGAGTGAAGTTTTTACCTTCACAGAGTTCCGCCAGATCTCACTTGACTGACAAAATATAATAAGGTGTTTTGTATAAGTCTACAAACACTTAAAATCTTAACGCGAAAATGTTACATATGTGGTAAATTTATTGAAGTTTGAGACGTGATCTGAAGACATCGCACATTTTCTGTGAAAGCGATAGCATCGGATTTTTTTTTTGGAAATAACAAAATTGAAATCTGCGAAAAGTTAGTTGAGGATAAGTTAAGCAGTTTTAACATTATGGCCTGCAGGATGTCCTTGAAAATACATACGCTGCATATAAATAAATTAAAATCCAATTGGGGGCGTAGTCAGAAGGAGTTCCGAAGAGGCTATATTTAGAGTTTTGTGGGTGCCGTTGGCTGAAGTAGTAAAACACGAGACTATTAAGCAGAGGGTCCTGAGTTCAACCCCGCGCTGAGTCATGAAATATTGTGTTGAATTCTTCTGATCAGCATTAGTGTGTGGTTGCGTTAGTTGTTGCCAGCCTGTTTCAATGATGAAGGCATAGCACTGGTCACTGAACATAATTGGCAGCGATTGACACGATCATGTACTAAAATAAGGCAAAGTAACAGCACCCCCTTCATCGGTCTTGTAACAAAAAACTAGCCGGCGAAGTAAAAAAAAGGTTGAAATAGCTACAAAAAATTTTCTAACTTCTCATCCTTCTTCATCTGCCCCCTTAATACTATCCCCTGCTTTCTAGTTCCGGCACAATGCACTGCATATGTAGGGGTCATCCCCTGAGTGCTGGTCCAAGATAACAAAAAATAGAAAGTACTTGGGAATATAAAAGAAAAAGCACCTACTTTTATTTATTTTCCACTTTCTTGTTTCATCTTCAATTAAAACCACAGAATTGGAAGAACTATCTTTCAATCAAGCTTCTAAACTCAAAAACAAGCCTTTTCATGTCATATATGTTTCCACCTAATTGCGATCTAAGCTATCCACGCTTAATATGTACTTTGAAATCAAATTTCGTGTTGACCGGTGTTGTCTCTATTTCAATGTACTGTTTATCTGCAGGTTAGCAATCCTTTTTAAATGTAAAGTGTATCTGTTGTTATTCATATTTGAAAAAACTCCTTAATCAAAAAAATATTTCTTTCCTACCCTCTATATATGTAAGTACTTATGTATTATATGCCACTAAAGAAGTCGTAACTAAAGTTTTTCATGTGTTTTGTAATAAATTAACTTTATGATTTTTCTACATTTTCATTTTGAACATAATGTTTGCAACAGTGAGATTAGTAATTAACACTGCTCAAATATTATAAAGGTAAAAAGAATGTTCTTGTTTTTCTTCTTTTTTGGTTTGAAAATGTGCTTCGTTAAGCATATAAAATATATACATATAAAAACAAATGCATATATTACATACAAAAGAAAATTCTCATGGAATGTAATTTGTAATTTAGAATGGAATTGCTATGTAAAGATTATAGTAAAAATTAACTATAAATTATTAAAACTTAAATGTGTATTTAATTAAGGAATGAACAAAATGTCAAATAACACAAAGCAAAAACATAAAGATATTTATTATTGTGAATATTTTTCTCCTTTTTTTATTATTATTATTAGAGATAAAACAGTTCATTTATGATTTTAAATATAAGATGGATTTTGTATGATTTTCATCCTTAGTTAAAGAAAAAAAACAAATATTAAAGAGAAACAAATGATTAAACAAAAATTTAATTTTATGTATGCATTCAATAAAGTGATGAGTTTTTTTACAGAAAGACAAAAATAATGAAAATGTTGTTTTATATTTCAAAACAAAATCATGTACATATTGTGCATGTTATTTGAGATAATGAGTTGGAATTTAATATTATTTTATTACCAGTTTTTGTAGCACTAACATTTCAATTATTTGTTGGATTTAAGTTAACTTTCTAACTTCTTGCATTTATTTGCTTGTTTAGTTTTTTAGCATTATTTTATAAATTATTTCATTTAATTAAATCTACCTATTTTATGAGTTTATTTTATTTTTATTCTTTTTCTTTTTATTTCTGGTTAAACCCTTTCATTTAGGGACCACCCGGTTTGGATGGCATGAAGGTTAGTATTGGCTGAAATATACAAATACCTACTTATAACAAGTTTTAATTTCAGGGTGCTCAGGGAGAAACAGGCCAAAAGGGTGAACGTGGAGATCCCGGTTTGCCGGTAAGTAGTTTAATATTAAAATATAAAAATGGATATATAGTTCTTAGATATATTACAAATATAATAGCATGCTAATGGTTTTAAATTTCTTTCTCTTATCTTTCTGATTTGTCGTTCTATTTTGAATCACCTAAACATAAAATATATCTGATACCGTACCGTACCTACTAACTTTAAATTTGTAAATGTTATATAACAACTGTGTCTGTCTTTAACCCAAACGTACTACAATAACCCAAACCAGGGCACTGATGGTATACCTGGTCAAGAAGGTCCGAGAGGTGAAAAGGGTTCTAGAGGTGATCCAGGGCCACCGGGAAAGAGAGGGCGTAAAGGTGATCGTGGTGATAAAGGTGAACAGGGAGTGCCGGGTTTAGATGCTCCCTGTCCCTTGGGTTCCGATGGTTTACCCTTACCAGGCTGTGGTTGGCGGCCACCTAAGGTTAGCATGACTTAAGCAAAAAAAAAAACCAAACGCTAATTGGAATATTTTAAAAATTTCTTAAAAATGTTGTTTTGTTTCTATTGGTTTTGGTAAAAAAAAAAATGTTTGCATGCTTTAAAAATAATGCTTTTAAAACAGTTCTTACTAACCGTAGACTTTTCTAACGATTTTTATAATATTCAGGAACCGGTTATATCAACTCCGGTACATAAAGATTATTTGCCCGATGTAACGGGTCCTGAAAGTAACAATGCCAGTGATTATGAACAAGAAGAGGAAGATGAAGAACAAAATGAAAACGAAGATGAATATGATGAATACCAAGACAATTTACACAACGATTAAAGCAACCTAACGACACATATTACAAAAACTAAAGAACAACAGCATTTACATATTTAGTAAAAGTAAATATTAAGTGCTAAAAGTTAAAAAAAAAATACAAGCAGAAACAATTTTACAAACATCCATAACTCAGACATACTCAAACAAAGTGCACTTGTGACTATAGCCAATTAGCACCTTCCATTATTACACCTTTTACTTGGGAAGGTGACATTTGTAATTAACAAAATGTATGTATGTGTCTGTCTTTCTTTGAGAAATATTTACTTTTACTCTAATGGATTTCGCAAGACGATCGTACAGCACTCACTCACGTTAAAAGTAGTTCTACTAACATTTAAATTGAATTTGAAGCAAATAATTTTATTGAAACACTAAACAAGATGCACCAGAGCACCTCATAGAGACGCTTTTTTTTAGTATTAAATAATTTTATTGGTGATGGCTCCTGCGACGCCTAATACATGTAATTTGTTTGTTTTTGTGGCCGGTAAATTTGATATCTAACAATATATGAAGCAATAATCAAGCCTTTTGAAATCGGGTAACATGGAAATGAAAAACAAAATAAAAAAGATTTATTAGTATTTCCTCTTAAGGAAAAATAGATGTCGCTTGAAAAGAAATTTCTTATTCGTTAAAATTAGATTGATATTTAAGTGTTACACAAAATCATAAATAACAATTCAAAAATTTCCAGTTACCTTGCCTTTTCATAAAGCTTGTTCATGCTTTCAAGCTACATGCAAATAAACATTGAATGACATTGTGATAATTAACAAATAATTCTTTTGCAGGATAATTGGCAAGAATGGCTTAGGGATGAAATAAAAGTAGTTATGAAAGCTATACCAAAAAATGGTCAGCGGTAATTAATAGCGTGTTGCTAGCCCATCCCTGAAAAACATATAAAATCCTCAAAGCTGGTCTATGTAGCTTATGGTAGATAATTATAATAAACTTTTTTTAAATGCAGCTTATAAAAGCCCTTAAATAAATATATATTTTGCAATATTTCCTAATGATTTACAAATAATTTAACAATTTTACTAATACTTTACTTTCCTACCACTTAGCATTAAAAAAAAGAAACGAAACAATTTGAAATTTATTTGTAAAAACGGACAAAAATGGTATAACAGTTAATAATTGCCCATAATCCTAGAAATATTATCAACTCATATGTAATTTATATTCTATGCCAAAATAATAACAGAAAAATAATTACTATAAATAACTATTTCTTTTTATAAAGAATTCTTTTTTTTTAAGAAATAATGTTTGTGTACATTATTCCGCCAAGTATTTTTGCTACAAATAATCTTTACCATTCGAAACAGTAAAACGCATAATTAAATGAAAATAGATAAATTCCTTTCACTGATATTTAATTTGTATAATAGTAAATTATTTGTAATAGTTATAAATTAATTAATAATAAACGCATTTTGTAACACTATTTTAATAATAAATCATTTTGTGTCATAGCTTCCATTTATTCTGTTCATCATTGTTAATTGATAAACGATCTGTTTTTTTTTCAATAATTTTAAGTATTAAATTGTAGTTAATTTTTAATACCAATTTTTATTACGACGATGATAATTATTGAATTATTCATACTACTTATTTAATTAAAAAAAAAAAAGATAACTAATTACTCAACATATCTGAGTTTTATTTAAGAGACTAAATGATAACTTCGTTGTAAGTCATGGGAAAATCGTTATTCAAAAAGGATTATGTAATGAATAAAGGATTATGAAAATAATAAAACGATTAATATTGAATATTATTGTTTTTGTGTAAGTTTCTTAGCTTCTAAAGTTTCAGTTTTTATAATTCTCAGTTGTTCTTTGGAAGTTTTCATATAAAATTGAGAGATAGTTCTAACGTCGTTGATTTTTAATACAACAAATTCAATGGTTGAAGATCCACCAATGAGTTGCTATCAACACTAACGAATTATAGCCATACATTGCAACTCACAATACGAGGTCTGTTCATAAAATTAAGTGAATTTTCAAAAAAACGGGAATATTGATGACACATTTACAATTTGAAAGGTGTTTTTATGACCAACAAAAGCTTCATATTCATAAAAAAATAAAACTTATTTGAATTTTTACTTTAAGAAAATTTTTTATGAAAAATTTTGAATAAAGCACATTTCAAACTCATTTTAAGTTTTATAAATATAGGGGTAGTTATTTAGGTGTCGGCATTTTTTTTTTCGTTTTTTGCATTTCAAGCACAAGCATTTTGCATTTCCTTTGTGCCTTGGAATATTTATCATGTCTTTCTGAGATTTAAAAACAAATTTCGAACAATTAGCCTATGAATCTTAATTCAATTTAACAAGCACTTTTTATTTAAAATGTTCTGAACTCTGCATGCATAAGTGGCATATAGAATACCCACATTCAATACGAGATCTCAATACCATTTCATATCAAAAATGTGGCGACAAGTATAGATTCCATATATTGCATCTTAATTACAAATTGACTATTTATCAGTGGAGTAACTGCATAATACGATTCAATTTCGCTTTTGAGGTGCAAGGCCGATAAACAATTTTAAACTCTTTTCGAATGTAAATACAGAGTAGTATTTTTTTCAGTTTAAAGAAATAGCAACTGTTACTAAAATCAGTATAGTATTTGATATAAGCATAGAAAGCCCAACGTTTTGATTTTCCTAACAACGTAGAAATTAACTAGAATTTACAAGGGTTAGCATTTTCGTTACCATTGAAAATCCCTAAGTTATAACAATATCTACTTATAACTTTGCATAGGACAAATATTTGTATTCTGCGGTGGCAATTAGAAAATAGTTATTAGTTCTTAGTAACGTTACTAATACTAGAAGTGCTTGTAAGCATAAAATAATATTAAAAAGGTAAACTTACAATATTATTTAAACCGGTATCTTGAAATGTTCTTGAGTCTTGAAATATCTTGAGTCTTGAAATATCTTGAGTCTTGAAGTATCTTGATTCTGGAAATATCCTGAAGTATCATGATTCTGGAAATATCTTGAGTCTTGAATCTTGAACAATCTTGAGTGCTGATACACATATTTTGAGATTCTGTGTAACATTTTAAGCTTCATCATGTTAGAAAATCAGTTTATGATATTATAAATTTATGATATAGTCCAAGAACTCTTTTTGGAAGCTTGCTTATAACTTTTGTAGCCCACTTTTTCGTAACGGAAGTAAATTTATAATAAAGTAACCGGGAGCACTTATTTGAACCGAAATTAAAAATAGCGACACTCTCGAACACTAACAACGGACGCGTATGTATGTATGTTGCAACGATAGTCTTTTGGAAAAAATTATTCTAGGGGAGGCTCTAAATTTATTCTTTCAACAATTTCAAATGTTTAACATATTTGTGGACCTCCTCCTTAACATAGGGTTTGATAGCTATACAAGTGGGTATGTTCTCAGGCTGCTCTATCCACAACTTGTGAAGTATTTCATTTTCTTGCAATTTATGGGCCAATTTCACTAGAGCAGCTTCATCTTTGGCCTGTTGAGATATAAATATGTCTCTTTTATTAATAACATTAAATAAATAAATAATTAAATACCTCGAGCACTACTTTGTGCATATTATCCATTCCCGCCAAATATAATTTTGTGGCGTCATCATCGGCATGCAAATGCATGACGGCAGTTGCAGCATGGCAGCATTGAGCAATAACGGCACCCAAAGGCCAATTCAAGACATTCTTTAAATCACTTCGAACAATTATGTATTGAACAATATTTGACATTATTTTAATGTATTATTAATTTAATTTTCTATTTTTTCACAATTATTTTAACTTTTTAACACTTTTTCTTCAGCTGGCCCGAAACTAATAAAAATACAAACTAAACGCATCTCCTCAGCTGTTAGGCAAATATGATTGTGAATGATTGGCAAAATATTATAAGAAATAAAACAATGGCACCGTTGCCATTGTGAATGGTTTTTAGTAAGGAGTGAAACCTCTTGGAAAAGTATAATTTTTAATAAAACAATAAATTTGAAATTATATCTTTCTAGCACGGACACACACCAGTCAGTGCCGGAGACAGCCAGTGCTTAAAAGAATGTAATTATCAGCAAGTACTTTTTGTAATATAACTTTTGCTAATCGAAAACTCAGAAAATGTATGGCATAAGTCAATGTTTTATATATTGTTTGTATGAAAAGGGTAATTTTTTTTCAAATTGCTATCAAAATAAATTTTATTAATAATAATGATTTTATATTCATCTACTTTACATATTAATTAATTTTTGAAGTTTTTTTTTGTAATTTTGTTAAGCAAATGATATATTTTTATGCAAATGATATATTTTTATGCCAAAGAAGATCCAAAGCGTTGAACTTGTAGCCAGAAAATCAAACAAAGCCATTTTTAGAGACCGCCCCTTAAGTGGGCGCTTAAGAACATGGAAAACTAGTGTAAATATTTAACAAATTGTATAATTTAATCCTACATTCTTTAAAAAATATATTTTAAAGTTTTTATGACGAAGCTGAGATGTTCTCCGATCTTCCTGCCCTACCCTCCCGCTCCCCCTTCCCCTTTGTCCTTTGACCCATAAAAATATAATTTTTTTACACTAATAACCCCAAAAATGGACTTTTTAGTGTTTTATAGCCCTACCCTCCCCGCTTGTCCCCTTAATGACCCTAACAAAAAAAATTTTTTTTTACAATAATAACCCCAAAAATTAACTTTTTAGAGATTTATAGCAAAGGTGAGATGTCTCCCGCACGGCCCCTTTCGGAGTGACCCCTACAAAATAAAGTTTTCAATTACTAAATGTTCGGAGGGTATTTAAGATTCGACCCGTTCTAATATAACGTTCTTATTTGTTATTTATTTATTATCAAGGTGTAATAATTAGTCTAGAAAAATATCCACTCGATTCAACTACATATGTATTTACATACATAAATATATCGTACATACATAAATATGTATATCCTTCTTTTTAAATTTTGCTGCCGGGCATTTTAAAATAAAAAGATATATATTTTTCGTTCTTGGATTTTTATTATTATTAAATTTCCTTAAGAACAAAGAAAATAGCCATTCAAATTAGTCTTGTTGATTACACAAACAGTTGCATTTAAAGCTGGATTTATGTATATGTGTGTGGATGTGTTTATACATGAATGGATGTACATATGTATACGTGTGACTATATGGGTGTGAGCTTATGCATTTATTTTTTTATGGTGAAACTTTTTATTTTTTAAATATTCTATTCTACATATTTCCTCAATTTATCTATTAAATAACTTTTTATTTAATTGTTTGTTGTGTTGAAATTTTATTTTTTAATATACGACCGAGATTTATTTTGCAATTTTCAAATATTTTTCGTTCGCGAATTTTCTTAATTTTGTTTGCGATTATAAAAAGATTAATTCTATACAATATGAAAAATATAGTCGGTTCGAATTGAATTCGTTGATGAACGAAAAAATTCGTATATTCTTCGTACGCTAATAATAATGATGCAATTACATGCATATGAAGAAGGTTGTGCCACCAAGACGTATGATTTATATTTCTTCCATACATCTGCAACACTCATACGCCTACTTGAAAATTAAGCATGCAAACGTATTTTGAATTCAAAGCACATTTAAATTAATAGAGGCCAAATCTACAAGTAGAACACCCACAAAACAACACCAAATTTTGTACAAGTGTTGTCGTGTTGTTGGTATTTTTACTTGCACAGAAAATAAATTTATTAAAAACTATAATAAATATATACACTCATGCTTAAAAATTATAATTTTAATAAGTTTATTTGCCAAATTCACATGACTATCGACCGCAACAATACAAATAAATTAATATTTTAAGATCAAATCCTTTTAATTAAACCAGAAAATCTTCTCCAGTTATTTGTATTATTCAAGACATATTTTCATAATTTTGGTCTGTATAAGTTTGTTAGTTTGGCTATAGCTGCTTTAATTTATTATGAAAATCTCTGCAATTAATTTCAAAACAAACTTCTGCTAAATACTTAAATTAAAATCAAGACAGCAAAGTCATTGCCATTAGAATGAATATGAAAAAGAGAGAGAAGATATGAAAAGCGACTATTGAAAAACCGCCCAAAGGCATGAAATGTTCACAAAAGCACTTAGGAGAAGCCCAAAACTTGAGTACCGAATGACTAAAATTCAACTACAATGAAAACAACAGAAAATTAAAATTAACAAGAGCAATTTAGAGCGTTCAGTATTTGCATTGTAGGCAATTGTTGCAACAATTTGTTGTACAAATTAAGGCAGGCAGGCACGCAAGCACATGAAAGGAAACACATTCATGCACATGGAATTTCATATCGAGATATCTAAATATGAATATATTAAAAAGTAAACATTAAATGATCTGAGCCTATGTTTGTTTGTTAAACAAACACACACACACAAGCACACTCACACTTCAATGAACGCAGATTTCAAACTGAGTCCACCCATTTGCTGCCTCCTTGTTGCATTTAACATAAACCACCTTTGGATAAAAATAAAAATGCTCAGCCCAGCATTTCAAATCTACTTGAACTGCAGTGTGTAGAAGCAAACAGCCAAACAATACACAAACACACGCACACACACACACTCTCATACAGACACTGAAAGAGAGGGAGAGTGAGAGAGAGAAAGACACACATCCTTTAAACAGCCACATAACAAATTAACCAAAAGGACATCAGCATGTAAAATACGTTTTGATTAAGTGGGCGATGGTTAACACAAAAGTGTATGGGGGTATGTGTGTGTGTATGTGTGTTAGTGTGTTTGTTTGCTTGCCTGTGTGTTTGCGAATGTGTCAGTTTGTCTATTAGTTGTTTGCATGTTTGTATTGAAATGTTTTTAGCTGGTTAAAATTTTTTGCATGTGAATGTGTGTGATTGTGTGCGTTCGAGTGTCTTTATCCGCAAACATTTAAATGAGCGAATATGTATTTTTGCTAGTCAACTATTATCTACGAGGTAGTGGAATTGATAAGTCATCTTCCAAATAGAAATACTTTTAAAAGTCTTGTTTAAATTCCTGAGGGTTTTCAATTTGATGAGTATTATTTTTTTTAAATTAGTTGCACTTCAAATATTTCAAAAATATAAAATTTTATTTTAACGTAATAATTATTTAAATTAATTTTACTATTCAGGCCATAGTGATTATTAGGCACATATTCTCAGGTGCTGTTTAATAACTGAGTGACTTTTTGAATATCCCTCGCAGTAACTTTAGATGCAAACTTGCTGCCGTCAAGCATCATCTCTTGATAGAATGCTGTCAAATTTCCAGTCACAAACAACCTCGAGCATTTTTGGGCAATCCATAAATTGAGTTACTGCTCCCCTAACCGGAATTATTCCTCTACGACTATTTGATTTTTCCAAACCTGAAGAAATGGCTTGTAACAGAAGTCACGTCTTTTTTAAGGGTCTTGAGAAACTCTATTGTTTGGAATGAATAAAAATTTTGTGAACACTTGACCAAAAGAATTCTAAGTTTGAAAAAAACGCTTTTTCTAAAAAAAAAAAAAAAAATTATTCGCATAGTCAGGGAACTTTCGAACAGCCCTCGTATACTAAAATATTTTTAGAAATTCTGTATTTCAAAGAACGAGGGAAAATTGATAGCAATTTTATTTGCTATGTGATTGATACAATAAAATAGAACAACACTGTTTTCGGAGGCCGCCACACTTTAATTATTTTGTTTGGTTGAATATGCCAGTATATACATCTTATTTGTATAGAAACGTTAGCAGCAATTTATATACCAGAATTGCATTATTATTAAATTAACAATAACACAATTAAGTCGTTGTATTAATTTAACAATGCAGCCACGTATGCGTGTAGTTTGACTTAAGGCACCAAATTAAGATGAACGTTCTTATAACCCTTGACTTGTTACTATCTAGTGTTGCTGGCGTTGTTGTTATTTTGTTGCTGGCATTATTGCTGCAGTTGCAGTTGTTATTTCTGCTAAATACTTTTTATTACTGTTATTGTTGTTGTAGTTGTTATTATCATTATTATAATTTTATTGCTGCTGCTGATGCTGCTGCTGTTGTCCTTAGTGGTAAATTTTGTATTGCATTTAAATTGCAAAAGCAAACAAAAATCAGGATAAAGAAATTTCATGCAATTTATGCAAATATTTGCAATTTTAGATAAAAAGGTGATTTCAGATTTTACCCAAAACAAAAAAAAAAGAAAGAAAAAACGACAGCAACAGAAACTGTATATGAGCATTGACAGCTATAAAAAAAATTATTGCAACAACAAAACAATTTAAAGAAAAGGAAAGGACAAAAAATAACATGAATGAGCACAAGGATATTTTGTTGTTTTTCCTTTTACCCTCCCCAACATCAATGTAACGAATTGATTGCTGGTTGTATGCAGGATTTAAAAGAATTTCTTTTAGTGGCTTCTCGGTTGTTCATGGATGTTTATCAGTTTGTGTTGCTGCTCTCTGTCTTTGCAGTTGGTTTTAATAATTGTTGTTATTTTTTTATTTTTTTTTATTATTATTATTTTTTAAAGTTAAGGGCGAGGACGGCTATAAATTGAACACTAAGATCAACATGATTTTCTTTACTGATTTAATTTGCCACATGCTACAGAATCTGTAAAAATAAAAAATTACTTTGATTTTATTTGTTGTTGTTGCAATAATTTTTATCGTATATTAACTGACATTGAACGACAACGCTGACAAGAAAGAAAACTATTGAAGTACAGCTCAATCACAACAAATATATCTCAGCTATGCAAAATTGATGGAAAATAGTAAAACTTGTTGGCAGCACATTTTTCGTAATTACAATTTGATAGAAAATTCAATTAAAATTAAAATATACATACAGAAATTAATTGTGGTTGTATCATGGCCAGAGAAAAAAATTTATATATCTTACGTACATTTACAGAAGCAGGCTTATAAGATAGGAAAATAGCGAGAAAGAAAGAAAGAGAGAGAGAGAGAGAGAGAGATAGAAGGAGAGATGTTGCCGCCTAGAAACGTCCTTAGGTTAACAGGTCGCCGGTAAGGGGAAAGAAAGAGTCCAGCCCACTTGGGTCCAATTATTTGGTCCTCAAAAAAAAAATTGATTTTAATAAGGGGTATTTTCATTTGAAAGCTTTTAAATAATTTTTTTTTTCAAGATTGGCACTCAGAGGGTTAAGCCCTCATCATGCACTGGATTGAGTTGGAATTAGAAAAGAGTGTAAAGTGTTCAATGGACAGATCATAAGCCTAAAACTTGAAAAACGACGACTATAACTAAGACAGCATCACTTAATGCAGATGAGAAAAACTGTATTCCTGACTGAGTGCGTTATTAAACCCAGGATCTTCGGCCTCGTAGTCTATGTAAGCCAACTGCTGTTACTGCCATGAATTTTTTTGTAATTTAAACTGTTTCCTGGGACTAACACACTCATATACAATCATTTACGTAGATATTTTAACAAATTTGCCGGTGGAGTAAAATTTAAAAAAAAAGTTGGCCAGCAGAAATTATTTTTTCTCAATTGTCACCATTTCTCCCCTAAACACCATCCCCTGGATTCTATAGCTTCTGCCTTACATGAGTCAACAGTCATAACCAAAGACGGTATTAAAAAAAATTTATGAACAAATGTTTGAGTTTTCGATCGAGGTAAAGTGATTGGCCACCTCTGGACTACTTGTCTTTTGTCTCTGCCATAGTAAAAATTCATTTAAAAGCAAAATATCACCTATTAACAAAATACTACCAGAATTAATTTATAAATTATATATTGCAACAAAAAATTAAAAATAAATAAAAAATAAACAAAAATGCCAGCAGTAACTCCAACTGATTTTAATGTTGTTTAATAAAACCAAAAAATATTTCTTGTGTTTTATGAAAACGCATTTGTTGTGTTTTTAATTTGCATTGTAATTTTATTTAACTTTCACAAAAATATGTTAATCATTTATTTTTTTAAAGCCATTCAACATCAACCGTATTAATTAAATAAACTGTAACAATAATGAATGATATACTTGTGCTTTCAATGGAATTCTTTTATTAAACAAAATCACACCAACGAGTATTTTCAATTCAACATGACCAACCAAGGAAAATATTATAAAAGTAGAAGAATTCATTAAAATGCAATTCACAGGATTTGAACTCATGTTCTGAATGTAAGGAAAAATATATGGTTTTGAAGTGAAGTAAATTGTAATTCTCATCGAGTTGTTATCCAAAAAAAAAAAAAAAACCAAGTGAAAAGGATTTTTATTTATTATTTATATATTTACTCAATATTACGTACTCTTACTTTTGACAATATGTAATTCTGAATTACATTAATTGTCAAGACACCCTGTGAAGCTTACTTTGTCTAGTTTTGTATATTTGCTTTCCATAATAATATGTCAAGAGAACAATCACATATATCCCCTAGGAATTTGAAAGCATTGAAGATGATCCTTGTCAGTCAATTCGTCACCATTCTCTGCAACTGGGGTTGTGTCCTTCCACTTTTTGAAAGATATTTTTAGTTGTTGAAAAGTAGTGTTCCAGATTGTGGCCGCCACAGAAATCATATTTGAACATAAATTTCATAAAAATTTCTTTCCAATAAAGCCCGTTGCATTGATATTAAAAATATATTTTCTTGTGTTATTACGATTTAAACTTGTGTCACTCTATAAAGAATACCACATACATATATAATTTTTTTTATAGACATATTACTAATTTTATATACTTTTATATAACCCTTGAGTTTTTAAAATGAAATATTATTAGGAAAAAAACAATTAAATTCAAATGCATTGAGAATATCTATTTTTATCCCCATTACAGGAAAACTGATAAATCTCCTGAAGACTATTTATTCACAATAGCAGAAATGGGAAAAGGGAAAATATCCCCAAGGAATTATTATTTGTGATTGCCGTGTTAGTGTACAAAGATCAAGTGCCATTCTTCTACTGGTTCTGTGCCAAACTTAAATTTTCTTACATTTTTAATATTTGTTGTTGTAGAAGATACATTTTCTGTGAAAGTATCACAATCGTGCATCAATTTCACTGGAAAAATTTTTTGGATGGTAAAATTCTTTTCCTACTTAATAATTCATCGAGAGATGACCGTTTCTATTTCATTTCATTTTATATTATTGATTATCTGGAGAGTAAGTTTCAATAGAATATTATTTCAAGTGGCTTTTCTGCAATCTAAACCACATTAATATTTGATACTTCCTAATTCTCGTTTGACTTTACTGAAGTCAGTGGAGTCAGGATTGTTCACCATGTCACAGTTCAATAGCTAGTTTGCGATTTAAAATATTCTTATATTCCACTCTTAAGAAAGATAACTTGCATATAATAAAAACTCATAAAAAATAAATAAAATAATTTGCAGATTGTAGATTTGAACTTCAGCCCAATAAAGGAATTTTAATCTTAATAATAAAATTACAAAGTTCGACAAAGAAAAAAAATTTACTTTCATAGTTCAATATTTTTAAAGAAATATATTTCTCCAAAATTGCTTGTTATCAAAAGGATATTGAATATTTTATTAATTTTTGGAACGAACGATGCGGAGGTGTACTCTAACCGGGAAAAAATGACCGAAACGTAAAATTTGTTGTTTCTAAATCATTGTTTAAAACGTATGAGTAATACTAATCCATGCAAACAAATATTAATCATACGCAGCCGTGCCGTGACAGAAGTCAATTTCGTTTGGGAACAAAACTGATTCTGTATTTAAATCATAATAAAATGTGTATACCTTAATAATTACTTTCTTTATACCTCGAATAGAACTTAAAATTTATATTAATGTATGAATTTCTATTTTAATAGTGAACCTTTTATTTATGTAAATTTTATTACAGGATGTTAATTTCCCAACAGGCTATAGGTTCAAATCTGCGAAACTGCAAATTATTTTTTATTTTTATTTTTAATAAATGAACGTGATTACATTCTATTTATTATTTTTGAGAGTGGAATATTAAGAATATCTTTCATAGTCATTAAACCAGCAGAACGGATCAGTACTGATTTCAAGGCCGCTACGCCATCTCATCAGCGGTCTTTGTTCAATTTTTCCACTTTTGCAAGTGGTGCTAGTTAGTAGGAATATCAACTATTTAGCCAATGTTATTAACGAAAATTGAATATGAGAAGTTCCCACATTCATATTTTTAAGTTATTACCTTTTTGGTTAGTACGAAATTCCCCAACCCTGACGAATTTGAATCAATTCATTGATTAATCAAATAATAATAAATCATTTGCAGTCATGCAGATTCGAACTTAAGCCCGTTGAAAAAATTAAGAATTTACATAAGAAAGTTCGACTAATAAAAATTCATACATAATTTTTTTTTTTTTTTTTTTTTTTTGATAAAGTCTGATACTATAACAATGTAAATTTTAATTTCTTCAGGGTACATATTTCTTTTTTTTTAACTATTATTATTTTAGCTGGTTTTATTATTAAACTTGGTTAACTTTTTGTAACTATACTATATTTGATTTTAAATTTCATTTTATATTTTAAAAGCGCAAACTTAAATCCAAGTTAACTTTGTTTTTGTGTTCTGATTTATTGTATTTACATATGCTCAGTTTCATACTGTAATATAAGACTTAAGTCTTGTGTATGGGACATCGAAAATAAATATATAAATAAAATAAAAAATAAAAAATAAATAAATTTTTTTTTTTTATTAAAAACACGTTGGTCACGTTAATCAGGTTTTGTGCTGCCAATCATGGCATTAAATAAACTTAATGATAAATGTATTCAGGTAAAACAAAAAAAATGCATACGTACATGAATACTGAAATATAAATTGATACAAAAACATATAAATCTTACCTGTTCTCGTAAAATAGCGGAAAATATTAATAAAAAACCATTTGCATTTGTTGTTGTTAAAACAATTTTAAATATTTATTTAATAATTTGCTTTTTTATTATTTTAGTTCGAGTTACATTTAAAATTGACATCACATATCTACACACATTTAACATTTAATTACGAGTATAAATATAGTTTAAAGTGTTTTATTTTCTATATTAAATATATTATTTATCTCTTTATATTTTTTTCAATTAGTTGTTTGTCTGTAATTCGTTAGTAAATTGAAATAAATTAAGTAGAACTCAAATTACACAAAAAGAATTAAGTTTTTTTGAAGTTTTGTGATGATGCGGCTACGAGAGACAAATTGATAATATTTTTTTTTCTTTTTTCTTTTGAAGAAAATCAAGAAAGTAGTAAAACACTTATTGAAAGTGCTTTCCTATGGAAGTTTTTATTTTTGGTTATTAAAAACACATAGAGATATATTTTTTTTTTAAATTAAAAAAGAAAATTAAACAGATCTTCTCTTATTCAGGTACATGTGTAATATGTAATAATAAAAAAAAAATGAAAAAAAATCACTGCCACTGTAGACAATTTGTATACGAGTAGTTTAAGCAAAACCAAACGAAATTATTTATAAGTTGAATATTTAAGGCCTAATTTATAAAATTTTTTTCTGATTTATAGCAGGGGAATAGGACAAATTGTCATAGTGAAATTTGTTTTATAGGTCTCTTATTAATCGAAATTTTTTTTCATAAATTAAACTGTTACAGTTCAAGATGAACTTTTCCCATAGACCAAATTCGATGCCATATCGCTCAGCAAAATATATACACAGTGGCATTACTCCAGCAGAGATTAACCGATATTTATGTAAGAATGTTTCTCTTGTTTACTAGCTTCTTTTTCCCTGCCTCTGTGTGAAAATCTTGAAGAATTTTTCTTGCCGATTATCACAATAATTGACTTATTTCTGCTCATTACATTGTTGCATTAAATCGCGTTGTTCACGGTGCCGCTGTGGATGATGGGTAACGATGCTAGCCTATTGGTACGGAGGCCGTTGGCTCGGCTCCCGCCAAGGACCTGGGATGTTTGTGATGTTTTCAGGTAACACAAAAGGATCTACAAGGACACAAGTGTGCTGGATTTGTTAATAAAAAAACTGGCAGCCTGTTAAAAACAAAAAGCATTCAATCGATGAAGCCTGAATCGGTTACTCTACTAATCGATTACTTATTCGATTATGAAATATAATGTTTCATAATGTTCATATGCGAGTAATTCAAAAATAAATCGATTACGGAATTGCTTAGAAGATTAATTGCCTTGGGTGGAACTCGTTCATTTGCCCGTTTTGGGTAAACAAAAAAAAACCTGTTCTGAATACAATTTCATTTCTTTCGTTCCTTTTCAAATTTGTTTTCGGGAATTTGAAAATAAAATTTGGGAAAATAATTTTTTTATGCATGCTTGGTTTTGTCTTTGTACTTGTAAACAAAAAAAATTTTGCGGCGGCATGAAATAAGTTCCCAAAAATACTATGAAAATTAAAATTTCGCGCGAATTTTTAATTTTCTGATAATAATTTGCACTGAAAAAAATTTTCTTCAATAATAGTTTAATTTTATGAAGAAGTTTTTTTTAGTGTAAATTGCCAGAAAATTAAAAATTTGTACGAATATTTTTAGGGACTTATTTTATTTCAGAATTTTATAAGAAAGAAGTAAGTCCCCCAAAAAAAAATTAAAGAAATCCCCAGAAAACGTTGTTGTTGCCTCTCATATATATATTTTTGGGGAGTTAGTTCATTTGCCTTTTTGGGGACTTATTTCGTGGGGAGTTATTTCATGCCGGATATTTTTCAATTGCGTACGAACGTAAAATATTTTAACATCATAAAAGAACGAATGCAAATAAAAAATAAAAAATTTTATACACATATTTAAATTTTTTTTGTATATTTATTTTTACGACAATCTTTTTTTTTCCTTCGAAAATTTATTCACGAAACTTTCAACAGAAATTTGCATTCGTCAATTTCAAGAATCACAAAGAATAATTTCATTCCTTCTTGAATTCCACTTCATTTTGGCTCAACATAAATTTCTTCGTGTGAATTTTTTTTATTGAATTGTTATTCTAATATTCTCAAGAAATCTATAATGTTTTGTGAAAATTAATACACTTATTAATAATAAACTGCTATTCTTTCGTTCGTTGTAAAATCCCAACTTCTTTGGTGATATTTTCTATTTATTACATCTGGTAACACTAATAGCAATTATTAAGGAACTGTGGCAACATTCATAAATTGTTTGTGCTTATATTGTTCTATTTCTTAAAAATTATCTAGTGTCCAGTTCTTGCTTAAAGAATATATGTTTTTATATTTATTAAGCTCAAAGTAATTTTTTTAAATTATAAACAAAATTTCGTTGGCAGAGTGCCCTCATCATCTGAAAAAACAAATTTATTAAGCAAATATGGAATTTAAATTAAATTGATTATAATTTTAATAAAAATTACCTCAAGCTTAATAAATAACACAAAACAAATTGAAAACAGCCAATAAGATTTAAATAAAAATATAATAATAAATAATGTTAGAAAGTGTAACCGAAAACAAAAATGTTGGACCAACTGAATACATTCTGGAAAAAATATCACTTCTTCAAACCGTCTTAATTGCCAAGGCTTATTACAACAAATACTTTGGCATCCATTATTTTCCAAAATATTTTAACAAAATCTGTTCTTCATTGAAGTCCTCAATATTAATCTTATTATTCATACAATGAGATGCTTTAAAGCACTGTGTTACACTGAAAAACCCCGTTTAATTCTTTAAGTGTATTTTGCTACAGATTTATTTATTTTTTTTTACACAAAACTATAAAAGAGAGTTAGAACACTAATTTGGTTGTTTTATTAAATATGTAGTTACTGCCGAATTCCTAAAAAATTATTTTCCACTTGACTTGAACTTTTTGAAAAATTGTTTAAGGGAAATTTTTGTTTAAAATTACTCATCAATTCTAAACTACTTTTTATAAATACGGCAGTTAATTTATTGTTATTATCAATTTTATTATATATTTTTTAGGTTTTTAATAATACAATTATCAACATTTATTTGAAAGTAATTTTTGGAATTAAAGTAAAAAAAAAGACGGAACTATTTTTTTCGATTTTGATTTGATTGCTTTTTCTTTTGCAAAAATTTCGTTTTTTTCCTACCCCCAAAAAAAAAGCTTTCAATTTGATTTCTGTTGTTTGTTGTTGTAAAACTATAATATTTCTCCCACTTTTTATTTGTTGTAAATCTATATTATTTATTATTATAATTAATAAAAGTTGGTTTTGTTGTTAACAGTTTTATAGTTTCTTTCTCAATTTCCTCCGTTTTCATATCAATTTGTTATTTTATTTTAAATTTAATTTCTAACAATATTTCTCTGTTATTT
Organism: Linnaemya tessellans; assembly: GCA_951800035.1. Classification (NCBI taxonomy): domain Eukaryota; kingdom Metazoa; phylum Arthropoda; class Insecta; order Diptera; family Tachinidae; genus Linnaemya; species Linnaemya tessellans. Next base: position 155,403,700 of record OX637532.1, on the reverse strand, counting down.
TGTTATTGAAAAATAAAGAAAACATTATAATTTTTTTTAAAATTCTTTAATTGATTTTCATATTTTAATATTTTGTGTTGTTGTTGTTGTTGTTGCTGTTTTAGTTAAATATTTAATAATCATAATAATATATATACCATAATTTCTTTAATTAATTTACTAAGGAATTGAATTTGTTCCAGTGTGTTTTAGATATATTTTTTTTTTATCATCTTTCATGTTTGCAAAGAAATTTCTTTAAACGTTTCTTTTATTTAAAGTTGTTAAAATGAGGTTTTGCCAAAAATAAAGTTACCAGGAGCCGAAGGATCTTCAGACGAGAAATATTCTTCCCACAAGGCAGCGAATTGTTCACGTGTCACTTCCTCATTGCCCTGGGCCATTTTCGCAAAGGCCTCTTCACATTCTTTCCTCTCCAAACCGTAGCTGGAACAGACCAGAGCAAATTCGGAAACATCAATGCTGCCATCGGTGGAGGCATCCTCCAGATCGAACATGAAGTTCATGTATTTGTTTTGCCAATCCATAACGCTGCTGGGATCTTTGGCATAAGCATCCCACATGTTGCACCATTCTTCGACTGAAACCTGCAAATTAAAATTAATATCAAAAATGTATCAAGTAAAAATAAATCTAGGTGCTAAGATATTTGATTTGCAATCTTTTTTTGCCATTCGAATAAAAATTTTTCTTATATAAATTATTAGCATAGAAGTTGATCGACTAAAAATTTGTTGAAATGAAAATTATTCCCATAGGGATTATTCCGACAATAATTGTTCGAATAAAACTTTTTTTAATTTATTTTCTTAATGATTATCCTATGAAAAGTTGTTAAAATAAAATTTATTTAAATAAAAGTTTTCTGAAGAAAAGTTATTATAATAAAACTTATTCGAATCAAAATTATTCGAATTTAAATTATTCGAATTAAAATTATTCGAATCAAAATTATTCGAATTTAAATTATTCGAATTTAAATTATTAGAATCAAAATTATTTGAAACACAATTATTCCAATTAAAATTATTCGAATTCAAATTATATGACTATCAGGTTTTTGAATAAAAAATTTTCTCATAAAAATTATTCGAATATAATATACTTAAATAAAAAGGTTCAGAAAAGGAATCAGTCGAATAAAAATATTTTGAGTAAAAAGTGTCCAAAGAAACTTTATTCGACTAAAAATATTTGGGATACAAAATATTAACATAAAAAAATATATTTTTAAAAATAATTCCAATAAAAGTTATGCCGAAAATATCCCGAAAAAAGTTATTCGAATAAAATTAATTGTAATAAATTTACCGGAAGTAAAATTATTTGGAAAAAGATTTGTTGGACTAGATATTACTTAAATAAGAACAAACATTTTTAAAGTAAAAATTATTTGAGTAAAATGTATTCCTATAAAAATGTTCTAATGAAAAATTATGCGAATAAATTAAATTTTAATAAAAATTATACGAAGAAAATTAAAAAAAAATTTTTTTTGGAATAGGAATTATTCGAGTTAGTTGACTAAAAGTTCTTGAAAAAAATGATACCAATAAAAATTATTCTAACAAAAATTATTCTGAATTTATTTTTATTTCAATAAAAAGTGTTCGGAAAAATATTATTCGAATAATATGTATTTGAATAAATTTATCAGATGAAAAAATTGTTGGAATAGAGATTATTCGATTCTAATTTATAAATTGTTGTAGTGAAAATTATTAAAATAAAATGCATTTCCATAAACATTTTCAGATGATAAGTTATTCAAATAAAATTGTTGGACTAGAAATTATTCGAATAAAGTTTAATTGACTAAAAATTCTTTCAAAATAATTTATACATCAATAAATATTTTTCTAACAAAAATTAATCGAATAAAAATTATTCGAATAAAAATTATTGTGAATATAATTTATTTGCATAAAATATATCCCAAAAAAGTTATAAGTATAAAAATTATTTGAATAAAAGTTATTTGAAAAAAAATTATTCGAATAAAAATTGAATGATGGTTATTCGATTAAAAAATATTCGATTAAAAATTATGGTGAATATAATTTATTTGAATAAAAAAATATACGAAGAGAAGTCATTCGAATAAAAGTTATTTAAATAAAAATTATTTGAAAAAAATTCCTGGAATAAAAATTAGTCGAATAAAACTTATTCGATTAATATATATTCGACTAGAAATTTTTCGAATAAAAGTTATTTGACTAAAAACTGTTCGAATAAAAATTATTGGTATAAGTATTATTCTCATAAAAATTATTCGATTATTCTGGTAATTCTTTTAAATTTATTTTCGCATAAAGCAAATTTTTTTATTTGGGTGTGGTAATCTTTATTTAAATATGCAACACTGGCTGTAATATAATTTGAAAATATTGGCATAAACGGCTTAAATAAAAGTGATTTCGAATTTGTTATAAAAAAGATTAATATACTTTGCAGTCACGAACTTTTCCATACAAAAACTATTTAAAGAAATATATCAAGTGAGAGAAGAGTTTAATTGTTAAATATGTTTTATCGTTTCTTTTTTTTTCAAAATAAAGCAGCAAATATATGTCATATTTGAACAACTAGGCAGCAATTATCTTTATTACAATTTTGCGAAACATTATTGAGTGTTAAGCTTCTGCATGTCATGGGCATCAGTTCATCTGGAAAGATGTGCCCCAGTTCTTGACTAAGTTCGAAAAGTATAGTGACTCAAAAATGTCCTAGTTTTTCCTTATATAATTGTTCAAATATTGTTTGCTGTTCGTTTATTACACTTCAGTTGGCAACATTAAAAATAATAAAAGAAACATCTTCAGGTTTTTACCCGCACATGCATATTTTCCAAGTCACAGACACACACAGCGAACACAACCAACAAACAAATAGGCAAAATAACGATAACATAAACATTTTTTAAATAGTTGTAAATTTTCAGGGGGGCAAGCAATTCTAAATTTTTAAAAGAAGCAGCAAAAGCCTTGTTTCAAAAAGGCTAACAAAATAAAGTTTTAAACAACTATTCTGCCAACAGAAACAATAATATGATTTAGTGTTTTTGCAGCAGATTTGTAAATAGGATAACAAAATAAATCCCCAAAAATCAGGCCAAATTTTTTTTTTAGTTTTTTTGGCAACACAAATGTGCATATAAATTGCAAAATATCTTAAAACGGCTTAACCTTTTGTATTATTTAAAGAAATAAAATTGTATATAAATATTTTTGAGTTAAGCCTCCTTTTATGTAAATTAGAATCTAATAATTTCTAGCTGCTATATAATTTTGTCTGGCTGCCTGAAAATGTGTACGAATAAAATTTATGGTGTTGTGCTTGTAAAGTGCTCTTAAGGGTCACATGATTCTTGGCCACAGCTTTATAGTTCTTTTTTTTTTATTTCTATTATACGACTTTTGGTGTTGGGCTATTTGGATGAAATACGGCTGGTTGGTATGTTATTGAATTCAATCTACAACAAGGTCAATATAAACAAGCCATTTATTTACTCTACTCTCAAATTAAAAGCAACTGTTTTATAGGCTTTCAACGTACCACTGCCAGCAACACGTTTATGAGGCTTATATTTGTTTTATTTCAGCCACCCCCTGCTTCTATTAAAAGTAATTGGTTTAAGCCAAACCGCAATATAAACATCAAATGCTTGTTGTTTCAAAAAACAGTTATTTTTTTCTCCGAATGGCCTCAGTTGCTACACAACCAAGTGGTCAAAATGCTCTAACACACACTCTCTAACATGTATGTATGCTTGTATATGTGAAGAGGTTTAACATAAACCCACTCAGCCTCTCTATTTTTATCATTAAGCCTGATGGTTTCACTCCTGCCCTAAAATATCCTGTTCAAACAATTTTATTATGGCCAGACAGACGTTCAAAACGACACGAAATATTTTTGGCTATAATATTTATTTATATACGAGTTTAAGTGTTTGAAATATCCTTTTGAACCTAAACAATTACAATTTATATATGAAATTTGTGTGTAATAAATACGAAGCCATTAACAATCACACCTCCCCCTCCCCCTCCCCACCCATTCATTATCTTGGCAGTAGATAATTTCGCAAACAGCAAAAGGTGTTATGAAACGTATAAATTTCGAAAGGGCCAACAAGAATAATTACCCTATTTTGGGCCAGTTATAGATGAGTTTTATGAAAACTTACAAATGATTTTGTATTTGTAAGTTTGGCCACTGCCAGTCAGTCAGTCAGTCAGCTCTTAAGGTGTAAATGATTTATTGCTTATTTTTGTAATAGACGTGTTTTTTATTTTGAATGAAGTTTCTGAACCACATTAAACTAAATCATAGATAAATTTCAAAGTTTGTTAATAAAAATAAATTATAATTTGGACAACAGTGAAGATATATTATGGGTACGTGTCTTTAAGTTTAGTGTACAAATCAAAGTCATATGACTATATTAAATTTAGTTCAGGGGCCATATTACGGCATTCGATATCGATCGAATTTTTTTTTTTTTTTTTTTTTTTTAGGAGTAGGACCAGCACTCAGGGGATGACCCCTATATATGCAATGCATTGCGCCGGAACTGAAAACGAGTGGATAGTATTGAGGGGACAGATTAGGAAAGATTGTATTGAAATTTCGTTTCGAATCGAATTCGGTAATTTGGCCTCAGATCTATGGGCTAATTTTTCGAAAATTTGTTTAAATTCAGAAACACTTGATAAATATTCCCAGGCATAAGAGAAAGTTCTTAATTATTCAACTTACACAGCAGAGCAGAACATCTGTTTTCGAAAGCCGCTACACTTTCATTATCATATGAAATTTTTAGAACGAAGTTCCTTATGGGATGATGCGGAGGAGTACCCTAACCGGGAAAAAAATGACCGTAACTTAAGATTTTTTGTTTCTAAATCAATCTTTAAGACGTATGAGTAATACGATTCCTTACAAACAAATATTAATCATACGCAGCCGTGCCGTGACAGAATTCAATTTCGTTTGGGAACAAAATTGATTCTGTATTTTCGTTGGTCGACGAAAAAAAAAATCATAATAAAAAATGTATATCCGAATAATTATTTTCGTTATACCTCGAATAGAACTTAAAATTAATATTTTTATAATAAGGAACTTCGTTCCTATCCGGTGTCCCACGACACCACACATCTTTTTACTTTACCATGACAAATCAAGTTTTCCATTAAGGTAAAATAGATATTTTTGATGTGTTACAGTACAATACGCATATAAGAAAATCTAAAAATGCACCGATTTTCTTTCTTATATGCGAGCTTTCTTATAAAGAAAACACGCATATAAGAAAAATACTTTCTTATATCTGTGACACGCATGTAAGAGAGATATTTTCTTATATACATCAGTAACAGAATTTAAAAAATGTCCAATAGAAATATATAATTGAAATAAAGCTATTTAATAATACATAATACAGATCATTTTGTACTAAATTTCGTTTATTTGTCCTACAAATATAAATATGTATGTAAGTACACAACTAAAGATAGAAACATAACAAAACAGGTGATTGCACTTCACTTAAAATCACATTTGATAATTGTAAATTATACAACAAAAAAATCTATTTTAACCGAGGTTAAAATAAATTCAATTGTGAGAATATATACTACTATATACACGTACCATTTTCTATGGAATGAGTGTAATTTTTCTTAAGAATTTGTTTCTTATAGAAGAGTTTTTCTTATAAGAGAGTTTCTTATATGAGGATTATTTAGTACGCAGATATATACAAATGTGCATGGTGTCTGCAGATATCTTTCTTATAAACGAGTTTTTTTATAAGCGAGTTTCTTATATGCGTATTATACTGTAACATCTATACGCGCGCCTCTAGGGCAGTAAACTATCAGTTTCAATACATACGCAAGTGTAAGAGTTTGTTTGTTTGTTGTTGTTGCTTGGCAGTCGGTATTGAAAGTGATTATTGGGCGATTTTCATATAATTTTCCCACGCGATTTTCTCCGGAAATTCATAGCCGATTTTATTAATTTTTGGATTAAAACGCTAGTGCGGGTTTCGACAAAGAGTTTAGGCCAAAAATTAAGGCGATCCGATATCGGCGAGCGGAGATTTAAGTCTTTTAATTCGGAGTATTAATTTGGAGTAATATTAAAAAAGTGTTTTATGTTCATCTTCGGTTTTGTCTTATGCATAGCAAAGAGAATAGTGACGTGGTTATACGTACATATATAAAAATGAGATAGCAAGACAGCAACGTATGTAGCTTATGTACAAACATAACAATGTATGTATGTACATTTGTCTGTTGCTTTGCATTCCCTTTGTTTTTTGTGGGTTTAATATAAAATAAATAAACAAAAAGGTGTTAACAGATCGCCCGTGAGTTCGAACACTCATTGATTTTTTTTAAAATAGGACCTGCACTCAGGGGGTGATCCTTACATATGCGTTGTCTTGCGCCGGAAGTAAAAATGAGGGGATATTATTGAAAAGACAGATGAGGAAAAATAATAATATAGCAACTATTTTAACATTTACTTCGCCCATTAATTAATGCTACAGGATCGACGAGGGTGCTGTTACTCTACTCTTTAGTACATGACAGTGTTAAGCGCCAACGGTATCGTTCAGTGGCCAGTATTATGCCTTCATCACTGAAACAGTAGACCGACAACAACTAACAAAAATCATGCACTAGTGCAGATCAGTAAAATTCGTTACCATATTCATGACTGAGACGAAGAAAAAACTGGCGGCTTTATAGTCTCGTGTGAAGGACTTCAACTTTAGTTCTTATTAAAATAACAAAGATGATAAAAATTTTCAAAGTGTTTACTGTAAAGGACTCTTTAAGCAATCAGTTCTTTGTTCGACTCCTAAAATAAAAAAAATTCATTTATCAACAAAAAAGGGATTGGGATATTTAATATTTCACGTCTAGTGGCTTTTTGTTATGGCAATCAGTTTCTCGAAGAGGATTTAAGCACGTAAGTCCTTATTACTCAGTATTTTAGTTTCTGAGCAACTTCATGCTTAGAAGCGAATATCATCTCTTTATCCTCAAAGACGGCAGGGCTAAGGAAAATAGCGCTACCAGTATGTCGTTACTAATGGATTCTTATAAGAAACGTCTGCCTTTTCAGAGACAGGATGGTTATCCGAAAGCAGAACAACAAGATGTTGTTCCAAGTCACAAAATTTCGTACAACGTTCCATGATGTCAGCAGTCATTTAATTAATTCATCTTCCAAAGATTTTCTTAATAACTATAGCCTCCTCGTAAGTTTTTTTTTTTTTTTTTTTGGATTGGACGCGCACCCAGGTGATGACCCCTAAACATGCGACACATTGTGCGGGAACTAGGAAAGTTGGTTAGTTGGGAAGGAGGGTACAGGGAGTAGTGTTTGTGGACGTTCGATTTGAACCTCCCCAAGTTAAAAGTGGCAGGAAACATCTCAGTAAGAAGTTTGTTTTTTGAAATATTTTTTCCCAGCAATGAACGTGTACTTAAGCGAACATCGTCAAAGATGATGTTGCCAGTATTTAAAGTCAACCTTAGAGGCGTGCGTCATCTCTTTATTCCCAAAGAGGACAGGTAGGTAATCTGCAGGGTCGGTAACCCAGCGACCATGAGGTTACTAAAGGGTTCTTAGAGAAGCCTGACGCTTCAGTAATTAGATGGTCACCCAGCAACAAGATATTCCTAGACACTCAGTTGCATCAACACAAGAGAAGAAATTAATAACAATTAAATATCAGAAACTACACAGCGAAAGAGAGAACAACACCAGCACAATTCACAATCCTGTGCAAATGGTCTTGCATTATAGCATCTGCAAATTGAGAGAGTATTTGAGAGCATTTTCAATGTATTTTGTTATTGTAGAGTACAATTATTTTGCAAAAGCAATGATGCACGACCATTTGCACAAGATTGTGAATAGGTCTACTGTTTTCAAGCACGATTGCTCAAGATCTGCTAATGAGTTGGCATCAAGAAGCCTGTTGTCGTGGGCTCGATACCAGACCCATCCATGGCATGAAATTCCGATCATTTTGCTAAATATTGCACTCTTAACAAAATAACTTGAATTTAAAAAAAAAAAAAATTGTGAAAAAAATAATTTGCATATTGTAGAATTGAACTTGAATCTGAATAAAAATTCTTATTTCAACAAAACATAATATATTAAAATCAATCTTGAAAATGGTCAGTAGTTCTTGAACACACCTCGTACTGCTTTCATTGTTAAATGAATTTGATTTTTTCACCTACATTTTCCCTGAAATCATGAACACTTTTTTTTTTTGAACACACAAAAACAGCCTTTAATTTTCAATTTCTGCAACGTCTTTTTTTCATTTTTGCCTGTTCTTTTGTTGTTCTTTTATTACAAATTTTCGCTTGTGTCGATTTCTTCCTTGGGCTCTGTGCGATGTATTTAAGTGGCCATACGAGTATTAAGTACCCGTAGCGCCACTCATTCATTCATGTACGAGAATGTTTGGGTTTGAGCATGTAGAGTATTTTATTTCAAAATTTCCATTGTATTTAAGCCCAGTTTTAAGTTGTCGTTTGTTTGTTTTTTTTTTCTTTTTTGCTGCTGTTGCTGTTGTGTTTTGTGACACTATTTTGGCCTGATGCCAGTAGGTGTTGACATAATGTTATATGAAGAAGTAGAGGCCTACGAATGTTTGTATGTCATGCTATTTTGCTGGTTGTATTGAAATGTTTAAATTGAATATAGAGCAGTAATAACAACAACAACAACTACACAATAACTACTACTACAACTACAACGACAACAGAAAATCGTAATTTAAAGTGGGGCTCAGGCAAAAATGCTCCTAAATTATTTCACATTTTCTTTATAATTTTTTCCTCCTTTTTTTTCCTGTTTTTTTTTGTGCAGGTGTGTGTACGCGAATGCAAAGGAATTTCTGTGTTTGTTGTTGTTCGTGTTGCCTTTTGGATATTTTGAATGTTAAACACAACATCATTACCACACTGCCAATAAAGCATTACAATAGTTAAATGAAAATACCAAAATGGACAATATTTATATTTATATTGTATGCATGTTTGAGTGTGTGTGTGTGTGTATTTTTAAAAAGAAAAAAAGGAAATTATTTCCCCCACCACAGGCTTTTATGCCAGCGATAGTTAAAAGTTGAAAGTAAAAGTTATTTTATATCAGTGGAATTTTTTAATGAGCTGTAAATTAAAGGGAAGTGGGCGTTCACAATTGAATTTTTGAGCTCTACACAGAGAGAAAATCGTATAAGATCTCATTTACAAAATCTTTGTATTGACTTAATTTAGTTAATAAACATGAAAATTTTTTCAAAAATTTAGATTTTAATTCAAAAGCTAATAAAATTATAAATTTATCCAGAAGCCAAAATTAAAAATGAAAATAATAATTTTTTGAACTTGAGATCTTTTTTTTTTATCTTGGACCAGCGCTCAGGGGATGGCCCCTATAAATGCAATGCATTGCGCAAAAAAGCAAAAAGTTTATGAATAATTATTTATTTTTTTCAATATTTTGTCACTCTTTTGAGTGGCTTCGTGAAGAAGTCACTTATTATTTATATTATATTTTGCATTTTTATAAAAAATACTTTGTAAAGTAAATTTGCCAAGCAAATCTCTCCAAAGAGAGTAAACGATCAGTAATTTGGCCGCTCTTGAAAATTAATTGACATCGAAATCTGATGTTAACTGAGTCAGTCTGACAGGTTTGTGGCTGAATGAGCAGCTCTGATTCTGGCTGCTTATATTTTATTAAAAAAAAAAAAGATTTTTATATATAAATAAATATTGTTAAAAAAATTTTTATATAAAAAAAACCTCAAGCTTAAAAAATTATTACCAGAATAATAGCGACAAGTCAAGAGTATATAGAGATCTCCAAATAACAGTTACAGAATTATTTAGGTCTGAATTATCCAATCACTCAAATAATGCGTTAATATCCTTGGCCTTTTGTAATAACACACACACACACACACAAAATATTTATATTTATATTGCAAAATGTGTGTGTCAACACTTTCCTTTTAAAGGTTGCATTTAATATTGTAATATTTAGCAAAAAATTAAAAATTATCAAACACCCATCTTTTATTATTTTTCCATTAAAAAACAACAACAACAACCTTCAATAGATTGTATCTAAAGCCACAAATCATGTCTTGTGACCGTGCAACGTGTAGCAAATAACCATAAAAATATGCATCCAATACAAATTATTGCTTTTCCTTTTTTTTATTGCAAATAATTTTGCCAACTAAAGGGAAATCCAAAATGTAAAATTAAATGAAAATGTGCAGTTTTTTTTGTACAATTGAGCCAATTTATTTTTTATTATTTTTTTGTGTGCTGCCATTTCTTGCCGAGTCACTTGTGAATGCACAAAATATTTATTATAGAATTGAAATAATATTTTTTATATATTGTTTTATGTTAAAATAAAGAACAGCAACCCATAACAATGTAAAATATAGACCCTTAAGTATGAAATTATCATAAGTGACAAAAAATAACATATTTATTAGTTTTCACTAATTGTAGTTTAATGAAATTTTTAAATTTAAGGCTTATTTTTCAATATTTTGCCACTTTTTTTGTATGGACTTTTCAGCAAAATATTTCAATTTGATGGGAATAAACGTTGGTTTTTCATAAAAAATTTTCTTATTCAGGGAAGTATTTGAATTTGATGGCCAAATATATATATATATATATATATATATATATATATATATATTTTTTTTTTTTTATTTTTTTTATTATCTTATTCAGGAAACTATTTCAATTTGATGGGAAAAAATATGTTATTTTTTCATCAAAATTTTGCTTCTAAGGAAAATATTTTAATTTGATGGAAACAATTTTTTGGCACGAAGTTCCTAATGGGACGATGCGGAGGGGTACCCTAACCGGGAAAAAACGTTCGTAATGTAAAATTTTTTGTTTCTAAATCAATGTTTAAGACGTATGAGTAATACGATTCCATACAAACAAATATTAATCATACGCAGCCGTACCGTGACAGAATTCAATTTTATTTGGGAACAAAATTGATCCTGTATTTTCGTTGGTCGGCGAAAAAGAAATCATAATAAAAAGTGTATACCTCGAATAGAACATAAAATTAATATTTTTATAAGGAACTTCGTTCCTAGCCGGCGTCCCACGACACCACACATCTATTTTTTTTTAATAAAAATTTTGCTTCTTCAGGAAAATATTTTAATTTGATAAGAAAAAAAAATTACTTTTCATAAAAATTTGTTTTCTTCAAGAAATTACTATTTGATGGCAATAAATATTATATGTATTTTAGAATGATTGAGCTCGAGGTCGTTTTTGTAAAAATCGTTATAATTTTTCTATTTTATTCGTTATTTCGTCAACAATTTGTTGACATAATCAGGAATAACAATCGAAAATTAAAATTTTCTGTATAAATTGATTTTGAAATAAAAAATATTATATATATTTTTTATTATAAATATTTAAATTTTTCAGGAAAATATTTCAATTTGATGGAGAAGAAATTTTTTATCAAAAATTTTGGCTTCTTCTGGGAAATATTTCAATTTGATGGGAAACAACTTTTATGAAAAAAAATACATATATAAATTGTTAATTTTTTCAACGGGCTTAAGTTCGAATCTGCATGACTGCAAATTATTTTTTATTATTTTTTTATTAATAAATGAATTTGTTCAAATTCTATTTATTATTTTTTATATTAAGATTGCAATATTAAGAATATTTTCAATAATCATCAAACCAGCAGAACGGATCAGTACTGATTTCGAGGCCGCTACGCCATCTCATCAGCGTTCTTTGTTCAATTTTTCCACTTTTGCAAGTGGTGCTAGTTAGTAGGAATATCAACTATTTAACCAATATTTTAACGAAAATTGAATATGAGAAGTTATCACATTCATATTATTAATATTCATATAGTCATGGAATATTGGGAATATTAATTGTCAGGGTTGGGGAATTTCGTACTAACCAAAAATGTAATAACTTAATAATATGAATGTGATAACTTCTCATATTCAATTTTCGTTAAAATATTGGTTAAATAGTTGATATTCCTACTAACTAGCACCACTTGCAAAAGTGGAAAAATTGAACAAAGAACGCTGATGAGATGGCGTAGCGGCCTCGAAATCAGTACTGATCCGTTCTGCTGGTTTAATGACTATGAAAAATATTCTTAATATTCCACTCTCAAAAAAATTAATAAATAGAATGCAATCACGTTCATTTATTAAAAAATAAAAATAAATAAAAAATAATTTGCAGTTTCGCAGATTTGAACCTATAGCCTGTTGGGAAATTAACATCCTGTAATACAATTTGAAAAAATATATATTTATGAAAACCAATGTGAAACTTTAAAAATATATGAAAAACAATCAATTTCTATTTTTCCCATCAAATTGAAATATTTTCCTGAAGAAATCTAATTTTTATGTCTCGGTTCGCACTATGAAATTTTATTTCATGAGAGTGGCAGTTTGTTGGTGAGAGGGAAGAGAAGAATGGTGTCGGGTACACACTTTCATGTTCACTGAAATTCTCTTTTGTATTATAATTCGTAATTGATTTTACTTTATTTTTATATTCTTTATGTGAAAGTAAACAAACAAAAATATTAAGTTTCATGAAATTAATTTTCAGTGTGCAGACACGAGTGAAATTTTAAAAGAGAATTTCAGAAATTTCATGAAAGAAAATTTCATAGTGCGAACCGAGACTATGGAAAAAAAAATTTTTCCATCATTTTGAAATATTTTGCTGAAGCAAAATTTTTATAATAAAAAATAAAATACTCTTTCCTATAAAATTGAAATAGATTCCTGAAGAACCAAAATTTGTATAATAAAAAATAACATATTTTTCCCATCAAATTGAAATATTTTCCCGAAGAAGCAAAATTTTTATAAAAAAAATTTTTGTTTCCCATCAAATTGAAATATTTTCCTAAAAGACGTGCCGAAATAGGGAAAAATAAAGAAAATTTTTATTTAAAAATTAAAAACACCTTTAAAAATTTTACATATTTTTCCTAAGAAAATGCCAAATATAAAAGCAAAATACCTTCAGTATTTTATTTTTTTGTTTATATTTTGAGTTTTAAGAAACTCAATATATGTTATTTAAAAGTCTTGAAATTTGCTCATTATTTTAATTGTAAAATAGATTGCAAATAAAAAAAAAATTTTCCTGGCAAATTGAAATATATTCCCGAGTTTTATTAATTTTTTTTAAACTATTTTTCAGGTTTGTTAAGCCTAACTTTAAAAAAGTTTTAGACAAAAAATCATAAATAGTCTTATTAAAGTTTTAATGCAATTTCTCTTCTTCAGAAATCACGTACAAATATTTAAAATGTAAATGAATAAAGTATTTCAACAAACCAACAAAAACAAAAAAACATTAAATTTAAAGACTTTCTAATTGCCCCATAATTGAGGTCTTATGAATGCTCTCTTTGATTATTCTGTTAATAAAATACATAAATTATTACAAGGCAAAATTACTTTTTTCCTAAATTCGGACTTAGCAAAAAAACAAAACGTGTACAACTGCCATAAAAAACCAGAAAAAAAAAATAAATGAAAATAAAAATAAACTTCTATAGAACAGAAATGTAAAATATAAAAGAAATTTGCCCAACTAAAGGACAATGAGGCAAAACACAAAGCTTTTTTGCATAATAAAATAAAGGAAACATATTTCTAACACACCCAAAAAAAAATAAATAAAATGGATGCAGAGTACAATATAAAGAAATTGCAAATATTCTCTTTAAGGCACGAATCATATTTATGTGTTGAAATGCAGCAATTGAAATTTTCTTCACAAACAATTACATGCATACATACATAAAGACATTTATGTATGTATGTGTGTGTATACATTTTTATTGACATCAAACTATGCAATTGACAAGAGACATTTTCTTTTGCTAGATGTTTGTTGGTGTGTACCCCGTCCGTAAATAGTTTTTCTGCTTATTCTTGTAGAGGTTGCAACGGAAATGATTTGCTTTTAAGTTGTATTTTGATTTTTCACACAACAACAACAACAGCAGCATTAAAATTCAACTCAAAATATTTTGTCATTTATCTTAACTCTCCTCCCCCCCAGACCCTTCCTCTTTTGCACTATTTCGCATTTTATTTAATATTTTTTTCCTCTCTAGTTCATTGTCAACATGAAAGCATCAGAACAAAATATGTAAAATTCTCTTGTTGTTGTTGTTGTTATGCGAATATGAAAATGGCAAAAATATGCAGCAAACAAATTTGCATACGAAATATATTTACAAAAACACACATACCTGACCATCATTGTCCTTGTCAGCTTTTGAACGTAAACCTTCCCAAATTTCCAACATGACAGCATGGGTTTCCTTATTCTTTGGTGTATCCTTAGCCCAGCCACGTAGTGTGCACACACGCTGCATTGTTTAGAAAATATAAAAATAAAAAATAAAAAAAAAACACTTATACAACAACCATCACATATCAGAGATATTTATTGCAAAAGAATGAAAAAAAAGTTATGGCTAAAACACAAGTGACTGGAAATATGCATAAATCTATATCAGATGGAGTCCGAAAAGCACGGATGTACTTGAGAAGAAATAATTTACATGTGACACATAAATGAAGCTGCAGGAAGAACTCTTCACATTGACTTGACCGAATTCCTTTGATGGCCAAATATTTGGCTGTCCAAAATATTTAACTGATGGACTGAAGAGATTTCGTAGTGACGCTATTGCATAAATTAATATTAAAGGGCCATATTATTTTTTAGCTATAAATACTTTGATTTGTTCATTAAAGGAAATCGATGACTTTTGGCCTTATAATGACTGAAAAGGAATTTGAAAATTAAGATTTAGGCTCTCCTTAAGAGTAAATCAAATATAATTGTCTTAAGCTATTGTTCATATTTCTTAACAACGCCCGGCGCTCAGGGACCCCTACTCATGCATTGATCAGAAAGTTGAAAAGTAGGCGTGCTATTGAGGGGGGAAATGAACTAGAATGAGAAGAGATAATTTATTGTAAACATTTTATTTTATGCTAGGATTGTCCGTCTGAAACAACAATCAATTTGCATAGGTGATAAAATCAGGTATCCTTATAAATAATGGCTGCCTATGACCATCACCTACTGGCTTAAATTTGTGTGGTCGGTGTTCATCTATTCGGTTGTTATGACAAGAGTTAATAAAAACATGCGTATTTACCAGCATGTACATATGTGTTCTTTTGTATGTGTTATTTAATTTTTTTTATTTGTATTTTTATTATTATTTTTTTCGTAACCAACTTACCTCAATAGCCAATTCAAAATCCTTAATGTCAATTTCACCACTTTGGTTCACATCTGTTTGTTGTATAACAGGGTCAAATAGGAAATAGAAATGTACATGTATAACACACGAGCATACACATACATTTACATGTTTTTGTAGACACATACACAATTAACCGTAAAACAAACAATATGTAAACAAATAAATATTAGTAACCGATATTTTTTGTTTGTTTATTTTTGTCACATATTTGTTACATTGAAATTTCCATGCACACACACACAAACACAAACAGAATTGTCAGCAACAGTATAAAATTGGTTGAAGTGGTAGTAAGTTTTACATTCGATGGCAGTTTCATGGCAACAGCAATATTATTTGATTTAATGTGTATGTGTGTGTGTGTGTGTGTGTGTGTGTGTGTGTGATGGAAACAGTTGCCAAAATATCCCAATAAAAATAGCACACATTTGCAGTCAACCATATTTTTATTTATTTTGTTGTTGTTGTGTTTTCCAAAATAAACGTTGTTGTAGCATGAGTTCAGCATCAAGTTATGCAGCCATGTTGAAGAATCACCGGTTCACGCAAACATGCAAATAAATTGAAGAGCATTTTTGGGGGAGAGAGTGAGAGCACGAAAAATAAATAGAAATAAATAAACAGTTTTAAATCAGTATAAAGGAACGTTGATATAAAATAAATTCGCTTTATGTTTAACACACAGACAGTATAAGCGAGTGTATGAGTTTTCAAAATAGCATTTGTTTACGTGTCTGTTGCGGAGTGTGAATGAATATTGCAAACAGCAGTGAATTTTAAATATATAAAAAAGTGTGTGTGTGTGTGTGTAATGAACTGCTGGGTGTGTGTGTGTGTGTGTGTACGACTGTGAGCATTTTAAATGGCTTGTTTATTTAGTGTATGAATAAAATTTTTACTACATATATTTTTTTGCGCTACAGCTGTCGTAGCGTATCCGGTTTGCTTTTTTCAAACAAGCGGAAGTGACTTGTTTTAAGTGTCAGTTAGTTTATAGCACAAAAGTTTTGACTACCGTCTTTCTATAGAAAATGGATACTAAATAGAATAGAGTTGTTTATATCAAGATAAATAAAATGGATTTAGCAATAATAAGTTTTAATTTAATGATTTTAGCATATTTAAACAGTTTGGCTGTAAATCTTTCTTAAAGAAGGTTCAAATTAAAACTTTTATTTTTTAAATAACGATTGTACATTCACAGATGTGAAAAATAAGAATTTTTTTTGTAGTTATATGTAATTTTTTTTTATTCAATCTCCTAAAGAGAATTTGGGCGGTATATTCACTTTGTCACTGCGTGAGTAACGCAGCGGAATATCTCTTTAAGACCCCATATTTTTGATCAGTATTGAAATCTAGGACTATTTAGCACTCTCCGTCTGTGAAAATCACGAAGCAGTCCAAACGAAAACAGCCAGACGCTTGAAATTTGGTATAAATATATTTTGAAGGCTAGCACAGGTCATGCTCGTAAATGGGTTGAATCGGGGCCAGAGGAAAAAAGGTTCCCCAAAGCAGAACTAAATCAACCCCTTAAAACAAATTTTTTTTTTCAATTTTGTTAAGCATATGATATATTTTTAAGTCAAAAAAGATGCGAAGCATTGAACTTGAAGCCAGAACATCAGAAAAATCAATTTTTTTTTTTGAACCCGCCTCCTTTAGTGGGCGTTGATGTAAGATATTATATGCAAAAATAGCGTAAATATTTAAAAAAATTGTATTACTTAAGCCTAGAATCCTTAAAAATTACATTTGCATGACGAAGCCGATTTGCTTTTGGATCTTGCCCTGCCCTACCCAACCTTTGGCCCCTAAATGACTCTATAAAAGAAAATTTCTGCTTTTAATTATCCCAAAATTTAATTTGTAAGTTTTTCGGACAAATATAATATGCCTCCACTTGCCGGAGTGACTCTGTCAAAATAGGGTTTTAAAATTGGCCACTGAAATATCGTAAAGCAACTGTGAGGCAGCAGGTTAAACATTTTTAATTTATTTACTAAATATTTGGAGGGTATTTAAGATTCAAACCGGTTGAATATAACGTTTTTACCTGTTTTTTTTAATTTTTATTATTCTTTTTTTAATATTTGTTTTATTTTTTTTTTCTTATTTTATTTTTAATTTTATTTTTTTTTATTTTTATTTTTAACAACATTTTACGTATAGTGAGCTAACAATAATGGCTGTTAGTTGCCACTATTGCCACTGGGCTCCGGAGAAAAACACGTTAGAAAAATATCGAATTTTCTACCATTTGGCATTGAAATTGAATTAAGTCCTTTTATGCTTACTTTGATATCAATATTTTAAGGACAACTTGAAGTAATTTTATTACCAACAATTTGTGTGTTTATTGTGTGTTATTTCTTATGTTGATACCGTACCCGTCTTAATATATTTCCGATCAACTTAATTAAATTTCTGATTTTGCTAACAGACTGTTCTTTATACGTTTTTTTATATAATATGATTTGATTTATTAACTTAAGGTATTTGAGTAACGACTATTTTTGGGCCTAACTGTGTAAATCACTTTACAGTAGAGAAATTTATATGTACTTAAGAACAATATTTCAAAAAACTTTACTACTTTGTAGTCTATTTGCTTTTATTTTTAATAAAAGTTCCGAAACTTTTTGGTACTACTGCAAATATGACACAAAAATTGTATAAGAAAAATTTATTGTTGCTGTTAAAGTAAATTTGCATTTTAAAACTTTTTTTTATAAAATGAATTGTTAAAAAAAAAAATCAAACCAAATATCTTTTTTTATCAATATTGGGGCACAACAAAATATTAAAAGAGTAGCTCCAACATGTATGCAGTGTTTATGTGTGTTCTGTGGAATGGTGGGTGCCGTATACTTGATGCAGAATAGTTCACGTTGCGTATACTCTGCACAAAGATGTGATTATAAGATATAAGTCCGTTTAAGTGTGTGTGTGGGTGTACTAATGCATTGTATTATTACATTGGATGTATTATTAAATTTAAAATTATTACTCACCAAAGAACACATTGAACAAGAACAACAACTTCTTTTTGCGGAAATCCGAGATAGACATGATAGGGAAGCTTAAAGAGTTTTCCTCTAATTAAATTTGAAAAGACCAGCAAAATAAGCAGAACTGTAAAGACAAGAAACAATAAAAATTTTATAGCTTATATATTTATAAAAAAAAATATTAAATGCTTTCAAAAGAATTTCTTATAATACCCGTAGTTTGCTTTAATATGATTTTAAATAATATTTTTAAGTACAGAAAGCATAATCTAAAATAAATCTTATTAAAACGAATTTCCAGAAATATTTACTTTTAAAAGAGAAATTGTTTTAATGTTTTACTTATTCAAATCTTAAATAAAATTTAATAAAATGAAATGACATATTTGCGCTGAACTTCTTTGGGATGATAGTGCCCATGTGTGTGTGCTTAAGAAGAGCTTGCATGTGCTTCAGTTAATATAATAAAATCTATTGCAATTTATGTTTCTTTTTTTAGTTTTCTTATTTTTATTTTAGAGATTTTCTCCATAATGGTATATATAAGCCAGCCAATTGAATGAAAGTATAAAATGGCAAAGAGTAGAAGTAAAATATATAAACATTTTTAAAATATAAGAGAGGGAGTTAATAAATTTTAAAACAATCTACTATGGAAAGTAGTTGTAAAAATTTAAGTCAAGCTTTGATTTTTTTGTTTGACAGAAGATTCTAATAGCAGCGTTTCCAGTCTCGATTTTAAGGCAAAATAATTGCCAAGCTTTAATTTTAATTTTATAGCATAATAAATTTCTTAAAAATTTCTAAACCTGTTATTTTCAAAACATTAAATAGCTACAAACTCCTTAAGTTATTTGCAGCTATTTTAATTGAATTTGTTTTGCAATAAAAAAAAAATATTTTTTTTTAAGAAATTTCCTTTTAACTAAACAGTTTTAGTTTTTGTCTTCCCCCCAAAAAAAGAAAAAAAAACAAAATGCAAACAATTTTGGTATAAATTTGCTTATTTACACATTTGCCACTAGCGGCTACAGCACAAGTGGCAGCAACACCTACACATTTTTCTCTAATTTCCTTAAATTGTTTCTTTTTCTATATTTTACCTTTGCCTTGAGTAGAAGTGCTGGTTTAACTTGGGTTTTGTGTCAAGAGCTTACTGCCCTAATGCACAAGCATACCAAGATAAAACCTCTAAGACAAAATATTTAACCAGGCATTTAGACACAACCACGCTCAGACACACACAAATATGCACACACACACACACACACACAATTTGCCATTTTAAGTGGTTTGTTGTCTAAAAGGTGAAAATCTTTTGTAATCGTTTTTTTTTTCTTCTTATTTTTTTTTTTTTGCCTTTAACAGCTTTGCTTTATTTTCCTGCTCACAAATAAGCTTAGCAAGAACTACAATGTTAAATGTTGCACACATTTATGTGCCCTGGAATTGTTTCAGCTTAACGTGTGCATGCGTGTGCATGTTCTTTGTACAGATTAAGTAGGTAAAAGCATTAAAGTAAAGAATGAAGGAAAAAAAAAACTAATTTTTCATTTATTGTATTCAGTAATACCCAACGTTCATGCAAACATAAAATGAGCACATGCAGCTTTAATCACACATACGAGTAGATAAAAATAGCTATTATACCCTGAAGCAAAGCATACAGATTTATATGTACGAGTATGTACCCACAGCACACACACACACACACCCATACATAAATAAGTATTTTATACATAAAATTTATTCTCAGAAAATTAGTAAAAATACATAGAAGATAATAATATGATTCAGTCATATTTTGCTAGTTTCCGGCAGGATTTTTGTTTAAGGCAATTTGTATTTAAGTGGCAGTAGAGTTTACTAAAACAGCAAAAGGGTTATAAAAACTAAAAGTCGTTCACAATATATAAACGATTTTGTGTAGAAGAACCGAGCAGAGAAACTTTATAGTTTTTGCTTAAGAAATTTCTTTATTATTTCATAGTTACTTTCCCTGTAAATTTCCAAACAATTGTCTTTTGACTTTGTCAAAAAACACCGCAATTCATTTTGATGCTTTTAGATTGTTAAATTAAATTTAATAATCCTTGAATTTTAATTATGTACGAGTATTTATTGTGGTTAAAAACCAAAAATATTTTCCCCAATTACGCATACAATTTCATTAATGAAATAGTTACAAAATAGTAAGCACAGGTACCTTTGACATGTTTGTGATTAAATCTACGTTTTTCATGTTTAAATGTCAAAATGTTAATAGATCAGTACACGGGAAAAAAAAATTCTGTCAAGGTTTCCTTAAGAAATTCTTGAAAAATTTGCTCTAAAAAACTCTAGCAAATTGTATTTCGAAAGATCTTTGTAGTATTTTTGGAGAAAAAAAATTTTTTTTTAAATTCGTATTAAATTCTTTTCTAAAAATTTCTATAAAATTGTTATTCTAACAAGATTCATTTAAATTGTTTTTTACCAAAAAAAATATTAACAAATTTTTTTTTATTTAAAATTTCATCCGAAAAATACTTTTAAAAATATTTTCAAAACCTGTAGTAAAATGTATTGCAAAAAAATTTTTAAGAAAAATTCTTATGATATTTTTTCTATATAATATTTTTTTCCCAAAAACTCTTGGAAAATTTATTTCCAAAAAAAAATCCTTTTAATTTGCTTTCCCAAAGGTTGTAGTAATATGAGTTGCAAAATATTTTCCATAAATTCTTAAAATATTTTTAAAAATTTTTTTAGGGATGTAACGATACGCCGTTTTGCCGATCCGACACCGAAATATCCGATACAAGAAATATCGCCGATACCGATACGCATATTGAAATTGAACTCAAGTTAAAATTAACAAAACTCAAGTAGAGTAATTCTTTTATTATACAAAATTACAGTGTAAAAGATTATTAATATTTGAAATTGACATTTGAATTCATTCTGAATGCATTTTTAAAGAAATTAATATTGTACCAGCTAGCTGATATGGTAGGTACCGCGTGCCGACAGCTCATTCGTATGATTACGCGTGCATGCTATTGTGGTGTATTGGCTGCTTTAGATGTTATGCAAAAAAAAAGCATTGAAAATTGAATTGCTTGTTCAAAAAAGCTAGTAAAAATGTAAGAAGTATCGTTGTATCGACGGTAAAATATCGGCAAATCAGAAGTATCGCCGATATTTCGGAATCGGTATCGCTTACATCCCTAATATTTTTACTTAAGTTAAAAAAACAAATTTTGCATATATTATTTCCAAAAATTCGTTTACAAATATTTTCAAAAGTTCTAGTAATATGTATTTCAAAATAATTTGTTCGAAAATTTTTTATAAAATTTTTGTAAAATTTTTTTCTAAAGATTTTTATAAAAATTTTTTCTAAAAATTTGGTTAATTTATTTTTTTACAAAACATTCTAGCAAAATTAAATCCAAAAAAATTTTTTTAAATTTTTTCAAAATTTTTTCAATAAATTTTTATAATATTTTTTTGTAAAATTACTATAAAATTTGTAATAACATATTTTTCTAAAAATTGTAGTCAATATTTTTGCAAAAAAACAAGTTTTGAAAAAGAGTTGAAAAAATACTTGGAAAAAAATTTTACCAACTAATTTTTCAAAAAATTATTGAAATTTTTTTCCAAAAAAAAATCTGCAAAATTTATTTTAAGATATTTTCGTCGAATGTTTTAAAAAAATTTTTTTACAAAATAGTTTTAGTAAAACTTATGCTTTTCTAGGTCCGAAATCATGTTAAAAGAATGTACCGCAAACCCCTCCATATCCGCCATTTTCTTTTGGAAATCTATTTGATTTTCTTATAAAACAATTTGATTTCCAAGCACTTTTTCCCTTTGTAAAAGTAGATTCATAATTTTAAAATATTCATTTACAACACATAAAATAATTTGTAATTTAGAGCACATATTTAAAATTCTTACATGAAACAAATAAAAACATCTGTGGTACAGTTTGTCAAGTAAGTGTTATAACAATAGGGATGCCATCAATCATACACGAATATATTTAAAAAAAAAATTATCATATATTTTTTACATATTTGAAATAGACAGAAAATTAGGATTTAAATGGCAAAACAAGCGCACCCTTCATTTAACGCATATTATTTTGTAATAATCTGCAGGGAGAAAAAAATGCATTTTTCTAACACCTTTTAACAATATATTACATATACCAGTACATACATATATTTATAAAAAATTAATTTTGTTTCATATTGTCTTCAAAAGCCCCCAGGATTATAATATGTGCGACAAAATTGCTGCAAATTTATTTTAGTCATTATTTAAATTAGAAAATTTTATGAAATAATGTGTAATCGTATAATTTGACAGTTGCGCTATTCGAATTTGTCCAAACATAAATGGCTGTTTTTACTGTTTTAATTTGCTTTAGTTCTTATTTTCATTTAGTTTTTAATGCACAATAAGCTAATAAAATATTTATGCTACTAATACACATAAACATTTGCTATGGGAGTGTGTGTAAGTTTAGAAAAACTACAGTAATAAAGTTTTAATGTTAATACAGTGATGCACTTTAGTGCAGCAACTGAACGCATACACCGAAAGAAAAACTGTTAATTAAAGCTTTTTACTTGTTCTAATATGAAATAATACTAAAAGGCAGGAAAATTAATGCTGCACTATAAAAAGTGAAGGATATGATAATCAAAAATTTAATCTAGGAATTCTTGAATCAAACAGGAAATTTGTATAAATAAAGCTCTCATTATATTCGTTTTTTGCTTTAAGAATGATTAAAACTATAACCACCTTCATTTTTTTTGTCGATTGCGTGATTTTATTAATTTTTTATGTATCAGAATCTTAACGCAGTTTTTCTTCTGAAAATTTTATTTTTTATTTTGAGCAAAATGATATAGAAAATATTTTATTTAAAAAATGGTAAAAATCTTTTCAGTGTATAAGAAAACTGTATATCAAGTTCTTCTGAATAAATACACAAACACCATTAATAAATCTTTCCCTCATTACTCTAAGCAGCTTTTAAATAAGTCTCACATGTTTGCATGTGAATCTAATTAATATTTTCTATACTCAGTAATGCAAAGTATTTATGAGAAAGACAAATAAAAACGAAACTAAGCATTATTTTAAATGGCATCGCTCTATTTTCCCAAGCACTTTTAGAAGACACATACACACACATACACACAAACCCACACACAAACACCAAACGGAAATGAATATCATTGTTCTATAAAATTTTGTTCAATTTGCTTAATTACACATCATAAGTTTTAAATTATGCTGACACTTTTTTCATCACATACCACATGTGTATGTGGGTGTGTTTGTTTTTATGTACACATACACGCAAGGACATACAACACAGTAACATAAATGTTTACACAAAGCCATATACCTATTTACTCTCGTGTGTGTTTGCTTACTTCGTTGTGCTCATGCCATGTATGTGGTGCGATTAGAAATTTATTGAAATTATTATTTTTTAATTTAATGACAATATTATTCAATTGCTTAATAAAAATGTCCGCGAATTATTGTGATTACCACGCATTTTCTCAATAAATTGCTAATGTGTAGGATTATAATATTTTAAAATAAATCAATAACTTTGCACTATCTCACAATGTCGAACGAATTTTTTCTTGCGTTCTATTTGCAACAAAAACAAAATTACATAAACTGTTTTTGTTTCAACTGTTATTATACGAAAGAAAGAACTCCTTCTTCATAGTTAAAGAAATGAAGTGTTAAGAAAACTGTAAAACCCATATTGATAAAATTCTAAATCAGTTTTTAATGTATTTTTATCAGAATTTTTTATAAAAAATTTCCTTAATATATTAAATTCAATTAAGATCTATAGATTAATTATTCGAAAATTTGTTTTAAATTCATAAAAACATGATAAATATTCCCAACCACAGAGGAAAGTCAACATCAGTTTTTAGTTATTCAACTTAGGCAGCAGAGCAGGACAGTTGTTTTCGAAGGTCACAACTCTTTCATCATCAGTGCTCATGTGTATTGTGTTTGTCACCACATATTAGGTGGGTTAGTTGAATATGATAACAGTTATTTATAAAAATTTTATTAGGAAATTGCATACGAGAACTGTATCAACCTGATGGCAACACATTTTTCTTTTAATACCCTTAATATATACATATGTATATCATATACACATCACATTTTTTTTAATAAGGAAGAATAATTGTTTAGAAACAAAAGGTGGCGTATCAATCATGTCTTTCTGAATATAAAATTACTATTGGCCTAATAAATCATAAAAATAATATTTCATAAAAAATTATATATCATAAAAAATAATATTTCATAATATATAATATTTCATAAAAAATAATACCTCCTAAAAAACTATACATATTTCATAATAAATAATATATCATGAAAAATAATATTTCATAAAAAATAATATTTCTTAAAAAATTTTATATAAAATAATATTTCATAAAAAATAATGTTTCATAAAATATAATATATCATAAAAAATAATATTTCATAAAAATTATATTTCATAAAAATTAATATTTCATAAAAAATAATATTTGAAATAAAATAATACCTAATTCATAAAAAATAATATTTTATGAAAAATAATATTTCATAAAAAATAATATTTCAAATAAAATAATACCTAATTCATAATAAATAATATTTCATGAAAAATAATATTTCATAAAAAATAATACCTAATTCATAAAAAATAATATATCATAAAAAATAATATTTCATACAAAAAAATATTTCATAAAAATAATATTTCATAAAAATTAATATTTCATAAAAAAATAATATTTCATAAAAGAAAATATTTCATAAAAAATAATATTTCATAAAAAATAATATTTCATAAAAAATAATATTTCATACAAAAAAAAAATATTTCATAAAAATAATATTTCATAAAAATTAATATATCATAAAAAAAATAATATTTCATAAAAAATAATATTTCACAAGAAATAATATTTAAAAAACAATAATATATTTTATAAAATAATATTTCATAAAAAATAATATTTCATAAAAAATAATATTTCATAAAAAATTAATATTTCATAAAAAACAATATATCATAAAAAATAATATTTCATGATAAATAATATTTTATAAAAAATAAGTGTTCAGTAGGAGGCGAATATCTGTTTTTTTTTCTTAAATTATGATATATTAATATATTTATAAAAAATCCCTGATGAAGGTCAGCAAAGTTGACCGAAGTATTGGAATTAAATTTATTAAATAAAAAATTAAAATTATTAAATTTAAAATAATAAAAAGAAAATAATATTTTTAATAATAATTCTATAATATTGTCCATAAAACCCATAGGGAATTCAATCCCGTTTTATAGCAGCGACACGCACCATTCTGTTCGTACATACAGACGCCTAAAGGTACTGTCACACTTATCAAATATTTGCCCAAAAAAGCGTAACCACTAAATACTAATAAAAAATATTTTATTCAAATGCGTGTTTTTTAATTAAACAATTTCATACAAAACTAATAGACCGTGTTATAAAATTTAATATTGTTGTAAACTGTTTAGCTTAATAAACACTTGTTTGAATTAAAAGGGTTTTCATTAGTATATAGCGGTTACGCTTTTTTGGGCAAATGTTTCATAAGTGTGACCGTACCTTATGAAAACAAATTTCCCTTTTTATGTCTTTGAAAACTCCTTTTTTAGTTTATTCGTTTAATTAGTAACCACTTAGTGATTTCCAACTGAGAGCTATTCAAAACTCTCAAATTCCCTAACAATACGACCACTGGCAAATATGATAAAATTTTGAAATCAAATATTATAAAAATAAACACTCGTTGTCTGCATGAACACCCGGCCACTTAGCAATTCTCTTTTACTTACTTATTTACACAAGTGTAGCAAGCAAAACGAAAAAAAACAACAACAGGACAGTGGTTGCACATAAATACACAGAGAACACCGCTGTAATGCTTTAAACAGAATTATTAAGAGATGGTAAATTGAAAGTTGGGATGTTTTTCAAATCGTGCTGTAACACATTTTCTTGGGAAGCTGCAATTTTTAAACATGATAGCCGTTGAAAAAAGTTATTTACATAAAATTTTCTGTATTTTTAATATAATACAATATTAGTATTTTACAACCACGTCTCTTACCAGTTCTTTGCCTCTTACAACACGGATTTGCTTAACACTGCATATTTGTGGAACGTACATCCCATGTTATACGGGTGTTACCTGTTTATGTAATATACACTCCCCACACTATTTTAAATAAAATCCCTAATGACACGACTTGTGTTTCAGCAATTTCAACACGCCGCCATTTATAATTTATTTTCAAAAATTTCTGCGTAAACAATTTTATCAGTCAAATCTACTTAATATTCCTTTAACAACCCCCAAAAACACACTGTAGCAACCTGATTAATACCCTTTTGATTTAATAATAATTTATGGTTGCTGTTGTTGCTGTTGTTCTTCTTTTTTTTTTTGTTCTCTTTTTGTCTTTTGCAATTTTTCCTTTATAATTATAAATAAGTACCTTTATGAACTGAATTCTTGCATTAAAAACTTGACATTAAGCTTTTGTAGGCTTTTTATTTTAATGTTGGTAAAAAAGAATCAAATAGAAATTTTTTCATTTTTCACATTTCATTCAATGAATGTTATCACAATGATGGAATATGTAAATTAAATGTCAATTGAATAAACATGTTCAAGAGACATTACATCAAGTTTACAGCCTTGTAACATGAATTTATAAAAATTTTAAATCAATATTAAAATATTATATTTATATTAAAACTGTGCCAGTTCACTTAAATAAAGTAGAAATTTGGTAACTATAATATAATAAAAAAACAGAGTTTTTAGTACTCTTATATTTTAAATTTAATAGAACTTCCGTCTATGATTGGCATGTTTTTGCATGAACATGTTTAAACATGTTTACATATTCTGTGATGACGATTATATTTTTTAATTTCTGTATAGAAATTATAAGTTAACTAAAAATAAATTTATAATTTTGAGATAACGATTTGTTTATATATGATGAACAAAACTAAATATTTGTTTAATAGAAATTTGTTTGAATTTTTTTTAGTTTTGTTGTAATAGTATAAAAAACCAACTAATCTTTTAATTGAATCAACGATTTTAGTCATTAAATTTTGCTTGCTCTTTTTTCTGTGTAAACATGCTTATTTAACTCTAATTATTTTAAACAAACTCACACGATATGTATGTGTGTGTTATATAAAAGATATAAATTTTTATTGTCCTTATTTATCTCTTTGTGTGCGTGTAAGTTCATTAATAATGCACGATATTTAATTAAAAAAATAACCTGCTCACATACACTATCAACGTTACATATTTTAAAAGCAACACCTTTTCTGCAAATATTTATTCTCTCTCTCTTATAGTCCGGGTCTGGCTTTTCCCAGAGTACAAAACAAATTGAATTCTTTTGATGTATTTTCAAGCGTA
Source organism: Linnaemya tessellans (assembly GCA_951800035.1). Classification (NCBI taxonomy): domain Eukaryota; kingdom Metazoa; phylum Arthropoda; class Insecta; order Diptera; family Tachinidae; genus Linnaemya; species Linnaemya tessellans. The sequence continues at coordinate 155,375,750 of OX637532.1, read as the reverse complement.
TAAATATATGCAGCAAGTGTGAAAATATGGATACTTTGACAGGCGAGAGAGTTCACTATGATGCTAATTACTGTCTGTCTGTCTGCGAAATGGCAGTTTAATCTGAAAGTGATATTTAATGAAATACAACATTTGAGCCTGGTGTAATTTTCACGCCAAGCAAAAAGTGAAAGTCAAATGTAGGAAAGGAGTTTTTAATAGAAGTTTTTGTTGCCTATATATAATATAAATAATATTTTTATATGTATATTATTTTACAAAAAATGATTTTGAAATTTTTTATACATACGAGGTCTGTTCAAAATTAAGGGCAAATTTTCATTCCATCCAAAAATATTTATTTATTTATTAATTTCTATTTTAAATATATATTTATTGAATTTTTATACATACGAGGTCTGTTCAAAATTAAGGGCAAATTTTCATTCTATCCAAAAATATTTATTTATTTATCAATTTCTATTTTAAATATTTATTTATTTATTTATTGAAATTTTTATACATACGAGATCTGTTCAAAATTAAGGGAAAATTTTCATTCTATCCAAAAATGTTTATTTATTTATCAATTTCTATTTTAAATATTTATTTATTGAAATTTTTATACATACGAAGTCTGTTCAAAATAAGGGGCAAATTTTCATTCTATCCAAAAATATTTATTTATTTATCAATTTCTATTTTAAATATTTATTTATTTATTGAAATTTTTTATACATACGAGGTCTGTTCAAAATTAAGGGCAAATTTTCATTCTATCCAAAAATATTTATTTATTTATCAATTTCTATTTTAAATATTTATTTATTTATTTATTGAAATTTTTTATACATACGAGGTCCTTTTGACAAAATTTTTCCCAATTCTTGAAGCAGTTTGTGATATGTCTTTTTTTATCCCAGCGATTTGGTTTTTACTTCCAAAGTTGTCACAAAAAGCCGTCCTTTCAAAGGCTACTTCAATCTTAAGAGCAGGGAAACATTTACAGACTTTCAAATCTGATGAATGTGATGATTGGGAAGTGGTAACGATGTTGTTTTTGGCCTCCATGCGATGATTTTTTCCAGCAATTTTGGAATGAACTTCGCTACGAAACACTTCATATCACAAAATTTTGAAAGCATTGCATGGCATATGCCAACCTATATGCTGACATTTTCGGTTGCTTTTCTAATAGTGAATTCGATGATTCTCTATAACAATTTTCTTCACTTTTTTAAATTTTAAATTTCACGACCTTCATTGGAAAGTATATCAATATTATTACCACTATGATCATGTTAAATGTTTATGAATCTATAATTCCATTTTTATTTATTAAAAATTTGATGCAAAGTTTTTGATCCATTTTTTTTTGGTCGCAATAAATCGGCATACACTCAGGATACCTCCAACTATTATCATTCCCATAAAGAAGCTAAACAGGTTAAGTAGAAACTGTGAACACATGCTCGAGACTAGTATAGCAAAATTAAAATATTTATGTAAATTTTAATTTTTTGAATTTATTAATTTTATTATGAAGAATTTGTTTTTACTCAAGATCAAATTTGAAGTTCAAATTTCACCTCGACGCTGAATAAAAAATTCTTATATTAATAATAAAAATATGTTAATGGAATGAACAGGCCTCGTATGTATGTAACCATGTTTAAATATTTTGCCCTTGCTTTAGCGAAGTCACCAGTTTTGGTGTTCTGAATAACCCTTTTCGAATTCATAGCATCTAATGTAATAAATATATGACCTTCAATTGACTGCAAAGACCCTGGACTTTTGCCAATACAGATGCTTACACGGATTTGTCATTTTCCAAAAAGATTTTTCTTATTACATTCATTGGATATATTTTTCCTTCTTGAACTTCAAAAGCAGATTAGAATTTATTTAAGAAAAACATCTTCATATTTGATTGCTGATTCTTCGAGCTATAGATTTTTAATTATATGTTTTATTGACAAGCCTTAGGTCACTTTTTTAGGAAAGAAAATAAATTTTTTACTTTCCAATATTTCGATATCCTCGGGATATCTTCTACAGGGCAATAATTGTAATTCACTTTAATGTAACAATCTTTTTTTAATTATTTACAGAAAAATAATTTTTTCTGGTAAAAAATAATAAATTTTAATTGTTACATTAATTTTAATTTCAATTATAGCTTCGAAGAAAATATCCTGAGGATATCGAAATATTGGGAAATAAAAAATTAAATTTCTTTTATAAAAAAGAAGCCTAAAACTTGTTAATAAAACAGATAATTAAAAACATTTACTAATATTTTTCTCTGGGATTAAAATAGGTTAAAACTTCCGATTGTCTGTCTGTCTGTCTGTCTGTCTTGTGCACTTCTAACATTATCAATTATTGATGTTTTTCCATTTGATAACACTGGCTTATATAAAACTTGTATGTTTGTTGGGTAGTTACTGTCCTACACACACACACACACTCACATACAAATGCCCATATGCAAATTAATTATGGAATTTAATTTCCATATGAAATTTAATACTGGGGAATTTATAAAAATATTCAAAATTACTCTTTAAAGTTAATATATTTCAAAAAAAAACTTTTTGATGAAATATTTTTGTTTGCCCGCACATCAATTGCAAAACATTAAATTTAACTTTTATACTGGCCAGCTAATTAAGAGATTTAATCAATAGGGGTAATTAAATTTTATTTTAGAAATACAAACTCTAAAGCGTTAATATGTAAATTAAGTACAGTGAGCTGTTATAGATGAGCAGTGAAATGATCTTTGCCCTTTAATTTTATTTTGCTAAATAATAAAGCATCTCAATTGTATTGCAGTTTTATTTTTTAAATAAAATTTCAAGTAAATCAAGTAAATTTTTTATGGTTTATTCTGCAGTTAAATTTTAGTATAAAAACGTGTTTCTCTGAATTTTTTTAAAAAATAATTCATTTGTGATTCTAGTTATTAGGGTAGTCAAAAATAGGTGGAATAAGATTCGTTTTCATTTTCTATATTTTGCATACATTCGTGTCTGAAGCTTTCAAAAATTTCGTCACCGATTTGTTACCGCATATTTCAGCCTATTCTTGACTTTAAGTGCCTTTATGTGGATATTGTATTAGTTTTTTGTATGTAATTTTTAACTTTCAAAACAGACTTATTTACGGGGCATTTTTAACTACTTCAGCCACCAGCATCCCCAATATTTCAATATATTTTAAGTTGACTGCCTCTCTTTTGCTGGCACATTTTTATTTTTGGCGCAGTAACAATACTTTGATTGTAGCAATTATTACACTTACTATAGACCTCAGTCCATAAATATTTTTTTAAATATATTCAGGAAATTCCTCAAAACGGCATAAAATAGTTATTTTTAGCAATATTTGTTAGTAACCATATTATGTTTGCCACAACCATTACATAGTTCTGGTAATTATATCGCTATTGCGAATTATTCTCGAATATATATTTCAATTTTATGAAGAAAAAAAAGTAAATTTTTATTTTGTTGAACTTATTAATTACTTTATTGGACTTAAGTTCAACTCTCAATATTTTTTTATTATTAAAAGTGGAATATTTACTTATTTATTTATTTACAAAATTTTTATACATAATAAATTATGAGTACAAATTAAAGTGATATAGGTACTAACAACAGAGGTTTTCGACAAAAGTGGAATATTCGAATCTTATATATCATCAAACTTAAGATCGTGAAAAATATTCTAATATCCCACTCTTAATAAAAAATAACTTGAATTTAATAAAAAGTCATAAAAAGAATTATTTGCAGATTGCAGATTTTAACTTGATTGAGTCCAATAAAATAATTCTTATCTTAAAAAGCAAAAAATTTTAACAAAAATGATGTGGGAGGTAATATTCATGAAATAAAATATGTATTATGAGCTAAGTTTATTAGCAACCATACTATGTTTGCCATAACCATACTATGTTTGCCACAACCATAATATAGTAGTAAGAATTGTATCACTATTACGCAGTATTTTCAAATGTATATTCAAAAATTTAAGAAGAAAAAAATTAAATTTTTATTTTGTTGAACTTATTAATTCCTTTATTGGAATTTGCAGATTTGAACTTAAATCTGCAAATTATTTTTTTATTAAGAGTGGAATATTAGAATCTTAAAAATCATTAAGATCATGAAAAATAATCTTATGCATATCACACTCTTACTAAAAATAACTTGAACTTAATAAAAATTCATAAAAAAAATTATTTGAAGATTGTAGATTTGAACTTGAGTCCAATAAAGGAATTATTATCTTAAGAAGAAAAAAAGTTTAACAAAAATGTTGTTGGTGGCAATATTCGTAAAAAAATTTATTTATTTTTCAAATATTAAAATAAAATGTTTGTTATGAGGTAAGTTTCCTAGCAGCCATACTATGTTTGCCACAACCATAATATAGTAGTAATAATTATATTACTATTACGCAGTATTTTCAAATGTATACTTCAATTTTAAGACCAAAAAAAAGAATAGTTTAACAATAAAGTTGTTGGTGGTAATGATAAATGATTGCAAGAATGTTGAAGGCTGTTGTAACTCATTTATAAAATGATTAATTTCGTAAATACCCTTCATCATTAATTCCCTTAAAAGTAAATTTATATTAATTTAATCCTACAATTGTGCTTTTTATTCAAGCATGAATATTTATTTGTTATTATCTGCTTTTATTCAGTCAACTGTCTTTAAGAAATGAGTATTAACTTTCCATAAACGTTGTAATAGCCAGCAAGCAGTCAGTCCGTCAATTGATGACGGAGTGATGGATGAGGTTAACAGCAGACCAATTTCTATGTGAAACATATTTGCGCGTTGTAGCTTTGAGTGAGTACAAAAAAAAAAACAAAAATTATTGTTCATAAATACTAATAATGGTATTTATGGCTGTTAATTTTTTGTTTTATGCTTTTATAACGTTAATAAAGATTTATTAAGATGCCGATGATGTCGTCTTTATGTGCATTTATTTGTCCATAATTTTTATGAAATTAATGTCTCCATTAAAGAAAATATGCACGCATTTTATGATAAATACTCGTGTGTGAAATGTTTAAATTTAATATCTTGAGTAAATTTTGCAATTTTCTTAAACTTATTTAGTGCCGGAAAGTTTGCAAAATAAATTTTAAGTGTTAATTACAAATTATTATTATAACTTTTTTCTTATATTTTTGTTTTTCTGCTGCTATTGTTTAATTTATCAATAAAATTCATCATAAAAGTAAATAACAAAATACCTTGAAGTATTTTGTTTGAAAAGAAGTTAAGTAAAGTTTTTCTATTTCTTTTATGGCTTGTAAATTCGTAAGTTTACAGTTTATTGCTGGTATTGGGTGTTAAGTAATAAATGGCAAAAGGAAAGGGAAACAATAGACATTTTTGTTTATTTAAACATTTTTCTTGTTGTCCTTTTTTATGTGTCATTTTTCTTTTTGAAATTTCCTTAGGGTTAAATTGGTTGTTTGTTTGCTTCGATATAAAACAAAACGAGAGTTTATTTGAAAATCTTGTTTGATGATTTTGGTTTTTTTTTATTTTTTTTTTTTTTGTGTTTTTTTTTTTTTTTGTTTCCGACAATCATTGCAAAGGGTAAAGCTAATGTTTGTGAGATATATTGATATCACTAGAATACCTTAGTGAGGGGACATTCAGCTATCTTGATTCAACATTTTGCCGAATTTGTTTCATATAGAAGGAAATGTGCCATAATGTTAGCTTATAATTTAGAAATGTCTGTTTGTAATAACAGAAGCTGGCCAGTATTTCAGTATTATTCTTTAAAATGTGGAAATTTAATTTGTGACCGTTAGACTTCAAAACTGTAATATTACAATAGAAATTAACAGAATCTGCAGAACATAAGGCTAAAATTTCCTGACTGCAAGTACTGAAATAAAGAAATTCCGATGAGACTACGAAATATGTCTGTTCTACTTGTATTCCATTGTAATGAATTCCTTTCATTTCATTGTTCCACTGTCTTTGTTTGTTTGTTTTACAACCCCCACAAAACTTTTTATAAATATTTAATTAACATATTTCCACATGCATTGTAAAATGCCAACATTTCTTTTACATTCCAGCTTTTCTACATACAAGTATTTGTTTATGCCGGAACGCAAACATATTTTAAAATATTACAATAATATCCGTAAAATTATTCTACATTTTCCTAAACATTTCAAATGCATTTTCTAGCATGAAAAAATCTTTTCTTTTGATGTTGTTGGCAAAAATGTAGAGATTACATACCTGCAAAATATATATACAGGGTGCTTCAATTAATGTGAGGATTACATTGTTACATTGAATAAGTCAATTTTAAATGGAGTTTTTAAGGCTGGTGATACCAAGAAAATGATTACTTTTAATAAATCTCTAGAAAATATAACAAATTAAAATTTTTAAATATAATATGTTTGCCACAACCATACATTGTTGCTGGGAAAATATTATAGTTGCTGTAAGCATAACACATTTACATCTTATCTTTGTCAGAAAAATATAAACTTTTAGATTAGGAAAGGAATTATTATGAAATTTCCAGATTATCCAAAGGATATTGAAAAAATAAAATAAATAGTTACAAGGATATGATTAAACAAAAAAAAAATCCTGAAATTTATTAAAATAAAATTTTTATAAAATTTCCTGGCTCCAGCCTATAAAAAAATTATTAAAATTTTTATATATAATATATTTGCCACAACCATACATTGTTGCTGGGAAAATATTATACTTGCTGTTACACATTTATATCTTCTCTTTGTCTAAGTTTTGATAGGAAAACATAAACTTTTAAATTAGGATGGCAGTATATTATTGAAACTGATCATCACGAAATTTTCAGATTATCCAAAGGATATTGAAAATTTTCAGATTATTCAAAGGATATTGATATTGAAAATAAATTGTAACAACGTTATGATTAAACAAAAAAAGTGCTGAAGCTTATTAAAATGAATTTTTAAAAAAATTTACTGGCATTTTACCTATACAAAATATTATTAAAATTTTTATATATAACAGATTTGCCACAACCATACATTGTTGCTGGGAACATATTATAGTTGCTGTAACCATAACACATTTATATCTTCTCTTTGCCTAAGTTTTGATAGAAAAACATAGACTTTATTTAAATTTAACAGATTTGTAACAACCATACATTGTTGCTGGGAAAATACTATAGTTGCTGTAACCATAACACATTTATATCTTCCCTTTGCTTGAGTTTTGACAGAAAAACATACGACTTTTACATTAGCTCGATTCCAGAACCTATTAAAGCTATGGTGCATAGAAGATGTGTAGCTTAAGTTAGAAATTACAATATTAAGAAACAAAATTCTAAAATGAAAAAAAAAATTCCCTTCATCAAACGGTCCACCCTGTTGCAATAACTACATGTCTTACTAAAATTTCAACATGCTCATAAATATTAAGATTTAATATTTCAAACCCCAAACAATTTATATAAAA